>OY998130.1:19029565-19651751 GCA_963921915.1 Hyposoter dolosus | reverse complement strand
TGAGTTCACCGTTGAAATAACGTTCCAAGACTATATTTATATATGCATGCAAGAAAGATATAGCGATCCAGAGAACCTACAAATTTAGATACACTTCTTTCTAACACGGTCAATTAGTGAATTCTCAAACACTCGGCGGGACAGCGACAAGCACGTAATGTAGAAAGATGTTAACAAAAAGTCAGGTCAGCCTGTTGGCCAGGCGCGATTTATTACGTCACATTCGCGCTTCGAGTTTCACGCGCGGCCGCGGTCCCGGACCCGCTACGGGACCCCGTAGGCCATTTGTGCAGTCGCTCGACGTTGTCCGGCTCCACGTTACATATTTATATATCTGCATATGCATATTTGCGCTGAATACATTAATATTTGAAAGAAGATAAAATATCAATCAAAAGTTTACTATGAATATTTGACAATTCTATCGACTGTAATTATTTTTGTCAAAATATTAAAAACATTAGGGATATTAACATGTTTTCGTAATTGCTTTGTCATTCAATGTTATGACTCTTTGAAGAGATTCTAGTATAAATATGAAATATGGACCACACGTCTGTTCATCGATCGATCGTGCGTCTCGGAAAGGATCTGTTTTGTCTACATCGGGACAGGGGCTTAAAAAATGTTCCGTAAAATCAAAGTGATGTTTCGGTGGCCAGTGTGATTCACATATTCCTGAGGCTATATATCTCTACTTGAACTACCATACAGATGAAGATTTACGAATTGGAAAGGAGGAAGAAAAAAAGAGAGGAAGAGAGGGAGTGAGATGTAAGGAGAGAAGACGAGAAAATGCGTGCGAACTCGTTCACGGTACAAGCGATGTGTCTATGTATACATATATAATGGTGTGCGGTTCTTCAAACGCATCGTTATCTGATGGCGGCGGCGAGGATCGAGAGCTCTGGACCGGCGGGGAGAGATCCGCGTTGTCAAACTCTATCCCGAGCAAATCTTCGGTCGGGTATCCCGCGGCGCGAGGTCCCCGTGTGCGCCATTGTGCGGGCGCAACAAGCCTCTATATAGGCAAGAGATTCCTCTCTCTATGCGTGCTGCTCGCGGTCTCTCTCGACACGCGGGACACGACACCGACAGCATCCACCACCGAAGTTCGACGTCGTCTCTCATACCTTCCCAGAAAACTATCGGCTCGCTATAACTTATTAATATATATATATATATATATATACCTTTTCTTTTTTTCTGTTTCTTTCTTTCCTTGTCGAAGGAAAGTCACCTATAGTCTAAGAAGAGGAAGAAGAAGAAGGGTCGAGTGTGAGAAGTAAAGGAGAAGGAGAAAAAAAAGTAAGAGGGATGAGAGGAGAGAGAGAGAGAGAGAGAGGGGACGAGCATCACCAAATATACAACCGAAGGCCGACTTCTCATTTCCGCGGTCTTCCCGTGGGAACCGGAGCTGACCCTGAGTCGCGATGAGAGAGCTCAGCAGTACGAAGGAGAAGCCCGTGTGCAACAAAGGAGAGATCCGATCCTCGTGGCCGATCCTCAACGACTAGAGAAAGGATCTATTCTTCTCCAGGGGAGGGAAAAAATGTATTTATTTGAGAGTTTGTCGTCTTCAGAAGTTCGCCATCACTTCCAGAGAAAAGAATATTCTCGTTTTCTTTCTCTTCGTGATCGACACTCACTCTCTTCGAACAGTAGACGCAAACGATCTCTTCCATTGTCCTATGTCAAAGTTCCAATTCGTTAACAAAAATGCCCATGCAGTTTCCCCAGGCCGAAAAAAAAGGCATTTCCATCAACCGAAATGACTTTCTCTTTGGTTTATCACCATTCACTAAAGTACCGGAACAAATTTGACCCTCAGAACGGTGTGAAATCTCAACGACCCTACCTGCTGCATTTTGTGTCAAACCTGTACGTGTGGCAAGTGGATTTTGTGTCAACTGACCACGGCTTTACTTCGCGCAGCCCAATTTGCAGCTTGTACCCGGCGAGTCTTCGATCTCGTTCCACAGATCACTCGTTAATCCCTTTAAAGAAGAGCTCCACCCACGATCCTCAAACAAAAAAACGAACAAACAATCCATACATGGAAAATGAATTAAAAATAAATTGATTCGATACGATTGAATTTTATTCTGTCAAATTGAACCAGAAATTGACTAACATTGCGTTATCGTTTCATAGAATGATCAATTGATTTATCAGAAACCAAGATGGCCGCTCCATGCTACAGCGGAGCTGTGAGCGAAGCAACGGAGAAGGTAAAACCCAAGCGGTAAATGTTGTAGTGGCCGTGAGACAGCATGTCCGTATATATTTGTATATCGGTGTGAGCAGAGCCCGAGAGAGCTGCGGGTTAAGATGTCGTGCGGGAGCGAGACAGGTTGACACGGGCTGAACCAATTACGAGGATATTATCTCGCCGACGGTTGCTACTACCTGCAATCACCGTGATTAGCGCACTTGCCGACAACACTCCTGCCTCTCCGCGTGCGTCCTCTCTTTTTCCCTTTACTAATTTCCTTGCCACCGCGCATAATGTGCCACCGCATTGCTGCTGGGATGCTGATCCAAGGGCTTATTACACGCACCTCTACGTGTCCGAGAGTACGCCGCTAATTTGTGAACGTTCGCACGTACATACACGCGTATTACCTTAAATTATGTAAGTCGCGTGCATTCGTAATCGTCGCTGTGCTACAAATGTATATCTATACTTTTATGCATATATTCATATATCCATATGTACGCACATATATTGATTTTTCTTGATCCTTGTCAAGCATTGCTGTAATATATACTTATCACACGGTCTGCTCTCGTTAAAGTCAGTGCGTTGTACAGTTTAGCAAGCCAACTTTTTTTCTAACGTATAGCTCAGCTCCGAATTTACGAACAGGATACAATCATCTTGATAATCAAATTGATTTCTATCAAAAATCGAGTTAAGGAAACTCTAGGCGAGCCACGATGTCAAGTGTTCTACATTACCTCAGCTCGGAGACCAGTTCAATGAGCTATGGGCCAAAATTTAACGTTGGAACTGATTACTAATAGCTTCACACACTATGATGCCTGACGAAGAAAAAAAAATGCTCATGGTATTCACGTTTCTTGTAAATATTACCCATTGGACAATTCCCAAGTAAATAATTACCAGTCGACAACCAGCTGTTATATTTCGCCCAATCGGTATGATTTTCGCATCGAATTCAAGGCTCACTCAGTTCGTAAAACGTGACTTGACGAAACCCATAAAATATGGATCGTTCGGGTTATCGCACAAAGAGGCTCTAGATTATCATAGAGATTATAATTCATAGCGAACTATGTGGTGCAAGATTTATTAATCCATGGAAGAAGTAGAGAAAAGACAAAAGGGACATAGATCGAGGATACGCGGTATGCACCCGCGAGGAATGAAGAAATGCGGGCGATTCCTGCAGAATCGCAAGATCGATACGTCGATCGCGGGGGAAAACGAGTGGAGAAATAGGAAAGAAAGAGAAACTATATAGTCGAAGAATATGCCTTACCGAAGAAGCTACTACAGTGGCTGTTCTTTGGAGTTTTTACAGCATTGGAGAAACAGTGTGAACGAAGGACAATGGGAAAGAGCGACTGGATTCCTTCCCAGAGATCGGATCAGCGCAGTTCTTTCTTGCTTTTTATTAAAATATACTTTTTTACTCGTCCTCTGACATTTGAGTAGTTCTTAAGTGCGAATTTAGTCTTTCGAATATTAAGCCAAACAGACGGCGTCATCGCTTAACCTCGAACTTATCAATTTTTCCAATCGTTGCATTATTTTCACTTCTGTGTGGTTAGCGAGGCCATGAAACGCTTATTCAGTAAGTTTTCGTATAATAGTTTTTTTGCGGTTGAATGAACGGCATAATGATGATGACCGACAGGTGATCTCGTGTTATAATGAATAATGCGAAGATGCCAGCTGTTTGTCTTGGCCCGTTTTGTACTTGCGCCCTTCCCGTCAAAAAAGTCATACGTTTTTTTATATGCGGCAATAATTTCTTCAACTGAGTCTAACCAGGTTGGTGTGTGCCTACTCGAGTTTTTCTCCTTTCTCCATTGATGTGCTGTGTAACTCACTGCCCGCTGCACTCCTGTCTCTCTAGAGTCACAGGAGAGTCTTTTGCCTTCGTCGTCGCTGTTGCACTACCGTAGAAGTATTATAGAGGTATGGGTACGTACCTGGAAACGGCTAACTACTTATTGTCACCTCTAACGAGGCCGCGGCAAAAAAACTCAACTATTCGCAGGTGGGAATGCTGCCAGGTTATGAAAGCATCAATTACCTTCCACGTCCAGTTCCCTAATGAGGGGAACACAGCCGTAACTCTCGTGCTGCTCTACTCGCGCTCCCCCTCGCGAGATAGTTACGCCGTCCGCACATCGTCTTTCTCCCTCCCTCCCCCTCTCTCGCTCTTTCTTTCTTTCTCCGTCATCGTCGAAGTCGTGTATTTAGTTCTGCGTTGTCAATTTATTCGCGAAATGACAAAGTATATGATTTCTCGTTACACTTTTTTTCCCTTTAAGCCCCGCTGTATACTCAATCGGCTGCCTGTCTTGCGAAAATTCAGAAAAAGTTTCCTCCAACATTTCTTCCTGAGATAGTGGAAAATCATCGCTGCGGCTTTCATTTTGCATTCAAGAATAAAAACAAATAGTATATTACACTACAAGGGCAGAAAGTTTGGGATTCCTGCACTGCGCAACTTCATGCCCGAGGCGAAGCCGAGGGCATGATGTTGCGCAGTTCAGGGCTTCCAAACTTCTGCCCGTGTGGTGTATACTATTTTTCTCCATAGCCGGTCGAAAGTACGATCGATTCACGGCAGATTATCGATCATGACAGATTTCATGTATTGATGCCTGCCCCGACATTTGCGGCACGAGCGAAGCGAGTGCCAGCTGGTCGGGGGCAGGCATCAAATACACAAGAAAAGCAACGAAAAGATACACAATCATCGAAGAATAAAAACAATAATTGATTCAAACTAATACGAATTTTTTTAAATTTTACGTAATAGATAATCCACAACACACACATACAAGTGCATGATTTTGTGATCTATTATCACAAAATTCAATAAAATTATAATATTGAAGTTTCCATCGTTGGAATGCAACGAAATTATGTTTTCTCTTGAACAGAGCTCATGATTCTTATTCAATATTTCGTCCGTACAATAAAAGAATTTTTTTTAGAATCCAAACACAGAATCGATAGAAAAATTGTCATGGTTTTTGAATTTGAACAAAAAATTCACAGAAAAAGTATTTTTCGTTGGAACGCAACGTTGCGACCATCAGTGTAATATAAAATATTTTTTACGAAGATTTTTATTCCAGAAATTTGTTTCCATCATATTTATCACGACCACTGCAATGAAAAAAATTGTTAACGATATTTTCACGAAATGCACAGTTTTCATTTTTATTAAATGGACATTCGTCAACAAATCGATCGGTTGACGAAAATTTCGAAATTTGTCCTCTTGCACTTTGATTTTAAAATAGTTCATTCTCTGATATTTTCCAAAAAGCTCTAACCTTAGAAAAACGGATCATGGAAAAAATTCAAATTTGGAATAACACAACAGCTCTGTCATTAGACTTTGACATTAAAGAAAACACGGTTAGAAAGTCACTTTCGGCAGTCGTGGCAGCCGAAAATACTATTTGCTCCCGATCAGAGGGCGATTGTGTTTTTTTTTTACCAATGCACGAATGTCGCACTTTCTGCATCGAAATCGATGCGGGAATCACGTACTTTCGACCGAGGTATGGAGAAAAATATCATTTCGTAGAATAATATCATTTTTCATTGACTACACACTAAAATTTTGTTTGTACATCAAGAATTTCATTGACCCAACAAATTAAATTTTTCTGTGTTTTTTCATTAGTTGGTTGATTTCAATCGTCCCAATCGATGTTTCCCGGCTCGCGATGCACATTTATTTCGAGACGTTTATTTTTACCTAATGAAATCCAAGGTTTGTCCCTCAAGTTTTCAGAAACTTCGAACGCGAGTTAGGAATCTTTATGAATGAAACCAAAGCTGTCTTTTCCGAAAGGAAGACAGCAAGCAGGGAATGGAGTTTCTCGTTCCCTAAGGAAATGGAGAATGAAAGACTCAGTGGAAGAAACAGGTAGTCATAGTGTCCAGTTAAAGTTTAGGGCGTAGTTTGGTCCGAGAACAAATTCTTTTGTACGCTGGAATTTGAGAGTCAATAAACGACCGACAGGTGTTCGAAGGGTTCGACCGACTTGGCGTCCGACTTTTGCAGTAATTTTTCTATGGTGTTGGAATTCTGAGTGGCAAAAGAACGTTAACAAACCGGACTATTTAACGACGTTACACTTTCTAGAGTCTCATATCAGCTTTTATCGATATTGAAATATATGGCTCGATACATGCACGGGATTCGTAAGGGGGAAGACCATGACCATGATTATGTCATCAGAAGAGCCTATCGAGAGAATATGCTCAGCGTTACTTTCTCTTCCGGATGTGGACGAGCTTCGTGTGCGAAATACGGGGGCGCACATCGTCAAGAGTTGTTGGCCCCGTATGCAGGCAAATGCAGGCTCGTCATTGGATTTTCTCCGCGGAGTGACAAGTACTTGTTTCTTCTCTTTACTCCTGGCTCCCTGCTCAGTGGCTGTTTGTCTAGAGAGCCTCCGGAAAGTGGAATGATCCTAGTGCGTTGTTTGGTGCCTCTAATCGAAAGAGCTCTCGTGAGAACCGGTTGAAAGATGCATATAAAGATATATTGCCCGGCTCGATACTCTTTCTTTTTCAACGTCGCATGTGCATCTCGAAATGACTGTGCATTATCGGTATGAGGTTGTGAAAGACGAGAGTTTTATTATTTCGAACTAGTGTCATCGTTGTTTATACACTTCGGCTGTTTCTCGATATATTATGGTCACGCGCTTAACAGTTCATATTAATCAACCTCCGAGTTCAACAATCTCTGCGTGGTAAAAACAACAATCATAACATTAAAGAGGTAAAAATTCTGCGATAAGACAGACTGGTCCCATTACCTCGTGCGCCCGGTGCTCGAACAATTCCGGATCTTTCTCGATAACGCCAATTAATAATAAACTTTTAAGGTGCGCTACAGCCATTTATACATTTTTCCTCACCCGAACTCGTTCAGTTTATATTCTCATACCAACGAGAGTAAAGGTGACCGGCCACGCACAGAATCGATTGTCAACAGCTGGCGATTCATCAATTATTCAATCCACTTTCCTACATGCTCGGGAAGATTCCAATAAAGCTAATCTCATGTGTGTGGATTAAGCGTCGATGTAGTGATCGTAGAGTCCTCATCGCTGGTGTTTGGATTGACGATGACGAGGCTGACGACTGGCGCCGAGTGTTGCACATGGACTATGTGGTCACGTGGTAAATCGTGTGCGATAGCAATGACATATGCACGTGGGAGCCATTTCTCGTGTCGCGTCATCAACGACGACGCGGAGTCTCAACGGTGACGTCGAAAACGCCGACGCTTGGTCGGCGGTTCCGGGGGCCTGAATATTTGTGTTAGCTCGTGTGGATCGCGGCTAGGCCGAGCGGGATTTGCTTTTCTAAATCGTACGTGAGACACGAGAAATTCGCGGAATCGTGTCACGACGTTGTAACGGATGGGCTTATCGCCATAAATGGCAAAGCCCATGGCATCGGGATTCGCGTCGCAACGGTGACATAATGCGCTTTTGCGAACGTTCGTGTCACTTCCGACTCCCGGGAATTCCGTAGGTCGCTCTTTAGCATTTCTCTATCATCATTCTCCCGCTTCTCGCCCCATTGAAAATCCACCGAATGGAGAGTCGCTGCTTTAGCTTCGTACACGCTTCACGCGGACAACTTTTTCGCCTGTGCGAATTCAGCCACGATGCTTTTGTACTAATACACACATCCGTATGTGTGTCTCATATACGTGGGCTGAAAGAACTGTTGATCGCGATACTCGAGATCCCGAGGGTGGGCTGTGTACATTACAACGGATAAGATAATGCTTCGCTGAGGGAGCACGCAAATGATATTGCCAATGCGAAGGAACAAATAACGTTAGATAAAACGTTTAGCAATATCGCTGGTAGAAACTTGTCGATAATAGGACGTGAAGCAAGATGTATGGCCTGGAAAATGATAGACTCTATGAAAAAACTCGCTTAGGAAATTATTTGTCCAAGGCAACAATTCCAACTCAATTTAGAGCTTAAACTCGAACTATGCAGGCTCTTCGTGTTCTTTCCTGGAGTATTGGCAACAATTTGTTCAAATCCCATTAATCCAGAGAACTACATGAATTTGTGTTTTATTTATTCATTTTATACGCGTGATTGCGTCGACGGCAGTACACGAACGATTCGCATCGACTAAATGGATGTGCATATTTGTGATTTTGTGTATATAAGCACCAATGCAAGTTTTGGATACACGACGAAGCAGTTATTTTGTGATGCGGACAAACATAAACGGTGGGTATAAGTGCACAGACGAAATTGCAAATGGGAGATCAAGATTTTAATGATGATGTTTAGATGGAAGTTAATCTCGAAGGGATCTCGGGCTTCGCGGTCATCGGACACACATATGCCTACATGGATACGAATTCAACCATAAAGACTTTATAAAACACACTCGTCAAAGTTTTACGACACCAATAAAGCCTCGTGCGAATGCACGAGTTTGCGTTGTACAAATTAATTTCGAGCTATGAGTTTATTTTCACAACGCGAAAGCAACGTCCCTTATTACTGACTCTCGAGTAGATAATATTTGCCGAATATAACTGCGGCTTATCACGAAAATGGCCAACTTTTCGTGCCCCATTCGAGGCCCAAAGTGTTGAGTATCTCTCAAATTTCTTTTGGTTCTCCGTTATTTTGTGTATATTGAGATGTGCGTGCGCGTAGCGAGAAACACGGAAACCAGATACACTCACAACTTCATATCCAACCGTAAATTCTTTTCACGGAGGTCCTGTTTTATTTTCATCGTGTTTTCTTAACCTTGCTGCATAACGAAATATGGCAGTATCGTTTCGTACATAATTCTTTCGAGGAGTATTGTGATCCACTGTCGGGGATGACGGTTCGGTCGATACTAAAGCAAATATGTAATATGCCAAAGGTTCAAGAACATACATCACCGTTTTTCCAAATGCATCATGATAATTGTGATATAATGAATTTATAATTTGAGCAAATGATGCATGATCGACGTCGGGCTCAACTGCAAATTACACGGCACGATAAAACAACTTATATATCTTTCTTTCTCCACTACACCGACACATATGCGCTACATATGCCAACTCTGCATACGAAGGACGAGAAATCGACAAAACCAGAAGACTCGTTTACACTATTGGTTGGAATTATTCTTACGAGAGTATCCAGTCGAATGTTTTTTCTCGGCCTCACTCGTAACTTATTGTGTGACTTGTGTGCGACTTTTATGAAATTTTACTTCGCTCCGAACATGAAATATATTTCCCTATTCGAGTGACTACATTCCTCAAAGCAGTGTTCCGGTTTTTAGGACCGAAGGAAACTGCGATTTTCGGAATTTTTTTTATCAAGTAAAAAAAAAAAAAAACAATCAATCATTTCGAGCTGTTACGATTTGTTACATTCCATACAAAAAAATTGAGTAATTATCAAGAAAATTTGAGTTGACCGCAGTATTTAAAAAAATGTCGAATCGATTATTCAATAAAATTCTATTTTGGGTGCAACATCAGAGTTCGAAAAATTAGGCCACTGCCTTAAGTACCAAATCGGAGATATTCGAAGAGCATTTCCATGCGAATTAGGTTGGATTTTGGTGAAACCGTTATCTGAAAGAAAAAACGTAACATGTGGAGAAACGGAGATCGTTTCTTTCGGGTAAAATAGAAGTTTAGGCACGTAATCCTCGCGCCAAGTGTCAGAAAGGTTCGGCGTCTTTTTTCGCCTTCTACCGACAACACAAGCACGTTGAATGTTTTTATACATTTGGGAGTATTCGGTTACGCGTCGAGTGATGTCGTTCCTCTCATTTTTTCCGCACTCTTTCACCGTCGTTCATATACTTATGGTACTCTGTGTGATGATGGCCGCGGAGCCTCTCTCTCTCTCTCTCTCTCTCTCTCTCTCTCTCTCTCTCTCGCTCTCTCCCTCGCTCTTCGAGGGCCTGTACGTAGTGACTACTACGATAGTAGGTATATGTATATTTGAGTGTGGGCTGTACTCGAGAGCTCACAGTAATTATATAGGGCTCGCGGGTTGGCGAGCACCTCCCACTTAAACACTCTTGGCCGGCAGTACTAAATATTAATGCGAATTTAAATAAAATGCCGACGGAACAAAGACGCTCTCTCCTTTTCCTCATACTCCTCCTAATATACAATAAACGTGTGTGTACAAATGGTTCCATGTGTGCAAGTTCATACGTGTATATTCGTTGGTCTGCAGAATGTTAAGCGCCCCTGAGCTAGAGCTCCAACACCAATCGGCAAAAACTCCGTTGCCAAAGCGCTAACGAGGTCTTACTTTTCTTGAGGAACCGCGCACGCGTTATGCGTTGACGTTGTCGAACGCAGCAGCCTACTAAAAAAAAAAAAAAAAACAACTCTCCTTCGTCCGGATAATAATGACCGAGATAAAACGTGATTGAGAACGAATACATACTGCACAAGCGACGAGTATCTCCGTTAATAGTCCATTTATAAAATTGTAATAAGCGCTACAGCGCTTCCCCTACGGGCGAATGTATACACAAATCGAAGCAAGTGATCTCAGCAGGCATCAGCGAAATTACTTCGGCACGAGCTGCCGAGGCAATATATAGAGTGACACGGTACCTACGATCCGCAACGATATTCCGCCTACTCATAGGCCGGAAGCACTCGACTCTATAGTTTTGCAAGAAAACGCACTGTACCAGTTTCATTCTCTTTTGAAATATCAAATCACTTTATACAACTCATTGTCAAAATTTAATGGCGCTATGGGTTGATAAGGAGAAAACTATCAACGCGGCGAAGATAATCGAATTGAACTTTATCGGTTGGGTTTGTTCATTTGCCTGGAATTCGTTACGACGAGTCAAGTAGAAACTAATCGTAGGATGACTTTCACCCTTCGTTGGATTTGAAGTTCAGTTTCCTGTCAAAAGTATCGAGTCGATTTTTTCGACAACTGGACTCTTTGGATGCCAATATCCGGAGTACAGAATTTTGGTTAATTTTTTATTCGCTTGTTCCGGAATACGAAGAGAAGGCAATGTCATGTTGTTATGAATAATTCGCGTCAACTGAAAGTTGTGATGTGAGTTGAATGAATGGAGTTTCCTAGGGGAGTTCCATATCGCTGACACTAATGATCAGTAACATTTTTAATCGAATGTCAACAAAAAAGAAACGGCACAGTTTCAATTTAATTACAAAAAGCTCGCTCAGAACGCCGAGACGAGAAAGAACGATTGGAAATGATCATAAAATCGCTCACGTTTTGATCTGATACTCTCTGAAATGTAAATATAGTTTGCCAATGAATTTTTCGTATCATTTACACTCCCATAAATATATCATGAGCCCAACCCGATAACGATCTAACGAACGTATGACGGAGAAGTCAGAGTATATGAAGGAGTAGCATTGAAGCGTTGGAACGACGATGATGACAAGTACGACAGCAGCAAAACTATACGGGAGAGGCATTAACAGGACGACGTGTGCGCGTCGGTGCCGATTAGATCGATCGTACAAGCCGATAAATGTTTATCGAGCAATTAACGCTAATGCATTCGTACCGATAGCCGTTCGACGTGTTATCTCCGGTACACGAGCCAGCTCAAGCCGACGAGCGATTCTCTCGGTTTACCTCACGCAGATGGGGTAAACATCATAAACTTTCTTCATCGCTCGCGGCTCATTCATTCGTACGGGACTCAGGTGAAAAATCATCGAAAAATTAAAAGAAATAAAAATCCTGAATAAAGCTCAGTTTGTACCGGAAACACAATATTTCCGGTGAACGATCACGAAAATCAGAACTGTACGCTCGTAGAATGCTTCTTGATGCAGTTTCCAAAATTCAACAATCAAATTACATTTGCCAGCATGAACTCGTATAAGAAAGAGTAACAAATTTCCACGAATGCGAACGAATCAAAAAAATACTGAGCACTCGTCAAAGGATCGATTACACGGATATGATTAGAAGAGTTAATTGGAGCTGTCGCGAAACTACGTAAATAATGATCCCAAGAAAAAACGATGTTCAAAACGAGAGAAAGGTAAACGTACGAGCGTTAATTAGTGCAAATTGCACATACTCAGAGCCTGAAGAAAATAAAAAGCACCGAAACATGCGTTCACGTTTAAGCAGCAAAAAAGTTGCGATAGCAACTTCAAGTATGCGTGTGTACACGTTCTATATTAGTACACAAAACCACCCAGACGGTATAATCATAAATAATGTATAATACGAATACTAGCTGCCCGATTTGTTCGTAGGTGTTGGCTCAACAATAACGCCCTGTATTACGGTATGAAATTTAATACTCAATGCATACGCTTATGTCCCGAGCAATTCATTA
Source organism: Hyposoter dolosus (assembly GCA_963921915.1). Lineage (NCBI taxonomy): Eukaryota > Metazoa > Arthropoda > Insecta > Hymenoptera > Ichneumonidae > Hyposoter > Hyposoter dolosus. The sequence goes on along the minus strand of OY998130.1, from coordinate 19,639,147 downwards.
CTAGTTAAAACGTCTCCGCGCACTCCAATTTTTTCGTATTGTCTTAATGCTACTTTACGATGGAGCTTAGCGCAGACATTCTATATACACGGCTGCAGCACACAGATGCACCGCTTTGCGCTCGTACAACTGCAGCCATAAGCAGTACGTAAAGCCATATATCTCTTACAAAAACTTTAAGCGTAATTGAAGAAAATAATCTTTCGAAGAGGGACTACTGGGTAGAGAACACATTGCCCAAGCGAAATTCTGCCATGATCGGAAGGTATACCGATATGTATCGATCAAGATAATAATTGACAATCATATCGACTGATAAACACTGCGCACTGTGAAGTACGAAAACCGTGTTTTGATGTTTTCATTTTTTCGGGCCTGGATCAATAATGATTAAAGAAATCTTGAGGCAGTGATTTTGCTTAGAAAATTTAAAAAATGTTGATTTCAGGATCTTTTTACGTCGGGGCAGCAGGAGGTTTCCATTCACGAAATCTGTGAAGCTCGTAATTATTACCGGAGATACGAAAACAGGAGGTTTCTTCTTTGGACAGTTTTGCAGAGTCGACGAAGTGAGAAAAATTGACGGACCAGTAAAAATGAACCAAGTAATAAGTTTAATATAAAAAATCCGTTGGCAAAAGTTTATTCAGTCACGACTGTTTACAATTTAGCGATTTACGTCCAATCGCAAAATCGATCTGAAACAGATTGTTTATTCCATATAGTATAATTTATCATCGACGACAGTTACGCGTCCGGTTTGTCCCCGAGGACAAGTTGTCCCAAAGGAGCCAATAAACATTATTTATCTCTCTATCCAAGCTCCGGGCAAACGGAGAGCACGCGGTGTGTGTATATATCCATCGATCGCCGAGCAACTCTCTGCAACATCACATAATAGTGGTCCACGAGTGTGACATATATATCGTGTGAGGAACGAGATTCTTGAACCCGGGCGAGAGCCCACAAGACTTGCATGTACCACACTCGAGACTAATTGGCTATATCAGCGGGTATACAACTATTCGCCCTTTTTGATATTCTCACGGGGCTGCTAAGTATGTTCGCCATGGTCGAGCACCATCATACAGCTCGCGAGCAACAAACTTGTGAAACTTTCTGTGCATATACATAAATCCTATTTATATAGAAATTCTATTTATACACTAGTATGCATACGTTGTAAAAGAACTGCGATCACCGCTAGCGGGCAATGGAAGATAATTTTCCAATGGTAGGTCCCATAGTTTATATGGAAACCCGCTATGTCAACTATCGTAAAACATACTTAATCCTTGTTTCTTGTGTTGAAATAATAGCTCTCTCATGCAAAATCAAATCTCTTAAATAAATGAGTTTCATTTTTTCATTCGAAGCTTACCAGCAGTTTTCACCTTTTACGGAATAGTAGTTGAATCTGCAGATGCGTTCGTGGGGTTGCGCAATAATTGAAGATTAATGGACACTCTTGAACCTTCTGTCTGTGTCCTTCTTTCGTCCTTAGCTTCCAGTCGTTTCTCACGAATTGATTGGTTATTGCTTTCCAAAAACAAATGAAAATAATGACAATCGTGAATGTTGATCGAGAGACGATGCTCAATGGAACAAATAAGTTGATAGAATACCGTCATGCCACCCTCCGGGCTTTTCTTCTTCTCGATTCTACCTCATCTTCACGTCGGACGCGGGCAGCGCACACGCTTGCTGCTGCACATCCTCGAATAGCGTTCTTACATACTGGGCATTCCAAATGCGCATATCTTGACAAGGAGGTCGTTTGCGAGCTGCACACAGTTGCCGAAGGCAAAGATTCTCGTCTATGCTGAGCTAACCAATCGTTGCTTTCTTTTTTTTCTTTCTCGGCAACGATCCAAGAGAGAAAAACTCACTCTCACGATTACACGCAAACTGTAAACACGACGCTGATTTATTATCTCTGGCCTCTTGTCGACGCGCTTCGATGTATTATATATACACAACACGCGTCGCTTATATATATATCTGCGTAATTTATCGCGACTTAATTGCATTTAATTCAAGCGGCTCAACTGTAAATCACAGAGGATCGAGCCGGAAAGCTGTTTTGTCTCTGGTAAGAAGTTGCGCGGGTCAGGAACGCCCCCTGTCGATACGGTATGTAATTATATCTATCAACGCCGGTCCGTACGTTTGTCAGATGAAATGAAAGGGAAAGGAAGGAGATGAATAAATCGAAGAGAATCAAGTACGAAATGAAAAAGAAAAGTGCAACATGAACATTTCGCCGATGCCTGATAAAGTTGAGTGATCATTTGTTTGCTAATCGATAGTCATCGATGCATAGTGAATAGGCCCGCCGGCGGTGAGGTAGTTAAACTTGAAAACTACATTTTTATTGCCCCGACTTTGTGGAAATTGTGGACCACCGCAAAGTGTCAAAAATTCCACCGAGGCGATCAAAAGATATTATTGTATCTTTTTTGCGAATCACGCAAAAAATGCGGGAGTTCCTACGCTTGACTCGGTTGCCGACTCCATTCTCGTTGCACCGTTGGGCGTGCATTTCATATCAAATTTGCATATTACAATTTATAGCTTAACGACTCTGATATATTTTTATTTGCCCTCGATCACGAGACGACCACCAAATAATCAAACTGTCTTCGATGGTTATTGTGGAAGTATCTCCCCGGATTATTTTTCAGAGGTCCTGATATTCAGAAATGAAGGAAAATATAAAAGGAACAGTTTTGGCCAGTTTTGGAATAGCACTCCAATTCCAGACTGCGCTTGATGACCTTACACGAACTGTTGATTACTCTATAATGATGTGAGAGCGTGAATAGAGACACGAACGAGAGAGAAAGTTGGTTTAGAAGCTTTTTAGCAAATTGGCTTATTAGTCAAGTTTATGTTTGCCAAATTGATCGGAAATACTGGAGCGTATAGTTATGGAAGTCGAGACTAGAAATTCCGATGTGAGCTCACGATAAATACACGGGCAAAACGAAGGACAAAAATATTATGCTGCGTGCTTGAGCAGAATTCTCTCGCGTGTCTCGTATTGGAAAGAAAAAAATTGAAAAAATAATTCGCAGTCTCTCGATCCGTGTCGGACCATTGCAATATAGGCCTTCGCCAATATTACCAGCGAATTATTGCCTCTGCGTACCCTGCCGAGCTCCGACTCCCGCGCACTCCGTCCTATACAACGTTCAATGTATATATCCATATACCAGTTCAGCCAGCGGCTTCAGAATCTTTCTTTATTTATTTATTTTTTTCCTTTCTTTTTTGTACATCGTTGCGAGGGTCCAGGTTATACACCAAGAATCACGCGCACTAACTGCCCACCGCCCTGGGCACACACCGGTCATTCGATATTTGTTTCAAGAGAGCAAAGCCCAAAGAGATGCTCTCCTCGAGACTTAAGCCCGCAGGACCAACCAGTTGTGATGATCCTGAAAAGTAAAAACCAACTAGTAGGATATCGTTCATTTTTCAACGAATTTTTTCTTCAACATATTTTCCGTGGATAGAAAAGAGTGCTACAGGATTCTGTTGGAAAAAATTGGCGTGCACAACGAAGAATGTGTCAACAGTGGCCCATCCTCTATGGCTCGAGACAAAACTAATCACCGAGCGAAAAAAAAGAAATTGATTCGAGCACTGGACATTGATGTTCTTTTGCTTTCACAAAATGTTGATTCCAACTATCAAGAATCGACCTTTTCATCGACACTGCTACTATGAAGATTCCAAGTGCAAGAATCCTCCCTGAATCCACCCTCAATATTCTGAATAACTGATTTAGACGTAAGTGGCTTGCAAGAAACATTAATTGTTATTGTCTCCAACCGAGTCTATGGTTTCATCTGCCCAGAAAAACCGGATTGATTGTAACGTGCGTCTAGAGATTTCGTGTGCGTGTAATAACAACAATTGAGCTTATCGGCTCAAATGATTTTGAAATACTTTTTATATACCGTATTCATATCGACATTCTCATGTTACGCAGTGGACAAAAAAGTTGCAGTCTTTCAGCTCGGAGCGTAAATGATTAAAGCTATCTCGTTAGACTGTAACGGTAAATAACGCGGGGAGAGATTTCCGAGTTCATGCTCGAGGGCAATGGCGAATAACCATTTGCAATTTGATCTTCATTTATTGCCCTATTTTATTTGGTTCAACTATTTTTTATTTTGGGAACGCTGAATAATGGTTGCCATACAGTTTCGTAGCCTGACGCAATTCCAAGCTGCATCAGGATATGCGCTCGGCTCAATGGTGACAACGATATCGCCAACATTGTTGGCTTTCGCCGATGTGTGTGTCTCGATTACGGCTCTCGAACTCGCTATTTGCTTTGACACGCAGTCCGATAATAAAAAGGTGGGCAAGGAAAACATTCGGAGAGAAAGATCTGGCGGGGAGACGATGGCGCGGGAGCGCAGAAGAGTCAGAGAACTGAGAAAAGCACGAGAGACTTATCCGATCGGCTTTATCACCGGAAGTCGCCGAGTGAGGCGCCCCTTTGCGAAGTCTTTTCTGCGCGTACATTTCGCTCTAACGTCTCGAGTTGCAGAGACTATTTGCTTCGATGAATTGCTGCTTCTCAGGGCATACGTTCATATGCATGAACACATGTAAACCTTTTGATGATATGTAAGGATCCATCTTCTTTGTAAAATCGTATTAGTAATTTAAATGCTTAAGGGCATCGATATTTCTAGAACGAAGAACCTCCATTAACGAATATAAAGAATTAGCTAAAACTCTGCGGAGGATATTTCCGCAAAGAACCGAATTACATGCGTTGAGTATTTATGTTCTTATGGCTAGCTCACATATCTGATTCGATTTCGCCAGTAGCGTCATAAGAATGATTTTGTCATATTGCATAAACATCGCCCGAAGGAACGGTAAATCGCGACGGGGAACGGTCGCTAGAGAAAGGAGAGGACGAAAGTCTCGAAACCATTGTTCCGTCAGTTGCATTTACAATCTCCGTCTGGGTGATCGATCAATGAATAAGACATGCATGGTCACTGACACTTTGACAAAGTTTACGAAGCAGTGTGCATCGCGAAAAGAAAAAAAAATGCATATGGTTCTGCGTAATATTTGTCTCAGAGCAAACGTTGCATTAGGTTGAATTCTTTTTACATAGCGAGTCCTCGTGTCTCCGAAAACGAAGAGCTCTTGCCACAGTTGTTACTGCGGAGCCACCTGCCGTCTTATCGCGCTGCATAAACCGGAAGTAGATCAGACAACAGCGAGAAGGATTGAGGCTCTCGTGAACCGATTAGGACAGAGGCCAAAGCGAAAACAAATAAGACGGTGCAAAAGTTCGAAAGAGTTCCCTTCAACCGCGATGAGGAAGAAGACTTTTTTCATCGCCGCTGCGTATTCGTTCTTTATTAACAGGCGTGCTAGAACGAAAAATACACGGGGGAACGGTGTTCACATAAATAGGGATAAATTTGCAAATTTCATTAAGACATCCAAATTAATTTGTTTTATTTTTATAGCGTTTGAAAATTATTGCGCCCCGTTATGGGGCTTTTTGAGACGCAATCGGCGAGAAATCTCTCTTTTTTCTTGTGCCAGATTGCCGCTCAAGATTCGAACATGAATACATAGGTGTACGCGTATATTTATATGATAAACATATATACGCAAAAGAAGGAAGGAGAAGAAGCAAGCGGTACGGCTTTAATATGTGTGGTTCGAGGACCTCCTCGCTTCTTTTTTTACCACACCTTAATAGACTCTTTTATTGCACACGGTTTCGTCGACAAACCACTTACGCGGCAGACCGCAGGTAGTCGAGAGTGTAGTCCGCGGGTTCTCGATTCTCACATCGGCACCCATCGGGATCGCAGCGGCTTATACGCTCCTCTCGTTTCTTTGGTCATCGGACACACCTCAACGACACTGTGAAACGAAGAAGAACGAGATAGAGGAGCTCTCTCCGGCGCAAATATTTTACTCATTTATATTTGCGCTCTTGCCAAGCACAAATATAAATTAGTCGAGGATAATTATAGACGATTAAGATCGACTGTAAACCTGCTCAACATTTGTTTCGTCATGTACTCCAAACCTCTTGGTGGCAGGTCCCCCGTCATTAAAAACTGTACGATCATTTTCATACTTTTTTCGGGCTTTCGAGGATCCGCCTACAACGAAAACAAGTTATTATATCGGATTGAGCATTCGAGTATAGACCGAAAGTCGTTCAATATATTAAAATACCGATGCCCCTTAATTTGCTTACGGCGATATAAGACCCTTGGGATATTTTTATTTGACAGCAAAAATTGAGCTGGCTCGTCATCGCAACGGTCACTTAATTCATTGCTGCTATTGTGACAAAGCTGTCGATCAAAATGTATACAAATTTTTATTCAGCAACTCATCATTTTTATCATTTGCATGGTTTTCGTCTCACTCCGCAGATCATCGGAACGAATATACGAAAATTTAGCTCGGCTAGAATTTAACATCAGGATTAGACCAGAAATGACCACAAAGTTGAATGACCAACTTTTCGATTCGTAAACACAAGTATGCGCGTTTGTTCGACAAAGATTTATGGCTCAGTCGATTGGAATATTATTTTGCGACGAATGTTTCGCGCGAATGAATAGAAGGCAGGAAGAAATTTGATAGTGCTTTCCCGACGGGATTGAATGAGGAAAGAGTTCGCGAAAGCCGTTGCCATCGGAGCGCACACGCTTCTACTCCTGCTGCAAGATCTTTTCAGTGGCATGTGCATACACAGCGTTTCAAGATGTTGCGACGATGGCAAAAGGTGTTTGTGTTGGATGCATACATACATTGGCTGAGAAAGCTAAAAGGGTCGATGACGAGAGAGTTCGGAAATGCGCGCGTCCCACGTGGGTGAGTTAGCGTAAAGCCATCCTTCCTCGGAGAGACAAGTAATACCGATACCGCGGAGGAAGACGAAGAAGAAGAAGAAGAAGCGAAGGAAGAAGCTGCGCGAAAATCTTGCTGCTGCAACTGCTCTCTGCAAGACCAATGGGCCGAAATCATTGTGTTGCTACAAGAAGATCACAAAGGAAAAGAAGAAGAAGAAGAAGAAGAAGTTAACAAGTAGATCGAAGTGGGGAGTAAAACGTGGTCACACTCTCAGGTGTTCCGGTTCTTGTCTCGGTGCACATAAGTGCGCGGGTCCTGCAACAGCATCCAACGTTTTCGCGTGACGAAGAGCTGATATGAATAACCCGTTGTCTTGGCGACTCTCTCCATAAGCACTATTCCTTAAGCACCAAAACCTTTCGTTCTCACTACATCTTTCCTTTTGCTCCTCTAATTTTTTATTCGCGCTCTCATGAATCGACCGCATTTAATTCGCTCGCACGTATACTACAGAAGGAGTAAATTTAATTTTTATTCGAGTCGTAACTTCCATTTGATAAAAATTATCTATTTATTCAGTACCGACTTTCTTAGTACAATTTATAATGGAGATATTTCACGAGTTTAGGTTAAGAAAACCATGAGTTGTTAACTGCAATGTCGATACAGATTTTTGTTGTTTCTTCAATGTATGACAATTCATTTCGTACGAAATGGCGTACTCTTCGCTGTACGGTGTGCTCGAAAGACCCAGCCTCAAAGCTGGCAATAAATGACGCTCTACCTCTCTTTCTAAAATCTTCGCCGGCTTATTCGCTTCCTCTTTTTTGCCCCACTGCTGACTGTGCATCGCTGTCGTCTGCACGCCCACACACGTACACACACGCCATCAGAACGCTATCCTTAAACGTTTTTGCACGACACGTTTTTCTCTCGTTTTTAATTCTCACTCTTGGTACAGTATTATCCTCCCATATGTATGTATGCCATATACCTACGTATTTCGTTTCGTGTTTATAAAAAATCCTGCAAGGACAGAACTGTTTAGACTTGCAATATTCAGATCGTAATCCTCGGGACGAACGAAAAAGTGACCAGCAACTTCACATGCATTTGAATCTCTAGAACGAAAGTTTTTAAATATCAATATTTTTCACTGCCGAATTATTTCATAATTGCCGATGTTGATTGGAGTCAATTGATTTTTAGGAAGTATATCTAATCATGGCTTTTCGATGTCCGGATTTTTTATCATGTACTCCGAACAACGTGGCATGAAGACATCAACGGATCTTTTTTGCTCAAACAAAGTTTTGTATTCTCTCAGACTCTGGCCGGAACCAAAAGGCTCGCAGTTCCTCAGAACTAAGAATCTTCAGTAATCCTCCGGCCTGCTTCTAATGGTGAGAGTCGAGTTGAGATCGATGCTCCTTAGCACGGGAACCCGTCCCATATCCGAGAAAAAGTAACGCCATTCCTCGCTGCTATCTCACCTTACAGAGGCAGAAAAAGTAGGAGGGAGTGAGAAAGCATACTCAGGGATAGATGTTAAAGACAGAAACGGAGACACGCAGAGAGAGGGAGAAAAAAAAGCCATGGCAATCTCGAGGGCGGACGTAGATCTATCGTTTCCCTCGGTCGGAAATCGCCTCGAGTCCATCGGCCGCACTTCCCGTGGGTTCTTCGACCGATGTCTTTCGTGCTTCCCCACAGAGAAACAGCTTTGTTGAAAATGAATAATTATGACGAAGCAATGAACCGATTTCCATTAATATTTTTGCTGCAATCATCGAGCCTGTTTTTCTGATAGAAATTGTTTAACCGCGTACAGTGCCTTGCTTGCAATTCTATGATCATTTCTTTCAATTACGCATCCGTTTCCCTTATTCGTACGATATTGACAATGTAAAAAGAGGAAGTGAAAATAATAAATAAAGCTTCTTATTTGTAAAAAGTCAACTGGAGAAAAAGTTTTCACGTTGATTCTGACAATACACAAGTATATTAGTGTCGTGTATACTCGAGCGAATTAAGATTTCGTATTGTTTCTTTTGATGCGAGATGCAACTCGAGCGAGCAATTGTTAGTGAAGCTGAGAGAGTTTCCGGTTGGTTGTTTTGTGCACACAAGCGCAAGCCTCAGGCCACTTTCATGGGCGTCAGACCTGGCCCATATCTCGGGCGCCCACTCGTCTACCGCCCGGCGAACGCATTGTCCTCTGCGAACTTTTGCGCCGGGCCATTAACGCTTCGTACCGTGCCCATACAGATATACATGTTCCATGTCCAATGGTCGCGTTGCCTCTTTTTTGCTTTTTCTGTCACAGGCGTGTTCCGGTTCTCCAATCTTTCACGAATTCCCCTATTTCGCCTGCTTTCGGATCACGTGCCATACATCGCATATTTATATAACAGAGACTCTTGACTCTTTCGTAGAACCCTGTTTCGGTGTCGCGTCACTCTCGAGCACATAGCCCGAAAGATCGAACAGCAACACTTGTTTTTCAGTGGCAAAGCAGCAGCTGAAAGGAAATGGAGAGAAAAGTGTCGGTCAAAAACCCAAAGAACACCGACCCCTTCGATGCACTCCTCGTGACCCATGAACAAGGGTTCATCGCTTCGCGTGGGTGATCGGGAGACAAAACAGAACTGAGAAGCAGCATCTTGTTCGTGGAAATTAGTGAGAGTGAAGCTGCATCCCAAGCAAATAATTCAGAGGTTGTGAGGCTGAAATACTATATCGATAAAATTCATAATATTCATATATGCCTGAGTAATAGGTTTTCTTATTTATTGGCTACTGTAAGTACGGCGGGGCGTCTGGAGACGCGATTCGAACTTACGGACTAAATTTCTGGAGGACATTGGCTCCTCGACTTCGCAGAAACTCCCAATATACTTCCGCATCCTGAAAATCTTCTGAACCGTCTGACAACCATTTTTTTGCGTGCCTAAGAAAATTAAGATGTCATAACAATATATTGATCGTAGCAATCAGCTGGACTAGTGATGCATGATTTACAGAACCAACGTCACGAGTTAGTTAATAACCAATCCGGACAACGAATCCAGAAGTTAAACAGTCGAAAATCTTGTGGATTTATGTGAACGATTAAAAAAGGATTGAGCAGTCCCTCGGGCTCGGGGGAGAGTTTAAATAAAATAAATGTTCGCATTGCCTTCGCCATTGTTTGAATTCAAAGTTCTCTGTAGTTACTTCGATACAAAATTTATTATTGGAGCCATAATGTTGAAATATTTTGAATAATGTAATGACACATTATCATTGCTAGTTGTAAATTAATTAAAAACTTCTCAAAGATCCTTCCGGATGTCGTTAAATTTCGCGAGCATTTTTTTTCCGTGATATTTCGTTGTTTCCGGATTTTCCCTAAAATGTCTCTGTACCGATGTGACAACACGATGTCCTCAATGTAACATAAACGTCAACGAACTTTGTGAATGTTTGTGCTGAATGAAGGCTTGAATGGCACGAGGTAGAATTGCGTTTTATTCACAGCAGTGTTAATACTGGCAGGACTAATGGTTAACCTTAGGGAACCCATTGGTTCCGATTCCGTATTGACGAGCGAGTGAATGGGACCACGTTGTCCACTGAAGAATGATTGATGGCAGAATACTTCTCGCAATTGTCGTGTTCACGATCTTGTGCAAGTGCATACGTCGACGGCAATCCGTGTCTTCGTCACTTATAGTGTGTAAGAGCGATTTATGTATTGCGAATCATCAATTGTCTCGAAGTGATGGTAGCACTCAATAAAATAATGATCGCTTATCACACGCAGCTGTAAATTTTCGATTTTTTATTAAAGATCAGCACACACGTGCGCTCGCACAGCGACGGCTATCACGAAAGGTGAATTAATTGCAACAAAGATCGCGGAATTTATCCGGGGACCGAACTAACAGACCTCGTTTGAATGCCTGGTATAATGTCATTACTGTATCGTAATAAACAAGTGACAAGTCAATGTCTAGCTCCTTGGACTCTTGCTTTGCAGTTATTATACTCGATACAGCAGAGGAACGTTAATAATGAGAACGCGTTGAGAGTTGTAGCGCTCGCACCACGCCCTCGTGATAGTAATACACACAGCAGTGTTCTTGCTCGTGATCTCTCGCTCTATCTTCATCTCTATCTCTGTTTTCTTCCAGCCTCCTTCCCCCCTTCTGTCTCAGTCTCTTTATATCTGCATCGCAGTTGTCGAAGTCACATAGTCAGCACTTGCCGTCTCTGCTTCCTTAGCTAGCTTTGCGAGAAAGAGAGCTCGGTAACCTCGATGACGATTGTTGTGCAATGAGATTGTACAGTGACAGAAGAAAGAGCTCGTGCGACAGTTCCATTCGTCAATCTTCTTTCCAGGTCCATGCAACAAAAATGTTTGGTCCGTTTTGAGCTTTTTATTCAGAACTTTAAAGTGATGATCCAGATGAATTTTAAAAAAAAATTTGAAAACAATATTTTCAGAGAAAAGTTGGGGATCAAAAAAAAGGTAACAGAAACTGTACAGATCATTTTTCTCATGTTGATTACATGCTGAATGAGTTCGAGTAATTGATTCGATTTCTGTGATCCAGCCGAATATTCACAACATGCAAAACGGAATTCTTCGGAGTAATTTTTTGGACTCCAATCATGATTTTTAAATAAAATACTCGAATGCGTTAAATTGTGGTTTGGTTATCTTTGCATCTTTAGCGTGATACAAATCTGGGACGCGTTTAGGCACCGGCCGATGTCATCAGACGCCCACTCCGAGCTGTATTAACAGTGTTTTTCCTAAAGCTACGTTCGAGGCGTTAATGTTGTTCAACAATTTTTTGGGATTCGAAATTGGCTCCCCGGGAAGTTATTTATCTGCTTGCAATGTTTTTTTCTTTTATAAAAGCTTGTTGAAAAAAATCAGCAGGCAAGTATTTTCACGCTTTGTCATACATAGATACGAAAGAGCATTGACCCGTTTCTCGATCTTGGCTAATGCCCGACTGCTATGATCAACTTTGTTTTTCTCCACTGTGAGAATTCAGAACCGACTCTACGGCGTAGATAATAAATATATTATATGTATAACGAGTGTAGCAGCGAACTCGTGGGCATGTATTGGATCTGATCTGACCAGACTGACTGGCGGCGAAAGAAGCCGTGCCACGCTGAGGCAAATAGTCGCGTTGCTTGTTGCCGCCACTCTCACACTGCCCAACGAGAGAGGCCTGTTTTGACCAGCCGCGATGGATCGAGAAAAATGCCAATGAATGACCTTGGAAATTGATTCAAAAGATTTTTCGACACCGATCATTTTTTCACCACTTAAAACTTTCGTCATATTGTTGCATGAAAGGTTAACCGAATAACAAGAAAATGCAGAGTAATATTTTCAGCGTAGCTCAGTAGCAAATACTTCGACTTGTGGAACTCTATCAGCTGCGGCTCTGTATGTGTCGAGAGGCAACGGTTTGCACTCTGAATATGCAGTGGAACACGTTAGGATACAACGTGGATATGCATCCGGAACTTGTGTCTTCTCTCTCTCTCTCTCTCTATAGCTGCAAAGTTTTATATGATGCAAATTTAATTGAGAGCCTCCATGGACTGAGTACACAGCGATCTATTTCGCCGGTAGAGATTGAGACGTTGTAATGGCCCGTAATAAGTAATGGAACGTTACGAGAGGCACGCGTGATCTGGTCCCTGACAAGCGATAAAACCTGTATATCCTTGCTGGGATATTGTACGTGGTTACGTATGTATGGCTGCACATGATTGCGATCATACATGTGTGCTCGCCATCTTGGAGATACCTTTATTATTGGGTACACCGGTGAAGCTTCTATGAGGAGGACGAAAAGTACAACACGTCGGGAAAGAGTAACGCGATGTTCGAGTGCACCCAGGGGCCATTTCTGATAGTTCTTTAAAATTAGAGCTGATCCAGCAAGCCATGAAGAATCAGTGCGCTGCGAACCTCGAGGGTTTTGAATCTGTATGCATTCCCTATAGCCTGCGTTTATATACATGAACCTTTGCGTTTCCCTTTCTCACAGCATCGTGAATCTTGCAATGTAATCAGTTTCGTTCCATCAAAGTTTTCTCGGACCATTAGACGATCAGAAACGACTATACGCTGGTGGATACCCTCGTCAAAATATACGGACGATGATTCACGGCCGATCGAAACTATACGAAACATCTGACGACAATAAAACGTTTAATTACCGATTGGTTCTCCCACACGAATTTACACTCGCTGGCGAACCCATAATTTCACTGGCGAACTGCGGTTCTGAGATTTCTTATCGATTTTCAGATCGTGAAAATATTATGAATGTCTGGGTCCGGAACGAATCTAATTTATCGGAGGTTATCCGGACGTTTCGAGTATTCGCTTCGATAGGAAATCTTCGAGGCCTTTGGAAAGCTGGTCTTAATTAATTGGACGATCGTTTGTGAATTGTGTCGGGGTGAGCACGATCCATAATCCTGATAAAAATCGTTTCCTCAGCGACACATTCACCGCCTCTTCGATCGGCGACGAGCTAACATCAAAAACATCATCAAGTGGCAGACGACGTCGTCATCAGCGCAGGTGGTCGTTCCTGCTTGCGAGCACACGAAGGGATACACTTTTACTTTCTTATATTCATCTCCCCGTCTATCTCCCTGTCTCTGTTTCACAACACACGTCTCATGATCGCGTCACCGACGAAATAAACCTTTGCTGTATTCAAGCTCAGCACAAAGTCATATCGTCGCTGCAGTAGCATATATGGCCTCAGCTGCAAGTTACAAGGGCTTAAGAGACACTTTCCAACGATGCTCTTTATGCTCCGTTAATTTTAACAACTGTATGTACAAGTACGCTATCGCCGTTCCTAGCTTCTTTGCGATATTGTATTTCGATATACACCCACGGCTCCCCTCAGCACCTGCAAACGTTCTTTATCTCCAGTCTGGTAACCATCTCCCTCGCGCGTCGCGTTGCTTTCATGACAGATCACATTTATCACGTAGTTGGCATCGTTTCGCCTTGTTTCATACAATAATCTCTAGATCCCTCGTCTCTTCAGTATCCCTGAACAGTACACTTACGTATCGCTCCAACAGATGCAGAGATCAAACTTTTCGAGCTCTCATGCGATCCTATGACATATTTTGCTTTATAACGACACGTATCATTTCTGTTGATCCTAAAAGCAACTTCGAGAAAAGTTATATTCATAACATGAATTATAACGTCCACTCAAACGCCATGGCACGTTTTATAGACTTACTGCACTGTCGTAAAATTATTTCACAGTAGTTATAAGAAAATCTCATTATTATTTCTCCACAAAACGTCCATCGAAGAATACGAATTTAGATTTTTTGGAGTGAGAGAATTCAACCCCGAATCCAATATCTGGAACTGATCAACTTCAGAGGAGAGGAGTATTTCCACAAACTATTAAATCATACTTAACTTTTCCTGAAGGTTCATGAAGATGAAGGCAAAATGCTAGTCTTGAAATTATGTTAACAATTATATTTTTTCAATAATATTCTCCGGTTACCTGCATGATTACGAATGTATATTTTTTCTACCAAGGGTGAAGACAATATATGCTCCGGGCCAATAGTATAACTTTTCCAAAAATATTTTGAAAAAGGGTAAAGAAAGGCTGCGGAAATTTAAAAAAACGATCTGTATAAAATCCTGTTTCCTGTTGGATATTGAGCTGGACCGTGGTAGTTGGTCCATAATAACGCACTCTCATGGTGCACCGAAGAGTCTTCTGACTCTCACTCAGAAGGAGATGAGAGATGACAACGAGGGTTAGAGGTTCTGCTTGTAAAAGCAGAATGCAAGTGTGGAGTAGAGAAGCCAACGCACGTGGATGAGATCCAATGAAAAGTAAACTCAGGGAGCCTCGTCACTCCTCTGCTGTGTTCGGTTGAAAACAGCCGACAGCGAAATCGCTGCGGAAATGGAAGGATCGAGCTTTTTCAATGCCCTAACACAGGATCACATGCATGCAGGATCACATGCATATGTAGAGGTATCAATTATATTGTTCCTACCTACGTCATCCTGCTCCTCTTTGTTTTTTCCACCAAAGCACGATCCTCGACGGAGAATCTCCATTGGACACATTTACACTTCATACCTACTCGAGAGACGCACTATAAGTTTAGTGATCGGCGACCATGGTCGTGAAAAGGCACCTGACACGACCCACCAGCGCGAGAAGACGGCAACGACGAAGAATAAAAAGAAGCTTGTTTGCATCTCGTGCTGCCTCTACGTCTGAACTTCGTCATTGAATGTGAGCATCGATTCACTGGTGGACTCGCATTGTTCGCTGCTTACTCACCAAACATCTTAATAATATCGCTCGTTTTAGCGGCCACCGTATAGAGTACGAGAAGCCGTTGATCGACCGCGTGTGGCATACGAGTATACTTAGTAAAATGCATGAACACACAAACGCGTCGAACGACAAGAAAACCAATATCGTCAGCATGGATTCATCATCTCGGCCTAGCATGAAAAGAATCTTTTCTGCGAGATATATTTAAGGATCAAAAAGTCAATCTGTTTGTCACCGAAACTGTCAGCTAAATCCCACGCGTTAGCCAATCGATAAGGGATACAGGAATATTTCGTCAGTACCATATTCGAACGTAAAAAAAAAAACATGATACATCGGACGTTGCTCTGCTATGAAATTTCTCTGCGAGAATCGATGGTGGCGATCTTACGAAAGATTGTCCTTGCATCCTGTTGAACAACGTGAAGCAATTAAAACAACTGGTCCAGTCGTCCGTTTCATCATGTTCAGTGAATAGCCAATGACAGTCTGAAGTCTTCGAATCGCTTTGCATCGAGATTATTGCATTTTGTGAATACATTAAACTGAACATCCATTCAACGTCTATGACTCAGTTTTTAACTACTGAAACAGGAAAATTCTGTAGCACCACGGGCACGTTGTGGGAGCGATCATGATTAATCAACTCTGGACCACGTGGGACTCTTACAATCGATGGCAGATCATCGTCCAGCAAGGATATTCCACGAGGCTTCCAAATGTCATTCGTAGTCCAAATTTTCCAGATTTCTATCCGACTCGAAAACCCTTGGACGAAACCACGATTTCAGAATCAAAATTCTCTTCTTCTGCTTTTGTTATACACGTCTTTCCGACAGATTTCCTTCACAAACTCTTGTGGCCAGACTTATCTATATTTTACGATAATGAGGAAGGAAATTTCGACAGACCGGGCGTAGTCGGATGCCGGTTAAACAGTCGTCCCGGACGTTTGCTCGTTCCACTAGGTAGTGTGAAAAAACAAAACTCACTGAAAGCGTGAATGTGGGAAAAGTAAATGGGTCTGATTGTAAATGAAGCATCATTCTGTGGCAACCGCTACATCTTAAAGCCCATCCAGAAGATGCCTAGTTCGGCCATCAGATATTCACCATAGGTGGCAGATCCGGTAGTAAACCGAGGGAGAAGCTTTCCATGCTTGAAATGTGAAGCAGCGCTCCAAATCACGAGCAGCATTGTCCCTACAATTACAAAGGTTCGTTACTTCAAATTGAACCAAATGACGCTAATATCCATGATGCTGATCATGAATGATGACGATAGGTGTTTTGATCGTTAGTAGTAGCTTAAGTGTAGGTCAGACAAACGGGGAAGGTTTCCGATTACTACCTTCCTCACTAGTTGGCTGGACCTTCAGGACAATGGGGGAAGTTTGGTTGGACAATACTCTGTTTCTACTTTGAAAATCAATTTTTGAGTTTAAGATCAGTCGATATGCCCATATATGTTGATATCATACCTTCGATACGTACGTTGATCGTGTATAATTATCTATGTATTTGTGTATATGAAGCTGGCTTGGAAACTCCACATGGTTTCGCTGCCCACTCTAACACCGTGATACTCGAGTGTATAGTCAAGCATGACGTCACTCTTTCTGACTGCACTCACCCATCCCACATTCCGTTTGCGATCTCCCTCATACGCGATATCCTTTTCTCTCTCGTTTCATGTATCCAATATTCTCTCCGTCTATTCCTTTCGTTTTCATTCCCTTCACTTTTTTCGCATTCACCATCGGCACACGGGTGTATGATTATCAATATAAAAATGCGAACCGAATTTCGTCCCATAAATCTGAGATGATGAGACGGTCCACGATAAGAATACCAATCAGCCGGTTAGACTAGATGTTTGCTCCCGATCTGCATAAAGATCGAGAGAAGACGCTGATCGACGAAGCTACGCAAAATTATGCCGAAAAATCATGCTGCTTCGCGCCCTCTCACGATCCTTATATTCCGTCTCTGTTAACTGCCTTTCGTGCTTTCATCTCTCTCGATTTTATAGCTCCCTGCGGTAGCGTGTGCCCTTTGGAAAATAAGAATGTATAAAACTTTGCTGAGATGCCCAAGCCAGATCGATTCTCTCTTCTCGCGCCCAGATAGGAATCAAGCCGAAAATATCTCGAGACTACACGCGCTGCTCTTTTTTTGATGACCTGCGCCGAGATTTGCTCCGATTCATTTTTAAAGACAGTATCTGGTTGCAACGGGCTACCAAATTGATGAGAAAATCTCGTAGAATGTTTGAGGAGTAATGATTACTGTGCCGGATAGTGGTTACTTGGTTGGAAAGTATAGTTTGGTCGTCTGGCAGGTTAAAGAATGATTCTCTCCACTCTGATGAGTCCTGACTAACCCAAAATAACGTAATGATTTTCCTCTTTTGTAGTCCATGATAAGGCGAACGACTTGTAAGACGAATCTGGTAACGAGTCTCATAGAGATTAATGCAAATACGAGAAAATGCAAACTTTACTTGATCGGGATTCGGGCAACAGAGGCGAACGGGTATGAGCTAACTCCGGAGCGGTGAAGCACGAACTCGAGCAAGTTCCATCGATCCACAATAATTATCTAAACGAGTTCGGTGTGCGTGACGAGAGTCAGAGCACCGGCTTATTTGTCACTAACAGTCCGTCCAGGGAAGTCATTATTGTCATTAAGGAGTTTCGCGTCGGTGGTATGTTTGCTGATTCCCTTTCTCGGTTGATCACCGCATACTTTTGCTGCATGCTGCTGTGTGAAGTCCCAAGACCTGCCAGAAGAGAGACGTGATACGAAGGAAAGAAACGAACGCGAGCGGGCACTCGCGGAGGTGGCCAAGCGGGATCGCACGACTCTTTCCGAGATGAACGCGCCGTGGACAGCATATCTAGAGAGGGGACAACGAAGACGACTGGAAAAGAGCTAAGAGAACGCGTCTTCGGGCTCGCAAGAGAAGAACGACAAGCACAAAAACGAAACTCGACTTCCCAGAAACCGCGTAAACTCTTCTCTCTTATGCTCGTAGTGTCTTGTGGTCTTGGCGTGCGCAGATCTTAGGATGCCGGTGCCGACAATGTACCGGGGATCTCGGTTACCTTATTCCCCGATTCTTAGCTTCTCTTATTCACTGCCCCTCTTTACTCGCTTCTCTTTGGTCACGAAAGAGAACAAATAGCGCGAAGCATCAACGAGGGACAAACAGTCCAATGATCTACACACCGAAGCACAAGGCCCCCGCATGCCCCGCTGTTCTTTATCTCTCTCTCTCTCTCTCTCTCTCTCTCTCTCTCTCTCTCTCTCTCTCTCTCTCTCTCTCTCTCCCTCTCTCTGTCTTTTTCTTCACAGATTGTAATTATCTGCTGTGTGTCTATGTCTCTTCGATCGGTAGAGGTCTGTTCCCTTCACATCCTCAATAGTTTTTATCTTTTTCTTTCTCTTTCTCTCATTCCCTCGCTCCTTTCGTACTCCGCTACTCACACTCTCCATTTTCCTTTTTTTAGTTTCTCTTGATTCTGTGAGCGAGGTCTTCTCATCAGTTTGAAAGAATTTTACGAGTCTCTTTCTACTTTGACGGCCGTATTGAAGAAACGTTGGTTCCGTCCCTCGCGTGCTAGGACGCTACTTCGCGTCTACAGTCTCTTGTTCCCTTCACGTTTCCGGCGAAATATCCAGTAATTTCCCAGGACTCGACGTACAGTGATTTGGTTGAATTCGATAATTATTGTGTAACTATATATACCGAGGGCAAGTGTAGTGTAAATACGAGAAAGGGAGAAAAGTGAGGAACGAAAACACGGGACGACGAAGGTGGCGATAAAACATAA
The DNA here is from genome assembly GCA_963921915.1 of Hyposoter dolosus. Taxonomy (NCBI): domain Eukaryota; kingdom Metazoa; phylum Arthropoda; class Insecta; order Hymenoptera; family Ichneumonidae; genus Hyposoter; species Hyposoter dolosus. Next base: position 19,620,082 of record OY998130.1, on the reverse strand, counting down.
GTGGCATTGAGACACAAGGAATCTAAAGGTCGTGAAGAGAGCGAAATGAGACTTCCACTACCTCGCAATCTTTAATGCGCCATAATTGCATTGATCGCGTATGCGACGGCAGGGAATTCACTCTGAACGAGTGCACATCGCCAGTGCCTGCTGCCACGATGACAAGCACTAGAGATTTTATCGTTGTTAGCAGCTTCCGGTATTCCAATGGCAAACAGGCAATCATCGATCAATATACAAGCCACTCTCATAGACAACCACATATACTCAACCATTTGGCATGGAATAATGAGGATTTATCAATTAAGAAGTTCGCCAAACTGATTGAAAACAAGGCAACGTTTAGGGCAGAAACTGAGGGCGGTGGTTGTCGTTGATAATAATGAACTTCCATCCAAAATACCAGGGTCCTCTTTTTCCTGTATCAGCGAGTACGTATACGAAAAGTGGAGAGCTCGCAAAGTCCAATTTGTAAGTCGTAAAGTAAGATCGTTGCTGTAGCAGGGTGTAATAGCGTGAAGGTCAAAAATACGGATCAAAAATGAAGGTAAACCGAGGAGGTAGGGAGAAAGACGCGCTCGGAGGATCGCGGCGATTCACGAGGGATAATGTTAATCAGAAATGATGCGCGTAATAACTGTTTCAGACGACAAACGCGAGACCGAAATCGGTTTATTGTCGTGATCGTATTTTTCTTGGTTCATATTTGTGCACGAAAGAGAGGCCTGAACAAGGGACTAACAGAGGAAGCAGGAGACATGAGCGCAGGATGATCCTTCAGCCGGTTTCTTTCGACCGTGAGGCTTTTTCATTGCGTTATTCGCTACGCAAGGAGAATCAACGTTAATCGTTTCCTTTGACCTTAAGGGTGGTGCACCTCACTAATTTTCCCCGGATATACCTGGGTGCGTTTTCTCGCAATGACTTTCTCACGTATCCCGTACAAAAATATATTCGTTATGAAAGCAATGAAGATGCGGCTTAGCATTATGCCACATTGTTGTGTCTGCGAGATCTACGATCGTAACTTGGCATTTCACACGTACTGCACGCGACATCGCTTGCTAGTTCAGTTCGTATAATCACGGATATCCATTGAAATACATTTGTAAGCTTAAGCGCTTCGCAAATCAACGAGAGGACTATTTACACAAACGTGTAACCGTGCAGTCAATTTATCCCTATAAAATAGTCTGATGAAATGAGTCGAACGCTTATTGGCGAACTTCAAAAGCTTCGAAGCCAAACTTGACGATGTTTCATTGGTGACGCTTCTCTAAAAAGCTGACGGCTTGTGCGTTCAATAGCAAATTACCAAACGTTCCACGCGATGCTAATAAACGGACGAATGATCATCTCAGACCTCATAAGATGAACCATTTTATATACGAAGTTGGACGATTTTGAAAAACGAAAAGTGGGAAAAAATGGAGAAACGAGAGAGTAAAGCGAGCAACGTGAACGGTGCGGACAAGGTGGATGGAGGTAACCGCAAGACGGGTGCGGGCTTTCGTGGGTGATCTTGACCAGGACCAAGGACACGGACAAACATGGCGTAGACGGCCACCCATGCTGGTTAGTCCATGATTCTTCGTCTTGGTTGTGTGTTACCTGGACGCGTGTTCCCACGTATGGTGCCTCAGGCTGTGGCCTAGCAAAACTCCTTGAGACCCAAATTAAAGCGGTCGCCTCCTACGATGATCCCCAAGCCCGATGCGCCAAAATGCCCCGTCGCCATGAGTCTTTGCCGATCTACCGGTCACTGCATAATTAAAGGAACGTTTTGTAATTGGCAGTAAGGACTCGCAGATTTCCAGCACACAACTTTAACCAGGATAATAAGCCTTCAACGCTTGATTCTTCCGTTTGATCTCTTGTTTTGTTCTTCGTCGTACTCTCAACATTTAATCTTCACCCTGCAACCTGGAACGTTCTTCAAAACGATAATATTTGGGATTCTCCAATATTTCTTTGTTATTCAAAATCTTCAAACGTCTCATCAACCAAAAAAGTTTGAATGCAGCAGTGAAGAATGCAATTGTTCGATTTTTCAATTGTCGTTTCAATGGCAAAGAGATTTTCGTCCTAGGCAAATTTTCCACGAGCTCGGCAAACTTCAAAGGGTTGTGGAGCACTTTTCCAAAAATTGTTCATTTTTATTCGGGACAAGAAATTCTCCGAATTCAAATTTTCCACATAATTGCATGGAAGGAAAATCACTCAAAGGGTTTTGATAATTCTGTTATCGTACGTTCGGCACGGAAAATACTTTTGCGTCTGAATAATTAAGACAAGCTGAAAACCCCATCACAGTTCGTTGACTTAGTGCCACGTGTGAAGGTTTTCGTTTCATCTGACATTCCATCGGCAATAGATTCGTCCGATAGGTCAACAAGTCGTAACACTCAGCGGGTGAGTCTGAGGCACGGTGACCCGCTGAATTAAGGTCCAAACTCAAAGAATTTTTCATAATCGATTTTTAATACTCTTTATGGTGTTCACTCAACGACCAACAATTAAAAATTTAGAGGGGCTCGTTTCCCTCTTTTGGAATAATGTCCAAGAGAACTGAACACACCGATACACTCACCTCTGGCACATGTGGACGTAGGGAACAAAACAATCTCACAAATCATAAAACGTGAAATATATCGACATTAAGCACAACGCATTTCGAGTTGGACAGAGGGGAGGAGAAGGCAAGAGGTGTTGAGAATGTGTGCGGAGCGTTGAATTTGAATGTGGATGCTGTACGATCTCTCGGGATAGTCAATAGAAAGAAGAATCGCATGAGAACGAAGAACCAAGAGGACACAAAATTCGAATGTGAAGAGGCGGGGAACGAGAAAAAGCCTAGCTAGAGACCACAGAGATGCCCACTGAGAGAAGAAGGAAGGATCTCCTAATAATATTTTTATTGGCCGTAAAGTCGCGCGCACGGACTCTCGCGAGGGAGAGAATCGCTGTTGCTGTAAGCTGTGACTACACACCGGGGAAATTCACCACGGGAACCTCATATCTCTTACCTCGAAACTTCGCCGAGCCCTCTGCTCCGATGTTGTTTTTATTTTCCACAGACCGTTGACTGCTGGTAACTCAGTTAGATCCTGTTAAAAGAATTGTGATCCAAAATTCTACAATTTGCAAAACTGGAATGCCTAATGTCGATTAGGTTTGTCGACTTTTATTCATAATTCAATTAGGCCCTTATGACCCTCCGGTGTCGCGATGGGTCATGTTGACCCGAAGTGATTGCTCAGCATCGATTATCCTTACGTCAGAAATATTTCCAAGGAACTCTGACACTTTTTCATCGGAAACGAGAACTTTTTCAATTGAAAAAATAATCAGAGTTCGTTTTTTCAAAAGCAAACGATATTTGTGAGAATCTAAATTGTTATTTTTTTTCAAAATTTGAAAATAACCGAAGTGCATATCTGAAATTTGTTCAATACATAGCGATCCAAGGCCTGCCGATGACGGGTCAAATTGACCCAGTGCGTTAATCCAGTGATAAAATTAAAGCAAACTCAGGGACGATTCCAAATTGTCGTGCAACCGGGAAAACTTATTTGAATATTTGCAGCTTGTCAGCAAATTTTTATTTCAGGAGCGATTAAAAAAAAAAAGTGGAATCCACCAGACCCAAGGTTGCTCAATTTTCGCGTCATTAATATCCTACGTTAAGCCCATTAGTTTATGGCATCGAAAATTTAAACTCTACGCACATAACAAAATCAAGCGCGAAATGGATGACATACCGCGTATAACTTTTTGGATTCATCGCGGTTCGAAGTCTGACAAAGCCCCTCAACAGCGAGAAAGGGGTCATAAAATTCTAACACCATGCCAAAACGTCATGCAGCTTTCTCACGATTTATTTCGGTGCTTATTTTAGCGTAGGATCCTTCAACTCTCCTATTTTTATTTTTCTTTCGCCGTTGTGCAAAAAATAACGACCGTTTCGAAAAATCGTCCCTAATAAAAAAAAAAAAAACTTTCATATATATATTTATATCCATCCTTCTGACCAAACCTGCGGTATTCCTCAGCCAGACCAAAAAGTTTGGTCCACTACAAAATGTTAATTCATCCGAAAACGGATACAGAACGAACTTCCATATGGACATCCCAACAGACAACACGCGGCAGAATCTTTACCGCCTTTTCGAATCGAATGCAAAGCATTGATACAAAGAAGTCTAGACACGTATATATTAATACAGAAGTATAACGAATCAAATGACACGGCTGCATTGGTGGAACAGTGACTTCTCGCCTGCCCTCATATGTCTATAGTGGATGAGAACAAATTACTATCCCAAAAAAAAAACTCATTTATGGAATTTCTAGCTACATTCCGAAAACATCCACTTCTATAAGAACTTTCAGTTGTGGGTGTGCTCTCGTGAACCGATATCACACGCAATCATAATCCTTGCACGTCACGTTGTGCATTATTATAGCACAAGAATGTGTGAATCTGATCGAGCAACAAGTATATTCGCGAACCGTAACTGTTGGAGATTATGCGACGCAGGTTCAACTCACTGAGTTTGTCATTCATATGCATCAAGGTCTGTCGTTTCCCTGATGATTGATGACTTTTCTTACTTGTTCGTGACACATAACTCTGAAGAATTTATAATGGAAATATCGTATCGTGCTACATAACGAGTAATGTTTGAAAACAACACAAAGTTTTATTTATGAATTATCAGACCGGATAGTGATTCGAAGATGATTTTTTTTACACATGTAAAGGCAAAAACGAGAATTCGTCCTTGCAATGTATACTATAACGAACGAACTGTGTAGAAGCAGAGTTCAGCCTTACCGGTCGAACTTTCCAGTCGATAGTTTAGTCAGTCAACACGGTGGAGACTGCTACCTAGGTTATCGCATCTTGGGGTTTGGTACACGGTCGGTAACCTTCGAAAATTCGTCCAACCATTTCGCTAGTTTTCAGTATCAATTTCTCTGCCCTATCGGCTAATTTTCCGAGCAAAAACTGTCAATAATTCTGCATATTATTTTCGAGTTGCATACAAAGATTGTTCTGGAATAAAATATAAAATTTTCCAGTCGGCAATAAGTCTGGAGATGTATAAAGGTATTGTGATAAAATTTAAATCAAAATGAAACTCGAGCGGATTCTTAAATTATTTGAAAACTTAAGGGGCAACATTTACCTCTCGAGCAGTCGGCGCCCACGTAACTTTATGCCGTTTCGCTTTGAAGTTATACTGGAAGTAATAATCCAGGAGCCGCCACTGCCTGAGCGAATGTTGGCTTCTGGCTCCTCCCGGGCAAAGAGATCTCTAGGACATCTTTGACACGTCACGTCGCAGGTGAGATTTCAATCTTTTCAGGGGCTCTACATCGAAGCCAGTGATTCGTCAACCCCGGCTTTACGAACTGCTGCCATAACGAGGTTGGCTGTGCGTGATTTGCAGTGCATTTTCAATCCTTTTTTCTTGCAGAACTTTTACTTCGTAGGAAATGTGGCTGGCAAGTCGATTCGATGAAAAATTGAATCTTTCTCGACATCCAGGATGGAAACATGGCTTCGAAATTGAAACAAAAAAGTCACTCGAGCGAGCTTGGAAAAAAATTAGAAATGTAATTGGAAATATTTGGACGCGAAAAATTTAATCAATCGCCCATGAAAGCGCACCCCGTTTGAGAAAAATGTTTCTTATCGCTTGCGTTATTTATATGAGGTCAGGTTTGTGACTGGAATATGTAACAGTTGAGAGTTGTGCACGGTTCGGTCAACACCCCTCTGTATCAAGGGACCGTAATCTCCGTGAGCGTCTGAGGCCCTGTGGCGTGCGCCTGCTCGAGCAGCGCGGCTGCTTTGTTTTATGCGCAATTACTTGATGAGTCATTTCGGTAATTGGGACATATTTTTTGGGGATTTATCGGGACAACGGTTTAGCCGACGGTCGGTAAGATTTGCATAATCTGAGGATGACTTACGCCGCATTTCACCGGGTGACGTTTTAACGAGCACAAGCTCGCTTCACTTTATTTATAGTGCCTGTTATCGCACGATGCATATACAACCGCTGGATCTGTCCGACTTTTGCGTTGCTCCCACACGTCCCTGTGACCCCGACCTCCTTGTGAGCTATCTTAGACGCAATTGAAAAACAAAGAAAAAAGTAAGGCCTACACAAACATAAAAATATACCACTGACATCGTAGATCCAGGGTCCTGGCAAGGATTACACAAAATAAAAAAACAAAATCAACCAACCTCAAACGACTGTGCAAAGTTTCGTGATATTTTCTGGTTTTTATATATGCGACTCTCGAAACCTCCGCAAATTTTGTTACGAAGCACCCGCAACTTTATTACAACTAAGAGATATAAACACTCGAATATAAACGACTAGATGATTCCGGCAAAACGTAAACAAGCAGCGCGGCTACTCTCTGAACAGCGATTTTCATCGATGTGGGAATCGTTCAGGGTTAGTCACTTCAGAGCTGTCATTCGCAGCACCTACAAACGTTCACACGTACAAAGCCTTATATTTGTTTATGTATGTATACAGATAAATATTCATGTTCTTCTTCAACCCTCGTCTCTTTTCCATATTCGATTTCAACGCATTAGCAGATAAAGTATCTTAAAACTGTGTGTGGCTGTTTGTTGTGTGCCGTTGATCCTGTGCGTGCAGTTTGGAACGCATGCAAGGTCGCTATCTTAATGCAGAACCGCTATAAGCCACTTTGTTGCGGGGTGGAGCAATTTAGCGGAGAAAAAGGTGAAGAAAAGAGCACTAAATGATGTTAGTCGCATATAATGCGAAGGAATTTGTCCGTACTGACATCCTCGTGTAAAAAGGATCTATGAGAATTTTCGGTGGCAAAACAAAACAAAGAAAAGCTGGACGAATGGGAAAGTGAATAAGAAGTGCTGGAATTGAGTTGTCGTAATGTACTGCATGGTGAAGTCTGCGGGGCTCAGACGTTGGTTAGTTATGTTAACAAGTTAGACGATACAGAGATAAGGATCCCGCGCTATCCATTGTGAACCCAAGGGAAACGTGACACCAGAGACAATATAATGAAGAGAGAAAAAAATTAAGGGTTCAGACCAAAAGCAGACCAACAGTGGGAACTTGGGCTTCTCTCGGTTCTACCTCTCTTTCTTTTTCCTAAACTCAGCCAGACAAATGTGAACAGTTCGAACATCCGGAGAGCACTATGTATGAATGGTAAATATTCTAGGGAGCCGTATGCTCCATGGGCAACAACTATCAAGCTGCCCATTCATTCGAAAAAGATCACAAAGTTGGGAAAGTTTAATAGTTTGCTTCCGTCGACCATATTTATTGCTACCTCTTCTGTAGCCCATATCCCATGGTATCAAATCAGATTATCTGTTACGTTTGCTGCAGACTTTTACGTGACTTTGAGATGGGAAGTTTATCTACATTTTGTTTGTTCGTAAAAAGGACTCGTTTGCATGATAATTTTCCCGGATGACACAAGTATACACATAGCTTAAGAAAATCACATTGATACACGTAAACTTAGTTACTTAGATCTTCAATAAGATGCTTAGGTTCTCTTTGATAAGTCGTGCAGCCTCGTGCCCTCAAATCTCAAGTAGTCTTTAACATTTTTTTCTTTCCAGGCTCCATTCTATTCCGACGTTTTTTCGACTTCCAATATCGAATGCATGTTCACCTGGGAGAAGCATGGGATGGCGATGGAATTACGATCCATGAATGGCCTCCGAATTTTCCGATCTTGAGCGACCATAATTCATAAGCCTTTTGCCTTTGCTTTCATCCTTATTGTAGGTCTGGGTTGTCCATGATTCAGCGGAACAAACTAGACCTTTCGTTACGCTCGTTCGAGAACGTCACACCACCTTTTTCTCCTCCCCGGGGCAAAAGGACGAACGAGAAGCGGTAGAGCGAGTGCAGCATCAGGTCGAGTGCTCTGTCACACCAACAGTCGCACCACCGCGCTGCGAAGCGGACCTACGCATAAGCCGTGAATTTACGAGCCTAGACAGAGAAAAAACATGTTGCCTCTCTATCGGACATCGCAGTATTCTAGCTTGGCTATGTGCTGCACGAATAGTGCTACAAACGACACGTTACCAATGGTGAGAAGGAACGTATCAGCATCGCGGTGATTTCTCTATTAGCTGGGAGTTGGACTCCTGTGGCGCCGGACCGAACAAGCGGACTATCGAGCCCCCCGAGGTCTTGCGGGCCACCTTGAAGCTTTTGTAGCTTGCCGCCTTCAGAGATCTACTATATATACGTGTCTCTGGCATGCGCTTACTTTACTTTACTTTTTCCACCTTGCCACCCTTTCCTGACGGCATCACCGTTTTACTAAATTTTTCAAGAAGATCAGATAAAATACACCAAAATCATCTCCGAACGGTTTTTCGAAAGAGAAAGAGAAAACCTAAGAAAGTTCGAGATTTTGAAGAGTGGTTCTTTCTATGGACGGGCGCTTGTTCATCTTTCTTCAACACCGTCAGCCTGGTTAGCTTACAAATCTGAACCAAACGTGCTGGTTATAAACTGGAAACATCGATGGTAAACTCACTTCCGTAAAATAGTGCCAGTGGGGAAAGTCAATGATATAGAAATAAAAGTTGTTACGAAACGAGATTGAAAAGTGTATTCTTCCCTACAGTAGACTTCCTTTTATGAATGAGGAGAAGGAAAAGAAGGTCCGACTTTATATATGCTGGGAAAGCGCTAGTATACTCTCAATCCAGCGCATAACTCCACGTCCAGCTGGTAACCTTGAGATTGGGCACTTCCACAATGACCAATACCCAACTCTATGAGAGAATATGGCGATTCCAATCTTGATATTAACAGGTACGCAGTGGAATTTCCTTCAGGATGTTTCCATTCATTTATCAAACGCTCGATTTTTTTTACATAATTCCTAAAAATGCTCAATGTTTCAATAGAAAATGCAGGGTACTTATGTGAATTGTATGTTCATGGGATTCAATAAGGAATCAATCAATAAATCGAATGATGTACACCATGACGAATTGGAGTTCGTGTTATAGTGCTGACACTCGTCGTACTATAGTGTTGGCACTAGCCAATATCACTGATGTTTGCCAAGTCTTGTTGGAGACATGTAAAACAACTATTAAGTATTTATAAAGGCTAATACGTATATGCAGGTACAAATGAGTTTAAACGGGTAAGATACAAAAACATGGAAGAAACTAGGGACGAAGAGAAGTTGTTCGACACACAGATCCGGCCCCTTGGGCAAAGAAACGCGCGAGCCCGTCTTTGTTTCTCTTGGTATCCTTCTTATGTTTGTTGGCGTGTTGGTGTTCATCCATGTCCGATCGTGTTTCACGAGGTTTTGGTATTTTTTGTCCGTTCTACGCTTCGGTAGTAGGCTCATCGGATAGGTCCCGCGTGCCGACAACTCAATAGTTCCCGTGCACAGGCAGCAGTTGTGTCTTAGGAAGTTTGAGTATGGCCTAATGCAGGCAGATGAACGACATGAGGATGCGTGAGCATTCTACCTTCGAAAGCCGCGAACGAACGCTGTCTGTTCGGCATTCTAGCTTTGCCACAGGAACCATCGTTGCCTCTAGGCTAGTTCAGGTAGGCCCAATATGATAAAGACTACAAGAGTATAGGAGAAGCCATAAAGCGGTAGAGGTCTATAAACACAAGAGAGGGAAAGAAACCCATTGCTTCATACAGCAATCGCTCGCCAACATTCACACGCTAATTGGCTGCCAGTTCCTCCGTTGTAATTTCATTAGACGGTCTCACGCCTACAGTTACCTCAACTCACCCCTTTGTAGACTCCCTTTCTCTCTCTCTCTCTCTGTCTCCTCCTCCTCTCCTTGATCGCCTGCTGTATGCGCCACTGAGCTATGAATGCTGCGAAAACGTGAATGAATTGAACATAATCTTGACGCCTCTGCTAGCCTAAATATTTGTCGGCTTTGAAGACGTAGCCGGCTCCTCTGATCGGCAGATCTACTGAACAGGCACATTGCATGCGACGTTTAGCAAAGGATGTCGTGTAAGAACCTTTATTGGAAGCTTCGATTCTAACATGCCGCTCGATGGACCCTCTTCTTCCTCACTGCTCTCTTACACTCGATACGGATCTTATTCAAGGTCCTATAATAATGCTGATGATTCATTGGATTCATTTGTTGTATGACGCTATAGAAACTTCCGTCAAGAAAGACGTAAGCATAGACCGATCATGCATCAGCTTACCTGCCACAATATTATTATTATACTAATATGTTCACAACGAGAACTTCGCACCCTTTCTCATGTATGACTAGTTCTAAGGGAACCACGACTCACTTTTGTCCCCAGATCGTTCACCACATTTTTATGATCACGTTATGATGTAATTGCCATGGTAAATTTTAGCTGAACAGGTCTCGCGCAGACAAATCATAACAAGCGTGTCACTCTGGTCATAAGTAAAAGGTCACAAAGTAAAATGTTTCTCGACCTCTCTCTCCCTTTTCATACTCTCGTGACAATGTAGACCAGAACCAAGTTTCGAAAGGAGGATTATGCCTCGTGCGACGTTACAATCAATATATGTACACAGCATTAAACCGCCCCGTTTCAGTTGGTTTATTCAGTTAAGGCACGTCATAGAAGAAGAAGATGCTGGGCGTATTATATACTTATATAGAAAGAAAAGAATCGGTTCAAGTCGGAGGTAGAGGATGGGTCGAATCCTCGTTCCTTCAGGATCACCGTGTGGGGCCCTCCACACCGGCTAAGTAGAATGCGCTTTGCTGGAGGCAGCCAGCAACTGAACGCGCGGAATGAATGGCATATGACAATGGACCAACGGTCCAGGAAGTGTACTCGAGTGATCTACCGATCGTTCTCCAGCACTTTGGGAATGCGTGTGAAATCTATCTTTCTGTATGTAGTTTGTAGCTAGGCACAGAAAAAAGTCCGGGATGAGAGACCCCCTGCCCTTACGTCCTGTCCTTTTTTCCATCTCTTAGTGTTCTCCAACACTTTGGCGGCACTTGACTTTGAGCTGTCGGCAACAATGCAGCCGAGTCGACAATACTCTCCGCAATCCGCCTTCCTTAACTGCCAGATGCGATTTTGATGGAGTGCCTTCTTTACATGGACTACTGACTCGCTGCAAGACGACTAGCTAAAAGTCTTTAAGTTTCTTATACCCCAACTTTTGCATTCTCAATCTATTGTCAGTACAGTAAGAAATTTTTGTCGACTATGCGATTTAAATGGATTTACCTAATAGTTCCAGACATGCTCGTAATGTTTCTTCGTTTTATCGATTAACTGCTCGTCATGCCTTGGCAGGAAGACAATATTAAATTACTAATGCCGAGTTCACCTGCCACAGAAAAATTTCATGCATATGAATAGCACCGGCGCAATATGTATCTACTGTTTGTCCCTTAAAATCAAGAAATTATGACTTCCTGTCAGAAGAGTGTCGAGACTACGACTGTCGTCCTCACTTGTTGAGCCAGCGTTCATGTGACTCCTTCGCTTATGCCTCTCGCAAACAATTGTTCCGAGCCGTGCATACAATTAGCCAGCGCTTTTGCACCGATGTTCTTACACGCTTATTGTTACTTTCTATAGGATCCTGGATCGTTCACTTGCACGGTACGTGTGGCCTGAACGTGCCTGGGCATACGATCTGCTTGCTAGTCAACATATTATGGGGAACCATGCCACCTTCAAGTTGCTCAAGTGTTATTTGTTGTCGCGTAAAGCTTTTTAACTCAGCCAGCCACTTTATTTATACATTTCGCTTACATCGTATACTACGCAGTCTTCACTAATTGATTTTATACTAATTAAGGATTTTCATAGCGCGCTTAATTCTTTTCTATGTCGATTAAATATGAGAATAGGATATAAATAAATTCTGGACATGCACGATGTATAAAAATATTTCACAAACATCCTCGAATGCTGAACCTTCCTCCCTCGTTCAAATGACAAGGCTAAATCAGATGATTGAATCGTCGAAGAGCCATGGTGGTAAACCTAAGGCAGCTGTCAACAAACTTCCAAATTAGATACATGCACGCCGTTTTAGTAAATTGAGCCGTGAAATCGCCACTTGACCGGAGATTATGTTAGAAGATCTGCTAGAAACATTTAAGAGGCGTGAAACCGGGAAGGCGTGGCGTTACGCTACTGGTCGTCAGCCTCGTCACTGAGCACAACCTTTTGATGATGCTGGCTTATTTCACAGCCACTTGTTATGGGTGTCGTACACTCATCGCTAATCAATCCGAGCGTAACTTATCAGCCGTTATGAAAACAAACCATTACTGAAATGCGGGAAATTCTTAACTCGAACGTGCGGAACGTGGTCCGATGTGATGAACAAGAAATGAATCGCATTGCTGTCTTGCAAACGACAATGACGTCGTTTTCCATCGATATATTTCCTGTACCTACAAAGGTCAGCATTTCCTTTTTCTGTCCACGTAATGTCTTCCGCGATCCACCGTGAAGTTTTGCGTTTCAACATTTCTGTCATGTTATTATTGAAAAATAACACGTTTTGTGATTAACAATAATGTAGTGATTATCGAAAAGGACGTTCCGTCGGAAGTCGGCTACAAATTTGAAAAGGAATGTTTTTTTCCTTCACTTTCACGGAGCCTGAGAGTTTTCCGCGCGAGCAGTCAATGTCACTACGCGGAGAAAATTCCTGCATCAAGATCCTTCAGGATAAGAAAGAGAAGATCTACAAGTAGTAAGCTGCGGATGAAGCTTCTAGTAGAAAGAACAAGAATTCCACGTTGGAGTAGAGAGTGAGAGTGACGGAGAGAAAAGAAAGCGATACAAAAGGAATGCCCAAGCTTGCCTTTTCATCTACCTATTCGAAAGATAGATGATAGGAGACGTTCGTAGATGAGGAAAGAAGCGTGTAGTGGTTGGGCTGGCGAGGGTGTACGGTCGAGCACGACGATCTGATGTGGTCTTGGAAAGCGTCGAGCCGATATCTAAATCACAGTGCAAACAAGGCTATTGTTGCGCATTTAGTGTGTGAAGAATGTTGCCAAATCCGAATGGGATGGTCAGGGCTCCTATTGGATACGGGAGAACACATATTCACGTCGATTCTTGAACTACAAAATAACGTATTTGAGAAGTGAAAAGAGAATATCGAGAAGGTAGAATACCCTTAAGGACAATGAAAAAATTTCGAAAGTGGGCGCAGAGAAATATAGTCTCCCTCTATTTCTCGCATGGACACGGGTCTAGTTATGCCACAGCAGATGAAGAAAGAGAGTGTCATAAGAAAGGAAAGAACGATGTGGTGCAGCAGGTATAGAAAAGAGGATAGAACGATCGCCGTGTGAGTTGGACTCAGAGGGCCATAGAAGTGGCGCCAGCTTGTCGTGCCGATCTTAACACGCACGTATTTTTTTCAGCATGTAATACCAATGCACAGCCGATGCTGTAGAAACATAATACATATATCAATAGTGTCTTAGTGTGCGAAACAAATACATCGTCAAGCGTGCGAAGATACTATATTACACGTGCGAAACCACCCTGACTACCGGTGGTCCGAAAAAAGGCCAACAGTTTGAGCAAGGAAACATCGCTCGAGTGTGAGTGTGTGAGTAAGGGAGAAAAGAGAGAGAGAGAGAGAGAGAGAGAGAGAGAGAGACGAATAGATGTCGACGGGGACCCTCAAACCCCAGGACCCAGCAGCAACGCCAGACTTTTCTCCTGGTTAAACGCCGTGGAACCTACCAATGGGGCTCGAGAAGAGAGCGGCAAAATCTCTTAGTTAAGGGCATTGTGGTGTATTTGTGAATGGAGCCGGTCGGCGGCACTCTGATCCACCTTCAGAATGGGAGAAAGTAAGAGAGGAAAGATACGTAGAAGGAGCGAGGTATAGAGCCGGCGTCTCCATTGAGGACCTCCGGCGTGCACGAGCTCGCTTGCCAATGGCGTTAGCACTGTGTAGCCAGCTCTCTTATTGAGCCCACAGTTGATATCGTTGTCTTCAGATCGGAACCTCTTTACAGTTCCTCTTCTCTGATTCGCTGTGGAATACAAGACCTTCTCATCCTCTTTTTCTTTATTTCTATTACTCTTTTTTGATGATACGGCAGCGAGAGCCTACAAGAGAACTGGGGGGCTAACGAGAAAAGAGATTCTCCCGCCACCCAAACTGCTGCAGATTGAGATCGCTCAGGTCTCGACTCGCGTCTCACCATTGTGGTCAAAGTTCACCAAAACATTCTCACCTTCGGAAATAATAAGTGTTCGCATGTCCATGCGATCCCCGAAGGCTTCACCGCGTTATCGAATAAATTTATATATTCCTTCGACATTCATATTATAGGTATTTGCCGTTAGTCACTTCACAGCAGGTGCTTAAGGACATTTTTCGCATATATTTTTTTTTTTCCTTAAAGTCATAACGAAACTCGTCACAGCTTTTTTCTAAGCTCACTGCTCGAACTATACGAGCTGATCATCGCATGAAACTGGTAAATGGTAGAGGTAACACGCTCCTCGCTCCTCCCCATCCGGTAAATATATTATCGTCGCTATGCGGTGATATATTTGACGCGGGTGTCGGAAAAATTAAAGCAATCTTTCTGCGACTATCGTCGGTGGTCCCGTGTCGTATTTTGGTATAGTGAATACCAGCTGAGGCTACGATGGCGGATAATATATTTATATACTCTGTACGATAGCTCGTTGGCCCTGGACGCGTTCACCTCCAGCCGCCGCGCTGCTCTTTCTGTTCTCCGGCTCGTTTTGGTAATCGGAGACCCTGGGATACAAATACGTACGCATTAATAGCGGGTGGACCGGAGAACCCAACAGACCTGACCCTCCATGGATCGGTGAAGAATTTTTTGGCGTGTCCGCGAGAAATTGGACGTGTCGGGGAGAGAATATATATTTTCGGTGTTGCTTGATCTGACCTGACGATCAAGCATGGCCATAACAAATCGGGTATAAAATGACAGCTTGTCATTTCTCCACTTATTGGCCACGAGTACATCGGAACATAATTCAAGAGCAAGAGCTTGATCGATGTTAAAATGAGCATATCCCTAAATTTGAAATGTTACTATTCAAGTTCGAGTCAAAATATCTGAAATAGAAAATTGGAAGACATCAAAAAGTGCAGCTTGGTAAAACGACACCAATCATAGATTCGCGAATGGGCGTTTCGGCGTGACTTGGTGGAACGTGACAAACCGAGTACGCACCTTCGAAAACACAAGAACTTGAAGATGAGAACGAGAGAACAAAATTTACGGACAGGAAAGAACAGCGGCGACCCCCCAGGGTTGTACCTCGCACTTTCCCACGTACGGGTGATCCCGTTTCATCCCGCCGACAGGAACGTCGTTTCGGTCTTTATATTGCTCTCTCCCTTCCAACTATACGTGCATGCTATTCCAAATCCCTCGCGTTCGCGTGAATATTCTCGCAAAATAGTTATATCTTGAAGATCGTTGGCTACCCGCTGCGACGAGCATCACCCGTCACCCGCTACATTTTTTCCCAGGCTATAATTTTGTCCCTCGAGATGAACGGCGACGAAGATGAGGTTCGCGTCGTTAGTCAGAGCCGGCATCTTTTCTATTCGCTCCGAATCTCACTCTTATTACGGCGAGTACGAATGTAGCCGCTGAACTCGAATATACAGCTTTTGGTTAAAGTGTGTTTGCTCCCGTTACTTTGGGACTGCATGACATTCGAACAAAGGGATGATGATTTTAACACGATCGATCGTAACACGCAGATAGCTTTTTCCTTGTAAAACACGAGACCTGGCAAGAAAAAAAAAGCAGTCAGAAACAATATACAGAGAAGCGATCATCGACGCAAAAAATAAACTACCGCGTATATATTTGAGAACCGGTGAGGGTGGAAGAGGGGAAGCGAGAGGCACGGGGATCCCGTTTGAATCGGCATCCCATTGAACACGCGGAGAGAAACCGCGTGTTGAGAAACAAGCGCTCGATCCCGCGAGTAGAAGCGAGAGGAGAGTTGAAAACTCGGTGGGCCCTCAGGTTCTAATACGACATGCTCTTTCGGATTCCTGACGGTCGTTTCGTAGATGTTAACAAGGCATCAGCATGAGTCTCGTGCCCGGCTGCGGTCGGCACCGCTGGAATCGAGCCTCGTCGTATATATGCTGAACAGAAACGAAACGAGAGTGGGAATACACCGCGAAAACATGGTCTCTATGGAGAAGAGGATGATGATCCTACAAACGACGCCGAGCGTGAAAGAAAGAAAAGGAGAACGTGGCAAAATAGGCTTTTCGTACATAAGGACAAAGAAGGCGAGAGGAGAGCGACGCGTTTTTGGTTGGATAACATCGAACGACGCGGAGGAGACTCGGGCGGTCCTCGCCAGCAGGCTTAAATCTGCTCTTTCACCCGAGAGCAGGTCTCTCGATTCAACGCGTGTTTTCTTTGTGGTTTGGCGAGCAGCTCCTGCTCTATGACACATATATACATATGTGCATATGTATGCCACATACGCGTATTTTAATTCGTTTTGTACGAATACAAATTTTGAAATTCTTTCAGCAAACTTGGACCCACGACAATTGGACACACGCTGCCACTGGTTATTCCTGAATTTTTATTCTACTCTTCGCGTTTGTATATTTAAGGGTATGTAAGTGATCCGTGTCCATAATACAAGATGTTGATGGTGACCTGGTAAATTCCATGTGTCACCGTCTCATATCGACGTGAGAACTTTCGGTCTCCGGAGACCGAATACATTTACGTGTACGCCCGTCCATGTGTCTTGTGTCTAAAACGTGTTGCCCACAACTTTTCAACTTTTCGTGTTTTTTGTTCCTCGTCTTTTGTAGCTCACGCGTGTTACTTTCGACACGAAATTATTACAGCATATGTAAGAGAAGCGCGTGCTTTGAAAACTATAGCTGGAAATGTTGTTGCGGCGAGAGGCACGGATGAGCCGCGCTTGAGACGGTAAGAGAAACAGTGCGGTGGGCTCTGGAAGAAATCGCTTTCTTGTATCGCTCCCCCCCATCAATCGTTCAACTATGAGAAGCATTTCCGCCGGACCGTTTTCAAAAAGAATAAAACGATTCGTAATCCTCTCGGTCTCGACCATGGTCCGACCCATTTTTTTATCAGGTATGATTGAAATCGTGCGACTGAAATCTTCTTTGAATACGCACCTTCGCCACCTCGTGAGATGCGGTACGAAAAAATTTGTCTAAAAAGAGCAGAGATGAGAGGGACCGTTGAACTTGATCGTAAGTTAAGCCAAGGATTGGTCTCCGGACTTGGAATGAAAAAAATTTTGAGCGCATAATAGGCAACGTAAGTGGCGTATGTGAAAACGCGCGCGAGCGAACTCCAGGGCGGCAAAAGATCGACGTTGGTGGCTCTCGAATGGTCCGAACGACATAGGACCACGGAGAGTGTATACGTGTCCCGTAGGTCTGAATCTCTCTCTTCCAATGCTATTACGAACCACGTCGAACATTCTCTCTTGTAGCACCGGAGCACCAGCAGCGGAAAGAGCAAACTCCGACGATCTTCCTCCGGTCCCGACATTCCAAAACAAAGAGCTATATACGAAAGAGAGAAACGGCGCGCGCTTATGCTCACCGGTGGACAATATGTAAATCAGTGGCTGGCGGTGGTCACGATGTCGCGACCTCGTCGCGCTGTTGGCGCTTCTCTCTCAGGCTAACAAAACCTTTTGCGAACACCAAGCGCACCACAGTCCTCGCCACTTGGCTCGTCTTGGAACTCTTCGAGGTCCACTACACCTATACAACACCTTATATTGTTCATGTTTTTGTACAGCACTTATACGCTCTTTGCTCCTACATACACGATACATATGCAATCATCGTTTCTGAAGGTTTGCACAGACTAGTCTTATTCGCATGGATCGCGATGGTCAACTTGCCAGACACGCTTCGCGTAAGGGTCTCTCTTGACTCCGAGATCTATAACGATCGTAATGGCACACGAGCTGGAGAACCACCAGGAGCTATCCACCAGTATACAACAAGAGGAATCACACATACACGGCTGTGTAACGGAGTCCAGACTTCTCGAGGCCAAACATCTGTAATGTTCCTTCTCGAGGACATACTGTAGGATTAATGCCTGGGATCTTTACGCGATTCCAACGATCCAACGATCCTGCTGTATCAACCCGAATATCAAACACTCCCCGAAAATTTAACAAAAAGACCAAAAAAGCAATTGCGAACGTGTGAAACGAGGAACCAAATGATCCCTGGAACGAGATTTTTGGTCCGCGAGACTACGCTATTAAGATTAGAAGTTGCTAATGGTCTCGCGCCACTTAAAATCCCTCCCAACCTCCAAGCGCACTAAACATGATCGCACACGGTCGCGGACGTATACACAGCCGTGATGTTTGCTTTTTCTGGACAGTCTGATTTGGAAAATTTGAGGTTCTTAACTGACCAGATCGATGTTTATTGATGTAACAATGTAACCAAGACGCTGATGTTTTCTCCGATTCGTCGCTACCTAAATAGAAGAAAACAGCAAGAGGACACCTTTATCAAAGTCTCGCTTCACACATAAATCGTTTGGGCCTTTATACGAATGAGTATAGAACCTCAAAAAATAATGACTATGTATTTTGGTCCGTGGTATGAGAATATGAAAAAGGAGAGGAATCGGTCAGGTGACCTCAGTGGGTTCCCATGCATTTTGCCAGAGAAGCGATACCGAGACGACCGGAGACACTGGATACCAGTTCCTTCAGGTCCCTTCGCATATATGCTCCGCCTCGTATTATCTTTCGCAATTAGCCGTTAAAAGTGTTCGTGTGTTTCGTTGCAATCAGTTCCTCTCCCATGGCCGCGGCTCGTTTATCTCCTGACAAAATGCATCTCGTTGGTTGGAACAGCTGTCCGAAAACTAAGTCCGTCGTGTCTACTCCGAATGTGATTTTGTATGTATTCTGATGTATAGTTCCTTGGGACGCTCCGCTTGCGGTTGCTAGATGAAGATCTTTTGCTTATCGTCAGTGTGGACCCGATGCTTTGATTGAAAATTGGCGTTTTTATCCTGGCAAATGTTTAACGACGATATGCAATATGCAAAAATACATTGGAAGCTTGAGTCTGTGAAGTCTCGCCGATGCAAACGTCGGAATGGCATATCCGTTCTGAACGAAATTTCCATATTGCACTCTCCGCAGGCCAACCGAAAGGGCATCGCTGGGAGACTCCCATATAAATATTTTTTTTTCAACTTGCCAGTCGGGCGAAGAGATCGAAAGAGCGAAAGGACCACTATACAGCGATGGCGATACGAGGCCTGAATCCACGAAGAAAATGCAGAGCCCGAGAAGCCACCGTGTCTCCAAGGTGGATACTACTTCTGGGAAGTCGCACCGCGGTTCCCACGAACAGCTCCGCTTTTCTCTGAAGGACGATCCGGTGGAACGAGATTTCTCGTTCGGCACATATATGTGTATACGGAAGATTCATGTGTCTCGAGCACGACGAACCTCTGCGTCATAGCCCACGCAAAATTCAATTTGCAAATAAACCCAAAAACCATTTTTTTAAATCAATGGGGCTGTATGCCGATTGGAGTATTTGTATATTGCGGAATCGTCGTCGCGAGTTTCTCCATTTGCTTTGTAGTTTCTTTCACATCGTTGGCGCAAGTTTTTTTGCCTCGTCGCTCGCATGCAAAAGGACAAAACTTCATGATCTATAAAATTTGTTCTTTCTATAACAGAGCATGAAACTTCTACCTCGAAAAATCGATCCCAATCTCTCTTTTAATCCGTGTCCACTGAGGAATTTCTGTACACGATCGTCCTAGGCAGATATTTATACAAGATATAGATAGAGATGTATATATGTGCGGTTTTTCGAGCTCGTATCTCACTTTCGGTGAGATGGTTAGCGCGCGGCCCATTATGGCCCGTTAAAACAGCTCTCGTCGAACGAGCGATGTGTATGTGGGCTCTCACCCAAAGAGAATCACAGGATCGCGTCCAAAGCTCACCCAAAAGACAAACACAAGCTGGCGGCCGACGCCGTTGCTTGTATATAGATGTACCTGTGTATAGCTCCCGAGGACTCGAATCCTGTGTCGGCTAACAAGCCAAAATTAGTCGTGAAATAAATCTACGGTGGTTCAAGGAGGGAAAGGTAGGATGAGGTGCACACCGTTCTCCGCCTTCCAACCGACCATCCTTCAGAGATGCTGGTGTGAGTTCTGCCAAGAGTTTAAAGTCTAAGTCAAACTTGTGTATGTGTTTGAGAAGGCGGGTTAGCGTGGTGTACTACCTTGAGAGACGGCGGTTCGTTTTCAATGAGTCGCTGTGTGAGGATGTGACGAGATACGCGCTCTCGTCTGTAGAAACTATGAACCCGTGGACGCCCCTTAATCAGCGGCAGTTAAGGGCGTCTCTGCTCGTGCCATATTCTTCACTCGTCGCCTTCTCGTTTCTATTTCTCTTTCATTCTGGACGAAAAGAGATTCATGTCGGACGAGAATCTATCCTGGTGGTTACAACTGTCTTGAAGCCCTGAAAAGACCACGAAGGCTACGAATTGAGAAATCGTTATCATCGTAGAACTTAACAGCTTCACCCATTCACTGAAACGGACTAGGAGAATCTTTCGCGAGATAACCAAGTCCGTGCTGGATACGAAAAATAAGCAATGAAAACGTTCGCCGATGTCGAAGGTTACACTTGAAGCTCGTTTAACACATAAAGTGTATGTTAATCCGATGCGAGTACGCAGAGCAGAATTTAGTCGCAATATCCTGTCCGCGAAGAATTCCACTGATCTGCGAGGAGGATCCCATGCAGAGAGGAGTGCGACCAAGGGGGCTCTATTGTCCCAGCGCATTCTTCGGTTCCTTTGGGCTCTATTTCCAGCTCGTTTTCTTTTCGCAGCAGAGGAGGGAGGTGAACACTTTTCTGTGGAATGTACTGAGCACAATCGAGCATCCCGCGAGCAGGGCGAGGTGGGTCGCGGGTGGGGGGAACTGGCGGGTCGCGAGGATTGAAGTTTGGGGCTTGCACGTAGATCCGAGCTGTGAGGATCGAAAGAAATTGATACGTAGAGCAGCGGAAGAAAATTTCTGAAGCTCGATCATTTCAGTGTCTTAGTACGATCGCATAATTCTCATGTGAATGATTAGAAAACAAAAGAACGTCGTCAAAGGTATATTCAGAGCGCTGTGGATTGTGTCCTTTCGCGTGCTCTCCAGCAGTTGATCCTTAACGTCTCTGCGTATGACCGACATATATTCTCTTATACATAAGATGACGGATGTGTAGCTCAGTTTTGTTATGTTGTCGAGGAGTGCGATTTTTATGCGGGTACACTGTTCTAATTACAACCGGAATTTTTTTAGACCAGATCCTCTATCCTTTCTTTTCATCTGGAACTAAAGAGTGCCGCAGTAATTTATTCGCCCAGGGCCACGGGACCAGGACAAATTCACGCGATAATATGCACACACCGTTGGATCTCAGGATTCCATGTGCTTCTCTGCCAAAAAGGATCAGTACAAACGCGGTGCCGCGAACGAAAGCAACGAGCGTGAACGAAGTATCGGCACAAAATAAAAAGATCGAGGCAAATGCGACAAAATTGTCATTGCGTTTGTATATCTTCACCCAAGATTTATGGAACGTGCTGACCAAAGTTTTCCCAACGGGAACCATTCATGCCCGTAGACGTCGCACTGGTCAAACCATTTTTTTCTTTTTGTCTCCATTCTCTAAGCCTGTTCATTCGGATCGATCGTGTCTCACTCTTACCAACCCAGTGCGTCCTCTTCTCACGACTCATTCATACCTTCGTCCATGCGACCCAATCCTTCACAGTGTAGTCCCCTCTTCCGCTTGTTTTTCTTACTTACGTGTAATTGCGGCGGAGAGAACGAGATCTGATCCTCCGAATTCTCGGTGGTTATTACTTTTTCCTACCAATCGACTAACACGAACCTCGACCGCCTACAGTTGCCCAAGGTACGTGTGTACGTCTTTTGATATGCCGGAAAATGTAAAAAGTATCCGTGCATCTAATTGAAAGCGATGAGGACGTAACTAACGATCTTAATGGGTTCGTAAAACTTTGACACTTCCCGAACGACGTTGGAGTCTCGAACCAACTCAGATGCTGAAATATCGTAATGGTGCAAAGGAAAAAAAGCATAAGAAAAGCGAGACACAAACAGCGAGGGAATAGGAGGAAGAGAGATGGTGAGAACACCTTCATACATGTATACATGGCATGAACGTCAACAGACTTATAGACGACGCATTCCAAAGCATTTTCGAGAGACTAGAGGATGCGGTGTGTGCCGGAGAAAAGATATGAGCGCGAGATGAACATAAACGAGAGTCGTACAAGAAGAGCAAGCGTCCGTGTGGAGGATCGGAGGGCGATGACAACGAGCTAACAGCGTGAGTAAACATGGCGGCTCGGAACCCAAAGCATCTCTGCCTCATGGTTGTCGTTGATCGTGTCACTTTACCCGTTTCCTCTCAAACATAGAAAGAGACCCAGAGCCCCGTGCGGGACTTTCCGGAACGCGCCGTGTTTTCTTTCGTTACTTTTTTTTTTTCTCACAACGCTCATCATCGCACATGGTATGGCCTCTCAGCGCCATGAAGAACCTCACGTGTCCAACAATGCAGAAATGAGCATTGGAAAGTATCGAGGAGTGGTAATAAAAACAAGTGACAACATATTCGTTTTTCGATATTGAACGATCTTTGGTTTAATATGATACAACACAGTGGGGATTCTGTGGGACGGGGTTGTTCGATATACACGCTATATATCAACATATACATTTACAATTATTTTCTCAAACGTTTTCTTCGTTCAGATTCCGTGTATCATCGCAGTTTCTGGTGCTGCTGTAATATTTTCTTTTCTCTTTCTAATACATACGCTCTCTTTCTCATACGGTGTTGTATTAATCTTTATATGAATGGTGCCAAGATTACATTTTTTATATTTTCCTCTCGCCAAGAAAAAAGAAATTGTTTATCCAACACAATTCGGATCGGCCGAATTTTGTATGATGAACGAATCTTTTTTTCTCGGTGTTCTTTTTCAAATCGTTAAAGTTTAACGTGACAATTGGCGTTTATCTGTGTGTTTTTAAGGTTGCGTAATAACGGTTATTATTTTCTAATGTAAAACGAGGCTACGGGTCACTCCGCTTGCTCGTCAATCAAGTTCCGACCCTCCCAAGGCATTGCCTTTCGAATGATTGTTTCAATTTTCTAATGCTCGTCGTCGTGACTCGTACTCTCGTTTTTTTTTTTTTTTTTTTTTATTGAACTTCAATCTTCATTGGAATTCCAAGTCCTAATAGAAATTCCAATGGAAATGAACGGCTGACATTTTCATTAAATTTCCTAAAATCGCTCTCGATTGTCAAACAATTTACAAAAATTCATCTAGTTGAATAGATTTTTATGAGATTATCCATTTTGCATGTTTCCAATGACCTCAAGCGTTATTTCTTTATCATTGCGATTATGACATCATTTACAAGTTATTTTCTTCGTTGAATACTCTATGAATATATTGAAATCTCAACCAGCTACCCAGTAGGAACATCGTGGTGATCGAGGGTCAGATAGCCGATGGTGTTGCACAAATGATTGGGAAACGAGAGAATTATATCATGTACAAATACAATAAGCACTGACTGATAAAATACACAAATGATTGCGTAATACGTTACGAAGTTACAATATAAACGAACGTATACGATTTTCAGTGTTATATTTTGTCTTTCATTTCAAAAATAATGGTTTTTTTCTTCTAGAAAGATGTTCGGTTTAATGAAAAGACGAATTAAAGAGATTTGAACATTGACATGCATATCACAGACGCGATGATACGATGAGGGACGCGCTGCGCCGACGCGTCCGGTTGTTGTTCTCGTTGTAATTATTATTTCTTTCATTTTTTATAATTTTCATCGTTGTATTATTTAGAAAATTCATTATTCGATGTGCGCTACAATGATTTAACGCATTTGTAATTTCATAGACCTTGATTTTATCGACACGAGTTCAATGAACTTTGTTCACTAGTGTATAAGTTAATTATCTACAAATAAGCTCGTGGGCTGTAGGTACAGCTTTAAAATACCTAATAAAATTAGTAATCCGTCGACCAGTTCGAAAACCGTTAATTGCCGTCATGGTCCTGTATAATCATCAAAAACAAAACAACTGCTACAAAACGGAAAAAAAAAAGTAAAAACAATTGATCAAATTTCGGGTGTCCTTCGAGGCGGTCTGCGAGGACGTCACGGAAATGCTTCGGATTTATCGAAAATCTCGAGTGTGCGGCCAAGGTTAAAAAAAATGTCAGATAAAACTGTTGACAATAGTCAGTCGATTGGGAAATTTTTCCTACATCTTAACAGACATACGCTAGATTCGAGGTCTACGAGAGTCGGAAGCCTCTCCGAGATCCCCAAATTTCAATCGTCGTGCAATTAACGCATGCCCGATACAATGATTCTTAATGGAGGAAAAAATCTTGGCGAAATTGTCTTTTAAGTTACGGAATGATCCATCAGATCACAACAAAAGTTGAAAAATCAAACTGGCAACTTTCCGTTCGTAATTGTAATTCGCACATCAATCTCGAGATCTCGTAGTCACGGATATAAAAAAAAAAATGATAAAATTGAAATAATAATAATAATGTCGACATCTTTCCGATAAAATGGTACTTAAAAAAAATATATATTAAGGAATCAATCTCGTGCGGGTGGATTGATGGCATTGGAGATCATTACGGTAGTACGGCTTCCGACGTGCATTTGTGAAAGAATTTGTCACTATTGCAATATTTTTAACTTGCAAATATATTTGCCGCGTCGCTCTCCTGCTCGTGCGACGTCGACGCATTCAACTTTATTTGTTTATATCGTTCATCTCCAACTTTTAGATTAAATATAGTTGAGGGTATAAAGCCTTTATAAAAATAAAATAAATAATCTGAATAAATACGGCAATGGTATTAATATTAGTTAATAAATATTAATTAGGATTATTAAATTCATATCTTTTTTGTTTCAATGAATTTTCGTGGCTTTTTTTCTTTTCTCAATCATTTTCTCGTTTACGTCATCGTGTATTGCACTCGGGGAGCGATTTTTCTTTTGCAAATTCCTCGCATCGAGACCGGACGATCTCAAATCGTTTTTCTTTCTCCCTCTCCCTCTCCGTCTCTCTAGTACGAAATACTGTCAGTTCGAATTGCTTAGTTTTTGCCATACACTTAATTATAAACGAGTGTTCGATAGTCAATAAATTTCAAATATAAAAAAAAAACTGGGCTCGACTTTCGAAAATTCCACAAAGTGCTCCGCTACGCAGAAGCTCTTTACTCCATTTTTTTTTCTTTCACTTTCCTTCACGTACTTACAATTATTTTATCTAGTTATTAACATTTGTCAGCAAACTCGCGTGTCAATTCCACGTTCAAAATAAACGAAAGAAAAAACACTGCATATTTATTAAAATCCCAAGGACCGCAGCTCGATCATCCCTGGTTAAAAAACAAAAAAAACGAGTATTTTGACCCTAAATTTTTCCCTATTACCCAAAAAGCTCGCTGCTTTAATTTTGCACGAAGTTTCGATGGATTATTGTTGCAATTTTTTTTTTGCCGAGCGGTGTTTTAAATGTTTTTCACATGCATTTGGAACTCTGGAAACTTACGTTGATGAAGCTTCGAGCGTGTGGGATTTTTTCTTTTTATGCTGGATCGCCGGATTCGGTGCGTGTGTTTCTCAAGATGCACGTTTACGTGAATGTGTATAGATATATGTATAGATAGACCGGTCGTTTTAAAAACTTTCCGGCACAGAAATGACAAAGGCGGCAAAAGCCGGCGGGGCTCCTGTCGAACAACTCTTCTCGTTCCATCTCACTCTTCTCTTTCCTCCATTCTCCTAGGCTTCTTTCTTTTTATTCTTCTCCCATTTGCGTCTCATCTCTCTCGCTCATCGACGTATGTGCGTCTATGTACACTCACATGTGCATAAATGTTTATGTCCATATAACTACAAGTATACGTCCGAAGGTATTCGTATAGACTTCCGGTTCCCAGGTGTCGTTGGACGAACAAGTTGCACGATAACATTGGCGATCTCAGGCGCTGTTGGTGTCGCGTAAAAACTTGACAGATTTTTTTTCGAGTACGTGGTTGTGCTGATGTTCTCGGCGTAACATTTCACATAAAAAATCCAAAGTTGATTATTTCCGAGTTGACGAATAACGATCATTACGATTCCGATCGATCGTTCGAGCAGATTTTCACTCGTTTCGATCAAACGTCGTCACGTGCACACAAGAATAAAGCAGTGAGATCGAAAAGTCTGAATGGACGAACTGGACAAGGTGCATATCCTTGCTCCAACCTTTCGGTAACGCTTCGTGCTCGTGTACGTTGTCACGTGTACCAAGAGAGTCATCTCGTTTTTAGCGGAGAATTCAGTGCAAACTGCCTTTGCCAAGTCGTCGCTGTTCTTCTGGTTATTTTATCATCGCTCGATAAGTATACGCCGATGTGAATATTTACATGATTGAATGCCAGTGTCAAACATATATTTGCTTATGTGAATATGTATCTGTATGAGTTTCTATGAATGCTTTTCACAAGGTGCAGATCTACGAGAGGAGGGCCTCCAGACGAGGTATCGGTTTCCTTATGAGATGAGTGAGTCGTCGCCTGGTTGCCCGCCGCCGGTTTTCACCGAGCCATCCTCAGGACTCCAAGCCACGTCGCAAATGGTCGAACACTTGGACGATGTATTCGAGACCATTCATATAGTCACGAAATATCAGCCAATCACGAAGGTTCCGATAAGTTTCTGATCCGGACATGTCTCTGTATTCGCTCGACATCGCCTCGCGCGTTATGTCTGGACGTGGAGTTACACCACGCTCAACCAAAGCCACTTGCAACTCGCAGAGAACCTGCAACAAGCGAAAAACAACCATCTCGTCAATTCAAACTTTCATCATTTTTGCTGCGATGTTCAGTTTGTTATGGATTTAAAATAATTCTTTAACAAAAAAAACTCGAAATAGAGTTTCCTTTCGAGATTTTTGAATTGCCAGAATTTCACTACAGTTTTTATTTTTTTATTTTTTGCCGATGCAACGAAAAGTATGGAATGAATCGTTCCGGATTTGAATTATTGAGAAATAAAAAAAAGGAGCCTCACCGTTCGCAGGTTGAATTCCGTGTCCTTGAACTGCTTGCGAAACTCCAAGCGATGATCTTCCTGATCCCAGACTATTTGTTCGAGCCCGACCGCGAACCTTTGCATGAATTCGTAGGCATCCAACAGCGCGGTGTCGAGCTGTATGCAGAAGAGAATAAGAGGAAAAATGATGAGTAAGAGAAAGCAATGACTAGGAGAAAAAAGCAAGAATCATTTCTCATGTGCGTGTAAAACTTACCGAACGAATTTCAAGCTTTTGGAGATACTCCGGGTCCAGAATCTCACCGAGTTGTTTCGGGATTTCGTTCGGGCCCGGCAACCAATCGTAGCGGTTGTTCTTCCAATTGGTCCGCATGGCCTCGAAGTCTGTGCTGAAGGTTCGTTTTATCTGCTCGGCAAACATAAAAAGAAATAAAAATTGTAATACACCATAAAAGAAGAGTCGGTTCCGTATGATTATCATTTCCCTGACATCGATAACGATTATCATAAAATATAATTGTGATTCTTCTCTACGAGAAAAACCTTCGCACGTAATCGTTAAGGTAACGGTTGAGATTATCAATAAATTCCAATATATATATATATATATTTTTTAACGGCGCGATTCGCTGCGAGATAGTTACGTAAAGGACACGTGGCAGCTCATTTTATCAGAAGTAAATGGGAACGAAATAAAGCACAAACTAACAACAATTAAAAATATGAATCACACAATGTGTGTCGTCGTTTGTGTCGTTGTCGTTCCAAGTCAATTATAAAAACAACAATTACTGTCTGGCAATGACTGGAATTTTAGTCGAATATTATTTCTTCACGTTGTATTGCTCCCGAAGAGCATTTTCAGACTGAAAACGACCGGATATTCGCTGGAAATTCTACTCAAATTCATCCGTTCTGTACTTTCTGCTCCTTTCACTATTCTTGCCTCATGTATGAAAAATAATGACGTGAAAATTTCGAGGGTCACAAGTCTCGATTGTACGAATGCGAAATTTGAATTGAATTCTAGCCTCGAAACTCGCGGAAATCTATTTGTTTATTATGAAAAGTTGGGTGGATTCATACGAACAGGTTAGAAATTGCAATTTGTTATAAAATGAACATCAGTCGCACGGTATTGGTCTAAAAGTGTGTTACACAGAGAAAGAGTTGACCACGGGTACGAGCGTTGTCGAAGCATTTGGTATCCGGTCTGTGCCATTTTAGTATGCAGTCGGAGTGCAGTCGATGTGTGGTACGAGGGGATACCCGAGGTGGTGCGAGAGCGATAGAGGGGTCGAGACGAAAGCGTTTCCGATTCTGATTTATCGGAATCCTCTTCCGATATTCCAAGACATTTTTTTCTCTTCCTTTTCCTCTTCTGCTTTTTCTTTCGTTATTTTTTCATTTTTATTTTTTATTTTTGCATAGGAACATAATACATTGACAAATTGCAATGGGACAAGCGCAAACCGCATCGCTTTACATGATGAATCGCGTTGGTAACGCCTTTTAGTTCGCCAACTGTCTATACGTACATCATCATTCATGAAAGCAATCTTGCATGAAGTACCGTACAACGCGAAGGGCCTCGACTGAATTCCGGCGCGAGAGACTGAGTGTTTACAACCTTGACGAACGCGTGCCGGAATAACTTTATGTCACCTATAGGAAGCCACGTTTCACCATGGCAGACGCGCGAAGCTATTCTTTTTTTTTCCATTTTCAAAGACTACGGTAGAGTAAAAAGTAGCCGTGATGGAGCATTTTTAATCTTGCGGCTACAAACTCAAGGATTTTATGTCGTTAGATCAAAATTAAAACAAGCGAATGAAACTTTGCGCACGCGACGAAATATTGGGCAAGAAAAAATGCTCCCGTAGTTCAACGAATTTCCGGAGGCCTATTAGGAGATTCCTAAGTTTCCAATCAGCAAATGTAATTATTTGAAATATCGCAATACTGTGGCTTCGATAAATAAATTTTGAATCAAAGTAACAGAAAAAAAGTAATCGATAAAAAATGGTAATTTCGTGCTGAGGAATTTAAAAACCGTGTTCATTCCGGCAACGAGCAAAATTGAGTTAGTTTAGAAAATAATTCATAAAGAAAAAAAAACAGACGTTTGCTAATTAGACGCTGATGTTTTAGTAAAAAAATGTAAAATAAAGTCGCCAAGATTTTTGTTTTGAAAAATTAAGACAACGTGTCGTTTTTTTCCGGATAGTCTTTCGACTATGACGCACCTGCTCGCTTATCCCACGGTATAACACTCGAGATAACACCGTTAAGAGGTATCAAGACACGTTTTTTTCTCGACACCTTCTTAATCTCGCCTAGACTTTCGATGCCATGCTGCCAGCAATCTCACGTGTCATCGTCATATTTCTCACTGTGATCACTCTTTCGTCCGGCAAATTATTTTTCTATACATACATCGTTGTATATATAATTTTCACTGACCGGCCATTAGTCGCGATCCTACGTTTTACATTTATAAAAATATCGAATTATGCGCTGACTTAGAAAACATGGTGAGTGACTCTCCCGGTTGATTTCAGCGATGACGTAATTTCTACACGTGGTTGAGCATTGTTCGCAAACAGTACCGATATATCGTGGAAATTTTCCAAATAAATAAAACATCTTTGGAAAAATATTGCACATATTATTCCGGAATAACAATTAAAAAATCGATGAACAAGCAATTTGAGAGCACGAATCAAAAGAGTGAAAAAGTTTCGACAGAATTGACCAGAATACGATTTTTTTACCGCGAGCTTTCCCTTGAAATCCCCTAAAGTCTCAAATACCGTTTTTTTTTTGTGATTTGTCTACCATGTTTATGCGAGTCCCCGGTTGCTGGAAAAACTGACAGTCGCTCATTCGAATTTCGAAAAAAAAAGTCGAGTTGAGTTTGTTTCGTTCGTAACTACTTTCCTCCTTTTTTCTTATAGTCGAGAAAATAAATGACGCTCATTGAGGCGTTCTCATGGATGGTATAGCCAGTGGCATATGAAAAGTAGTATGTGACGGACGTTCGCGAGTTAAACCTCATATCGCGGCACGTGTTTTAGCTGTATATAAATATATCGTATATGTACATACATTTGTTTGGTATTGGTAAAAGTACTACGTTCTTTCACGTAGGGCGATTCACATCGCGGAAAGACCCCGGCGGATGTAACGTAATATTTCACGATTATTAAGTTTTATTGATCTGCCATCCATTATGGAACTGGAAATTAATCAACTTCCGATCACACCAT
The DNA here is from genome assembly GCA_963921915.1 of Hyposoter dolosus. Classification (NCBI taxonomy): domain Eukaryota; kingdom Metazoa; phylum Arthropoda; class Insecta; order Hymenoptera; family Ichneumonidae; genus Hyposoter; species Hyposoter dolosus. The sequence continues at coordinate 19,589,542 of OY998130.1, read as the reverse complement.
AGACTTTTCTTTCTATACGAGGAGCTACGAGCAGATTTCCAGACTTTTCTCGTGAGGTTGAATGAATGCAAAGGGAAGTAATGAAAAGAATGGATTTTAAATTGACAAAAAGAAACAATGAGGCTGGAATTATTGTCCGAGAGACAAAATTAGCAAAATCGATGAAATGTATCGAACAAAATGAAATTTGGTATTCTAACGATAAAATTATCACAGAGAACGACATTTATCTCAACCAGCAAATTGAGTGAATGCGAAGATCGAATCTTTGTGGAAACGGACCGAAAAATTTGGTGGCTACAAAGTCCTGGTGATTCATCGAACGCGTATAATCTGTGATTGCATTGCTGCAGAAGCAGCTAGTCGATAAGAAGCAAAGTTGCATCGGGTTTCGTAAATGAACCCATTGTAGATCCATTTGCTTTGATCTCTTTATTCGGATCTAAGAAATCGATGCTACACGTGGATCATCGTCGACCGGAAGTAACCTGCCATAAGCGTCTTCCGTCCGGCAGTTCGTCTCGCATTACCCTATACACAGCGAACAGGTCGAGAAGGTACTCTTCGTATTTCTTTCTTTTTTTTTTACGGGCCGATATTATCGAGTTTTCATGATATCGTCGATCGCGTACGTATTTTCTGATGCATCCAAAAATTCTTGGTTTCCATTATAAAACTTCCAAAGGTCAGTTTGACAAATTTTATGCCATGAGTTGCCGCCCAACGTTCATTTGGAATGATGGAATATTAATTTTTTGGACTGGGGGCATTGCATGCGAACGATGAGACGAAAAGACGATTTTTTCCTCGGTATTAAGCATCAGAGTACGCGGTCGGTTTATAATGGTACGTCACTGCAGCGATTGAATAATAATTTTGGTAAGCGAAGGAATAAGATACTCACGTAATCATCGCGAAAGAGCTGTGCGTGATCGAGGGCAGTTGTCGCTTGGACCACAACCTGTCGAAGAAGCTGTTCGTCCCTAAGCTGTACAACGTCCAGATCACCGGCGAAATCCTCGGCAGCAAGACCGCAAGGATTTACCCATTTCGGTGGGGAACTCAATCGTCTACTTTCGAGGCTCATCGTCGTTGGAGCTCCTCGCACCGAAACCACGAGGAATATCAATAGGAGGCTGGCTAGCCCTTAAAAAAAAAAAGCGACAAAGCGTTAGACAAATTCGCTAAGAATTTTTTTAATTTTCCCAAAAACCATTGAATTACGAAATATCAGATTTATTCAAATGTCATCAATGATGTCTTCCTGTCCTGTGATAATAATATATTTTACACCCGTTCCGGCGACGAGGACCTTGTGATCATCCCGCACTCATGGGCGCATATGCTTATCTACCGAATTCCGTGTGAATACAGTCCTGAGGTTTTTTAAAGAGCGCGCGAAAAGGCATTAATAGTCGCAAGTTATGAGCCTTAATGAAAGGGCTCGTTGAACGTCAATTGCGTCAGACCCAACAATTTTTCCAGGCAGTGCGACGAGACGTAAGATTATTCCGATTTTTTATTGCGGCGTAATTAATCTCAGCAATAGCTATTTCGACAACCGTAAACAATAATAATAATAATAATAATAATAATAAAATACGCTGGTAACAAACCGAAAAGTTAAGACGAAGAAATTGTGACAGCGAAACGTCACGTCAGCAACGAACCTATCGCCACTATCCTCCGAGAGAAAATGCGACAGAATTTCTTGAAAAAAAAAAAAAAGAAATGCGTTTCGATAGTTCGAAATGAATGTAAATCCAAGGCCAAGAAATAGGGTCAGAATTGTCCGTCACCACGAATTGCGTAATTCGGTATACGGTCGACTTGAACAAATTGAAAAACTCGTAATATCGGTACAAAGCGAAAAGTGGTTGAAATCGAAAAATAAAAAAGGAGAAAAGGAGTCGCACAAGCATCGTCGGTGGTGGCCGGGCAACCGTCCAAGGCGGCCGTCCGCGACGTTCCAGTGAAATTCCTTAGAAAACTCACAGCGATGAACCGTGAGAGGATAAGGGTAGGAAAAAAGTGATGGAAGAGTAGAGAGGGGAGCGGGGATGCACATAATCTCGCAGGTTTGCAAGAAGAAGAAGAAGAAGCGAAGGAAAAATGCGGTAATGGTGCACTGTCCTCGCATTGCTCGCGACAATTATACCCCATTACGTTCGACCGGGTGCGACTCCGCCCCTCCCGCCGCTGCGATCTCCTGGCTTTTACCACGGACACACACCGTACTGTACTCTGTACGCTCATTCTCGCTGTGCATCTGCGATACACAGATTGACTTCTATCAAACGGAAGGACTGGACCCCCGAGATTTAACGAGTATAAGTCTTGCCGCTTACGTCGTTCCATTTCGTAGCGATTGATCGAATTCTATCTCACGTACAATCGGCAAAAGTTCATTAATGATAAGCTTTTGGAATCCGTAACTCTGTGCCAAATTCTTCACTGAAGATCCGCATGCAAGACTTTCATTAAAAAAGCTTGCATTTCCCCAAAGCTGAGTTTTCCATGGGAGAGACAAAAAAAAGCCGATTGGCCATTTAGAATAATGAAAATCGTGAAGAATATCGAGCTCAGTGTATAACGTAACCGAAACACTCTTTTGTTGGATGAAGTATGAAGAAACCACAAGAATGTGACATGCACTGGGCATTGCGGTAGGTCGCGTTCTGCAGTAGTGAGAAGAGAGCATCTCAAAGAGAACTCACGCACACAGTAACGTTTCACCGATTTATTGTAGACAGTTTAGGTGCTTGAAGACGGCGCGTTAAGCCCGAGCAAGAGACACCCGCCGGTGTGTATCATTCGTGAAATGTTTATACAGCTAGCCGCGATGCTGCGGTAGAGTAATGCAGCGCGAGCATCATCCGCGACGCGTTCTTCTACCGCGTGCGATCGGTACTCAACGTTCCGGAAGGAGATATACGTCCATGCCGCAATTTCTATCCTGCCAAGATTTCTTATTACATTCACTTCTTCTGCTACTAGACTCTTCTCTTTGACACAGACCGTGCGAGATTCTCTTTCTTTCTTCGAGTCTCCCTCGCTCAACGGGATCCGTACTGCGAGTGAGCATCATTTTAGTTGGCATCTTAATAGCGATAAAGTGAACGACTCCGCCAAAGCTTATGGCAGTGTGTTAAATATGTATACAAGGGACGAACAACGAGAATTCCACGGTGTCCTGTAGCGGGAGCGTCAATGGTCATTCAGGTCCCCCAGGCAATTTGTACTGGCGTTAATTTATTATCGTATTTTCTGTATCACGCGAGTTATTTCGTAATTAACTCAACAGCAATGCAAAGCAAACTTCGAGGCGACATTTTCAGGAATAAAAATGAAATCATTGTAATAATTTATTGACTTTTGATTTTTTTTTCTGAATTAAATTAAACGTGCAGTTTAAAAAGAGGCAGAGTTGCTTCGTGGCTGCAGTTATGCGGCCATCCCCGAGCTGCGAGCTTCGGGATGTTACCCGCAAGTGCACAATGTGAATGAGCAATGATGGAAGGCTTAGTGGTGGTCGGGGAAAGGCGTGGAAATGCAGTTACGAGAAGACATATAGTTAGAAAACCACCTGTTGGGCTTTGAATCCACAGGCACACGCCTGTCACCCCACCACAGTTTCATTGGTTCAATGTGAACCGGCGCGGCATAGGAAACTGTGTGATTCGTGTGCGCACGCGTTCAACAGGTAGTGTATGACCCTTTGACAAGCCAAGGTCGTTGCAGAAGGAAAGAACGAGAGAGAAGAAGAACGGAGGAGAGACAAATGGGCGCGTTTATAGCGGATAGTGAAATGCAACGCGATAAGAATGCACCGAATTCTATCGCGCTCTGCAACCATTCACTTTTTTTTCCGAGTTATCTTCGAGCTTCTGCCGCGATCTTTCTTTCAACAAAGACAACTGCATCTCCCACGGATGATAAGGTCAATCGCGTTACAATACCGAACGAGTGGAATCGGAGGAATGGTAAACGTAAATAAAAAATACACCGGATAACGGATCATATTCTTGCGGTGTCATATTGCTGGATATGACGACCCCAAAGGTCGCAAGACTTATCACCTGCTAATGTGACCAACGAGCTTCCCGCTGTTTGAGATCAAGTTTTTTTATCGCACGATCCCACGCGTTTCAATGCGGCATTCTAATTTCACTGTTGCCGCTTATTTTCATCTCTTTTTGCGGATCAAAATCGGTGAGTTATTCGTACGAAATACTGCAGAAAAGGCAAAGCCGTATATTTAACTTTACCGGTCCAACGAACGAGTTACACATCGAATGAAAATAATTTAATCGACGAAAAAAACGTGGAATACAGTGAACAAGTCGGGACCAGTATTCAATGGGTCAAGAAACGAGGATGACTAACGCGTTGATCGGCTCGTTTTGAAAACGTGACGTCAAGTTTGAATGACAGGGCACACGACCGTGACTGAATAAAGTTTCGCACTGAGAAAACGTCAAAAATTGAGGAAATCGATGAAAGAGTCAACGAGATTTTTTTCAAGTCCTGATAACTGCTGATTTTGTGAATTAATAAAAACATATGTTATCAAATAAAATTTCAAATATAATACAAAATAAAAATGGCTTATGATTAAGCGATATTTTTCGGAACGCATTGATGAAATACTGAGCTCAATCCTCGATTTCAACGCACAGATCGGTAATCGTTTTATAGAGAGGGGATTTATGGACCCTTAAATTTTCCTGGCTTTTAACCAACACCGTAAACTCGTAAATAGCCGATAGGATGTCTCGGTGCCGCGTGTGCCACAATCGCGAAGGTCTGCGATAGTCGATTCGTTAATCGCGATCTCACGAGGCCAAAACTTCGGTCAACACGCGTTGTGCAGCCAATTTTGTATGAATTCACATACAGAAGAGATTTCGTGGGTAGAAATTTTGAAGAGACGATAAGACAGGAAACGGGCGGAAGGAGCAACGAATAAAGTTCTGAAATCCGAAAAATTAAACTGCAAAGAGTTTGTTACACGCGCGAATGACAAAGTGTTCCTTAAACAGGGTATGCCGATTTTTCTGGACGCCCTATAGTCCGTATATGCTCTCAGCCGCCGGGAGATAAATTAATCGAGGCACGACTCGTCGCTTTTCCGGCCGTTAAAAAGCGCGCCAATCGATTTCCGCCGCGTGTGCTTGTCTCGTACAAACCAGACTTTGTACGCCTGGTAGACGATATGTAATGAATGAGCTATCATGAATGAGGATTCTTAATTGAAAAAGAAATGAAATAATAATAAATATCATGAATGAAAAACTATCCCAGACCTTGTTGCTTCGTCAATCGTTTGTCATAAATAAATCCAGTATGTAAGTACTGTTGTCTGTACACAAATATAAATCGGTCAACGCATTGTCTTTTTATCGAACGAGATATGTTTCGGCTAACCAAAGGAGGCACGAATCCTTGGAACCCGTTTGATTAATTATTAATGCACGAGGAACACAATGCCAGAATATTAATTAACGCAACGTATTAATTAATGAGCGAATCCTAACTGAAACGATGATGTATCAATGATCGTCGGTAAACGTCAAAGTGACACTGCCGGGCAACGCATTATAACGTTCCAACGGATCGTGAAAAATTATTTGGAGTATCGCAGTCGTCGATATGCGAATTGGTTCACGAGTAGCTCGACGAACTAAAGGAAATTTTTCTTTACACGGAATTCCTCAAAGTTTCGATTGAAACTAAACTAATCGTTTGGAATATTTCGTCTCGAATTCTTTAAGGTGGCAAAAAAAACTGATAAGCTCAAAGATTTGCCAAGAATATGTTGAACGCTAGCGAATGTGGAAATTGCGTGGACCATAAAATTTAAATGGATACGTGTAAAAATGTATGTATCGAAACGTATATATTGTATATGCATGCGCGGACAACACATTCTCTCTTAACTGACGTTCGACTTACTGAGCCACGTGGTGGAGTTGTTTCTGTGTTGGATCGACGATGAACTTGTAATGGCAGAGCGAAAGTCGTTTCGCATGGAATTTTTGGGCGAAAAGAGTCTGTCAACTCGTGTTATATCGGTTCGGCAATGTAATAGGCAAGGATCGCAACATGAGAATCGAACCGAATCATCAGTCTTGTGTTTACTCGTTCTCGTGAATTCAAATTCATAGCAAACTTTTTTCCGGCACGTCATATTTGGTCTCAGTGTTTCCTGATTGATTAATGACGTTGTTGACAGTTGGATGAGTTTTTTGTTACTCTCGTTGGAATTATTCTGGTAGAGAGTAATCGTTCCATTGGAGTTTGTATTGACACCTCGTTCAAGAACACGATGAGATGTAGTTCTCTGATCGCGTGTCATAATAGCCTCCATCGTCATTCTTAGATCACGGACTATCGACACTGTATCCAACTTGGGTTGATCGATCATGATCGCATCACACTTTTTATCACTTTTCCGTAATTTTACGCCAATTTCGCGCACGTATATCATTTCGTATATTTATACATGTATCTGCATGCATGAATCAATGCATACGTATGTGCAGATAATTATACGTGAGGATATGTACATATATGTGTCGACATATATGTCTGCGAGTAAACGCACGTGCGTATTACGTATCGAAGTAGCTTTATCGTAACGCTACGTCGTTCTGACCGTCCGGACGTGAATATTTCTATTCATTTGGTGGTCTCGTAAATGGAGACCGTAAAAAATAAATATTTTAATAAGCCCGCGACGGATATTTTACGATACAATTTGTTTGTGTGTTTTTTTTTTGACCGCCAAATGAGCGCGAGTTAATAAACGAAGTAAATTTACACGGCACGTTTCAAACGACGAAAAATTATTTCCAAATTTCGTCGTGAATAAATGTTATTAAAGGCGAAACCGATCTTGTTATCTCCGAATCGCGATAACGTATGATATCCGTGCAATAACTTGAAAAGGTCACTTCCTTGTTATCAGAGCCGGCACTCGTCGATGAAATAGTTGTAATGTGAAAAAATGATCTATGTCTGCACAGAATCACAATCCGTTTGGCACTGGTCCCGGCACACGCGATGCACTGATTCTTATACGAGGGGGGTGGGAGGAAGGAGTGAGGGGGGCGGCAACAACGACGACAGAAAGAGGTTGAGGGAGGAGGGAGTCCGAGCAAGGGAGAGAGGGAGGGTGCCAGTAAACGGTGCTGCGCTAAGGTGGTGGCGGTTGTGGAGGCGGGGGTACCCAAGAAGAGGAATCTCTTGCTCTCTCTTTCTCTCTCTTTCTCTCTTTCCACTTCAATGAGAGAACAACTCTATGAGAATAGAATTCAGCTCCGAGTTAAGGGTGCCCCTCGATCTTGCTACCCTAACCCTCCACCTTGTTTCCCCACTATTCTCCTCCCTTTTTTTTCCACCTCCTTTTTTTCCGCTCCGTGTATTTCGTATCGCTGTCCGTTCCTTACAAATCACGACATTTTGGCGGTCTTCGGAGGTAGTCGATGGGATAAATATATTGGGCTTTTCCGTCTCTCTCATTTACCTTTTTCAGCCTCTGGAGAGACGGTAATATACTTGGATCCCTTATTCCGCCGCGAAGGTCTTTGTGGTCCTGGGGGGCCCAGTTGAGGTCGTGTGCCCAAGCCGAGTGTCAGAAGGTGACTGAGTCGTCTCTACCGGCTTGAAAACCCCGTGCGCAAACATACATCGAGACGCACAAACTCACAGACACTAACATTAAAAAGTGCGTGTTAACGCGTTGTGACGTATATTAGACTGTGTGTCCAAGTTGCGCTTGTGGCATACGCGCTTATGTGTGTAACGACGTTTCCAGGTAGATACAGAGGTAAATAGCTGAGAGAGTATAGGTGCAGGTATACACATACGTAACACGCTGTCATCACTGTATGTTTCTTGGCTTTCCACTGCCATATGACTGTACAAAACTATAAATATCTATATGTTGGTCTTTTTATATGTGAGCGTGTGCGATGGCACGCAGAGAAGGAGAAATGAAACGGTCTGTCAGATGTTACGATCTGTGGAACGGAGTGAGATACCGGATCGTCGTTCGTGAGTCTGAGTCTCGAGACAAGAGGAGTCGAATAGTAGGAGTTCACCTGCCGAAGGGAACGGATCGTAGATTCCTGTATCACTCGACTCTTTGGATTACCTCCTGCTCAGTTTCCTTCAGCATAAGAAGCTCGTCGTTTATCGTTGACGTATTTTGGGAAAGTTGTTGAATCGTAAATCAAAGATTTCTTCGTCGAGCTTGTTGTTGCGTTTGATCCTTCACAACGAACCAGCGTTGAGTTATCCTTAAGGATCACTCATGCAATTCTGGACCATATTTTGAGCCCTCGGTTGTTAATCTTATTATTCTGGAGCCAGGAGCGTGTTTGACTATGTTTGATAGGAAAAATGATAAGAAAACGATGAAAGCACGTGGCGCACGACGTATACACAGCACTCTTTTAACATTCACGAGTCCTTTGCTCCCTCTCTCTTTTCCAGCTCTTTCCCGTGTCCCTACTCCATTTCTTGTTTTCTTCTCTCCTCCACCCTCTGGTCATCAAGAAGCGTGGCGCGATGAGCTACTCCGTTGAAACGATGTGTTAGTCTCCCACCACGAAGCAACACCACGAATTTTTACTACTTGAGTTCCTTCTACACCAATAATATTCACAAACGTATACACACGCATTCTCAAACATGCACACGATATTTCTTACTAACGTTCTCTTGCACCTCTCATGCTTCATGTTGCTCCCACCACCGACGAGCCCGCGACGATCCGCCACACGGACGTCTCGTTCGCTCGCCTCCACCTATCCCTCTTTCCTAACCAACCCCCGCACCACGCGCTCACTCACCGTCCCGGTCATCCGCGACTCATTCATAACTCCCCGCGATGAGACCGCACGAGCTCTATCCGTTCTCCCACCACTCCGCCCAAGTATAAACGATACTTCGAAGCCCCGTCTCGAGAAAGTAAGAAAGAGACAGCCAGAGAGAAACACCCAAGCACAGAAAAAGATACACGACCAAGCTAAAGATCTCTGAACCCCACCAACGTCTTTCGCGAGCAGTTACACCAGACGCGCGAAGACCTGCCACTCGTGCTGATTCACTCTGTCCATCAGACGAGTCTCTATACAGAGTACATTATAATCCTCAATCGTATCCTGATATTTCCATCCAGCGGCTATATACACGAGCGAGGAAAGCGTTCAGAGATCGTTTTCTCAACCTGCTAGTGAATGAGATGCAGCGCTCCTTAAAACGGAGCGGCACCTGAATCCATTTTGTAAGACGCTTGCAGCGAAACCTCTATTCTGTTCTCTTTGGTCGATACATGGCAAAAAAAAAATCCTCTATACACGCGTGTCCTAGGCTCTTGAACAGATGCGCCAGTGTCGAAGTTCAAAGTTCAAAGAAAGAAAATCTCGATTTGAAAAAATGAATATTCAAAGACCGATTGTTTGATCACAATGTTTTTTTCCTTCAAGTAATTTTCTCGTGGATACAGGTTATGGAAAAATCTTGCAGACTTAATACGTGTTGTATAATTTGATTGTACTAGTGACTGGAAGTTTCAATGAAAAATAATCTACCGACATCGATGTGATGACGTCAATCGAACCTTTTTTTTTTTAGAGTTTATAAATATCTTCGCAAAACCTAGAGAGTTGGATGTGTAGTTGCAACGTGCAGACACATGTACGTTTTGATAAATATGGAGTCAGAGTTGTTCCACCGCTTGGAAATTGCCAAGATCGATGAGGTTTTTATCCTGTAGACAGAAGGTATCGTCGAAGCTCCGAGGCAATTATATCACGGGGCGATAATTATCCGACAATAGAGCGATGACAACGCAAGAGATGGAGGACGAAGTAAGCCTCGTTTCGACTGACGACTGTTGCTTCTATTTCGAGATTTCATTCTCCTCGTTATTTTCCACATTAAAACATTTGCCATTTTTTTTTTGCTACTATCATTTCATTGATAAGGCTGCGAGTAGTAAAATAAATGAATTGTGAGGGTAGGAATTGTCTTAGTTTCTGATAGAAATGGAAAATTAGACACAATAACGAGAATAATTTAGTATTTCATGAACTTTTACACGCGATGACGTCACTTTTAGGAAGCGAAGATGTCGCTTCGTTTTGTCGAGACTTGCTGAAAGCAAATTACCAAACTTCTCCCGGTTCTTGTCGACGACACATAATCTGGAGCTCGAGCGTCCGATGACGTTTTCCTTTCACCGTATTCGAGACTTTTTTCACGTCTTACCCGTGCGTAATCTTCCGATCAACGGACTCACCAATCTCCGGCGTTTTCGCCGCTGGCTATAAAGACTGATATACAGATGGACTGCGGTATTGCCAAAGAAATTGCGAAACCCTGCACGCTTCCAAAAAGACAAGGACGAATTGCCAAACCATGGACCTCTGACGTATACGACGGAAAAAAGGAAGTAAAGCAAAGAATTGAAATGAGGAACGAGCCGGCAAATAAAAAATGGAGAAGCTAAGGTCTGCTCGTACGTTTTGATCAAAGAATATAAGAGTCAACGAAAATGAGTCTTTGGTATATGTGTAAACTTTCGATCCTGTCTAGCCTGGCTACAGAGTTTCAGAATTATTCAGACTCCCCAATCCCGAAGTTATTCAAATCCTCGATAATGACATTGCGATTTTCGACGCAATGTTTGGTTAGTGGGTCAAGAACTCAACCGCCGGAGAAATTTGTACCGGAAATTCATGAGCAATGCGCACAGCTACCTTCAGAAACGTCTCACGAACAAAAAGTCCTCCATGAATGTTACAAATTTTGTTGCAATCCCAAAGGTCGTTCCCACACGATATATATTTTAAAAAAATAATTTTCACGAGTTCGAGAACCTACATATACCAGGAAAGGTAAATAATTGATTTTCCAAGAAAAAAAAGCCCTTGATGAACGATGTAAGCCCTTAATATGGCGTATTGTCGTTGATAGTCAAAAAAACTCTTAATTTGTAATCTTTTTATTTTGCATTTGTGTTGTGCCGGTACAAGAATAAACATTTTCTAGAAGTTAGCGAATGGTAACATAAAAAGCGTGACAAGACAAAACAGCGTTTCTGACGAAAACCAGGTGGGTGATGTTACAATCCAGACAATTAGTATGCCCCGTATCATTCCATATGCGGTCGCGGTTAATCACACTGTGACGATAAAAAAATAAAAACAAATGACCGTTCAGCCGTTACTACTGGAAATAAAGAGCAGAAGAAGCGATCGTGGCGAACCGGATTAAAGGACTTTCTCGTTTGCTTTCACACATAGTTATGCGTTGTTCGGAACATGTGAAATGAATCCATACACGACATAAACCACAAGATCCTGGAGAATGACTAGCGTGTCTCGTGCGCAGCGTCTCGCTGGATAAATCTGACGTCATCGTGCCAGCACACCGTTCGAAAAGCACGTGATACCGGCACCGATTCACGGGCCAGACTTTGCAAGAGATTCCAAGCGGTGGGTAGAAGACGAACGGGAAATCCCGCCAAAAATCTCGTGCGATTCAACGACTACCCAGCGCGTGTCCGAGTTTTTGTGCCATCATCGATTACACGAACTCCGAGGTCGAAGCTGCTCTACTACGATGAATCACGTGTTTGTCTCTCTCAAGTGAGAAAACCTCCGCCATGCCTCCGTTATTTTCTTCCGTTTCCCTCAAAACTCTTCAAGCGATGTATTCGATAATAGTCATCGAAAGATAAAAATTAAATTTGATTTTGTGCATTTGATTATAAATTCCCCATCGGGTCAATCGTTAATGTGAAAAACTTTTTTTCTTTTTTTTATCAATTCGATCTACATACTACGTTGCAAATTCGCAGCTCAAACTTTACATTCTACTCGATTGTGCGTACAGCAGAATGGTATGTTCCCGCTCCGAAAAAAAAAAAAAAAACCATATTTGCATTCGGAATTCCGATAAGCAAAAAAATAATTTCAATTTAATTTTAGGCGTCATTGCAACATTTCCCAAGAGGTGCAAGCTACAACTTCCCACACAGGTTTTACGCGATATGGGGGCAAACATGGACTGTTGCTTTTGAGTTTTAAAGGGTGTTTATGATTTCCAATAAGTACATCTCACAGATGAAATGGCAAGTCCGAGGAATTCACGTATCGATTGACTGGGAAATGTACTTTACGGATAAATAAATAAAAGTGGAGTTCGCTCTTGAGATTATGCTCTGCGTCCGAAGTCCATGAATCTCACTTAATCTGTTTGGTAAGTAAAGAAAATAACCTTTTCATATTGCCGCCCCGACCACGAGGTTATAAGGATCGAGCCAAAAAGGGACTAAGTCTGCGTAGGAACGTGCTTGGCTAGCTCGAAAATATTTATAACCGGAATTAACAATAAGACGGTTTACCGGAAGATTAAACTCGTTCATTCGACAATCCCATAAAATGATGTACACGCAGACGGGATAAAAGAGAAAACTTTATGCTGGTATTGACAGGTCTTTCCCCTCACGTGTTTATCAAAATTGGCATATTTCGTTATCCTCTCGTTTGTCGATATCAGGCTTCCGAAATCTCAAGATCCTTCGATTCTCTTTAAATCGAAAAACTTCCGCAGAGGTATATGTGTGCAGTCACAGGATTCTCACTTGTATCAATTAGTAAAAATAAAATAGTCGAATTTCTGCTAATTTTTATCGTTATCTATTGTTTAATCCCTTATTGTTTATTTCTATGTGGTTTTATTGTCGTAATGGAATAGCTTGTATGATAAATTTTGTAGAAATGTTTTGTCAATTAATCACTCGTACGTGCAACCCATTCTGACTTCTGTAATTATAGTATGCGCTGACTGTAATAGATTTATATCAATCGTAAAGATAAGGTTTGTATTTTGTCTGGTTGTAATCCGAATCGCTCGAGCTTTCTCTTTCTCTCTTTTTCTCTTCCTTCCGCTCTTTCTCCCTCTTTCTTTCTTTCGCTTTCACGTTTTATACACAACGATGCTTCTGGAATAAATATATATATATATATCTGTATGCATATAAGACGTTCCACGTAAGCGGATTAGTCGCAAACGGGAGACAGTACCAAAATTTTGAGAGTAAATTCGTAGTGAATTTTTTTTTTTTTTTTGCAAAAATCAAATTCACATGAATTTGCCCAGTTCCAAGAACATTTTGATAAAATTCAACTTCATGAAATTCGAAATGTTGTAAATTCCAAAAAAAAAAACCAATCCACTTTAAAGTGGCGAAAAAAATTCTTGGAATTTCCTCCAATTTTTAATGAAATACGGATCATTTATTATTTTTCGGGAACGATTGATTTATTTAATTTCTTACTAGACCAAATTTTCGAAAGCAAGGATTCAATTTAGTCGAAAATACGACGAAGTAATTGAAGCAAATAAAATAGAAGAATGAAAAATGAGAATTTTGAATAGGAAATTTGGCGTGGAATGCCTCATGTATATATCGAAGCGAGAGGCGCTCTTTATCTATATCAGTTTGCGCTTGTCGTGAGACTGTTTATTCGTAATAATCACTGGCCGTCATTGGAGGTCCCTGACGCCTTCACATCGTGGGAATGTCCGAAAGTATTCGTTCGATTGAGACTCTGAAACGAACTGGAGGACTACCAAATCGCTTTAATCGAGATTAGATATACCCTCGTATTTCTTTCAGACAGTTGAATAAAAAGAGTGAGGTTAGTTCGGTATATATAAGTGAAAGTCCATCTGATGGATGAGTTGCTAGACCTTGGTCAGTTTTACTGACCTAGCCTACTACTCACACGTACGGACGAGCGATTGTAAGTCGTGTATCAGTAGATGCATCGGTGATCCTGAACTTGATCAACCGGTTCTGATCAATTGTTGTTCTCTCCGTGCCATATTAATTTGTCACTGCTTGTTCACAATCATGTGTGAAAAGAAAAAAAATTGTTTGCAAAAACACGTTATGCTAATAACATTTTCATGTATTCGGCTCGATTCTTGACAGAATGATCTGTCACTAACCGTTTCGGGTTATCAAAAGCTTGTTATTGATAAGCTGAAAATGGCTCGCGGTGTTTTAATAAGTAGAAATTTTGCATTCTCAGAGTACGACTAATTCGCATTTTTTTCGAAGAAGCAATCGATTTTACTGCTACAGGAAAAATGAAGACGATCGATGCAGATGCAAATTCGATGGAACGATGTCAAATAATTGCAGGAACAAAAAACAAAGTCAAGAGTAATTTTTTCCGTGGAGACTGAATTTCATATCGCGTAACATGTCAAACGGCTTCTGTGTGCGCGGGAATTGATATTACAATTATGATATACAATGATTATTAGGTTTTCTGCTAATACCGAGTGGGAAATGCTTCAGCAAGGGATATTTGAGTAGTACGTCGTTGGCCGCAGCAAAGGAACTATATAGGAAGCTTTTTAAGTGGTGACTTATGTTCCGTACGCGGAACTGGGAGCTCCCACGTTAACGCACTCCCTACGGCATGTGTAAATGTCGGTATATACATTTATAAACTACGGTGCTCGTGCCGAGAGGACGTAAAAAGACCAACCACTTTCCTCTCACTCGAGCGTGTGGCATAATTAGTGAGTCAATGTGATAATCATTTAGCGCGAAAATGCCCGAGTTTTCTGGCGAAACCATCCAGATGACTACCAAGGTCATAATCCGAGAACTATATGAACCTTCGTATTGGATCTCGTCGCGTATGAGTCCATCTCCTCGGATAATCGCCCACACATTTTATCATTATAGCACGAGCACGGTAGCAATCTATTGATTCATTGGCTTTTATTGATAACTATAGCCCTCTGTCCTAACGGGAATTTTTTTATTCAATCGCTTACTCGCGGGATACTATCGTTATAGTTTGACGTAATAAAACTTCGAAAATAATAGAAGATTGGAACTTCGCAGCACGACTGTCGTGCGTAGAGTTGACACGAATTTGATGAAAACGTTCAGAATCATTAAAAAAACTGTGATTTAGTACCAATTTCATGGGAAAACTGCAAAGGTTCGATATACTTTGTTGAGTTAACGAAAAATGACGAAATTGCATTAGAATGGGTCAACAAAACTCCAAATGTTTAAGCGAACCTTTTATGAGTGACACTTGGCGAAGGTAGTGGAACTTTGGACAGCAGATTGTTAATTCAATTGCGTTGAAGTATTTCGAGCACAAAAGACAAGATCGTTGAAACACTACAACAATAAAGATATGACGACCTGCTGACGCACTGGGTAATCTCCCAGAGACTGGAAAATAGAATTTCCTCCGTCACAGGGCAAGTGGCGTTTTGCGCAATTCCAAGAATTCATTGCCAACTTCAGGATAAAGATTTTTCGCAATCATTATTTTTCTTCTTCCGTAAATGTCCATTACGTCATCGCAATTAATTAAGTTGACAAGGTAGGAGGAAACGAAACTATTAATAACCGCGTGCAGAGGCGTAATGTGGATCTCCAATTTATTGTGCTACAATCTGAAAAGTTTTTTTTCCAAAAAATAAAAATATAATGTAACGGTTCGTACGGCGATAATCGAGGCTTTTTTCCGCTTAGAATTTTGCCTTTCGCTAACGTTTCCAAGGCAAAACTAAGTGGAAAATGTTCAAGTTTTTTTTTTACATTTTGTCCACATGTTTATCAAACTTTTTGAAACATGTACATTTTGTTCTCTACAAAATAGAAAAATGGCTCGTTTACGTTCACTCTTGGCCTATTAGATTTTTTATTTTTCAACGTTTTGACTCTACGACGTTTCTAATGAACGTCATTGTTTTTGTGCACATGCGTCAGTCTAAAAAATACTTTGCACGAATTAAACTATATATACCATTTCCACTTGAAATGTGACGATTCCAATAATGTTTTTTTCAGAAATGATGGTCTATCATTGCTCCGAAGTGTCACAATGATCACCGCATGTGTCAAGAACTGATGAGAAGAAGCGAGTTGTCGTAAACACGTGAGCCGTTGTAGCGTCTCATGTCGTAAGACGCGAAGACACGGAACGACGATCGGTTGTTACGCGTCTCTTATGTGCCGAGGGAAGCTGTAGATGGACGTAGCATCGTCAGGAGACCCACCGAGGCGACAGAAAAGCATTGACAAAAGCAGATATGGCAACCGGTTGTGGATCTTTGTTGTCGACGTTGCTCGGAAGAACAGCAAATTCTCGAGGATCGTCAAGCATCGTAACCAAGGGAGAGAGGAAGAGAGGAATCGAGAGAGTGGACAACCAGCAGAAATCAGCAGGCTTTGCCGAGTATCAAGCAGAAAAACAGCGTTTAACCGGCCAAAGTGGAAAAGGCGGGAGCAATTTTCGGTGGTAATTATCGATTCGTGTGGTCCACGAATGAGAGTTTGAACAAGAAGCGGATAGAGACATCGGCAACATTCCATGGATGGAAAGGAAGGCATGCGCCCAGCTCGGAACATCAGCACGAAACTCGCGGCGGTCCTTTCTGCTTAACATTTCGGCTACCCAGGGACCACCCAAGTTTATAAATCCATGTGATTTTTGGCTTGGCGTATACAGCCTACGTCGTCACCCGTTGCCCATACTGACAACAAATACCATCATCGTGAGACAGAGGGAACCATACGTTCAATGTTCGTCCTCTACCCATCACAAAAAGGAATCATATGAAGAAATGAAACGAGTATCGGTAGAGAACGCGGAAAACGAAACGAGCATGAGCGGAGAGTGTTGTAAGAACTAACATCATCTCCACCATCTCATTTCCGCCTTTTTCGGGCTTGCCACCGGAGTTTCCGCCATTTAATTATCTTTTCTATAATTGTTCTCGCATTCTCGAATCTTTTATTTGCGACTCGAGCTTTTCTGCAAGCATTCGATAAGGAAACCGGATACTGTCACTGGATCGACGCAAAAGTTCAAATTTCGCAGCTATTTTTTTGGCGGGCAGCTCATACACCGATTGATCGACTTAAGTGACTGACACAACGTCGGTTTAGTCCTAAGATTTTTGTCATCGTCAGTTTCGTGAATTTACTCCAAGTTACCTTGACCCAGGCCTATTCAAGAATACGAAAATTGTACGTGCCTTGACCACAGTCGCGAAACTTCATCTTGTCAAGAGTTGAACGAACTACCGATGTAACCTGGCCCAATGGGTTATTTAGTGCATGTTTCATCGATAGCAAAAAAAGGACGTTGATTTATATCGAAGATCTGTACGTTGCGAAGGCGTTCATTGATCTTTAGGAGACGAATGTTCAGGGTACACTGACAAATGCCAAAAAACCTCATTGACATGTATTGCAACGAGAATGTTAATTGGTGACTGAAATTCCAAGATTGCTGTTGTCTCATCATTCTTCTCCGTTTTGTCAATCATGAGTTTGATCGACACATAAAAACTTGAAAACTTTTATCGTGACAACAATGTTGCAACTGCAAGTAGTGAAGTTGATGAACCCGATTTACAAAAAATTGTCTTATGACATTTGAATTCGATCGAAAAGTGTCATTTTTTTCACGTTCGAATGGATTTTGATTGGACCTCCTGCTCCACACTGGTGCACCTCTGCATCACTGATTTTGCATTTT
This sequence comes from Hyposoter dolosus, assembly GCA_963921915.1. Lineage (NCBI taxonomy): Eukaryota > Metazoa > Arthropoda > Insecta > Hymenoptera > Ichneumonidae > Hyposoter > Hyposoter dolosus. Next base: position 19,571,936 of record OY998130.1, on the reverse strand, counting down.
TTCAAAAAAATAAAATTCGTCCTCTCACATTGAATGTCTTCCTTCAATTTAGTCACGCAATGAAATATTTATTCGCTGTTATCGAACTTTGTCGAAAAAACTTGGAAAATAGTGAGAGAAATAATGCGAAATGGTGCGGATTAATAAATTCCGTTTCGATAGGTTTGTAATAATTTAGGGATTGTTGTTGATATTTCTTTCAGTTAAATTGTATTCATCAGAAATTTGGGTTGCAGCAACTGATAAGAGTGAATAGGCTTACCGTGTATCTGGGAGGGCATAGAAACAGCGTGACTCAGAAGTTTTCTACAGTTCCGAATCTCTCGTCATTTATTCTTGTCTCCTGTCAACGTTATAGGCGATATTTCTTTTTTCCTGCGTTGGTCTCGTCACTCATACACGCGCACGCTACGTAAGCAACTTGATAAAATTGTTGAACCTCTTCAAGTGCACGAGCGATGGTTTACATGAGAACGCTGTCAAATTTTCGCAACAAACACTCGAAGCTGTGGGGCCCGCAAAATACGATTGAAGAAAATATTTTTGGTGTAATTTGTGATTTTTATTTGATTGTTTGTAATTTGAATATAAGAAAACCTCGAAATGAAACGTCAAGTGGACGTAAAAACAAAATCGAGGGCAAAATTTCAATCGTTGAAGATCGCTGTAGAAAACGAGTGTCACCTGAGTGATCCTGGGAAATCCTTACGTCATTTCACTTCGAAAAGAAAGACGTTTACAGGACAGGTTAAGTGGGTGATTTGTCGCGATAAATTTCGACCATCAATCGTGAAACTCAACAGAATGTCTCTCTCAGAGGGACCGATACCAGTAGCCTCCCAAAACCAATCCCGGTACGAAATTTTACGGTCACATTTCCATTTCCCCTCTCGTGCTTTCCTCACGAATTTTTCATCCTCTTTAATTTCTCGTTCCTACTGCTATCCATTATTTTACACATTTCCAGAGACTTTCATCAAAATAGATTGCCGAAACGTTTCGTTTGCACCCAGAAAAGTTCACCTGAAGAATTCGACAAAACGTTCAACACTTTTTGTTACATTTTCTTTTTCACTGCTCAAGAGTGACTATCCGATTGCAGATCGCTATGACAACGTGCTAATTGTTCGTGCAGCGTTCTCCTCTCATGGATACTCATCAATGCAACTGACCTGCACTACATTTATCAATGAATGCTTTTGATAAAATGCATTTCTCCTCATGTGACAAATAACTCTGTACCATGGCATTATATTATTATTAATTTTATATGATTGTGTAATTCTGGATAAATGCTCCCTGATTGCGAATAAAAAGAGGAGAAGGCTGAACGATTTAAAGTTGCAATACATATTTGAAATGAATTTGAAATGCTCCATATTGAAGCGTGGATACGCGTTCAGCAACCGCGCGAAAGTGTTATTTTTGTCTCAAGTAGCATGATATGGAATGGAGCTCGGAGTGGACGAGGTAAAGGCTCGTGAAAATACACCAGACCGTTAACCACATTCGTGTAAGGGACCAAAAAAGAGTTCTTTGGATTTTTGCAAAATTCGTCTTCTTTGTACGAGAAAAACAGTCATGACACAACTGTCTTTTGTGTGCGTTGAAGACGAAGAAAGAGACAAATTACTGCTGACTGGGTAACATATTAGATCATCATCGCCGCGCGGGCTTGGCTCGCTCGCATATAGGAATATTCAATATTCTGTCACCGGGCTTGTGCTTTATTGAACTATATACATGTATGTATAATGAAATTGTTTATAAATCTCTTGGTCGTGGGAGAGTCGATTATTTGTAGCACCGCACCTTCGAACGACACTCATCGTCATGGCATGCCGACTTAGATCTTACGGTACGAGCAACATGGTGTTTTGTTTTTCATCTACGAAGATCTGGACATGTATAGAGAATACATTTCGATATCAGTAGCTCGAACACAACGTTTATAAAAGTTTGATAAAAATTGGAACATTAGTCAAACTTGCTCTTGGCGTTCAGTTATTATTTCTGCAGCTGCCTTGCCAAGAACTTCCGTTTCCACTTCGCGAACTACCGTCCGGTGTTGATCTCGCTGACGGTATACATCTACCGATAAGAAGGACCAGTGCCGAGAATTCAATCTGCCCCGTCGTGTGTCTCAACCATGAGTAACCGGATTGATAAATTCTTTGTGTTATTCCAGCGAAAAAGGAAGAAGGCTAGCCAACCAATTGTATGACCAGTACGAAGCACAAACGGCTATCGGTGAAGAGCGAGTGAGAAAGTTAAATGTGACGAAGTTACGCCAACGCCGCGAGCTCCACGTCACGGTCAGCGCGTCATTGGTCTCATCGGAATATTCAAATTGTTGTGACGAGCTCTCATGGGTCCGGCGCGCGGTCCAGCACAAAAAACTCCCACGTAATGTCTCATCAAGAAAACGCGTACGTTTGGCAATAACGGTACTTGCCGTGACCTTTCTTGCTATTTCACGACCACACGAGTCATCGAAGAAACGCGAATGATCTTGTGCCCCCACACAAATTTTTAAGTAAAACTTTCTTTCTGATTCCAGCACCCAAAATAGATTCGGTCCAACGTACGCGAATTGCCATCGATAGACATAGTTTGAAGAAGTTCAAATTCGGAAGAACTAATTCTCTCAAAACTATTCAAATCCTTGGCATTCCAAATTTCTAACACACTAAAAACAAAATTTCCGTCGTACAAAATCCTATTCATTTTGACGGAAAATAGAAAATCAAAGACATTTTTTGCCGCGGTTCAATGGAACCAACAAAATTTCTTGATTTTTCGTCTAATCGAATGAGATTTCGTTCGATGAAAATTGAAATGTTTTACGTGTAATGCTGATCGTTTTACAACAGTGTTTTTTAATGCATTTAGAAATGATGCCAGATTTTCCTGATGGAGCATAAATAGCATGGAAAATTATTCATACCAAACCGGAATGTTGATGTGCTCCGTGTAAAAATCTTGACGCTATTTCTGATTTCATGTACAATAAAAATGCTTACCTTAGTAAACGTTTGAGGAGCGATGAATTTAACGATTCCACCTGCAACAGACAATAATTCCGTAAGAATTATTTAGCTGATAGAAAAAAGCAATCGATCAGGGTGCATTTAGTCCATGCTCGAGCGTGTGTACATATATCGTGTGACTTTAATCGTCATCGTTACATAGCGTTCGTTTCAACGACCGAGGAGAGCCGACATACAAGTGGCTCCTCTCGCTTGTCGTTTCTCGTTCCATGAGGAAAAACTGGTCATCCTTCGCGAGGATATATACGCTCCGAGTGTATTGTATATTTCTTAACAACAGAAAGACAGAGAGAGAAAGAGAGAGAGAGAGAGAGAGAGAGAGAGAGAGAGAGAGAGAGAGTTGGAGAGTTGTCGCGAGAGATGCGAGCCTTGCAACTGTCGCCGCTTCTCTCTGTGATGACACGGAAAGCTCCACGTGGGACTTGCAAGGATCGAAGACCGCTAGCCTCGGAGCGTGTAATTAAATTTAATTACGTTAACGTATCTCAGCGATATACACTGGCAATTACATGCATCATAACACGAAGTTTTTTCTTCTCTCGCTTTTTTCACTGGATGCATCTGGAAAAGGGAACGACCCAGCCTGAGAAATCAACGTTATTCCTGTTTGAGCGTTAGGCTTCATTGGTCATTATTTTCTTTGTTCGAAGAAACAACAAGTATCCGTTAAAGCGATATATCGTCGTGAATTTGGTGACAATTTATCCAATGACATATTTAACCTTTCGGCTGTAAGCTGTGGCACTTTTTTTCGATTTCGTGTAAAGCATATTTTCCAATTCCTTCCTCAGTGATGAACTGAGAGATTAGACGAAAATTTGCGCTTCAAAAAATCGATTTCGATTGATTAAAACTTAACAATTTAAGCCGGGGAAACGAGCAGTAGAAAGAACCTCGAAATGGAAACCTCGAAGAGCTCAGTTTGTTCAAGTTGAACTGTTTTTCGTCCCAACAATAAATGGCTCACGAGAAAATCTATTTCACAAGGAATAAAAATTACTGCTTCACCGAGTTACAAATGACGTTCATTTGGTTGTATAATCGTTGGAGATTCATTAGTAATGATGCATTAAATACGCTCGTAAAAGTATCGAGGAAATTCCAAAAAATCCCCTGACTGCAAACTCGCAAGTCATGTAAATACGTCAAACTATACAACAACAAAATAATAGCCACGAGTGAATCATCGCATATAAATATATGAAAATGTAAATATTTCATTCACTGGCACGTACGGCTGTGAATAAAACGATTGCTAATTTACGCTGATATCCTGGATGGAATTTCACGTGATTTCATAAATTCTTTACACCTCAATTCACACTCGATGACAGTCTGATATTTGCTTGTATGAACCGAGAATGAAATTCATTCCTGTAGTCGTTGTAAGCGTCAAAATATTCTCCGGTGAATAAATAATTATTAGCTGAACAATAAATTCCATTACTGTGTTACATTTCCATTCCACCTGGCCAAGGATTCATCTCCGACATATGCCGAAAAAAAGCGTGGGAAAAAAATGCCAGCACACACTGAGAACAATCAGTTGCAATTTTTCACCTTCCATGTTTAATAATCTTTTGCAGCTTGATGATAAAACTTGCTCCCACACTCTATCTGCAATGTTTTGTCCGGTGCAGCTGGTGCAACATCCTTACCAAGAAAGCTGAAGCTGGATCGTCAGTATATAGTTCCTGCGGAATCTGCTGATGCGTATGCATCAGTGCGGGAGCAAGATTCACATGGGTCTTCGAATCTCACAACAGAAACTCAGACGCAAGACCTTAACCCCGTGTGAAAAACGTTATCAATCTTCCAGGCATTAATGATTCATTGCACAAGAATCAAGGCAGCCCGAATATTTGGTCAGAATAACTCTTAATTAAATAAACAAAAATGGGTTTACCCGATTTACTCGCGTTCAAAATGTAAGAGAGTGATAATAATTCCATAAACCAAACTCATTCTCTGGCGAGCCAATCGTGTCACGTCTGAAGTCTCTTCGGATCACCGGATCAAATTTTTAGAAAGAAAATTCAAATTTTCATGGATTTTCCTACAAAATCTGCCGAATCAGCTGGGCGATGATGCAAAAAATAAAATAAAAAGTTAACTCGTTATTGTAGCCTTTTTAATACAAATAAAAAATGTGTGCGGTTTATTCTCGAAAGAAGCTTGAGATTGCAAAGACGCGGGTTCGAAATGTCACACGGTGGATCGCGTTACCGCGAGTTGTGGCAGAGCAGGTGCACCTGGTGGATCGCTGAGAAGATTCTTTGCGCTGGGTGACATCGCGCCACGCATTCCCGAGCTTCTGCATCAGGGAACTGCCACACCATCGCTAACTTGTGCTCCGCACCATCTAAACCCAACTTCCGTGCTCAGTATTCCATGTGGGTATTCCTGTGTGCGTGTGCATCCATGCTCGCGTCTGTTTTTGTTTGCCTCATCGCGAATGATAAGATTGTGCGAGGAACGAGGAGGCATTCGATACACAGTGCTGCAGCAGCATTCGGTAGCGAAATCCATCGTGAAAACTACTGATAGGCCTCGCTCTGTAGCTCGAGCCGTTAGGCAGCCATCGGTATAGTATTTCTTAATATCACTCGACTCGTTCATTCATAAACTCCTCGTGCCGCTGTCCATTCAACGATATTTATAGTCTTTGTAAGTAATTCGTTCGGTATTCAATTCGTTTCCGGACGATGAATCAGCGTTCGGACAAAAACTTAGTAGCTCGATATTCAATCGTCCTACATTTTGGAAAAATAATTGACCCCGATTGACAAAAAGTCTAATATTAATTACGTGAACCAACTCATCGACTGCAAAGATTCGACACACTTCGCCCATGATGATCTGACGAAAATGACATCTTTGTATGCCACATTGATCGTTTGTTCTAAATTTAGGAATTTCATTGAATAAACGCGATTGCTAGCGACTAATGCGAAGGTCAATAGCGACAATATAGGGAAAGTACACGCGGTTCGATAACGTTAAATTCGTTGCATAATGATGACGTTGGCGACACGTGCCAACGCTACCCCTAAGGAAACCCGTTCTCATATTTTCGTGAATTTGACCAACTGGTCGAGTTTTGAATGAATTAACGATTCGGAATCGATAATCAAGCTTGTGCTTATTTGCATAACAGGAAAATGGACTCGGAGGATATTTTTAGTCATGTGAGTTTGTGATTTCCTAAAAACCTTTGAAAATTTTCCAAACGACATTATTTTTGAACAAACACAATTTACTTGTTCCATTTTTTCGTAATTCAAAATAAAACTCATAACGCAAGATGTGATCGAAAATTTGTACTCTCCACTAGGAATGGATTTCGCAGTCTCTGCTGAAATGGCGATCAGGTCTTCGCGCTCAAATGTCCCTTCTTCCTCTTCGAGTACCGAATCGATCATCGCGGAGGAAAGGCTTCCGGTAATTCCTGTGACTAGTTCCTTCGATTATTTGCGTCTGCTAGCGCAGAGAGGGCTGCGTTCTTCGGAGATCACTCACTGTAGCTCGTGTATGGGTATTTCCATGGAAACTCGGGTCTAATAAATTCATTACGGACGCAGAGTCATCGGGAAAAATTGAAATCTGATAAAAAATATATTGTCAGAGTTTTACCGATTTATTGAAGTTTCCATTAGCAGAAATGCAATGACGGATGATCAACGTGTTGAGCAAATATGCCAATCATTTTTTTTTAAGTTTCAAATTACCGGAAGTGCCAGCACAATTTTAACAGAATTTTGGTTCGATTTTACCTGAATTTTTTCAATGTCTTTTCCAAGAATGAATGTCCTGGAGCGAACGACTATTTGAATCGGCGTCGAACGACTTATACTATGAAGTTAGTGACTTTTGGGTTTCCGATGCCGAATCACGTGGCGCACGCGAGATTCACGGGTAATGTGAGCGATCCCACCGGCCTCTGGTGGTTCCGGCCTCCCGCCTTTCGTGGTTGAATCATCGTACGCGTGCGAAAGGAGCTCTGAGACTTTTCGTGGAAAAACTCTTCATTCAACCGGCCGTCTCACAGCAAGCACGCTCTTCGTCCCCTCGCCTCCTCACTGACTTGTTAAGTACCGCTAATTTTATATGTGTGTATACATACAAATATGAATATTCTTTCCGGAGTAGCAGAAGATGCTCATCGAGAAAAAAAAAATCGGATGTGCGATAGAATCGGTGAAGATAATATGGAAAGTAGAATGACGATGTTATACTGCTCTGCCTGCGTAACATCCTCGTTACACTTCGATGATCAGTTCGGCTAATTTTTATTGCTCATCTAACCACAATATTGGTTGAATCATTCTTTACGATTCGAACACTATAATCCAATGAAAATCGTAACAGATTTTCGAAAAAACTTCGTTATCAAGGACATTGTGTCGTTACACCAAGCCAAAGAGAATTTGATGAAAACTTGAGAGCAACGACTTTTAGGGAAAAGAAGTTTGCGAAATGTTGATAAAATAAAATCACGAAGCAGGTCCATTTCGTGATAGGAAAACAAAACGATATATTTATGTTCTGCTTCCAGACCCTCCTTGGTTTCCGGATGATTTTGGAGGCTTAATAATTATTTTGAATGAAATCTTTGGGAAGGCTGTTTTACGACAGTATAGATGACACTGGTCTACCAATATTTGATGAGAGAGAAAAGGGATGCGTCATATGTGCTACGTTACCAAGGGCTTAGTCATTGGTTCGCCCTACTACGACATTCTTCTCGATATCATGTAGGAGGATGGATTAGGGTGGAAGAAAACGTACAGATCCCGTTGAGGGACTCCACGAGTCTGTAAACTATGAGAACACGTGTTCACGGACGTACATTCCACACGTCGAATGTCTGATGTGAAAACTTTCATGTTCAAGAAATCTGGCTCTACTTACGGAAGAAATTACAGAGATTGGGATGTGACTAATATATTTGTGCAAGTGGGGCATGAATGAGTTCGATCGCTACAATTTGAAATTAAAAGAAAAGTTACTCGATCAATGGAATTGTGACGCCACGAGAATCCCGTAAGTGAAAGTTCGTGGGGTCTATCCGGATCGGGTCGTGCCTCGATCACGATCTACGTCATTGGACCAGACGAAAGAATTTCGTGGAACCGCAAGGTGAATTCTTCGAGTGACGGTGAAAGGATCGGATGTACGGACGGAACCAACAACTAAAGATTGCGGTTTTTTCATCAGTTCATTTCAGCAGAAAACGAAATCCTGCGTCATCTCATGAAACTATGACTTTTTATATTGGCGAGAATTACCGTTCGGTAAAATTTGTCACCATCCAATATTCAGCAGGCAAGTGATTATTCCATGTGCATCATGAATAACGAGTGTTAGAATTTTTTTTAAAGAGCCATATAATTGAAGGGAACAGATTTAATCGACTCGACATCGGTCGATCGCGAAAATCGATCATAAGATAAATCTTCATGGCGATTGATGCAAGAAGAATTGACATTCACTCGCAGTGGTTTCGCGAGACAATGAAATTCAGAGGAATGGAAGGCGCCAAGGCTCTTGGGGAATCCTGCAAATGCAACACTTCGACGATACAATCATACTGCAGTGGGCGGTTCATTTGTGCGTTCTCGACTAGACAAACGAGCGCCATATAATCTGGTAAATCCCCGGCCTTGTCGTTCCTATCTGTGTTCCCTCTCTCACCAGCGAGGTCGGCTCCACGAGTTCGTCTGCGCGCTGTGAAGCGCACACGCAATAAGAAAAATCGAGTCGCTGAAACTCTGGTGCGTTCCTTGTATCCTCGTGTTGAATAATATCGTAGCAAGTTCGATTGCGAGCTCGAGCGCGTTACGACATTTTGAACGGACTCTATGACGTCAGTCACTCGCGAGCCTACACATTATATTACTGACCTATGCGACATATTTGTCCATTTAATCAAAACTAGCAATGTCATGAATCATTCCGATTATAATGACGGAGGAATTTTTCCAGAAATGAAATCAATGCTTGGGAATCGAGCAAGTATCAAAAAACACTATCATACACCAAAATTCTAATTAACAACTCCCTAATCAAGCTCTCATTAATATTAAAAACCTTTTTTCAAGTTTCGGGTGAATATGAAACCTCTGGAGAGCTTATATGCATTGTCCTGTAATATCGATCGTCTGACCTAGTTCTCGCTTAAGTACCATTCCGCAGAACTCGTCGATCGAAGGAAAATAGTTCAGTTTACACGCGATGACCCCGTTCCGCATAATGCTCTTGCAGCATTATGTTTTTTTTTTTTTTAGGAAAGTTAAGCTTGAAGAAACTTGAACAGATGAATGTTCGATTGTCGCATTTTTCCACAATCGATGGACAGATTCTCGAAAATGTTGGAGACGAAAGATATGCGTTGAAAAAAGCTCCGGGATCACAAGAAATGATCTTTTGTTTCCACGATTGCCTACGGAAAATATGACAAACGTAAAGGTTTTTCCCGGAGAATAAGATAAAAGTTGAGGAAATTCTTGAGAGGATAAGTGAGTAGCGAAACTTTGTGCGAACTATAAAAACTATTAAGCGAGTTCAGAATACAAATGCTTATGCTATCGTAACTCAATCGAATACATACAAAAAATTGCTTGTTGTTATGTATTTATGCATGCCAAGGCACGGGAATAAAAAATCCTGGAAATATTATGCGGTTGTGGTTTTTTTATTGAAATTTCCCGAAATGAATCTCATTTTAGAAAGACCGCGTAGTTTTTTATAGGCTTTACAGCATCGAAATATAAATCGCACGATGTTAACGGATCTAGACGAAGCAACAGTGTGCCTGCAGCAAGACATATGAGCCCGCGTATGAATCAGAGTACGAGCCCAAGGTGTAACGACCGAGGTCTGACGTCAAAAAGTTGCACAACGCTGAACGCGTGCCGGTAATTCCAATCGCGGATGTCAGGATTCTTCGTAAAAATCCGACACCTGAAATCCTCACTCTAGGAAAGAAATCTGCCTCGAAAAAGTTTCCTGATCATCAATTATTTTCGTACAATACTTTCGGTGTTTGAAATTCGAGATTTATCGGAGAAATCACTCGCCCGAAATAATTAATGGACATTAATTGAAAATTTGGCTTCCCGCGAATTTCGGTTTTTTTTTTAAATCCACGGCCAAAGAATATTGATAATTTTTGATTATTTTTGTCTGTTTAAAATTTCGAACAGAAGCTAACTTTCGATATCACTTTTTTTTAATAAATAAATTCATCTGTTTAATTGAGCATTTGTTTTGAATAATGATGAAACCACTCCATACTCAACAATGAAGTGGTTTCAAAATTGTTGTATTGTAAACGGAAATAAACGGAGACGACAAAGTGAAACTACAAGGATCTATATTCGTCACGACCGTTTCCCGGATTCTTGGCTCGACGTGCCCCTGCATGGGTGAATCTCTTTTTCCATTGCGATTTTTCTCCCGGTAATTGCAATGACGTACTTCTATATAATAATACGATGGAAAAATTTGTTGACGCAATGAAAAACACAGAAAAGTTGGGCTTTGAGGCTGGCGCAGCTTATGAAAAGACAGGAAACCGTGAATTCGGTTCAAGGAGTTTGACACTTTTTTGAAAATGACATTTTCATTTGACATTGATCTCTAAAATCGTTTAACAAAAATGGTGATTTTTTGTCAGCAACGATTGTCGTTCCATTGTGTTTATGTTCAATCATAATTTATTTATTTGACGTCATGATTTGAGTATCGAATGAAGACCGTCTGCAACGACTGTACTTTTTACTTGGAATGAAAAAAATGGACGAACGCGAAGGCGTTTACAGGGAAGCTTATCGAATCGCGACAATTTCCGCAAGGTTGATACAGCTTCCGCATTTAGTAGCAACACGCTGGATGCTATCGTTGGGACGTTGCAAATTGCGATTTTCAATGACCGTTCGGTGCGTTGCGTGCACCAGGAGCCAGATACAGAAAAAATGGTTGGAATTATGAAGCATTCGTCATCGATATGCAATCAATGAAACTGGTAAATCCGCAAGTGTTTGACTAGTGACGAAATTGGACGGAAATAGAATGATTCAAATGTATCGATGAGGATGAATGGCGATTTTCAAAGCGCTAATTTCTCCAAGAATTGCTTTTGCCTCGTCACTACACAAACTTCGATCTATATATAGAGATCGTGGGTATCGAGGACGTCCCCAACAACTCTCTCACTTGTTTATCGAGACGAAAACGTTTCTGACGCAAGACTCTACGGTTTCTGAAAAAAAAACGTCACTGCCTTCAACAGATCAATGATTTTCAAGTTGTTACATTGTAGTCTGATCCCTGAAATTGTACGATAAAGCGGCATGAAAAAACATTCATATAGAAATGATAATTGTTCGCGAAGAATTTTCCCTGCAAACGTCGTCTGCATGTTGAATGATACGCACGAATATGAAAGCGACAACTTTTCCATTCATCAAGGAAAATCTAGAGTATAGATATATTATCGAACCTTGCAAGAGTTGTGTTAGTACTCGGTTGACCTCGACATCGATGAATCATAATCGACCGGAAATTAGTTGGGCTCCTACTAAGCAATTCTAGCGAAGACAACATTCTAACGTAAATTTTTCCAAACAGATTTTACACCTGCTGTATGATATTTCTAGCTTACAAATTTTGTTCTGCGAATTAACTGAACATTTCCAATGTCACGATTCCAAAAAATCTGATGCACAAACTCAAAAAGATTCAGAATTCAAAACCGAACGTTAAAATCTGGATTCTGGTCGGAGGGATAAAAAATTACTCACAAAATAATCAATCACAAACAATTGCAGGATTTGTAAGAATTCGCGGACGTGAAAAATAAAAGAAACTGAACTTACTGCGATCGTTAAACTGTTCGGAAGGACGGGACGATATTGATCAATATTTTGTGAAAACAAACACTGGCAACGAGATCTTGGGCGCCTAGCACGTCGGCCAATGTTTAAAGATTATTTATTGCTGTAAAAAATGTACGAGTGTACTCCATTTACTCTATGACTATTCACAAACGACATTCCCGCGAGAGCCACTTATCCTTATTCACGTGGTGCATACAGTTATGCAACTACACGTCATCGTCGCGCCTTAGGTGCTCCGTGGCTGTGTGCACGTATAAAGATATATATGTTGAAAAATCGCTGTGGAAACTCGGACCTATTTGTTTTTATGTGACAGGGATCGGTGCGCGCGATGATGACCTGAGTTGAGCAGTCTGGGGCGAGGTCACTACTTGGTTGGGTGACCGCTCAGTCATTTTTGGGCTTTGGTGTGAATTTCGATGAGCGTGAGGCACGTGGTGCTGTATCGGAAAAATCTCATGGTCCAAAAAATGTCACGACATCAAGTTTGGATAATCGAAACTTAAGTCTCAAAAAATTGATTTTAATTCCTTGATAAACAGAAAAAAGCCAACCGGTTGAAAAGGCTCCGTTCAGATTTATGGAAACCGCGCGAACTCGTGTTCCGAATCCACCAAATAACCGATAAAAATCAATTCCAAAAAAGCCAGCAAAAATATGAATAACGACTTCCGATCGCAGGCCGACGACTTTTGTGTTGTACCCGCGAAGAGGTCGCGGTGTAATGCCAATAAAGTGCGGTCGAGTGAGTGCCAGATAGAGATAGAAATCTGAGCAGCGTGAGGGGAATATGAGTCACAGCTTGAGCCGCGGTACAGGATGAGTCATGAGAAAATCGCCGATGGAATCCGCGAAATGGTGGAATTTGTCTCGTGGATGTAAACTCAATCTCAAATCTTGACTTTTTGTCTTATGGCTTTGAGTTGAGTGATTAAAAATGACAAGCACGTGCTGAACCTCACGAAAGCCTGTACTAGGTGTATTTTGTCTGCGGCTTCTATCGCTGAAGAGCAGGTCATTTCGAGGGAGATGACAAGGTGCGGAAAGTAACAAAACTGTTGTGATGATGATGATGATGATGATGAAGTCACCATTGGCATCTTGATTAAGCAATGCGAATAACCAACTTACACAAACATACAGTTGTGCATTCGTATGAATATCTGAACCGATGATTTTCCTGCCGTTCAAGGATCTTTACACTTCTCCAGGCGTCGATGGAAAAAAAACTTCCATTAGCATCGAATTTGTGTCAACCTCCGAGAGAAATCTCTTCAACTATTTCCTCCTGTCAATCTGTTTGTTACTACGCTCATGAGAATAACTGTTTGTAAGTCAGAAAAATCTAATAACGACCAGGAACAAAGCTAATTTAGTCTAAAAAGAATTTCTTGAATAACTTATTTAGGTTTTTTTCGTATATTCAAATTACGAAAAAGGTAAAGTCCTCGAGGGTTACATTGACCTGCTGGACGTTGTGTGTATGTATATATGGCAGGCCCCGTGAGGGCCGGGGTGATAATGTCGTGTGAACAAAACTCATTCGGCCAGCCGTATATACGGACGTGAGGCAGCGAGTAATTTCGGGAAAGACACTCTTGCTGTTTAGGCGGTCGTAACTACGAAATTTGGCGGGCACGTAAACTCGCGAAACAAAAATATCTGCGATAAAAACGACTTTGTGGTGAGACGAAATTTTCAGCTTTGTTCTTTAGTTGGCCAGTTAAACGTTTCACCTTTTCACATAGAATTCGTGAGCTTGTGATTCATCTTGATTTCAAATCAAGCGATCGTCAGCCTAGAAGAAATTCTGAACTAATTTTTCCAATTAAAGAATTTCTCTTGCTTGGAAAAGAATTTTCAACATTTGAATTTTTCTAATGCATCGATTAAAAATGCTTGTGCGTAGGATGGACTGGAATACACGTTTTCTAAACCTTTCAGTTTGGAAGGATAAGTGTATCTCCACAATACATGTAATGTTTGTCCTGTACTTATTCGTAGTCCAGACAAGCGTGCAAGATCGAGGAAGCTGACACATGTAGTTTGCACACAGAAGCATCCCGGCACGTGCAGCTTGCCTTCCGATCACCTGGTCACTGCTACGCTGGCTCTCTTTCTCCTATTGTCGATTATACTTATAAGCGCGAGCATGCTGAGACTTACACAAAAATTCGGTCCAGTGTCCAGCAGCGTCGACACCAGAATAGACGACGATACGACGGCGTACGTACAGATATATACTCGCCGGTAAATGGTGGACGACTTCGTGTTGGGTCTGTGGCAAACTCTCTGCTGTGGCTAGAACGATGTTCGAGCGAACACGTCGGAACAAGCGGCAAATCCAATAGAAATCGATTGTCGAAAAAACGTTTTCTAGTTTCACGCCGATCTTGGATACAAGAAATTAGAAGATGCCGACTAACCGGGTACGCACGAGCGAAAGAGATGAGAGATATAGACGTTCGAGTTTTCACCACTATTCAATGTATTCATCGTAAATGTACAAAGATGCCGAACGAATTGTGCTTTGGGAAAATAGATCGTGCGGACAATGATGACGTGTGAGAGAAGAGGGTCGGAACACGGGGCCAGATGACACAAGCTCAAAAAAAATCTTCATTATTCCCGCAAGCGCTGGACGAGCCTTTTCATTGTACCGGAAATATGTTCGCGGGGATTGTCGAATCGCTACGAACTCGCATCCGGTGATTTTTCAATTGTTGAGGGCCAATATGAATTTTCCGGATTCTATACGGCTCTTTAGCTGATTCAAATAGGTCTTCAGGTCCTCGAGGAACCACGTGAACTTTTACGATCTATAGCGTAACGGATTGACGTAAATGTAGGTCTCATTCGGGTTCGTTTTGAAAAAAAATTTCTCGGCATCGCACAAATATGGAATGTGATGTTCTATGCAATCGATAATGAAGGATATTAAGCCTTTGTCGACGTACGTTGATTTAACCGCGTCTTTGCCACACAGGGTCAAATTGACCCGGAGCTGATTTTATCCGCCTGTCATCAGCGATTGAAGTTTATAGACAAAACGCATCATAAAAATTCAGAAATATCTCAGATCGAAAAAAAAACATCATACAGAACTTTGACTTTCGGAAAATTAAGAATTTTTCCCAAAAAATAACACCCTCCGTTATTTTTTCATTCCGAGAGCCATAATAATGAATTTTCATATTAATGATAACATTTTCGAGAAAAATATTAACTGCAAGCAAAAATGTTTGTTCGATTTTTTAATAATAATATTTTGCACAGTTCAGAATATCTATTTTACAACTTTTGAGTAATCAACGAGTGAGTATCATCGAAATATCGAGAGCCTACTTCGATATTTTGGGAGCGAAAGTTTTTACGGATCATAGGAAAAAAAAACCATCGTCGATTCATTCCGTCGCGAGGCTGTTGGAGACATCTGTGGACCAAACGTTTAACTCCCATTTTAGAAGCATCACACAAGTGTGTGTGTGAGCTAAGAATATAAGGAGGAGAATCAAGGCAATGTAAGTGATGCCAATGTGCCGAGTAGCACGTGGTTCGGTCTCTAACAGACGCATTAACATAAATATAGCATCAGGACTTGACTGTATGTGCGTGGATCGGACGCTCACAGTGTACCTCCTTACCGATCATCGAGGATCTCCTATCGACCGTTGAATAGTGAACGACGCGTATTATATAGATCATCTACGTCGTGGCACGTCACACGTGTGTGCAACGAGCAGGGGTCTGCGAGTCGTTCACCGAAACTCGAAACACGCACATGGGAGCGCGATCGACGTTAGTGACTCACACCGCCATATCAGCTTGTCACGTGTATCGATTCTTCACACTTTTTCCTTAACACGGAAGCACGAACGATTGCAGCATTTGGATGCACCAAGTTGTCGTTTTAGTGCAACGATTATTTTGCATATAAATATAAAAAGTATGATAGTGAAAGTTCATGCACGCAAGTTGCAATGTTATCATTTTTATAAATCTTCATTTCTAGAAGTGAAATAAAACAATTGCGCGGAATTCAGTTCATGCCAAGAAGTATGGGGATAATTTTTTTGTATTATCGTCCCCATAAATCTCAAAGATGACAATCTTGCAGTTAATCATATCCATCGAGCTCTCGTGAACATTTTTTCAAATACAGGATGAAATTCCGTGTTCGGAACTGGCTAGAGAAATTCACGTTTAAGTTCCGCATGATTGCACAAAATTGCGTCATACTTAACGTCTCACCACAACACGGGCTCACACTCGTGTAGTGACGCTGCACGAGCACACTCGTAACATGTGAGGACTCACGGGAGCTATTGATCTGCCTCTTGGCGTTCTCATCGTCGAGACTCCACCAACACGATCGTCTATCGATATATAAATACGTCCCAATGCTATAATGTTTATTTTCTGCATCAGCTGATAGAAATACGTTTACATAGATTCAACACTGCTCAAGTCAGTTCAACGGTATTTTCAAGGTTAATCACTTAGTCATTCATTTATTTTTATAATCATCATCATCGTCGAGAGTAGCTGATAATATTGCATAACTTTAAAGATCGTAAATCTACTGGTGCTGAGGCAAATTCATTTTTAACGAATAATCAAGGAAATAGATTCGATCATAAACAAAATATGCATCGTCAGAATTCACCTGTTGATCAATACATAAATGAATTTCTTACAGCGTTCGAAGTGCAAACTCTCTTGCTCTTGCTATAAAAATTGTTCGAACCCTCGAACTCACACTGGGAAAATAAATATTAATAAATCACCATTTCGACAATAATAACGGAGGACTCTTGTGAATTTTGAGATTTTTGGAATGAGAAATATAATTTTTCTACACTAGAAAATTAAGTTCGTTGGATCAACAAAATTCGATCTGTTTTTTCCGATCATATTACATATATTTTGATTATCTCCGTGATGAACTTCGAAAAGAATTCGATTGTATATTTTTTCATGGGCAAAAAAAATGGAAAAAAAAACTTTACGAGATCGACGTAACATTTGTCTGTTGCGAAAGGAAAAAACAATTGGTTAAGAATTTTTATTCACTCACATATTGGGATTGATTTCTGGGTCCGTTAAATTGGTATTTCCGTGATATTGATTCTTGTTAAGTAGATCGAAGAAGCTTCACGGAATCAGTGGATCAAAAGGGAGCATTTTGGAAGCCCACCTGGAAACTCGACTAATTGTCATCGCACCGCCACGTGTCACCGGATTCGATTATCGAATCAAGTCTTTCTTGATCGAAATACTCGAAGCCTTGTTAGGGTAAAACACCCGATAGTCAGCCAGAAACCAATAGTCGGCCTTACATGAGTGCGAAGAGTGGAAAATATATCTTTCGTACTCTTCCCACTCATACAAAGAATAGGCAGAGGCCGACTACAGGTTTCTGGCTGAGTACTGGGTGGTTTACCCTATCTCAAGTATCGGAGCGGAAACGTTCCTTACATTTCGCTGTATAAATACACACGTGGCTGAACAATTTTTTCATGCACTGCAGACTATTCTGAGCTAATAACATCGACTTCCCTCTCATTGATTACACAGAGATATGGAACAAAAGTTTTACTCCCGCGTGACGTTTACCTTTTTCCATTAAGGGAAGTAGAAATAAGTGTCCCTGTGATATTTCATTGACTGACCGAATCTATATATACCTTAAAGTACCTATAAAAATCGAAGGGCTTCGTTACTCAAGAATGCGATCTTAAATAATTGCAAAAGATTTGAACGAATTCCGTAGTTCGCCCAGTTTATGCTATGCGAACTTTCGTAGTTAGTGAGTGTCACTGGAAAAAGAAAACAACAAAATATGCTGTTTCCTCTTGTGCTTGAAAATGTGTTGAAAAAAATATGAAAAATGAGACTATGGCATTGAAAGATGCCACTAAATTCGATAGGAATACGTCAGCGATTTAATTGAACGCTCGAGAGACACGAGGAACAATTCTAAAGCTGTAATAGCGATTAATAGAAATAAGGGGATTTTTTTCGTACTACATAAAAGAGAATCTCTATTTTCGTAAAAGTGGACTGGGACTGAACTTTAAATATAGAACGTTGCGCACCTTTCGACTTTCTGCCTAGGCGCACTTTTCGGGGACCTGGATTGGGCCGTGAGCTCCCCCCACCCAACGCGGACCGTTTGAAAATAAACTCGACTAAATTTTTCAGTGATCTCACGATAGCAGGAGTTTCCTGCAAAAAAAAATGCCATGAGAACGTCTGCTCAGTTTCTAAAAAATTGGAAATGAAAAACGAATCAATATTTTTAGTAAAATGCTCCTTTTGAAAAATCGAAATTTTCCATAATTTTTCTGAATTGATATTTTCCCACTAATATAATGCAAGGAGTGTACGAAGTCTATTACTACGGAGACCCACCTGAAGGACTGTAAGGTCGCCGGGCAAATTAACTATAGGCTCCGGGTCAAATTGACCCAGTGTGTCAACGGGGTGGCCAAATTCGAACAAAGGGTCGATCCTTGTTATTTCTTCTTTTCGATCAGTGTAGCTACTTATATATACGTGTCCATTTTTTTGTCAAATAGACAATCGTATCCGGTTGATCCTCGCCATTAAAAGCTTCTACAGTTTCATTCATGGATCTCGCTAATCAGGTCATTTTCATCAAAGAAACAGATTCACTTGACATCGTTTGAGAAAGGTCAAGCCTCTGGAATCCACTGTAACGTCAAATGTTACTGCCGAGAAGAAACTAAAGAAAAATATGACAGCGTTGCGGAAAGTTTCAGAATATCGCATCTCGAGATAAAGATGCTACCTCGTAGAGCAACGTGCACACAACAAGCTGCGCAAGGCGTTACAGGCGTATTGACTGGACGGACGAATCCAAGTGGGAAATACATTGACTCTCAACCTGTTATCACCCACAGGTGAACGTTACAACACGTACATCAGCTGCTTGTTAGTGTTGAGGCGTTCAAGGTCTCGGCACGCGTTCTTGCGTAATGTTATGCTTCCGAGATCTATACGAAGCGTGGCAGCTCTGAGCCTGACGGACCAAAAACCACTTTCCGTATATACAAAACATTCTCTGGGACTAACAAATGAGATTCAAATGGCCTCCTGATACTCGCCCACGTAAATTTCTTCAAAAATGATTTCATCCTTTGCTTAGAATTCGATCTACGAATAAACTAACCGGCAAGAGATTCAGCTGTCGGAGAAAATATAACAAAAAATTGTTGAGCCCGTTTCGTGCGCTGCGAAACGAGACAGACAAAATTCTGGTATCCTTACCGAAAATTTCCTTGCCCGTCAGTGATCCAGTGGTCCAAGGAATCCCCTGTGCCTAGGAACCTGGCCCTCGGATCCGAAATAACGACCGCTTCGTAGGAGTTAAATCCAATCAATCGGCTTAATTCTCAGCTGTTTCACAGTTTTGCACCTTTTGCTGCCACGCGGAACGAGCTCCGACTACTTCCGCGTTGGCACTGATACTTCGATCCCAGAATACGTTTCTGGCCGTAATGTCCACGGTTTGATCGCGGAAAGTCGTGATGCTCGATTTTGATTTTTTTTTTCTTAACACTAAGGCCGTTCGATAGGGCAATCGAAAAACCGAGGTGTTTCGATAAGCGGGAAATAACAGAAAATCGCGTGCCGTTATCTTAGCGTCGACGAGAAACTCTTGCTACCGGCTTCGTGTGTAGAGAGTACGCGAGTTCGCCTCTACGTCGCACTATGCGAATAGATTTCACATCGCGGCGCGATACGCCGCGTAGTGGGGGTGCTTGCGCGTCTCGTGGGCGACCTTTATTTACATAGAAACGGGGAGCTCTGGTATGCCATATTAACGTGTCCGTGAGTATGCGCTTCGCTGTGTTGGTCTCCCAAGTCTCTGCTGCTTGTATCGATGTGGTATAAAAGCATAAGCTAGACGCCGAACCTCTAGCGAGGCTCTAGACATGTGCCCTCGCGTGCACGCCGACTCGCGGCCGCGGATCTCAAGCGCGATACGAAATGTGAAAGGGATACATTGTAAATGGGAATCTCAACCAGTTTTCCCGGACAGCT
The DNA here is from genome assembly GCA_963921915.1 of Hyposoter dolosus. Taxonomy (NCBI): domain Eukaryota; kingdom Metazoa; phylum Arthropoda; class Insecta; order Hymenoptera; family Ichneumonidae; genus Hyposoter; species Hyposoter dolosus. The sequence continues at coordinate 19,551,916 of OY998130.1, read as the reverse complement.
GATCCATTTGCGTCACTGACTTCTAAGTGATAAATATCTTCGAGAAAATTCCTTCGTCAATAGAAATTCAAACATGAGCAGCAAAATCGGGCGGCAGATATTCAAACGAAGGGGACGAGACCCGCGAGGTTTTGAATTTTTCACGTCGCCCGAGTTTTGTTCCGATTTGTTCTATTTTTTGCTTCGAGTTTCATTTTTCAACGAATTTATCTCGATGAACAAAAAAATAACAATTCGATCGTTTTCTCAACTTTTGACGTATTGGAAAACAAATCGAGGAAGCTGACTGAAATTTGACTTTCTTATATGAAATTGTCCTATGGACAATTATAAATTTATTATTTTTGAAAAATTATAATTTTGCGAACGGTCATGATAGTCGCAATAATGACTTACATTTTTTTCCGTAGAACAGAATCACTGTTACATTTCTTTGAACATAAAACTAAACGACAATCAATAATGTCGTAAAATTTCAATAAAATATTTCGTACCCGCTGGAAAATTCATGCGTTTTCTTCATCAACGCGTTTTTCCAGTGTGAAAATTCTCCTTGAACCTCTGAAAAAACGGTGAAACAATTTTGAAGCTTAGATTGACGGTATTATATTTTACGAATGTATTTTTAAAATTTCATTAGAAAACTTCGAGGGACTGTTCCCGTGCCTACGACGTTTTTACGGTTTTCCCAGTTGGATGGCAAGTGATACTTTTTTCTGACTATATAATAGAAAAATGATAAGAAACTGCCAAAACATTTTGCTCGAACTTTATCTCAGTTTTCAATACGAAGTGGAAACGATGATAAGTTACGACATCATCACGCGATTGCATCGTGTTTCACTCATCGATGTACAAGCCGGCGGAGCAATAGCAAATTTTGATGAGATTGTTATTTTCATAGAATTCTGTCAATAAAAATTAATCAATACGACTGGCGATGTCTTCATAAAAACACACCAAGATTTGTTTTCTTTATGGTTGATTCTCATTATTGTTGTTCCCTAGAAATTGGAATTTGTAACAAAAACCCACCAGCTGCGATATTTTAACGTATTTCAGTGAATACCACTTCACTAGTGAGTTGCGTCGGAATAAATCAAACAGTAGGATCGACGAATATGACGCAGATACGACATTAGCTGATAAAGGTTCGAGGCGAATTTAGTTTTGAAGAATTTTGGTTCATTGATTGTTCTAAACGTCGATGACAGGTAACAATATGGCTTTGGAACAATGTCAGTTGTTACTCTTCGTCGTACCAGTATGTATATCTTTTGTGACGAGTACACTCAATGCGGTGAAGCAATTTTCAGGGCACTCCCATTTTCGTTTTGAAAATAAGTTTCTTTTTTGTAGTTCATGACTGAAAGATTGCCTGAGTGTCGGCAGTCGTGAAAGAGAACGATAATGACAGTGGGTTGTTCTTATACATTGACAATGTACAATTATTCTCGCATCATCAATTCTCATTTGAATTAAAATACAAATAATAATGGTGTCTAAAGAGGCTCGACTTCCCTCGCCTACCATTTTCTCATTACACAGTTTAAAAGTCAGGGCGTTTAACGCTGTAGCCTTTTCACGAGTTGCTAAATATCTCGGATATGTAATATTGAGGGGTTTCGCCAGGGTAACTGATCAGGAAAGTTTGTGCTTTTAAAATCATCTTCACAACAAGAAATTATCAGTTTTTGTTTCATCTCGTGAAAACTATGGCGATTGAACGACAGAACAGAAAAGTTCTAGTTTCTTTGGTGGTTTTCGAGGGTGGAATATCGAAGGTCGAAAAAGGGACGGCCACAAAAATACCGTCCTGCGGTTGACAGCAAATTGGCGTCCATCCGGTGTTCTGGAACCAAAGAAATTTGGAGACAAAACATCAATAGTTATCGTAACACGATCGACGAATTCACAATTTTGAAAAAAATGGATAAAAATCGCGAGCATAAAGGAAAATCGCAGCAAATCGGTGAACAAGTGATTACGATCCGTTCAATTACTGAGACTGTGATTTTCTATTTTTAAAATCAACGCCAACCACTTTGCACTCGCACTGCAGAAATACTCACGAGCATGCATCGATATTTTTCCCTCATGAAATCCCTGCTCGAATCTTATACGCTAGAGTGAGTTTGTCGGGTTCGAAATCGCTTGAAAAATTTGCACGTTCCAGCCGCTGCAAAATTGGAATGGTCCATTACAGTTGAGTCTCGAGAAAGGCTGAGGTCGTTGTCTTCTTGATGTCTCCTTTGGTTACATTAAACGCGACAGATCCGAGTGTCCAAGTGTCGAAAGGTATTTCCTACGATCCAATTGCGTTTCTTGTGTTTAATGAGTCACGTTGAATGTTCCAATGTTTCCCAACAAACTCTAGACTACAATTTTCCTCTACTTCGAGTCAAAAGTGCCTTTCAAATTGTTATCTCGAATTTTATTCATACTGGTGAGTTAAATCATTGACAATAAAAATGAAACAACTGTCCACAAAAAATATGCAAGTTCTACGTCGAATCTGTGAACGAGTTACATAAATATTTCTGCATATTGTTGGAAATATTTAAATGGTGGCAGCCTCAACCCCACATTACGTTTTGAGAATTTTTCTAATCACGAGAAAATTTGCTATGATCACCAGAATATCAAAACGCCGGTGATCTATAACAAATGCAAATTCCGTAAACGTTGTGTATTATCTGAGGAAAATTGCAACAAAATTTAGAAAATTGCTGTTAACAAATATGCATACAAGTTTAAGGGGCTTCCATCAAAATTCCCATCCGTTCAAATTCCAAGAACTTCTTCTACGCGATGACAATTAATTGCAGTTTAATTTTCATTCGGTGTCAATGAAGAGTATGAAGAAGTGAATCAATTTCAACAGCATAGGCCAAACCACGTGAATATGCGAATAAATGTCCAGATGCCCTTGGATCGTGAACAACAGGTGTTTGTCGCCACAGCAGTCTCGAGTCTTCGAGTCAGCGATTTCCTGCATAAACTATAGTCAGTTGAAGCAATTTGTCATGAAAAGATGTTTTGCAAACAAGCGTGGTAAGCAGCATAACTGTCAACAACCTGGCCCAGCAAAATTTCATCGAGGTGTGCCGTTCTCTGAACAATTCGTATTGGCTCGTGCTCAATGGCGGATCTGTGTGCTGCTGACGATCGGAGATTCCATTAACATTAACGAGATATAGCGAAACGAGTCGTCACTGCAAATTTATGTAGCTCACAGTCCGCATCGATGTAAAAAATAACTTACGAATCGAAGAACCTGAGTTTTTTATTCTATAAATCGAGAGATTCTCATGAGACACTGCGACGAGGTAATTTCAATAAAATGTCAACAAAGTCCCTAAACTCGTCAACGTTTTATGACAAAACGTTAAATTTACCAAAACTGTTGAAATTTGTAATTTGGAATAGAAACTTAAGTTTGATTGTTAATTATTCAAGAATGAAAGAATTTCCAAATATTGTTAATGGTGAGGTTGTAATTATCGAGGCTCGTTGCAAAATCTGAAAAACGAGGTATGAATGACAACGAGAGAAGAAGGAAAGTCCTGCCCATTGATTTATTTCGTTTAGACAGACGGGAACTTATGCAAAAAAATGCAAGACGCGTGATGCACAAGGAAGTTTGAATGGCCGTTTAAACGTCGTCATGACCTTTATGGAAATTCACAAGTTCGGTCGGAAATGAAGGATTGAGTTCGATATTATTAATTAGGAAGAATCGTGCGTACGCCTAAATAAATATAATCGTAACGAAGCAACTAATCAATGGAATATATTTGGCTGTGCCGCCTGCACGTCGATCGACAGGATGTCTGTTATGGAGTCCGGAGCAGGCTAATGAATTTGTGTTAAGAGCAAGTACACCAAGCGCCTCTGTCTTGCCTGATTAATTAGATGATTCCCATTAGTATCTTAGAGTTATAGTCGTGTGCTTGCCGAATCACGAGAACGATTAATATGCGCAGCCAAGGTAGCTTCCTCCGGAAGTCTCGATGCGGCGATGAAGATGTCGTGATTTTTGGCATTCTGTTATGTGGCTCGAGAATGAAACGGCGTGGTGTCATCCGGCGCCGTTTTTTTTCTTTTATTACTTATCGCCGAAAGACCCCCAACCGAGTGCTTAAGCCCACCGGGTGTTGAAAATGATCTCGGCACTTTTGATCAACGCGGCCATCGATCCCATAAAAATATTTGGCATCTTACAGATCGAACGTCGATGATAATTGAATAAAAAGTAGACCAGTCGCGAGTGAATTATCGAATTACGAATCTGGATAGAGTCTACCAACGCGCGATCGACCATTCTGTAGATATTGACGCCATTTTTTCCTAGAGAAGTCATTGCACAATACGTAAAGTTGCAGCTGGCTGAACTGCCTGTGCATGTAAATATACATGCTTAGCTGTTCACGTTCGGTGATCGCTCGGACACCCGTAAGGCTTGGCAAACTCGCCGACAAAGTCTGGGGCCTCGTTACTCGTGGTGCATTTTCGATTAACCGCGCACTGCCTCCACACTCTTCTTCACCGCGACAAACCCGATATTTCATACGCACGCGCATCTTCCGTTCATCATTTTTCTCGCTTAAAAGGACACACGTGTTATTGCGGTCTTGTTAATATAAATCCACACATCACCGTTTACACAAGAACACCATCGAAATGGCTTGTCGTTACTCTTCAGAAAACAAGATGAATTATTTTATTTTATTCGAGATGGAACGCGGTGTTAAAGTCAGGGCATCGATAAAAGCTGCATATTTGTGTCGTGTATTCAAGTTTCAGTATTTGCGAGGAAAAAATTGCGTGAATCTATTTTCACACCGAAAGGTATTGATTCGATTGATTACTTTATAAAGTGTGACAGTTTGACAGTATTTGTTTCACCGATCGGTTGTTTTTTATCTCACGCTGCGATTATTAAGACTTTTTGCTCATTTGCTCAAACATTTTGGTTTATTCTTCTTTATAAAATCGTAAGGGTTGGGATTATACAAAAACAAAGTGAGATTTGTTTTGCAAGGATAGTTGTTACTACAAGTACAAATTATCTTGCTAAATAATTAAAGCAGGAAACACGTCGATGGCAAGGAACAGTCGAAGAGTCGCATGTGGAGGAAAAATGTTTCTTGGTTTAAACGGGTTTGCAAGCGGAATACATAGCTTGTCTTGAGAATCCTCTCCTCGCGTGCAGAGTGAAACGGAGCGACGTGATTCGCGGGTTTACCGATCTCGAACACACCCTATCCCGTGTGTCGGGCGGTTTCCGCCCTTTGCGCCGATGAACACACAGCCACGGCAACAAATTAGAGAACCCTCCACCTCTTTCCGCCCTTACCGCACCTGTAATTGGCAAGCGATGCACTGGGCGTTTTTCTCGTCCTGGCCTCGATACGTAATTGCACGAGAAACAACCAGGCAGAGACTGGTATATGGTTTAAAAGAACGAGAAGGAAGGAAAGCTTGCTCGGAAAGATCATGTGCAGCAATCGAGTCTTTCTACCTCGCGGTTAGAAACAACGATATTTCTTCATTAGAAAAAAAAAAGCCATGTTAACGACAACGCTGAAGTTTCTTCTTTTCAAAGTTGTCCATTCAATTTACGGCTTTTTTCGTTCGTGGATCTTTTATTTAACTTCTCGTCGATGTGCAAAAATTATTGCTTGCTTGACTTCGAAGCAGATTTATTATATACGAGCGCACATCATTGCAACTAAATCTTTTATGCTGATAAAAAAAAATGCAGCAATAAAGTGAAATTCGAGAGAGGGCGGGAAAGAGAAAGAGAGGAATCACAAGAGTTGGAAAGAGATGGCACGAGAAACCGGAAGTAGCGGTGCTATAAGGCGCTCTCTTGAGCGCCCTGTCATCTCGGTCGGCTCGTAAAAATTCACCTCCCCGCCCGGTCCCTTCCCGCTCTCCCGTTCCCTCATCTCTCTCCGTTTCTCTGTCTTTCTCTCTCTCTCTCTCTCTCACACACATACACACACCCACACATACACACCTTTTTTGCCTATTTTCTATCCTGGTTTCTAGGCTTCTCAGAGGTTTTTGCTCGACTCTGATTTGCCATTCCCTGGAGACACAGGTAGACTTTCGTGGGAGAGATTTGTCGGCGACGCGCCGCTTCATCGGGAGCAGCGAGCGCGGTCATTCAGCCAGGTAATTGTCCTTTGCTCCTGATTAACTCTAGTCGGAAAGTATAGCAGTGTCTATATATATTATAATAATCATAAAAATCGCTATACTTTTGTATAGCTCCCAAACCACCTGCTACTTGCCCTCGATACTATTATAACCGCCTCATTTCCCGCCTTCTGACGCAACAGTAGCCTGCATCCATTGTACACGAGCATACTTTGCCGGCAAAATAGCTATTCAATCAAAAAAGTTTAAATGCAACCAGTTATCGCATGTTTATTGCCTCTTGAGAAGGAATAAACAATCGAGGCACGAGAATACTTTCTTCAAAAGACTTAATTGCTAAGCGAATTTTATTATGACCCAAAATGGACGATGTATATCAACATTGAGCCGGTGATTGAAACTTAATACTCAGTAATGTCAGGAACGGAAATTTGAAAAGCCAATCCACTGAAAATTGATCGATTCGTGTTCACCAACACGAGGTTTTCGCGCCTCAACATTGGAAAATTGCATGTATAAAGTGAAAAAGTACGCATGAGAAAAAAAGCGTCAACTTTCGAATTCTTTTTTTTTTGCATTCACATTTTTTTCACATTCTCATGATTGATGTTGTAAAAACTACACTGTCATTCTGGAATTTCACATTTCCGCTGACGGTTTACGTAACAAAACTCACAAGTATATAGGAGAGTATTTATACAGATAAACTAATGAGTGTCAGAACGAAGCTTGTGTTACAAGAGGGAGAAAATAGAGCAAGAAAATCAGTGAAAGAGAGAGAGAGAGAGAGAGAGGGGAAGGGGGAAGGGGGGAGGGATTGCACAGAGAAGGGTAAGCTGCTACCGCATAGGTCGGGTAGCAATTCACTTAAAGTCTTGGGTTGGAACTATTATCGTCCAATAGTTACAGGCGATTTTAATGAAAAAGCGAGACATGGAAAATATCTGATTACCGGATGAGTTCTGGGAGTGAGGAAAATCAAATAGAAAATCGTGATCGTAGAAATACAAGTTCAGTCGTTTGTCATTTCCTGCCTTTCCTTGTTGGATCGAATCGACTCTCAGGGACCACACAAATCGTCGCTATTTTAATTAAAAAAAGCAGTCGACAAATACCACAAGAAATCACGATGTTGTCGTTACAGTGGGTAAAAGTGTACATGCTGTTTCATAGTAGGACAGGAATTAAAGATATCTGTACGATCTGATAGTTCTGCTACTCTTAAATAGCATTTCCTAGTTGCTTGGTGTTCAAAAGAAAAACGAGAGCGTTCAGGAAGACGTGCGTGTCCCGCACCTCTCCAAGTAACATATGTTTTCTGGATTTGTTGAATTCTTTGGTAATTTGTAGTTATACTTAGCAGTAGTTTTCTTCCCGTAGTTAATTCCTCCGAAGCAGTTTTGTATATCTGTAGCGAAAGCTTGATATGAAGTTGTGACGTTTTTTCGCCCTCCTCGAGCCGACATTCTTGATTTCCTTTCGTCGAAGTCACGATTTCTGATACGTTTCTATCAGAATAATTGCCAGCCACTCAGATCGGAATCTATTACGGAAAAAATACCTGGTAGAAAAGTTAAAGCCTCAGGTTCGCTAATGAAGCTGGAAAAAAGAAATAGCAGTGTCCATAATCTACGAAAACTGCCAGACTCCAAGGAGAAGTCAATTGCAGCTCAAGACCCAAAGAGCCATCACGTGTACCCAGAAGTATGGAGTCGTCCCCATTGAAAATCGAATTGCATTGTCAAACTTTCATTTCAGAATAAAACTCAACGTTGTTTACACGAGGATAATTATTCTTCGTCATTGCATTCGGAATTTTCTTCGGAGGCATAAAATGCTATTGATTATTATGCAGGAGTTGGCAAATCCGAACGATCTTCAACGAGAAACTTTCCGACTTCAGCAGAGCGCCTTCCTACCCGCCATTATTATTTATGACTCTGTCCAACAAAAACTTCAAGTTGGAGTTCCACTTTGTCCCAGCAGGTACTGGATCTTAGCTGGCCAATTGTTTCTTGACTTCTTATTATCGTGGATGAGAAATTCTCCCACGGGTTCGAGGATATACGCACGGACTTGCTATGTAAAGATGACTGCGAATGAACCTGGAATAAGCAGAGTCCGAGAAACTTTCAACAGTCATTATTGTTGAATCTGTAAAAATTGATAAAAATATTGAAACTTATTGACATATGAACAGCTCGAAATTTCATTGAGAATGGATGAACGAATAAACAAAAATTTTGAACAAATTGTCCGAAATAAGTCCAAGAAACAAAAGGAAACCCGTAAAAATGGCTTACGAACTCTTCCACTAATACAAACTTATGCGTGGAACCCCGGAAAAGATTGCAATCAGGAAACGAATGTTTTACAGTTTTTCGTTAAGTTGGAGATCTTGGATGAACAAGAAGATGCGAAAAAAATGTTAAAATCTCATAGAAAAATGAACAGAAAAGCCGGATCGCGAGAATATACAGGACACGAACATTGTATCCTGTAGGCACGTCTCCCTTTGTACATGTGTATGTATTTATATATTTCTGGGTGAAAGAGTCGCATCGCGCGTCATATATCATTAGCAGGTAGCTTGTTAGGTGGTCGGTTTGTGGAAAATGGCGGGCATTACAACACGCGACCGTTATTAACTCCTTTTTGTGATCTTCCTCAAAGCTCCTTGTCGGACATGCCCTATCTCTGCTTCTATATCAACGTATATAGACACGAGATGGTGAAGACAAAAACACGAGATGCCCATATACATGCAAACATATCTGTTGTTTCTCTCACGCCCGCCAACAGGATCGTGCAGTCTCAGTGAAAAATATAAATCATTATTCATAATAGCCGCTGGTTCCTCGTCCTTCGATCCCGCCGTGACAACAAAAAATTTACAAGCCGCCAAAGGTCTATATCGTATGAGCGTTAAATCGCGTTGCTGGCCAAGAGTGTCTGGATCTTTTGAGTTGTTGGGAATTTCGACACCGGAAGTCCTGCAGAGACCCATAGAGGAAAATCGGCCTCCAGACACAGAGTTAATATCTGTTTATTGGCTCAACCGATCATTCTCTTTCGGTCGAAGCATTCGCCATGAAATATTATAAATATGATTGATATGTCAGATGGAAATATCATCCAGGACGATACAAATTGGCAAGGACGTGTTTGTTTTTTGTGACAAAAAGGATTTCTAAGGGAAATTATATTTACAAATCTGCCATTTCAGAGCTACGTTCAATTCACAATTCAGCGAAACAGAAAACAAGCTCGTCTATGAGTTCGATCCAAAATACATTCCTCACTCGATCTTCCGGCCGTTTGGTGACATATTTTAAAAAATTTTTTCTTTCTCCATATAATGGACTTGTTTTAACAACATGACGTCGCATTTCGTAATATGAAGTTTGTAGGAATGAGAGAAGTGTGCGAGAAGGACAAACGGATGGGGAGCGTAAGAACATTGGGTAACGCACGAAATGTACGAAAGAACGAGGAACACGTCTTCATTCAGCGTGCCACGAACACCAGGTGTACTTCTTGTGCGAGGAAAGATTTAAGGCGGCATGGAACCAAGTCGAGAGAAGATCGATGCGCTGACTTTTTCAGGCTTCTTTTTGGCGGAACTCAACGATCGCGACAAGAGTACATGATGATATATTTTTACATGTATATCTATATTATATAAAATGTTCAAGCCTAAGAGTGAAGGAAAATGATGGAGAGTTTGGGTCTTCTGAATTTTGTTCAGACAAGGCTGCGACTTCGTGTCACAGATCGTGAGTTCTAGTCCTTCATACATAATTGATTTACGCCATTACCTTTTGTTTCAGGCGAAGCGCGCAGAGCCTCCAGGGAATGAGTCTTGCTAAAGTAGAGGTAGAGGTCACGCTCTCCTTTGTGCAAAAACTTGATGTTGACGATGCACGTTGATCGGTACTCGTTGGCAACTAGGATTGCTCGATTGTATTGAAATTTCGTAAACCAAGTTACGAGTGTTCAAGAGTGATCTTAGTAGAAGGTTCGGAGCGAAGTATGGAGACGAAGAGATCGACGTCCCGGACGTTGCCGTCGTGTGGGTCCAAGCGTGCCGGGCATAACATCGCGTCTCTTCCCTCGATACTCGCCGCCCGGTTTTGCCCCGTTGCGCGACCTGAGTTTTTCACCTCCCGTTTTCTCTCTGGCGGCAAACTCCTACGGCCGCCGAAGTGCATTACAGGCAATTAGACGCCAGGGTGGCCCCAAGGTATGTCCGACAAACGGCTATCCTCCTCTCCTTTTTCCCTCGGTCTACCTCTTCTACTTCTACTTTATCTCTTGTTCTTCTTCTTCGTGTTACCTGCTTTTGCTTCTTTCATACTGGAGGATACACTACTACAATTTTTCCTTGCCTTCTCTCCTCGCCCCTCGGCGCCCTTCGTTGCCGTTTTAGTCTCTTGGTACGTAACCTGCACCAGCTTCTTTCATGCTGCTTCAACTTCATGTAATGACACAGAGAAAACAAAAGGATATATTCGAGAGTATCGTCGTTTACTGCCTCTTTACGTCTCTCGATCTCTTGCTCTCTCTTCCTCAACCTTATTTCTTCGTTAAATACAGGAGAATTCTACTCGTGGAGCAATCTTTTTACTCGTAACAAGAATCATGTTGTTCCTATTTGTATATATTAAAAAAAAATCTTTTAAAAAACGCACTTTAACATCAAAATCGTAATGAGTACCATTTACCATTTATTTCCAGGTGCACAATCTACCACAAAGTTTCCGTTTGCATAAACTGAGAAATGTTCACGTGTTTTCTTCATGTTCATATTCCACATTTTAGCAATCGATCTTTCATCGATAAAACCTGATGAACGTCGTTGTTATTGTTTTTTTCGGAAATGTCACTAGAATGCAGCCAAAGGCCATTAGCCATGTTGGAATCATTCGCCTGTATAGCGATGATACTTTTCTGTCCTAAACGAGGAGAATTCTCGTTGGTTCAGTGGTGGACGTTATATGCCTCTTAAGCTTTAGTCCTATAGAAAATTCGTCAAAATCGGTTCGTTGGTTTCCACGGGAAAAGCATGAAGCAAATGCATCACTGCAGTAGAAATTTATTTAATACAGAGGACAGAAAAGAGAGATCGAGAAACATTATGGAAACCCAGTCGTACATCGGGAAATAGCGTCGAAACGAGAGAATGTCATGTGCTAACAATGTTTCGATGTTGCAGGATTGCAGCAAGAGGTGAAGATACGCAATTGGTTATTTGTGAGAAAGAAGAAGAAAAGCACTGGTTGTCAGAACGATTACAAAAGCGTTCCGATGGTGGTGGCCTCTCCGAGTGTAATTACCTCACTAGCGTCGTAATTAAAAACACTGAGTCTCGAGGAACATTTATTTACTGGAATATGTACGGAATTTTGCACTCCTTCACTTCTTTCGCATTGGCGCGACTTGTTGTACACTTGTAATTGATAACGCCTAATACCGACGACGTAACATCAAAGCGGCAAATGCAGTTTCTCGCATTTAGCTATCGACTTACTGCGTATACGCATGTCCATTTGCGTACACTGTACGGACACATTCTCACGCGTTATTTACACCTAGCGACAAGTCGTATCACCGCGGGAAGGACAGCAGGCGAGAAAGGACAAAATACGAGAGTCGTTCGTTCCTGGTCCTCGAAAGAATGGGAGTTAGGAAAATGTCATGAAAATTTCGTTAGTAGAAGCTCGTTATTTTGTTGGCAATGTATTCTCTTTGAGATCCGAGGGGTCCGGAGTTACTTTCCGAACTTGGATGTTGAGATGTGAAGAGAGAACGAGTGTAGAAAAGTTTCTTACTCGGTGGTCGCGACTGCCGGCTCGAATCGCTTTTTGAGGAAAATAAATTTCACCCACGTTTTGTGGGACTGCAGTTGGAAAAAGAAGGACACAATGAATATGGGGAGAAAAGAAAAAAGGATGACGAGACATATCGCTGGAGGATCTTCCCAGGTTCCTCTTGGGCATAACGCAAGACGCAAAACCGTTCAGAAAAATATCACGCGCCATTCTTGCTCAGCCTTCCCTTTTTGTTCCGTTTTCCTCTCTCTTTTTCTCTCTCCTCGTACCGTTTCTCGTTTTGTGCCATTATACCTGGTATGCGCCACTATGTGTTCTGTGTCTCGAGTAGTAGATCATTCTCGCGCTGTTTCTCATTCCCTGCTGCTGACCATGCATTGTCAAAAGGACCAAAAAAAGAGTCGCTGCTATTTCTGAATGTGCTAGAGCTTTACAACGGGGCGTGGAGGCCTCCCTAAATATTTTACAACTAGCCACCAACGGTCTTAATGTTCAAACCATTCCCTGTACCTAGCTCAGACACATATACATAGAACGTCTATTTATATTGGGATATATGGCACTGCACAGTGTCGGAAACAAAGTCATTTTGCTGGTTGGAATGGTCATTGTGATTCATCCCTTCTTTTGACACTTGTATCCTCATAACCAAAGTGATCGGTACCATGACCAATCGAGAGTGTCTTGTGCCTACCCGCACGTTATCCAGAAGACAGGGAGAGAAGATGAGATCGAACTCGAAGAGCAGCACTTGAACGGTCGTGTGGAGCAGTCGAGCAAGAAAGGGGTGCATGATCAGTTTGTAGTTCCCTGGTCCCATGATTCTTCGTCCGTAATGAGATTACGAAAGAATTGGATGGTCTCTGATGGGATATCGATCTTGGGGATGATTTTTTAATTGTTGAATCTTAACTGAACAAGCAGTGTCGCACAGGCTGCCTCGTTGGATGGCTATGTGAGTCCGGGAGCCCGGGTTAGCTCTAGCAATGCAGCAAAGAGAGCAGCAGCAGCAGCAGCATCATGAAAGACTCTGGGACCATATAAATTTCTCAGTAATCTGTTGCAGAAGGTGAGTGCTCAGTGAACATAGCGACGACGAGTTGCACGACTAACTGTGCGAACTTTCTTGCCCCTCGTAAAACTCGATGAGTAAAGCGAGTTGACGCGCGCGCGCGTGTTCTCTAAAGGGATATTGAACGCCTTCCTTGTAGCAGGCTAACCGATGATTGTCGGACCGAGAGAGCGACACTAAGAACGAGGGAGAAAGAGCGCAATAACAAACTCGTAGCATAACTATTCGTCTTTTGTAACAGTTAGTAACTGGAAATGCCTGGCGAACCCAACGTAAAACAGTGCGACAAGAGACAGTCTTGACTTTGCACCGCAATGAGTCTCAAAGCAAAATACAGTTAACCCAGGGATATTCGCCTGGTAACAGACATACATTAGGTCATCTCTAAGCTGTCCTCCCTGAACATCTTTCTTTCCCACTTCCCCCTAATGTCTAGATATTCCACACAATCCCATGAGGGGAACATGCTGATCTATTAATCCAAAAGTTGCCGAACAAGCTTCCTGGGATATCGCAAATTTCGCGAGCATTTGTTTTCTGCGAAATTTCGTTGCTCCCAAAGTTTCGTTAAGATCTCTTCGTCATAATGTAACGACGAATCGTCCTTAAAGTTGAGAAACACAACTTCAAATAGTGGACATTTGGTTTATGGGATTGAAGCTCGATAAACACGTGTACTGTGAATTTGACACAGTGATCCAAATTTTTAGTCATTCTCCTAAACGGTTTTTAAGCGGGAACTCTCGTGCGCGTAGGAGAGAAAACATCTTGGCGGAGAGCCAACGATCTCGTTGCTCGATCCACCTTTCAGAACGCTCTCTGACGATGTTTAGATATCCCCGTGCGTATATATCCGGACGGAGTGGTCTCAAGATCTTGAGTATTCGCGCGTGAGTTATGTGACCGTGTATCATCATTTTTCGCCAAAATACAAACGAGCTATTTCCAAATACCGACTCTATTCCAAAAGCTCGTTATTTATTCATAACTTACATAGTTTTACGTAAAAGTTGTACTTCACTGTACGTGCAGTGTAGAAATCTCTACGCCGATTTCAGGATCGGAAGATCCAAAGTAGTCCGTTCGAGTTCACTTCATTCTTGTTTCGTAGTAATTCGACGTGGACGCTTTCGATGATCGGTTGAAAGCGTCAAAATGATTATGGTGAGTTTTATTTCACACCCGTCAACGTCAATTATTATTTGAATTAATAAAGTGTAATCAAGTCATTCGTACTTGGTCGATCAATTAAATTGAATCTCGAATTAATTGAAAAACAAATACCTTTTTTATTTCTACAGTTATATAATTTTTAATTCTTATTTATTTATTTTAATTTATTAATTTTATTAATTTCTACCTTCAATTGGAAAATCTTCCTCTTTGTTTTTATTTAAATTTTGTTTACGTAGTTTTGATTGAATAATTGTAAAAGTTACGTTATGGCAATCGGAAATTTGGAAATATATATTAATACATTTTCGTGTGCGTCAATATCGAACGATATTTTTATTAACTCCGAAACAAACATGCTGCGTAATACGTTAAACCTGGTTCCACGATTTTCAAGGTTCCGATATTGTACATATAAATAAGCTTCTAAATTTAATCGAGGGTCGTGGATAAGAGTTAAGTAAGAATTTGGTATTGTGGGCTTTTCAGAGAAAAGAAAAAGGGTTTCCTAAAAAATGAAGCTTTCAATAAATGTTGAAAAAAAAAAAACCGGAAAATTGTTTGCCGTGGATTAAGTTTGTGGAAAAAATCGATTTTTCCATAAACAAGGATGAAGTTCGATTATTCATTTATTACCATCTTAATGGATAATTTTCTCCGTCGCGTTTAAAAAAAAAAATTATCGTTGTTGGGAGTACAAACTACAGAATGTAAAAAAAAAACTTTCGTTTTCGGAGCGAAAGCTCTAAATTTTTCGAATAAATGATGATCACTAAGAACTTGACATCTTTCTGCATTCAAGGATTCGTCGATTTTGGAATTTGAGGATGAAATCGTGCCAGAAAAAATTCGTAATAGCGAGCGCAAAACAAAGAGAAAAAAAACATCATTCGCGTTTAAAAATCTCTTCAGCACAGGTGAGTGGAAAAATTCTTAACTAATTAGAAATTAAGTTTAACATTAGAAAAGAACGTGTAAAAATTCCTTCGAGATCCTGAAAATCCTCTGGTCATTTTCTCAATTTTTTTTATATAACAAATAACAATTGGGAACGATTTAGAAATAATATTTTTATTGCTGCTGTGAGATTTTTACGCCCCTGTTTATTTTACGTAGCTTGGTGGAAATTCAAAGCAAACGACGATGTGATTAATGGCACGGATGGTACTACAGGCGACATCATGGGACCTTCGTACCGTGAGTTGAACAAACTGTTTTCTATTGTACCATTCGACAACGCAATCGCTTTTGATACCTTTCGTAGTGACGGTAGAATGCTGCTACACGATTTCTGTGCATGGTCTTGTAGTTTCGCAGCTTCACTGGCAATTACTTTATCGACCAATAGAATTGTTCCGAAATATGCATTGAGCGAACGTAGTGGACTGTGCAAGTGCACTGCATTTACGCAGTGTCACAACGGACGTCATTATGCTTATTTTATGGGTTCGGGCGCTGGATGTTGAATAATTAGATTTAAGGGACCATCTCTAATTGAAATTGGAACGAATCACGATTTGAACATTTTTTTCCATTTAAATGTTGGAAAAATGTTTTTCAAAGTTTTCCTTGGCGCGTATTCGATATAATTCTTACAAATGAAATCCGTATATAAATATATGGCAGATTCCTGGTGGTTCTGATTTTTCAGTTTCGCATGACATAAGATGGAAAAAATTAGGAAATTATTAATTAAATTAATAAACAAAAAACGATTCACCAACGAACAATGTGTATCGTTTTTTTTTTTCATTTATCTCAAAGTCATTCGACGTTGCATGCATAAAAGTAGAAACAAAGAAAAATAAATAACTTCTCCCCAACCTTGCGGAGAACTCAATGTTCCACCCTAAACATTTCGTTCTTACGAGCGGAGGAAACTCACCAAATAGATCTTCTTCACCATTTTCTATCTCCAGTGGCTTCAAAAGCTAGAATAAATGAGATTGATAGGACAACAGCGTCCAGTATCACGACGACGTTCTATACGAACGAGGGAATCCTGATATTTCGACAGAACAAACTAAAACGCTGGGTGTTCGTTTTCGAGCTCGATGTGCAGAGTTTACATACAAGCATGAAAAAAATATATCAACATTTCTTTATATTCAGTTGTTCTTCGTACGACGTACTAGGTTTTTCGTGCATTCGGATATCACGTTGATAGCTCGTAAAAGACTGTTTTTCTTTTTTGGACTTCATGCAAGCCATCAGCCCGGACGGACAACAAACCGTGTCATACGCGTACGATGTTTTTTTCCACAAGCGAAAAAATAGTTGGCTGTTTTTGTGTGAGGTCTCTACGTTTCGTACCACATGTTCTTGATACGAGCGTTAACGGCGCATTCCGTCCTAGGTCAACGAGCTTTTCCCTCGGACCACTTTTTCTTTGACTCATTCTCAAGAAAAATGATAGTCGATAAACCTTTCTGGCAGGACCTTCTTGAAATTTTTATCTTCCTCTGTACTCAACTCCTTGAATTCAATGAAAAAAATTGCACATGCGTATATCTTCGAGTTTGATCGAAAACTATTAAATGATTTATATCATTTTCATCATGAAGATTTTCTCGAGAAATGTCTTGAAAAATATTTGGATTTTCCTTGGCGTACCGTTGAAATTCTGCCTTGTACTTCACTCCAGAATTTATGAGCGCAATATCACCAAAGATAATGGAAAATTTCAGACGTCCCAGTTTTTTTTTCCCAACTGTCGTCAAAGATCCGTTCTAAATTATTGATGCGGTTTGAAAAGAAAAAAACTTGATAATACGCTTCGGCATGCAACACAAAGTATAACATACACGAAGATAAACTGTCGCGTGAAATTGGCGAGACCACAAAAAACTTGTGACTATTTATATGTCATATATGTTTCACATACACATTCATAATGACATATATGCGAATATAGATACAATCGTCTATGTAGTCGAGTCAGGGAGGTTTTCCTGTGAAATGAAATACAGCCTCCAGGGATGCGAACGCTATATCAGTAGCTTTTCGTTTACGCTCAGCTCGAAGTGATACGATGAACAATTTACCGTTTGCACTACATCGCGATGTTAGCGACAAGCACACATACAGGGTGAGTCACCCACGATGATGAGCCAGCTGAGCAACTTAAATTGTGGAAGAAGAAAAAGGAAAATTCAAACATCGCCAGTTTGACAGCATGTTTGGACGAGCTCTTCTGAAAATGGACGATCGTCTTTGCCTAACAAATTGCAACTGCACATTTTTATTCTTACGCTTCTTACTCCGAATACAATTAAGGGGTTTCGTCAGAGGATAAAAAGTCTACGTGTGCTCGTAAAGATTTTCTCAATCAACACGAAGATCATTAACGGTCTGGAGAAGGAAAAATTTGATTTCGGCAGTAGCTTTCGTGACAAAATTTAATTTAAAAAGAATTTTCATCAGAATCACTTTGGTTGAGGACTGTTTACGTGAAAACTTGGGAAAGGGTCCATGGCCACAATTTCAAACATCGGAATAGCGATTTTCAACGAACTATGATTTCTAGAACGGTATTTTTACACGTAACATGTTTTACGCAAAAGTTCCGTTTGCTCGTTACAATTAAATTCATTCTCATGTTTACCAAAGTCGCTCCGCGAACTTTTGGTACATAATTACGCTCGTGTTTTTCCATTTCCTTCCATTCATGCAAACGCGACAATTACACTTGCTTTGTTTGACTGTTTCGAACAGCAGTCCTGGTGAACAGCATACTCGATATTTCGAGCTAGACGAGAGCCATCCGAAAGTTTCTACATCCACAGAATTAATCCCAAGTTTTTGATTGTCATTTACCGTTCGGCGTAACAATTGGTCGTAATGGTTCTTCAGGAAAATCCAGTCCAATTTATCAACGATTGATGCGCCGGCCCTCGCTCATGCGCATAAAAAATACCGGTCTTCTCGGAGGGATTACCTTAAAGGCTTTCTTGACTTTATCTAAAATTCGCCAAAAGTTATACGGGCTTGGTTGTCTTACATGACTCACCCTATATACTACATCTCACCCTCGTAAACTAACTCTACACAAACGATACTGTAACTTTGTGTCTTGCGAAATACGTCTGGATAAAGGGAATAGTTAGACCTTTACCATAAATACACAAGCTTTTCCCCTCACACATTTCGCTGTGCTAACAGAACAAATTCAAAGAGACTCGTAATTAACGCTGTCGCGAGTACCATCGTTGGATTCCGTTCATTCGGTTCATTCGTTTTTTCAAATTTTTTAAACGAAGCACAACAGAATTTGTGGACGTAAAAATATTGTCGTCTTTAGAAAATTGGAAAATTTGCAATTACCAAGAAAAATCAATAATTGACGTAGTCCTCAGCGTGTAATTACGAGGTTTTCGGTTCGAATTTGTCTTTCGAATTTCATTGTAAGAAAGTCACCAATGCGTTACGATGTGACATATTTTTTTAGGGGCGTTCAAATGAATAAAAAGCCGTGAACCCCATGGAACTGAAATAGAACTGGAAGCATGCTGAGATTTCGGGAACAAAAAAAGAAAATGCTAACCTAGCAGAGCCCATGGCTTTACGCCTCCCACTAAATTCTGTTAGTCGGAGCATCAGCCGGCAACCCAGCCGAACGTTTCTCACTGGCCGAATGGCCTTTTCCGAATTTTCCCCTACCTAATCGCGCTATATATCGTAACAGATTACGCGCTCGTTTTTCCGTTCGTGTTTCAGCGCGAATTCGGTAGTTTTTCTTCCAGTGTCATTAGAGATTTCTTCCCGCATTTGATTCATGATTTATTGCAAACATTTTTACTCTATACAACAATAAAATTGGCACGTATTCGTTGAAAGCGATGAACTATTTTTCGAGGCAAACTTCCACAAGATCTTTATGGAGGAGCCTTATCCTCGATAGTGCAGAGAGAAAAAATAGAAATTTAATAACAACGGTCAATATGACCGAGTCTTTTTTATGTGTAGTCGTAAAGGTTTACTGCAAAGAAGATAAAGCGCACGATTGTGTATGCCCTTTGAAACGGTTTACGTTTTGGATGTTTTCTCTCTTTCAACCTATGCCATTTTCTTTGTACTCCCTACTTTTGTAATTAACGCCAGAACAACTAGGGAATGTTAATTACGTGAACATTCCTCCCGGAGAGGGTTCTCGCTCTCATTCCTTGATATAGAGTAGCCATTCTTTCCCAGATCTAATCAATCTTCTGCCGAATTAATCTAGATATGGACGACTAATTGTAAATCAATTGTATAACTCTATTGGAAATTGGGCACAATTAATAGAACAGTCGAATTACGTGAAACGTGAATTTATCGAATGTTCCTTGGAATCGTGGGTTCGTTCAAATGTTTCGGAGTATCTCGTTTGCTGGCTAATCGTTTGGGGTTGAGTTTACTGTCAGGAACCAAAAAATGTAAATAAAACCATGTGAGAATCAAAAAAAAACTTTTAGAAATTAGATCTACCGGCTTTTTTTTATTTCGTAATTTTGCATCCTCTAAAGCATGTATTTTCAAATTTTCTGTTCAATCCGAAATAATTCAATTATATTGTTATATTATCTAGTATTTTTACTCATAATAATGGTTAAAAAAAAACTAACGATTCAAAGTGTGTGCAAAACACTGAAACAAATGCCCTGGAAAATTTGCAGTTTCTTCCATCAGTCGCCTTAGTCTCTCGGACGGATTAACAATCAATAATCCATCCAATTAAAAATCGCAGGAAACAACTTCGTCGTCATAATCACTGATAACTGACATGACCCATCAAATGAACTGTTACGATGTCAAACGGCGAAAAGTATGAGACGCTACGAAGTGAAATCAGCCGTTAAATAGTGTTTGATACTGTTCATGCATAAAATATAGTGCACGTTTTTTTCCGTTCAAATTATAATGTATAATCGATTGAAACATAAAAAATACACATTAAATCAATTTCTTTGGAATGGGACGAAGTGAAACGTCCAATTCACTATTTCGAACTACACATTTCATTAAAGTTTTGGTTGTGAACTGTTTGGGGAATAATTATTTTCCGTGTATCGTAAAAGATCAGAAATTGCGTTCGGAGAAGTTTTATTCAGTTTCTTGTGATTTTTGAAAAAAATCATATTGTCTCTCCTCGATAGTGATCGACTATCAGAAAATGGAAGAATTTCACTTGACAAAGGAAATTCGCCAGGAAATAGAATTGGAGGTGATTCGAAGAAGCATATTTCTTTCTCACTCGATTTATTTGAAACGGAGCTGTCTTGAATCTGATTTTTCATATTTATTTTTTATACAGAAATAATAAAAAGTAACGTATCTAGGTCGACAGACTATTGGCCGGATTCTTTATGGAACTCGAACAGGAGTATCGAGTTTCCGTCACGTTTCGTCAAACTGGACAATAATGACTCCCCTTTAGAGTACTGTGCGAAATATACCATTCCTCTTCCCCTGCACGTGACACATTGCACACTGATGTCAGTGTCACAGCAGATTAAATACATTACGTAGATATACACTCGTACATCCACGTATATACATTTTCTATACACGCAGACTGCCGGTACTACTAATCGATTTGAGAACTTGAGAAATGGTCGAAAACCACGGTTGGATGTCAGAAATTCTCTACGTATATCTCCCTTTCACTTGAAGAAGCTTTGAGCTTAACCGCAACTCTGTGGAGAGTGTAAAACTTGCTCGAGCTACATATCTGGCCGTGGAAGAGGTACAATTTCGCCCAGATATGCAGCGTGTAACGGAAGGTCCCAAGATTCGGGATTGTTTCTAATCTCATGGGGTGCTATAATTTGTAATCCGTTACTTCAGAGCATCCCTATGAAGATTTTCCTGGTTTGAATCCAGTGAATCAAAACCGTCACGTGCACAGGATCCTGAGGAATCGTTCAGTTGAGCATAAACGTTGTTAAGTAACAGATATAAACGAATTATTCGGTAAAGCAATTTCGAATAAATGATTAATTATGCAAAGCATTGTTCATGTTTATTGAGATTTTGAAAATTGACGCTTCAAGCTGCACCGGAATTTCTTATTCGAGTACATCGGTGGCTAGAGATACTCACAGATAAGACTGATCGTGAAATTGTATCGATATAACTTCTAGCCCAAGGGCGTGGCCCCATGTGGAATAGATGCGAGGGTTAGGAACTCGGCGATGAACAGATTCTAATGGAACTCCGTTATTGGACTGTAAACAATGAATTGATTGTCTCTACGTCTTGAGAAGACGAGAATTAATTATCATGAAAACGATCTGTAGGCCCTCGTTAAGAATGCTTCAGAAACTTGCTCTCACCCACTTCAAATGTATGTATAAAAGCCCAAGAATCTCCGGCGGAACAGCGGAACTCCCTTATTCACTCTGGAAATAGTTTACGACACAAGCAAACCAACACCGAAGACGATATCCGTCAAGAATTTTAATTGAATAAACACATCAAGCGCAAATTAATATGGAAATATTGAAATGATTTTCAGAACCCTCGAACAGTTGTCGAAGAAATTTGCATCTCGAAAATTATAAATGCTTCCCGCGCTCCCACTCCCTCGATCATTTCTCGCTTCATTCATTTTCCTCGATCATTCTATACCATAGAAAACTACAAATCTGTATGCGGATCATCCTTCAACCGTTATTTTCAAAAGTACCTGATCAACTCCGCCGACAAAACGTCGTTGACTGCGTTTGACATTGCCAGAAAGGTACGAATAAACAAATGCTGCTTGCGATTGTAAACATGTTCAACAATATCCGGACCCTTCACTTCAACACCAACGAAATACACATTGAAATAGCGAAAACGTGGCGAGGCCAACGTGTATAGAGAAAGCCTACGTCGCAACCACTGGTGTCAAAGTTAGAGGGTCGGTTATAGTACGAACCTCCATTGTTGGCAATTGTGAATGGGAGTGTAAGGGACCCATATTCGCCTCTTCGACTGTGTTTGTGATCGGGCGTGGTGGATAATGTATAGCTACACGGCGATATAGAACCAAATTGCTATAATCTCAAAAAACATCGATGTTCCGGCCGATGAAAAAGGGGTTCGATGTTTACATAGGAATCATAAAAGCTCTTGAAAATCCCTGACATTCTGTATACAGAATTCAGTAACGGAACAAACTACTCAAATTTTTCATCGCTCACATGGTGTCGCAATAACAATTTTTGCACACGGATATAAACTGATTTAATAAATCGTAATTATTCGTCAATCCGATTAAAAGTTACAAGTGCGAATTGTGGCAGTTCATTATGAGCGACATTTTTACTTTGCCAACAAAATTAACTGATTCCGGTTGCTGGACGTTAAAATCTGCATCCCTTTTTTGATGATAAATCAATGTGACGGACCGATACATCAATCGGTAATTTACTGTCAGAGTAAATGTAATTTTCTCGAAACAATACCACATCTCTTGGTAAATATAGATGATTCTGTTCGGAATGTGTAGATAGCCTATGTACTTTGGCGAGAAGAGAAAAGAGAGGATCGAGGACGAGAGAAGAGTGTCAGTTTAATTGGATAGGAATCGAATAAAACTCCTGCGAGTGAGTCGATGCCAGCACACGTTTCACGCTCGCAAGAGCCTTCCGCTTATTTGAAACGAGAGAAAATTGAATAAGTTTGAGGGCGCTTGTTGAAAAAGAACACTCGTGACCCACAGCCGCCCTTACCAAACGAATAACTTCGATTACAGAATTTGTCGGGTTTCCACTGGCCTCTCTCCACACCCCATACGACAGTCTTGAAAGATGACATCAACCGGAACGAAGAAAAAGTTTTTAAAAGTCTTCGAGAGGCCTTTTCACTGCCTGGTGGAATCTCAATAGCCATTATACATCTTCCACATTCCTTGTGCCCTTCCATTGTTGGAGCCGACAAGTTTTGAATGATACATTCCCTTCGATCTATCAAGCTCTTTCGCAACCCCTTCAGTTTCCTTCTTTTGAAATCGTGATTTCATCTTCGTTGTGATAAAGCATAAAAAATGATATTCAATATTCGCAGCTTCCGATATTCGTCTCACGTTCCAGCGAAACGAATATGATTATGTATACGAAAACAAAGTTCATTTCAACATTTCGTTGGATGGATCAACGAAATCGGATTAGGACATCTGAATTCGATAATACTTTTTTCTCCCATGTCTTTTCGCAGTTACGAGTGAATGAGGTCAGTGGATAGCTCTTCTCCTTAATGCCCAATGGATGTGAATAAAAGTAATGATTTCCTTTGGGAACCAGGAATATTATACTGACCATTCCGACAAGCCAAGTTCAGTCATCCGTCAGAAACTTCGCACATATTTTCATGACCTTTATCGATAAATGAACATGCAATTATATTCGCTCGACAAGGACGAAAGTACCGCAGAATGTTTAATCTCCCGGTCTTCTCCCAAGACATTCGCAAATTGCACACCATTAGTGATGAGTTCCGTACTAAAAGTTGTCCCGCACATCACTGGAAAATAAAGTTTCGACACGGTCTCCAAACTAGTTGGATAAAAAACACTCGGTGGTAATGGCATCTCGAGAGGGATTTTAGGTATAGGCATGCATTCAAGACTCAGTGAAATTTTCTACCTGATGGCACTGAAAAATTCACAGAGTCAGAGCGAAGTTAGCCAAGGATATACAAAATTTCGCTCAGCCTTACTAAATAGTGCATGCAGCCGGAAGGGGAAGAAACTTTGATTTTCTTTCTGTGTGAATGTCTTTTTTTTTTTTAAGTGGATGGAAAACTCTCGTGGTAGACATTGTACGAAAAATTCTTTTCTGTGCTCGACTTTTTCCGGTTTTTCTACATTTTTTTTTGTAGAAGACTGTCCTCCATGAGAATCCAAATATATTTTGCATCGGAGCAACGGGGTAAGCATAAAGGAATTGATCAAAATTAATCATTCAAAATGATTAAGAATCCAAGAAAATATGAACCGTGCGTTGAATATACTGAATATCCATGGAAGCGTTTCGAAGCATATTCAAGGGCGAGAATACCCTCTTGGCACTCAAAAATGGGTAATTTTTGTGTTCAAATCAAAACAAAATGGCGGCGTGATAAAAGATATTTCTGAAGCGTTTGTTGCAAAGAAATCGACATTTTTATCGATTATGGAATTTTCTCGAAACTTTGTCTTCGAAAATGCAATTCGTCTACGGGATCACCTTCAAACTTTGAGTACATCCTCTCACTAATGTTACAGTGGAAACCCTCCTAGAATTTGGCGCAGATCGATCAAAAACTTTCAGAGCTGTAACGTGAGCAGTTTTTGAGAAGCGTTTCGAGTACCTGACTCTCTAGTTTCCAGAGTGCGGTCCCAGGGCGGAATCGACGTGCTATAACTTCGTACATATTTCATATTTCAATTCTTTGATTTTTCAGAATATTCTGAATGGTTGAAACTTTCAAAAATATGGGAAAGAAAAATCGATTTTTTTGGTGCGTTGTCAAGGGTTTCCCTTTTCAAACCGATCAACCAGATTTTATGATGATCGACATCAAACTGACATAATGAAAAATGTTTTGGTGTTAAACGAACCAATAAACGTTTCGACACCATATAGAGAAACTTATTTTTATCGGTTCTATTAAAAACGCATCCAGTGTATACTGTCCTGTACTGAAAATGAATTACTGCCTGTGGAGGAACGTGCACCGAGTGAAATGAACGTTGAGTCGTTTATTGGAAAGTCACATCCGAACAGAGGTTCGTGAGCATTGCAAAATAAATGAGAGTCGAATGATAGACGGTGTGATGAGTAAATAAAGCTCCGATGAATTGTGAATTAAAACTTAAATGAAGCAACGTAGACGTTATAATTTCCGAACGATGATTTTTCTTTTCCTTTGCAAACTGTGCACTTGTGCTCGGCCACACACAGTTCGCCATTGAGAAGCACATAACTTGGCATCAGAGAAGGAACAATAAAGGATTCAAAGAAAAGGAATAAAAACTTTATATCAAATGGGAATAAAGTTTATTTCCATTTTTGATAAAGGGAAGACGCATAGCAGTACCCAAAGTTTTTTATCCCCTCACGAAAAGCTCGAAAATCGAATGCTGAGCCTGGCAGTGATAAGAACTTGGATGAAAATATAGTATATCCGGTTTGATGGCTTTACTTTCTCTTTTGTACATATATATTCGTTACGCGTTTCGATTTCCCAAGCAGATAGTCCTCAATACAATTTTTTTACCCTATCAATTTGGCACTGCGAGTGGCTCTGTATATACTTCACGTCGATGGGATGATGGAGACAAAGTATTGTCCCGATCATGTCGTCGCTAGATTCACTGCGATCAATTGTCATTGGAAATTTTCGTTCCTAGGCTAGTGTGTCAACAAATTTGCAACCTCGTTTCGGTGTACCGTATATTTGAAACGAGAAGCACGACTGGGTGGGCTGACCACAGCCTGAGCCATACCCCTTGTGCGCTACGTGGAATTCATTTTACGTGCTCTTTGCGAACTTCCACATACGTTGCTATATCTATAACTGAATATGTGTGTATTGTATAGGTGTAAGCGCAAGCGCGCCCATCCTTATAGGTTTATTCAAAGATTCTCGAATGATTTTCATTAATAACAAATTCAAACAAATCACTGTGAATAATAATTCCAAAACCTTTCGCAACGTCTGTGAAATCGGGAGATCAATGACAATCACAATTAAATGTGTGGTTGGTACAATTTGAGGATTCAATATCGAGAACACGAGACAGGGAAAAACATTTCTGTGGCTGAGTGTAAATAATTGAGCCCATTAACAATACGAGATTTCGAGGCTGTCAGGTAATCAGAAAATATTGGCAGATGTCTTGGAGGCATGTTGCTCGATCTATCAATCCCCCAAAATTGTATGACGTCGCAAGATAATCGCTCGATTGTTCGGTTAATGGGATTTCTGTCGATTTTCCGAAATAAAATACAAAATGATTCTTTCAATCACGCTATATCCTGTCAATAAAAAAACAAACAAAAATCTGTCTCGATCAAGAGTTCGAAGTCACGAATTACTGAGTCCAGAAACAATAGTAGAAAAACCGATTTCTGCGGTTGTAAATTTCGATGCGGGAATAAATGCAAGATTTCAATTCTTATGCTCGAGTTACTTTTACGAATATTGACGTGTAGATAATCAAGAGCTCCGAATATTACACAATTATGTCTTCACGATGATAAATCCAAAGTATTCTCAAGCCAGAGGAATAAAACCTTCGCGTGATGATACTCGTAAAATACTATATGTGCCCCTTAAGGACACCTCGCTCCATCTCAATTTTCGGTCCAAGATGAAGCAGCGCTTGGGATAGTCGAATTATAGGCAATTGTCAATCCCCCCCCCGTTGTAATGAAAGTGCCTAAGGTTGACACAGTCGAATTGCTTTTTCTGAACGCCCCTGTAGGGACAATCAAGTCTTCCGTGACGAGAGAACATTCACACACAAATTGCCAACTCGTCAATGGAATAGACTATTATAGCAGTGAAATATATCTCCAGAGATCGAACATGAGTTCAATTGTTTTGAAACAGAAACGTCTAGATCGGAAGAGCCGTCGTTCACATCGTTATCAACATGATCGTTTCAAAATATTTTTCAAGTTCTTCGTGCCAGAATAATCACTTGGAAAAAAAAAAATAAATAAAAAATAGATAAAAACTATTATTGATGCGTTTAGTAAAATCTCAGAGTATTTTTCTTATTGTTCGATCCGACTGGAAATTATTGTCATTGTCGCTGCTTTTTTATGGAGATTATCTTCTCAAAGCAAAGAAATTTCAGAAATCCGGATTCTTCCGCGTGTAAGTCCAGTGAACCCCTTAAAAGTCTTACATGATGTGAATTTGATTTGTGTCGGGGATGAAAGCCGCATGTAAATGGCATTTTTGCGTTTTTCGTTGGGACGGTGGCTCATCATCTCGCTTTAACATTAATCGGATGTGATGATAAAGAGGTAGCTCTCATACATGTTGAAAGAGAAAGCAATTTTGCTGCGAACGCTCGTCCGAACCGACGAAAGCTGTAAATATTAATTATGTGGGGTAGAAGAGTAGGAAGCGAGAAGTGGGCACTATGGTGCACACTGAACGAGCCCCCATGGCTCTCGAGGGGTTTGGGTCGTTCAAACACCAGTGTAAACTTTACTCTCAATATTCTAATAATAAGATGGACCATCGTTCTTTGCATTTTTACGAAAAAATCATCTCGAATGTTGTGTCTTAAACTTTCGACCGCAAAGGACATGAATCTCTTACGAAATTCCGTTTAACGTCATGAATCCGAGAAACTCCTTTAGCAATATGTCAGTTATTTATTTATTTTTTCCGTTTACCTATCGATTTCATTAGAATGCGGGTACTCAAATGGCAACCCTTTATGTATAGTATTTTTATTGGCGGCGTCGTCTCAGCGGTAGGTCATATTATCTCAAAGCAGTGAAATCAGGCTGGTTACTCCATACGCACGAACTGGGTGGTGGCTTATATTCCGCCACTGTCATCCATATAGACGCGCGCGCAGATACACATATTTCCCATCAAAAGAAAGCGACCGAAGGGTAATCCACAGAGAGAACCGCACAGAATAGAGAGGCAACCCATGGCAACAGGTTGCCTAGCAACAGTGATGCTCCCTGCGAGATAATATGATGCCCTGCTTGCTCCGAATCTCATAGTTGACTGTACGAATCAGTGATGAACCACGTGTACGTGTAGGTGGGGAATAATAGAATTAATTTAGGGTCATTCATCTTTTGCGTGCACTCATTCGTTTCCCGGGATTTTCTATCTTGAGCCTGAATTCCGAATAGCTGTCGCGGTATCGTGTCCCACGAAATCTTGTTTATAATCACATGCCACGTGTTGAACATCAGCAAAAGTAAAACTAAGACAGCTCAATTTTTTCCGTGACGCCTGGAGTATACAGCGGACGATCGTGGGCTAATTTCTCATGTTTTCTCTCTCGCGGAAAAGCCTGCTTTATGACTCTGGAGAGTCGCCGCAGAACCAGAAGGTAACGAAGAGAAGAACACATGGGATTCTTGTCTAGGTTACAAATAATCTGGAAAAAAGACGAACCTACGAGCTTCAGACACATTGGGAGAGTGAATTATGAGATATTTCACTTTTTATCGCCGAAAATAATCCCGAGCCTGCGCGATCCAAAGTTTCAATCATCCTGAGCGATTTTTTTTTCCTCCTCAGAAAGAAACAACCTCTCAATCCTCTAAGTTCGGTCCACGACCGTCTCAACGGGCATATTTATGCTTAAATCTAAGCCATATATTTTTCGCCTTTTTTTCCTGCTCGTTTTCGTGCAGGGGTTGGAATATGCGATGTCAAGGCACACAGTGGGCTGTATAGCAGATGATTTAAGCTCATCCCGTATTTTTTTTACCACCACCACGAAGTTAACTCTCATGTGTAACAGCTCTGTAGATAGAGCTATACTTCTTTCTGAGCGTGAGTACGCGAGCTCTCTGTACCCCAGCGCTCCCATTCGTGGCAGGAAAGTTCATCCTCGTGCTTGGGGGAGGAAAAATGTTAAATTAATTAAAAAAACAGCACTGTGACTCATTTCAATCTGTACTGATGCGTGAGGGAGTCTAATGTTAACCGATTTCGCGTAAGCCAAAAGTCAAGCTGACATTGACAGTCCTTCTGTCGCGCAATTGTGATCTCACCGCTCACTATATATGGACGTCAAATTTAAAACATGAAGCCAGGGACAATTTTTTACATGCTGAAACGAGGATCAGGGAAAATCAGCACCAACCCAAATTCTGCATTTTTCTATGAATACCAGATGAAAGTTGCTCCCTGAACGAAAACATATTCACCGCATGAACGTTCCATACACTTCTACAAATATCCGGGTGATTAATGATTGACGCCGACTTAACGCGTGAAATATCCATAGTGCGAGCTCCAAAATACCCTATTTGTCGATAAATTACGCGGTTTGCATTATTGAGACGTTGAACGCTCCGGTAAGTCGATGAACACCGTTTTCTGTACATAATCGGTGTTTCGGGACCAGAAACGTTAACACGGAGAGGTTCTGAGTGCCGAAACCGAAACGCTGTCCGCACGACCCAACAAATGGAGGTAAAGTCGCGGCATGTGGGTATTGGTTTGTGTCAAGAGGATATAATCGTAAATCACGCCATATACTATAAGGCAGTGGACTACTCGTTGCCGGATACGATCGAACAACCAACCTTTCCTTACACTAATTTATATCTGTATACATTTTCGACCATCGCTTTGGAATAGGACTTCCGGATACTGGTTCGTGTCCAACTGCCGAGACCTTATAAACCGCAATCGACTAAAGTTTCTTGACACACGTTGAGGCAAAACGTACGGAGTAGAAAATACAACTATTCTCAACTTTACGTCCCTCATTTCCGATAAGCGTTTCGGAAATTTCAACGAGGTATTGAACGCGTCACGAATCGAACAAAAGCTTAGAGGGAATGCTCGAAAGTGATGGACGGCCCAGATTGACGATGACAAATTGAGTTATTTCAAAGATATTAGAAATTCCGCTACCTCTGCTTCTTTTTTTTTACAATGATCGACAGACGCCCCTAATTGGATGGACTACATTTACGATACTATAAAATATATTTTCCCCGACCCACGGTCTTCTCATTTTTAATGTACTACGTAAAAGCAGAAAAATCAGCCGGCTTGTTTCCCATTCCCCACGCTTCCCACGTTATTAATTGACGAACCGTTTAATATTTATCGTCCATGAAATTAAATTTCGCTCATTTCGTCCCAATAAAAAAAGCGCAAGATGTAAGAAAATGCAGTTGCGAGACCCGGAATTTTTCATCATACAAAGCCTCGTTATCGGGTACCTCGGAAATTTCCATAGGCAAATACTATTCCCAGCTCCTTCTCGACGAGTTTCCACATATATTTTTCACGAATTTCGATAAATTCTTACGACTCCACTTGGTTGAAAAATTTTCAGTAACATCTCACCGGA
Source organism: Hyposoter dolosus (assembly GCA_963921915.1). Classification (NCBI taxonomy): domain Eukaryota; kingdom Metazoa; phylum Arthropoda; class Insecta; order Hymenoptera; family Ichneumonidae; genus Hyposoter; species Hyposoter dolosus. Next base: position 19,521,645 of record OY998130.1, on the reverse strand, counting down.
AAAATCGATCGCATCTTTGATGATCGTGCTATTTTAGAGGGGCGTATACCAAGCTCCGGACCCCTCGCCATCTCGCTCATTCTATAGAATTCGATACATATTTTAGCATCCCATGCGATACACACACAACATACACATCTTTATACAGGAGTATATACTCGGAGAATCGTTTTTTCTCCTCATTCTCATACCAACTGGTTTTTCCATAAATTGCAGAGTGTCATCAAGGCCGATTGAAAATTCGTATCGGTACATAAATATTCCGATCGGCGTTTCATTCGAGGTTGGCAAAAAAAAAAAATAAAAAATTGACAAAACAGTATACACGGCTGGACGAGCGCGGATGTGCCTTCGTTATTTTCGTGGAGATGGAAAAACGAAGAGAAGCAACGAGGCGACTGTTTCGAATATCGCCTCTATCCTGCTTTCCAATAAAACTAAACATTTCCGGCTTTTTCACTTTCAATACTTAATTGCGAAATATAAGCATTTTGACGATGGAAACTTTTGCTTCATCCCACAAAACCGTATCTTTTAATTCAGCTTTGCCGAATTTTTCCGAACTATTGACAGTCGATGGCAATAACGTACAACACGTTTTTTTCAGCACCTGCTCGAGTGCGAGGGCTCTTCGTAACTTTCTCTGTTTCACTTCATATTGAGAGGCGATATATTTTTATACTCGAACTTATTTCTTATTTCCAACGAGTTGATAATTGGCTCAACCAACCGGCCTTAACCTGTGGAGTGCTTATTTTAAGGGCTCGAAATTATTGAAGGTTCTTCAACGGTGGAGAAAAAAAATCAACGAAACTAAATGCCCCAGTTGTTCGCATTTACGTGCATGCTCGAAAGTAACTCTTTCCATATTCCGAATGAATAGAAATCATGCTCCAGATTATCAGACCATCTCAGCCTGCTGGATTATTTTGGTCTAATGGTCACTCGTCTCACGTGCATATTTCATAGTCATCCTTTCTGGTCGACCAAGAAACATCACTTATTACTTGGAAAATCGCCAGTATTCCCATTCGGTCTCATTATCCATTCTTCAATCGCTCAACAATAGCTCAAAATTGCAATATGAATACTGGTCTTGTGACAACCAACGAATATCAAGGGCACTCACCATTGTATGTCTTTAGATAAAAAGGTTTTTGAAATTAAAAAAAAACAATCGATACTTTGGTTAATTCCGAACATCTCAATATTTGTGCACCGCATCGAAACTCTCGTGATTTCTACATATGTGTTTGGTTTCTATAGAGAGCATAAAGTCTTTTCATAATTACGATATTCTGGATGGCTACGCAGTCACCCAACCAAGTAATGACCCCACCTGAGGCTACGTAACTTCGATGTCTTCGGTTTCTTCGATCGTTACGATTCATAGTTGTGTTTCTGGATTACACTTTTTCGAAAGACATTCATCAATTTGGATGATCAATCCAGCACTAGAACTATCGTCGTATAAAAGAAAAATGTAAAAAAAAAAAGATCCGCGATGCCGGAAAGATGAAAATATTTCACAGCAGTGCGACGTAAATTCTCTCGTACTTTTCTCGTACGAACCGTCATTTTGCATTCGGCAAAAACAGTGACAAATCGATTGAAAGCTCTACCGACAATTTGTTACGTCATTTTTTCGAATCATGATTGAGGTGACGGAATAATCGTGATCACACGAAGCATCGCGGAAAAAAATTCGCGGGTACGTGAGACTCGGGACTCTGGTTCGGCGAGTTCCAACACAACTTTTGCGGTCGAAATGGAACAGGTGACAGATGCCTCAACGCGTTATTAGCGTCACGTAAAAAAAGAAGCATATGTGGTCGGAATACTTGAGCTTATACACGAGCTCACATTAGGACAGGAACAGAGTGTGTGATAAATCTTTACGGATGTCAGAAACTGTAAGAAAAACAGGCTAGCAATCCCTGACTCTTTTCTCTTTTCTTTATACCATTCCCAGAACCCCCTGCGGCAATAGGTGGTGCAAAAACTCCATACTGCATGCATTCAATGTTCAGATACGAAGAGATTGACACCAGAAACATGAAATTTCGTGTGAATGAAAAATGATCATTTGTTCGATGAATTTTTCTAAATATTCACTGAGGAGACTGAGGCAAAGTGGCCAGAGGTTATTGGCTTTTTATTAGTTATTTTTCCCTGATATTTTTCCATTGTATGTGGTGATCCGCTGCGTTTTGTTTCATTTTTATTTCATCACCGTTATCTCGTTAATAGTGAAAAGTAATCGAAGGACCACGTGGAAAAACTGTTTTTAAAAATTATTCCGTTTCACGAAAAACGTCCCAGATAGCACGAAATTGTATTTTAATATTTCGAACACATTTCATTAGCAATTGAGAGATTACATTCGTCCAGTGAATCGTTGGAAGTTGAAAAAAAAAATTCACACCACCGTCGGATGAAAAAATGTTCACCAATTTTTCTCATTGCAACAATTCAAAGGTCTCTAAACTTTCGTGGAGCTCAAACACGAGACTGTGATTCATGGTGAATTTTGGTAAGATCAGTGCTCCAAAGACAGACTTGTTTGAACTTTTATTCAAAATTGTTCGCAGTTGGAATGAAAAGTGCGTCTGATCTGACTATATAGTTTGGCTCATTGGGATAAGTCATGTTACTGGCTGACACCGTTCCATTATAATCCACGATTAATTTCCCTCGACTTGCCTAGCAGAGGCTTTTATCCCAGTTACCAATTACCCACACTCTCAGGTTTAATGCCAAAAGTTTTGGGATTAAGGGTCTTGCTTCGCTGTCGCAAAGGATAACCCAATTTGCCGTTGATAATTAATACTGTTTGCTCTCATAAAATTTGCACACTTTCGCAAGTGGCATGAATCATCTTATGACTTTGGGCAAAACAGAATTAGGCAAAGTACAGACGAACAAGTAGAGGAGAGAGTGTTGGATTTCGTAAAGATTCATTCAATTTATTTCTCATATACATTTTCAGTAATTAATGCAACTTTCTTCTTCATTTAACTTATTCGTTACTATTACAGACATTTTTTCTGAACCCTTGACAATAATGTTTGTATTCAAGCTGGATAATAAAATTCCAGTAGTAATTAATGCAGCAACCCTTTTCATTTTGTGGAACAAGTACGAGACTTCATTTTCTTCTATATTACTCGGGCTTTCGTTCAATCCGAAAGTGGCACTCGACTGTCTCTGACAATCTCCTCCCATCCCTCGCACTCGCTCTCACAGCATTGCATCCCTCCTCCTCTAAACTTTTCACTACGTCAGCCGTTCAAACGAGGTTTGTTAACGCTGCAGTTTCGTTCGTGCCTACTCTTGTTCCTATTCCCGAATCGATAAATACCTCTGTGCTTGATGTCGTTCATCCTCGAATATAATATAGAGAACACGAACAAAGGCATAACCCCACTCGTAAAGTCAAGAGGCTTGCCCGACAACTTCACATCGCCATCGCGTCGCTTGATTACCACACTTCCTCGCTTCTTAGCGGACAATTCCTTTATCCCGTCAATTATGCTGCTTCGGACCGGAAATCTGAAGACTCATTGATAACCATCACAAAAAAAATAACATCCAAACGATGCGACGTTTAACTCAATGACGTTCCACAGACTCCTTGAGAGTAAATCTGAATAAAATTGGATCGAAATTTCATACACATTTTGAATCATTTGAACTTTAATCAATTTGCAAATAAACAAAAAAACACTGAATCCCATCAAGGACGGTGTTAATTTCGAAAATTTATTTTTATTGATTTCCTAGGAACAAGGCATCCTGACAAATTTTGACAAATAACGATGTAAATACTGAAAATTTTATTGACTTTCTTTCGTCAACATCTCGTTGTTAATTTGGTAACCGGATGAACCTCCCCAAAGGAAAGCGAGAATGTCATACATGTGAGAAAATAGTGTCGAGTGTAGGTTTACAATTTCTCGAGTTTATGTTTACCGCGTTCACGCCTCTGTAGATTGGATCATGTTGAGGAGATTCGAACCACCCATTTAAGGGTGGTAATGGGCTTGGTTTTCGAATGCTTGGGAAATGTATAAAAGGAAATAGAAAAACTTATGCCACAAAATGAGTATTTGAAGGTGTTGAAGTCATAAAAGAGAACGAGCTCTCATTTCGACATTCCGAATGTTTCTTCTCCTCTAGGACTAGATAACTTGCTTTACATACCTGGAATGAGCAAATGAGAATTGCTTCAGTGGCAGTTGCTCAAATGAGAAAATTTGTGAAATGTGTATAGTGAAAAGTAAACTCGTTCCGGGATGAACCCACACTGCCGTAATTATCTTAACACCTGTGCGGTAATGTCCCAACGACTCGTTGATTACGGACACTAACTACCTTCCCTTCCATTAGAATCTATATTCTTTCGCTACCCTTACCAAGTTTTATTCTGTTCAACCCTTGGGACGCAAACTGATCCGAACTGTGGCAATCAAAATCCGCGGACAGGGACTCACTCCAGCGAAATTGCATCAGCAAGTCTGTCGTTTTTTTCGATTTTTTTGTGGAAGACGACTTCAAAGTTTCTTCTTTTACCACGAAGAATCTTTTGGAAACTTTGTACATGAACACCCACATGTTTTACGAATTACTCATCATTTCAAGATTGACTATTGTTAAAATTTAAACAGAACACGATTTTGTCGTGACTCTGATCGGAATTTTCTGCTCGTAGCGATTATTCCATGGAAAAACAGCCCTAAAGTCACAAACATACAAGACCAGGCTTCCAATTACGATTCGCTGAAAAAAAACTTGCATAGCTAGGTTTTTTTTAAAGCGTAGCCTACTCCAAACAATATTATGGAATTGGCAGAAAACGATAATCAAAATTCATAATATTTTCGTTCAGAACAAAATTTTTCACTTTTCACTTTATTCTTTTTTTTTTTAGAGAGAAAGAATTTTCTTCTTCCATCAGCTGGTGGTTCATAAATGGACTGTTGACCCTATAACTGCCAAAGGTTGAACAAACGTGAGGGTCTCGAAACAAAAACCGATCGCTTATGAACCAAATGGAAAATATTTCCGTAACTATAGATTTTTTTGACACATGACATCGGCGATGGAAATAAAGTTCGCAAGAAAAAAAAAATAAAAAAACGAGAGTTCCCATGTCATCGCGACATTTCGCTGAAGCTTTATTTCACAAATTGACGAAGCGTCATCCATGAAAATATAATTTTTGTATTTTTCGATAATTTTCTCACGTGTCATATCCACGCGGGAAATTTAATTCGAGATCTATTGAAATTCAGTGAGAGTCTGTTATCGTGCTGTTGAAGCGGCGAGTAGTATATATTACCAGCAATTTTGGCAACTTAACACAGTGAAATATCCAAAGCTGAAACCTCCACGGGAGTTGACCCGTGTAGCCACGTTGAAATTCACAAGACGAACTTTCGGAGTACAAGTTTGTTGGAGCCCGAGCGTTAGAAAAGGAGGTTTAGGTGGAAAGGAACCAACAACTGTGATCGTTTGATCCCTCGAGAACTGCGTTGGCTTCTGAACCTCTATCTATCCATTTTTCTCTCCTTGTTTCTCTGCCACACTTGGTGACATTTCCAACGAACCCGAACAATTTAGCATGCAATTAAACGAAGGGATGTTCCAGTAAAGAATTTTCAACATTCTGAACCGAATGACTTGGCGCAAAGAAAGTTAACTGAACACATCGGGGTTGCATGTAAATATGTAAAGTTTACATTACACAAACAGTGTTGACTTCTCCGCTGAAGAATATTTTTTCTACGAGATGTCTCGAAAACAAGGAAATAATTGGTATTTTGATGCTCTAATTACGTTTTCCATTATTGACGTGAAGAATTACTAAATTACGGTGAATGCAATTACCGGATGTTAGCCTTTCTCTTGAAACTTGTTTCCTTCATCAATTTCTATTCTCCCCATTAGTTTCGCGAAAGAATAAACGTAAAAGTTTGAAGACGATGCTTCGAGTGAAAAATTCCTTCTAATGTCGCATCGTCTCGGGTTTGCACACATAACAATGGGAAAAGGCAATTTTACCTAGATATTTGCATTCAAATGGACAAGATAACATTTGCGTTGTCTTGTGTCGAGCCAACAATGATACCACCCACACGTCAATGTAACGAGTGCTATGACGCTCCAATAGCCATGCTCGTTATGAGCCTAAATCGATGGAGCATTAGTGACGGGATTTTGGTTACTTCGCGAGTAACCCGATGACTAGGGCCGATATTCATGGAAGCCTTCCGTTAATCACGTGATAACAGACAACGACCCGACCAATTTGCCTGATAAATCAATCTTCGCTGGACGCACCAGCTTTAACGACAGCTGATCATGCGAGCTTTGTCGAGGCTTAGCTTGTAACTATTTTACCACGGAATTACGCGAGCAATTACGTTTAAAAAAAATCATATCGTCGTGGAAATTACAGCACGAAATAATGAAGGAAAAAATGTATAAATGACGCACTAACCAACTTTTTTAGGTGAACGTAAAAAGGTGATTTGTATTAGGCAACCTTTCAAAAAAACACGACGACATGAATTTATCGAAATTTTCAGTTCGATTGTTCTTCTGTGGTTATAATTTTTTGGTTATTTTTTTCTACGTTCGAAAGAAAAGCTCTTATCCAATTATAACGTCAATTTATTTTACGTTCGTATATATAAACTTTGCATATAACTATCCCGAAAACTTAAAACCCTATTCGACTAGGTGAAGCTATTTCAGCTGCATCAAAAGTTTTGGAAATGAGGGAGGGTTGTGGATTTGTAAGAAAAGTTTGAACTCAATTTTATTATCTGCACATTGTAACCCAACGATCGGATCTCTGGATTGATATCAGGATCTTATGGCATTGGTTTCGTTTGGTGGATAGTGTAGGTTGCTGCAGCGATGATTGATTTACAAAAGCAATTTATGTCGCTGCACAATTCATGTTTGTGGGCTTCGTCATTGACATGAATTCCAACGAACGTCCTTTTGTCCTATTTCCTTTTTTTTTCTCTTTTCATAAAGTAAATCGTGTTGATCAACTAAAATTCGTTTGGTAGAACAGAATGAGGCGAGTTTTCAAACGGCCCAAAACTCGCTTTGAAGGGTTTGCTTAGAGTGAAAATAAAATATTGAAACGTGTGAACAGCCACAAGGAACCTTTTTTTACGCCGTGGAATCAATGGCAGTGCGAAAACGAAACGCCGTATTGAACCAACCATTCATTCGCAGGGGAGCTCTCTCGTTATCCTGCAGTTTTTTTTTTTTAATGTTCGCCATTTCCAATGAACGCACTAGTGAGTTCCGTAGATTTAAGCAACTTCGGGCCGAATCAGTTTGATCATTTATATCCTTCCTAGTACTATCCGCAATGCTATGATTCACCCATTCTCATCGGTTTTTCAATTATTTCACTGAACGAATTACTTTTATTACAATGCCACATATTGCTTTCAGTTCATTGCGTAAAATAATACTTTTTTTCCACTTTTTCTCTTTCTCTTTATCCTCATACGTTTTCGTGCCCCCAAGGACTATGATCTTACATTTTTTCCATACGTTTTCGTCTTTTTACTTTTCATCTTCTTACTTTATCCAGTCCATTCGTCAGATCCCGTACTTGGACAAGTCCCTCGATATTACCATTCTTAAGCTTCTTGGGATAAGAGAATCTATAGATCTTGCTCGTGAAAATGAAAAGGAAAGCTCATCTATTCTTTTCTTTATTATCATATGCCAAACCGTTTTTTTTTAATAAACATTTGGCTTATCTTAGCAATGAAAATGTCTTCGTGATCATTATTTTCTCTCTTTCTCTCATAGCTCGAAAAGGAGCAGAGAATTCTCGTTTTCCTTCGGCCAAGTGCAATTTTTCTTTTCCCATTTTAAACTTGAGCTCTCTCTCTCTCTCCCCCCCCCCCCTCTCTCTCTCTCTCTCTCTCTCCTCTTATAATAATACCTTGAGCCCCGAGGAAAAGTCAGATTAGCACGTAGGCTCTGCCATGCGGTATAAAAATCTCTTGAGAGTTAAGCCTCACAATCAGGACGCTCATTTTATTATTCGAGATTGAAGCACGTGCTCCTCGTCCAGATGAATACCGATCAAAATTATCCGGAAAATTGAAAAATCTCACACTACAAGACAGGCAACTCGGACGACTGAGTTTGCGAATGGTGCTGGAGTGCATTCCCAATCAAAACTTCCATTCCATCAGAATTCCAATCGTTCTCCAATTAAAAAAGACTCAATACGAAATAAACATGCAAGGAATGATGAAGAAATTTCTTTTCCACATAGTATTCCAACTAGCACTAAAAACTTACTGAACTATGTCAAGAATCATCTCCGAACGAATGGTCGGAAATTGACCTCCTTCCCATGCAAAGCGTTCCGAGAGTTTTCCAATTATCTATATAGTCGCATTTTATATTGAAGCTTTTTTTTCAAGATTCCACCAACTAGTCCATTTATAAATAAACAATTGTTAAACTTCGACCTATTTTTCGTGAACTATAGAAATATCTCCTTGACACACTGTCCTCGTTAGCATGCAAATAATTTTTAAATTAAAACCATAAACAATGTCTAACGAAAAAAATGGTCCACGAGCAGGAACGACTGCAAAAAAAATTTCAAATCGATTCTATTTGTACAGAAACAAATTTAATGACATTTTATTGAAACAATTTTTATTTTCACTTGTTAATAACTATTTAGGAATATTCTCATTCAAATTCTCAATCCCCAGCATCTCAGTGTATGATCAAATTTTTCCATATGCTTATCCCAGGAGGGGCCATGAGAGTGTCGTGCCAAAAATATCTCCATCAGGAACGCCCGAGAGAAGAACCCGTTTCATATTTCATACATTTTTTCTGGCATCTTGCAAACGCGAAAAATAGGGTCCGAATCCTGCGGAAGCGACCTTTACATTTTTTTTCTATTCATTTATGACACTTGTCATTTTCTTTCTCCCTTCTCTCGCGTCCTTGCTCCCTTTCATCCGATGGATATCGTCCAGCAAAAAGCATCGCAATCTCAGAACCAGCTGGACTTTGCCATGTACATACATCCGCTCTGTCCTCCCGATTACGAAAAACTCCTCGGAGAAACTCATGTCCGCGGGAAAAGATGGACACAATAAAAAATAAATAAAAACTTGGTTTGATTTCATTCCAAAGGAAATGAAGCATTTTTCAAGCGATATCTTTACGACCTACGTGCATTTATTTTCAATAAACAGTAGCAGATGACGAGAAAATAGAATACCTTAAATCACTGTACGACGTCGCGTCGTATTTTGTAAAAAATCTCAATTTTGTTGAGTGGATCGCCTCAATTGCTGGAAGTAATGTACTCGTCATTTACTTTTACTAGTCAACTTCGTTATTCTACGACGGATATATCAGAGACACTTTGACGTTGGGAATATTTTTTTTTTTTTTTCGAGACCTTACTTAAGAAAACCTCATTGTAGGATAAAAGAAAAGTGGATTGAGCAGGCCTCTTATCAAATTTTCAGCCAAGGCTGTGCGCGTACGATATTCTGTTTTTACTGACAGCAATTAAAGGGCAACCTTGTTTAATAACACGCCCACGAGCATTGAAATCCAATCACACGTGACGACCGAGAATTTCAAAATATTCTGATTCTGAGGAAAATGAATGTTCATGAAACTCAAATAAAATTACGGATACGTGAAAAATTCTTCATTCCTTTTTTTGGGTTTTTTTTTTTTTTTTTAATAAAAAAATTACATTCTGCAAAGAAGCCCTAAGTGCAAGAGCTTCGCCTATTGTCTCGTATAACGCTGATTATTTGGTTCTGATTCTGTCGATGCATGAAGAAAGCAATTTCATGAATTTGTAGAACTTTTGTCGATAGATTTTGAAGAAATCCATTACCAAAGCTTGACACGATGTTTTTGTTTTGTTTTGCCGGAGGGGAATTTAGAATTTTATTAATTTGATTTCATTATTTGCCGTTTTACCTTGTCCTAAGTGGGTTAGAAAACAGGACTACATGATGTATGTGTATAGTTTGTATCAAAATTTAATTACGATGTCGAGAAGCTTTCCGTCAGGCAACCCTCTTTCCCTGAAAAGTACACCATCCATTTAGCTTTTCACATCTCTCTAGCTTCTTTCGTACAAGCCAAGGTTTTCAGTTTGACGTCATCCAGCATAACAAGACCCTTATTCCTCGTACTCTTTGTTCGCCTCCGATATACCGATCCACGTGAAAAAAACGCATAACGAATGGATATACGGTTTACTTGCCACCACTGGTGACGTTGGCAGCGATCGATTTCTGAACAATTTGAATTTTCGTCACCGGCATTAAGATCAGCTTGGGAATGACATTTCGTATTGAATTTTGGGTGAATTAAAAAGTAAGGGTTGTGAATAATAAAGAATTGAAAGGAGGGTAAAATGGATTTTGCAAAGAAAAGAACGTTCCTGTGTGGATGGACGTGATGTGGGCGGGTTCTGGCAGAACTCGTTTTTACGTTTCCACCGTATTTCAGCGTATGTCCCATTGTTAGGAGTAAAGGACTCTCACCATCCAGCCGCTGGTTGCTAGTAAAAGATAATCAAAAGGCTTTGACGCACATAAAAAACGCGGGTTGTTGGTGAAGCGGGCGAAAGCGTTTTTGTGCTGAGACTCTAATCAGTCTTGTTAAGGTTTGCTCTCGTAAATTTTTGTTCACTCGGGTCAAAGGACTTGGCTCTTATTTTCTCTTAAGCTTTCGAGAATTATAAACGAAGCATACTTCTTCTCATTCTATATTGGGAAATCTGAGGCTCCTATTTTGTTTATTATTCATGGGATTGATACACAAAAGTTTATTTCTGTACTTACTTTTAAAGGCTCGTTGTATTCTCATTAATGGTGATTATATATTCTTGGCTCAAATCACCATAGCTACGAACCAGTAACGATTTTTCATGCAGCAGAAAGCTCTTTCCTTATACGCGCCATATTCTCCTTCACATAGTAGTTATTAACCTCTTCTGGGCTTGTTCCTCCTAATTAACTGATAATTAATGAGCTTCGTGGAAAAGCTCGGAAAGTACGCGGTGCTGTATAGAATATTGAATGGTAGTGGATGAAGTACTGGAACGAGAGAACGAGGCTGCAAGTGGAAAGAACAGGTTGGAACAGATAGTTGACCGAAACGTTGCAAGCCTGGGAGAGACAGAGAGAGAGAGAGAGAGAGAGAGAGAGAGAGAGAGAGAGAGAGAGAGGGAGAGAAAGAGGGATCCACTCAAGTTTGATAATTGAGATAGAAATCTGAGCATGCTGTTCAGGCTGGTAGGATAGCAGCTTTGGACGAAATTAATTCGAGACTATGTAGCCGGAAGATCAAATTTGAGAATAGGTTGGCGAACCTTAGCATATAGACCATAGGAATCTTTGGCCTGCAATGTAAATCACTGTCGTTGTATTGTACTGATTATATTATATACTGTGTTTGACGTCAATTTGATTTATTCTAAGATTTAAGTTACATCTGATTTTGAGAAATGATTCCAGAGCAGGGTTGGAAAGTTGAGAGAAATACATCGAACATCGTGGGATGTGAAACTGAATGTATTTCTGGGTCGCATGTTCATCTTTATGTCATCGATATGAGGAATATGAAAATATAGAGCGAAGTATCTATAGACTATTGAAAAACAAGGAGAAAATAAGCAATATTCGATTGGGCAATAAAACGGTAACGAACCGTTCAATCGGAAATGAACCATAGACACAGATCTGCCTTTGTTTTCTGATGGACGAGTTCCGAATGGCTACGGGCTTATGCGAATAACCTTTTTTCCTCTTCACCGAACGGCTAGCCGCTTGAGTACCGTAAAATTATGGAGAATAGAAGCAAACAAGTGAAAAAATAAATAAACGTTAAACGGAGTTTCAATTGCAGGCTTCAGCGATTTTGAATCAACGCATGCGTGCACAGGCGAGCACATGTTGGAATATGCTCCTTTTGAATACCAATAATGTGCCTTATTTCCTTTCAAAACAAACCTGCGATTCATGGGAAATTACTTTTTCAATATTTTCAATACTGGGGCTGAGGTTTTACAGTGAAACTTTTCAATGAGAAACCGCGAGCATTGAGCGACAAGACTGCGACCGGCTGACGAGCAGAGATCAAAAGTTAAGGGCTATTGGGTAATTTGAGGCAGCAGCAGACCGTATAATTCAAAGGCTCTTGAAATAATCGAAAAAAAAACTCTTTCTTAAGCTACCAATATCAGTGTGAACCCATGAATCCACGGATTTGTACGATTGTTCGGTGACGTTGGAAAATCTACGTATTTCGCTGCGTAAATCGATTTTATCAAAGAACGTGTTTTTTGGATCGTTGAAAAAGGCCATAGGAATGTTTGATTTTGTATACTGCAGGCATTGAAAAAATAATACGCAATAACGCGTAATTAGAGTATGGAATGAATTCGAACGGGACACGAAGACTCGATTAAGGGGTTTGAAATGGAATTCGACGGGGGGAGATAACGAGAGACAAAAATGCACAAAGATCCATCTCGATAGATCTGAGGATGGAGGTTGCAGATGAGAGGCTGATTCGAAAGTGCTACACAGAATAGAGACAAAGACAGGCGAAACGATGAGAAGCAAAAGTATATGACTGACATCGGGACGTTCCAATGCGCAAGGGCGTTGGCGCTGACGACGGATCGTGTAGGAAGCATCCTAGGTGAGGCGTAAAGGGGATGCTTTGATAGTGGGGTTGGGTGAGAGGGTGTTCGATGTAGTGGGGGTTGCCGGAGTATCCAGAAGGGTGGGAAAAACGAAGGCGAGAGTTTCTCTCAGTGGTTCAGTCCGCGCCCCGACACGCACTCACCCGCGCAACCTAGGACTCTTTTCCTTCCGTTACATCGAAGATATCATTTAAAGTATACTTAAGAGCAAGAAAAGGATTAATAAATAAATAAACAAAACGATATCATCGATAATTTTTGTTGTTTTTTGTTCATTCTTTTCGGATCATATCCGTTCGTATTTTTTGTTTACCGATACTTTGTGTTCGGAAAGTTTTGTTATGATAACGATCGTTGAAACACGCGCACGTAAAAAATTTTGACATCAAAGTGGTATCCCTTGAGGGAGACCCCAAGTGCCTGATAATAAGTCGAAGAGGACGCTTGCCGGTCGTTCGGAAATCCACCGATATCGACTATTTCGTCGACTACGGGAGACTTGACTTTTCAGTAAGTTTACCACGTCCTTGAAAAATAAAAACGATTGTAAACACTCGGTTACTCTCGAGTTTCCCGCGATTAATACATCACTCGTGCGTCCACATACTTTATCATTCCTTTTCCATCGAATAACCAAAAAATGGGTTGCTCGAAAAATGCCGAACCATTACCAAACTTTACACTCTGCCTCACGCAGTTTTCCCCAATCCCTCTCGTCGGGTGTGCTCATCCCGTCACAATACGATCAACACACGTACACACGCACCCAAAAAAGAGTGTTAATTACTAGGGTAGAACAGCAGGAAAAAACGTTTTTCTCGTCCCTTCAACGCGCTCGCGAATCAATCTTTATAACAAATTCTGCGGAATAAAACTGTCTGCTTTGTTTTTTATTGTTTTTTTTTTCTTTTTCGAGTGCTGTTGATGAATTAGTTCCAGGATTAAAAAAATACAAATTGAAAGCCTCACGAGTGCATCCGATAACGTGCGTACTTTGGTTCCCTGCACATTGGAATGGTTACTCACTTTTCCGGTCGTTCAAAAACGCACTTGACTGAAAAACGTCATTTTAAAATTGAGCCAGTTTGTCAAATTGTTCACTATGGTTATTTAAGTTTTTACTATTGTATGTTTTCGTGAAAATATTTCCTGCTACGTATGGTGATTGTTCGAAAAGGTGTGGAGCCAGTTTTTCGTCCATTAATTAATTACGATGGACCTTCGCCATTCATCCACTTATCCTGTTCCTGCGTTGTCTCACCATCTTCCGAGACGTTATCTGAGGCTCGTAATTATACCATCCTATTTCGACTCGTTTTACATCGCTCCAGCCTTCTCCCCTCCTCCCCCCGCTGGGTGATTCACAATTTGCAGAACTATGCCTGCGTCTGAATATTTACGATTCTCCTGACACTGGCATTCGTGTGTTCCGCGCTTGCCAAGTGTCTGGAATCCAATCATATCCAATTCTAAAGCCTCCGTGTGGTAGAACGATATTAACAAACCGGATTACAAAAAGACTGCATAGGAATAATTGAAAATTGCATTTGCTGCTGAACCGTGCCCTTAGTAATGCAATAAAAGTCTCTGTAGTGGTCCTCGTTCCAATCTGGTGCCATTTGATTGAATTTATGTGAAGTGGAAGTGATTTCCAAAATATCCTGGACTTCATGAACCAAATTAGTTTTTGTCATTTCCATATTTCAAGAGATACAATTATCACGCTCGCCTAATATCTACATTACACGATTGAGCTGCCTACACTGACTGGGAAATGTCAATAGTTTTCGGAATTTAATTTCATTCCTATGGAGATCCCTAAGCGAGTTAATCGTAATTATAACACCGGGTCCCTGAGGGCTTGAGCCTCGCAAGAACGGTCATCGCGGACGATCTCCTTTCCCATCCGAATCCCAGTCTCACTGTCGAGAGCGATAACCGACCTGTCATTGAAATTATATAAATGGTTCAATGCGAAAATGCCCTTCTCTCAAAGGAGATAACGCGGGGGATTATTCCACGTTCCGTCCTGGGTGTGATGTATCCCTCATAAGAAGATTTCCCCGTAGCCGTCAGTGAAACGTCAACGGGTACAGTCTTGGGATGCTCTCCCATTCGGTAAAAAAAAAGCGGTAACTGCAGACTTCAGGATAGATTGGTGAGACCTTTCTCGTGTCACGCCCCGACGATACAAGGTCGTGGCATTCGTGACACTTCGTGGTTCTTCCCAGGGTAGACCTCGTTTTGCCCAAGAGCGTCGGGAAGATACGAGGGTGCCATTAGCGAAAAAACGAGAAACGGGCGTCGTTGTCCTGGCCCGAAGACATTAGTATGTGCCAAGGGCTTATAAAACCACTGAGTCTACTCCGGCTCGTTCTCTCGTTCGCCGACATCTTCACGTATATATATTTTTCTTCTTACCCCGCGTCACCTCTTACTCGTTTCTTTATCTTTCTGAGGTAACGGTAATTATCTTTGTGCTTTCTTCCTTGACTTGTTTATTCTTGGGTTTATACCGTATCGTGACTTGCATGCCTGAAAGCTAAATGCTCGAAGAAACTGCAAAACTCTTTATTTATTTTTGTACATTACTACACAGTAAGTTGACAGGAAGCATTGCATTTATAATCAAAGCGGAAGTTTCTCATGAGATCGAACGTGAAACCGAACAAAACTGCATCACACTCTCCAAAAATGTTGGAGCTCTTTTTCATGTTAATTCATGCCAATCGCGTCGGAAAGATTGGCTCCTGCTTTTTACCGAGTTAATGAAGACGTTATTCATTTTTTATAGGATAGAAAGGAGTAATGTAATAATTATTTGATTGGATAATTGTGGAAATACAGGTTACAAATGTCCATCAGCCAAGAAAGTAGGCTAAAGTGTCTTCTGTTCATGAAACATTGATCGACTTTGAGAAATCTTGGTTCAATAATTGCAGCTGTCCTTTCTAGCAATGTATATTTCACCATCACTGCATCCATTCGGCTGACCAAAGCGGATGACTTAAAAGTGACTTGACCCACTCACTTGAGGATCAAATGATCGGTCCCTATAGCGCCTCCGCAGTCCCCGAGAGGGTTATTGTGGTGTAGAGACTAGAACAACATTGTCTAGGCTACTATAAGCAGCACGTTTCTCGCAGAAACATCCTCGATCCCCTGGGGTGGTTCTCTGATCCTTTCAGCAAAATTGAGTCCAGTTTACTTTGTCCATGTTCAATCCAAGACGGCACAAACACGGCATGCGTAATTCGGTGCTAGTCTGACAGAATCATTTATCTTTCTTGAACGATTACAAAAACAATCAACAAACGAGAATCGTTTTGCTTCGTGCGACAGGCTCCGAAAGTCTGTTGAGTCGCTGTGCTTCAGCGAGTTACTAGAATTCGTGAATCTTGCTCGCCACTCTTTCGTTTTATACCTTTGACCTTTCTCCATCCGTTGACATGTTTCGGGCGCACGAAGTTGTTGCCTCGCTTGCAAAAGTAAATATAGTGTGGAAAGTTTTATAAAACTACCGACACTCAATAGCAGCGGAAAATTTATTTGCTCGTTCGAGCCCTCGATTGTCTTTTAGACTGACAAACTCAGACTCTCCTTGATAAAATACCAACCGACTATTGTCGGCCCTATATGGCACCATCTGTCACGGAGCTCCACTCAAAACCGCACAAAATCCATCACCCATTCGAACCAGAGATAAGACCACAAAGTCTTCGGAAAAACAATAAACACATACTCCAACCGAAGCTGGTTGATTCGTTGTAAACGGTATCGGACTTTTGCATCTCAACGAGTTTCGGACGTCCGCTGTATTATTCACATTCATGCTGATAAGAGCTTGCCAATAATACAAATGCATACAAAAATTTTAATATATTCTACAAACTATTGGCTGGAAGTATCATGTGATGCATTCATGAATACCTGCTCCGATAAGCCATCGAAATATTGTGAGTAGTACATGCTCCCGAGTGTCCCCTCTCCGCTCCCTCGCCTCTCTCTCTCTCTCCTTCTCGCCGTCGGTTCTTTCTTCTTACCCAAGTCGTCGCAGTTGGCGGAATAATATGTAAGTGCCAGAGAAACTTGGCATAACTACACATCTCAGTGTACAGCCACAAGCTAGACGAGCTAAGAGAGAAAGCGAAAGAGAAAACAGGCGAGAGAGTGATAGGAAGAGACAGCGCGAGAAGTGCTTTTTGAGTATACCAGGCGTGAGCATTCAGTAGCTTTCCTTCTCTACGCTCCTGTTTGATCCGGGGTTTGTTAATGTACCTGTAAGTGCCATCTCAGGACATGCTCCATAACAATATCATAATATGTTTCCTGGCGATTGCAGCAATTGAATAATTCAAACCACGTTCTCGGTAGTATTGACTTATCCCTCGAGTGAGAGATTAGTCTTGAATCGCACATTGTCATGATGGGTGCACATCCATATATCTCGAAAGTTTCTTTTGAAAATTGGGTCTGTGCGAAATCTTCCGATTATACGGGAGGCACATGTGTAGCTCATTCAAGCCTTGATAGTTCAATTGTTCGAGTTACACGGGCCAGTTACACATTATTCGTTAATCTGCATATTTAACTCAAACTGCATGAACTTTAATTTTCACCTCGTTATATTACATTATACCATTTAAGGCGTTTTACTTGGTTCAAGTTTGGAGAAAGTTTCCTTAGAAATTTACACTCCATTAGCATGTCTATGAGATTTTTTCTCGAAGGCCCTATTCTAATAATTTAAACGCATTCAAATTCCAAAATAGTTTTCTAATTGTGCTGACTTTCAAAGTTTTCTCTCGTGTGCATGGTAAAAGTAGGAAAGTCATTTTTAATGTGGACAAAAACAGAATTGAACGAAAAAGTGAAAAACACTATAGATAATAAAGTTTTCTGTACCAGGAATCAGTATAATCGATCTTTCAACCCTGCGGGGTTCACGGGGTCATGAACCATCTTGCAATGCTCGCAAAACTCAATCTCCGTCCCGACCGATCGACCTATTCGTCGCCCGCGGGAACAGTTGAGCGACGGCTACGAACTAAAGAGTACGAGAGAATAGGGAAGAAGCCCAGAGACATTCTCCTATTTCTCTTGAATATTCCACCATCTAAATGTCCGGGTCTTTACCATCGTTGCATAATGCAAAACTGTGCTCACTCCTGCCGTCATCTCCTGTGCTACGATCCACCCTGCGTTCCTTGATCAAGGCCCCTTGACTTTTGCCACTATTGCGTTTAATACCGCATAGTCCTGTATAACTTACTTTGTACCGTCCTATACGTTTATACACCATCAACGTCGAAGCTCCGATCTATAATTTCCCATCTTGTTACACGCTCAGCAAACATTCACCTTTTCGTGAATCATACTCCGGTTCTTTCTTCTCCATCCATGGATAACTAGAGAATCTATAATAACCTCATGGTACTAACTACGGAAATTCGTTGCAGACGAAATTATAATCTTTATAGGGTGAACCGTGCAGTGAATGGATGAATAACGGAACGGTAGAGAATTGAAATGTGACTGCAGAACAAAAATATCATCGGAAAATTCGTCAACAAACCGCGGAATTTGAGAAAAACCAGGAAATTCAATAAACTGTTTGTCAACGAACACGCGAGGGCCTATGAATGGACGAGTGTAAAGTGAACGAATTTTTCTCATTCATTTTCATTGAATGCTACTTTTATGTATAGTCGAGTTCATCAATCCCACAACATTGCATTTATTTCTGACAATCCAGAAAATGCTTTCCCTTCAAATCTTTTTTATAACGGAAATTAAGTTATTTCATTTTAAAAAATCGCTGGATTCACAGTGTCATCTCTCAGCAGTAATTAATTTTGGGATTTTCAACAGGTGATCGAAATACTTGATATTTTATCACAATTATTCGCTCTGGTAGGTGAACCGTCGTAACAGAGCCCCAGTCCGTTCACTGGAACCAAGTGTAAATACGTCACCAGTGTACGTAAACATGTTGGAATCAATAGTTCGTTATAACGGATGTAACTTGGAAGGAATCAGTAATTGCGAGTCTTGAAACCAAACAACGCACAACTTATCGTCAAAAATCATTAATATTTTTTCATAAATTCTAGTCAATTTTTAACGCAGAGAGAGAAAGAAACGCAGGAGTCTACGAATTACCATAAATTTTTATAAAGAAAAAATGTCACGTGCTGAAAGTCTCGATCAGAATAAAGTGACGAATTCCAAAAGTATTTTACTATAGTTAGTTCGTCGGAGCAGTATCTATGGCGAGATTAGTGCGAACTTAGCGATACGCGATTCGATACGACTTCAGGATCCAATGTGATCCTAAGTATCGTGTTTAACTTTTATGAAACACAAAAGCTGCGAACGGTATGGCAGTTTCATATAAATGTTAAAAGTAGCGGAATGCCTTCTGGGTCGGTATTGATGTCGTAGTTTTCGCGGCTTCAAGTTTTCTCCTAAACAACACATATTCCGAGTGAAATAAAGAATATACACCATTCACTCTGTTAAACACGAGCAAGGTGCACCTGGCGACTTCCTCGATATGTGACTCGCGTGGGAAGAAACTTGCAGGTGGAATTTTCACCGACAAAACTGCTATATGAGAGTTAGCTGATAGTGACCTAGACAAAAACGTTGAGGGAAGGGAAATCTTTCGTTGGGTGCCAGAAAAGCAAACTGCCTGGAAAGAAAATCAGATGCGAAATTATCGTCGAGCTGGACCAGCTGCTCCCGAAAGCTTCGTGCTATGAAAGTGAATTTATCATTCAAAAGAGTATTCGGGTCTCATGGATGGAAAAAAATATTCAAGTATTATTTTTTGACCTATTTCTCCTATAGCACGGATAGCAGATGTAAAGAATGTGAGCAGGTCAGTTAAATCCACCAAAATTTCGAAGATCTTTACACGTACATTCCGGACGAATAGTTTCACTTCCTTAGCATTTCCACACATATATAGGATTCCGACTAGGGAAGAGTCTAGGAAAATGCAAGAGTTTTTGTGAAATACTCTCAGCATTAATAACACGAAAAAGGCATTTGATAAATAATGTTAACAACGACTGTTTTTTTTTTTTTTTTCCATCGTGAGCCATCAATTTTTCCAGCCACTTTTTATCCGAGTGCTTCCAAGTTTTTCCATAGCATTTACCGAAAACTATTTGAAAAATTCTTGCTTAGTCAGCTTCAATGACTTCTCACGAATTGCAGTGAACCTTTTGATGCAAAAATTCGTGAAACCTCGAGATTTTTTTCATCCCTCTTCCAGCCAGCGAAAGATGAAATTCAAAGGGAAAGAGAGAGACAGAAAAATATAATAAAACTCCAACGCCCTTGACAAGAAATATCGACAAATAAATTTCCAGAGAAAAAAACCATTTCCGTTGGAAAATTTCTTATTAAAAAAATGTGTTCCATTGGTTTTGATATAGATGATTTCACAGCAAAGAAAATGGTTGTAAGATTTTTGGAATTCTTTAGCTTTTGAAGATTCAGTTACCACGTCGTTGAACGTCGATATTCAAATCAAATTTAGCGTAAATAATCACTTTTTTTTCAAGTAGAGCAAAGAGGGTTATTCTACTGCAAAAATGACTGATGGCCCAGAGATGACTCGGAAAGTAGTGCAAAATGAATATCTCATAGATACACGCGATTAAGGGAAAAGGGATCATTAAACAGGCAAATAGCTCCTGGCGTAAGTTTAGTCAGAGCCTTATCATCATAATTATCACGCGCATGCTCCTTTTAATGACGTTGCGAACGCGCACTCAAAGTACGTATTGTACTCTGCTTCGTTCTTTGCTTCTTCGCTCCCTATCATTGCTCTCGGTAACGCTTCAGGGAAGCCTACGAATGGGCTCATCGTATCGTATAATTTGTATGGAAATTCAGCAGCAGAGCATTCGTTACGCCCGAGTGATGAGCTGATCGACGAGCCGAAGGATCGAGCAACAGCAGTGCCAGTAGCACATAGTTTACATTCGTTTTGTTTATGCTTCACCAAGTTCAACGAAAACCATTTATAACGATATACCGGAACGTTTTACGATCTACATCGAACCGTGTCTCTTGATTCTGATATGACAATCAAATTGAATGAAAAATGAATCTGTCTACATTTTGGAGATTCTATTCCGATTGTTTGTTATGTTATCAAGTCCAAACTTTTCGGAGGCTAGTTTAAAATTCGGACCTACGGGGAGGATCAACATTTTTTTAATTACTTCGTACGCAATAACGATTATTTTCCTTTTTTGATCGGTGATCATGATTCATCAGATATGTGATCATTTTTTAAATATCCCACAAACAGGGTATAATCGTAAAAAAAAAAAAAGAGGACCCTCGCGCCGAACATTGTACTGGAGCTTTGTTAATCACGGACGTTGACGGATCTCTTTATTAAAGCCACAGTTATTAGCATCACGTGTCACGATTGCGCTAATAGTCTGCACAGTCTGAATAGAGATGAGAGTACGACACTGAACAGGACAAGCCGCCAAGAGTTCTCGCTGGCTTTACCGG
This sequence comes from Hyposoter dolosus, assembly GCA_963921915.1. Lineage (NCBI taxonomy): Eukaryota > Metazoa > Arthropoda > Insecta > Hymenoptera > Ichneumonidae > Hyposoter > Hyposoter dolosus. Next base: position 19,500,350 of record OY998130.1, on the reverse strand, counting down.
CTTTGTCGCTTTCTAGTTACGTATCTTTGTAATCGGTTCATACTCTGAACAATACCTCCTTTGTTATCCTTGGCGAAGCTTCTCTCCTCTGGACAATGAGATCGGCGTATCCTTGCCAAAAAGGAGCAGCTTTCTTTTCATTTCTATTTATATAGTATTTCAATCGCAGCATAAACTGTGGCATCAATTCGTGTTTGTCGGTACGAAAATCTCGATATTCCATTGTCAGGACTTTTCAATTCACTCGTCGTGAAATCTACTTACTGTTTCTCCGATCACGATTACGTTTCTTAATTAAAATGACAGAAAATTGCGGATTCGTAAATTAACATATTCGGACTGAGAAATCGCCACAACTCAAAAAATGTAATTTCGAATTGAAAAAAATTTACAGGCATTTTTTGCTGATTCAAAAAACTAAATAAAGTTGTAATCTTTTTTGCTAATTCCACTTTTTGCTAATCTCCAAACAATGTTGACAAGTAACGGAATCTCTTGAGAGCTCTCGGTTTTCAACTTTTTCAAAAGTTTCAAACGTCGATAACTGTTTCACGTGATCTGAAGTATTTCGTACGTTTTCATGGACATTATCATGAAAAGCTGGCGATCGTTGATTCGGCCGGAAATGTATAATCTATAAGACTTGAACATCAATTTTGATGAACGCTTTTGAAAATATTGAGCATTCTTGAAGAGAACAATCGCATTGAACGAATCGAAATATATAATCCAAATATTCTTTTCTTTTCGTGCGAATGTTTAATTGGAACATTGGACTTTCTTCATATATATATATATATGTTTCTCCGTGACATCCTGCATCCGATCTTTAAAATTTCGAGTTTTTTTTCCATCTCTTTGAACTTGCAGTTGCTCAATTACGCAAGATTTCAGGTGGACGCGAGGCTCATGCAGAAGGCTCGCTCGAAAAATACGAGTTATTTCTAGTCTTATATCTTCGAAAATCCTCGGCTTTCCTCACTGCCCCAGTAAATTCCATGATTTTTGTATGCAAGTCAGCAAACGTCTGTACAAAGTGTCCTCTCTAGAATGCTCCGTACTCTACAATTTCACGTATACCTATATGTAAAAATATGTATGTATCTACATTCATATACGAATTGATGTGCATGTATACAGTCCTTGACGCAGACGGTTGAGCACCTAGGTCAGCGTTTATCCATTTACTGAAATGTCGGACTGTAAAGCTTTCACTCGAACGTCCTTTCACTGGCTGTGGCTAGGGGATGTTTTTAGGACGACTTTCCCGAACAGACAGAGCCTTTGACGAACAGCCATTTTTTATTCAAGGTTCTTCGAGAGTCTTTGTTGCTCAGTGCGACTTTTTTATCTTACCGAATCTCGACATTGCAGTCAAACGCAAGACAGAATCTCTACACGCGAAAACGAATTCTGACGCGAATATTTTATTTTCTTTGAAAGAGTAGAAGAAAACGAGGATCTAAATGGGGGAAATATATTTCAAAACAATTCAAGCGTATGCGATAGATTCGAAAGGAGCGTCGGAAGGAAGTGTTGAAAAATTCCATTCAATGTGTTTCATGTAGCTCTCAAGCACGGCTTTCATTTACTGAGTTAATTAAAAGGTTCAGAATCTTTTTAATATCTGGAAGCTCCAGAGCCATTCGAAGGTGTTTCCTTCATTAAATCCCATTCCGTGAAGAAAAGATTGCGGCGTCGCTGGTTTTTTTTTTTTTTTGCGTGAGTAAGGCTCAAACAAAAGTCACTTTAGTCAAGTTCACGCCCGCCGCATATGAATATCATTTTTCACCGTCCTAGTTGTGCTACCACTTCGAGGCACTGACTCTTTTCCCCCTCTTTCCATGCTCCCCGGAGTTTTTCCCTTTGGAGGAGGATTTATTTAAAAAAAGAAAGAAAACTTCTCGTACACGGACTCAGGAAATGTTAACAGGTGGTCTTGAGATCGTTCAGTACGCACGTTTAATACGTTCAAGATTTCACATGTTACATCGGCACTCCTTTAGACACACTACCAAACGGTTAAAGCACACACCTGCCAACAAAGACGCCAGCAAGGCTACTACGATATGAAAAAGAAATGAGCACCAGCGACGATCGACAACTCATCCCTTCTCCCAGATCGTTAATAGCATTTCGACGGAAATTCAACCCCCTGTCTCGCCCGTTTCCCTTCTCCCTGTATACGGATCATCAATTAACACATTTCACAGATCATCAAACTGCATATACTCATCTATACTGATTATTAATGTAACAAACGGATATTTCTCATATGCAACGACTAATTCGCTCTCTCGTGATTGGGATATTTGCAATTATCGGTTCAAGTTATAGTTTACATAGGTCGAGCTGCTTTTGTATCTACACGAGTTTTGATTGAGCATTTCATGGCGAAATAGACACTTGTTATCCATAATCCTGATCTTTCAATTTGACGGAGACGGATGTTGAAAATGACCAAGAGATAAAATGTTTCGTTAATCGACAGCCAAGAGTAATTGATTGAGTCGGATTCCTTTGCCTTTTCTGTCCAATGGAGTTTTTAATTTGAAAAAAAAAAGAAAAACATGGAAATGCAGAAAAATAAAGGAGATAGTATAATACAAATTCTTTCGTTCAGTAATGGGCGCACTACACTGATGTACAACGAATACACGAAGCTGCTGAAAAGTGCTCGAGTTCGTACTAGAAAAACCGGATGAAGGACTGAGTAGGAGAGACCAAGATGAGGAAGAAAAATGCGAAGAGGGAACGGAGGATAGCGAACAGCCGCTCTTGTGCAGCTTTAATTAGGGCAGTGCTTTATCGAGAGCCTTGGTGAAGCATGATTGATGACGTTCTTCGTTATTACACAAATCTACTTGAGCTTGTATCGAAGCACCAGGCAACTATACAACCGTACGTAAACGTATAATCTGCAAACAATTGTAATCGATGCGATATTCAGAGGGAACGTCGTTGCGAATGGAAAGCGCGTTAACGGAGAAAAAAGAGAGCAAAGCCTCTTGGATCTCGTTGCCAAGAACTCTTTTTCGTGTCTTGAACTTCATAATGATATAAACTCTATCTCAAGATTTCTGAATCGTCAAATTTTCTAGGTCATTCCAAATATAGCAAATTGCTTTCGAGTACGCTGTCATTATCTCCCTTTTCACGCTTCCTGTTATTCGGGACTCGAGCATTCTTTCTGCAGCCATATGCCGTTTCGGATACTCATCCATTTTTATTTCATTAAAGTTTGAAGGTGTATAGATAGAATTGTGTAAACGGTTTATTAGCACGTTTGCACGTCCCTCGTCGTACTCTCCGTCCATTATCAGCATCGCCTAGTGCCAAATATTGATATTGCACATTTGTCTAATCAATGGCGATATCTATTTGCTAATATCGTCATTACGATAATGTCGATAATAAATCGTAGCGATGCAGTTGAAAGAAACAAACGTTAACGACAATCTTTCGATTAATAGAGTTTCTATTTCGACAATGATTACTTCTCTCGTGCGCTGTGTATCGATCGTTGCGGCGATTTCTTCGCAGGAGAACAATGCGCTTCTATTGGGCCAATATATCGTTCGATTATTTACGAACAAAGGTCGATGATGGCAGCTATTTTTATCCAAGTTCCCAATAACGAGGATTACTCGAAACTTTGAAAAAAAACGCAACTGCAAAAAGTTGTGAGTGGTGCAAAGAGAGCGACACGGAATATTGGATAATCGCCTAATATTGGATCTCGTTTTGGGAACTACGCTGCGCAATGGCTGTCCGGTGCATTGGAACTCAGTACGAAGCTTCGCTGAGGCAGTTTTATCGAAAAGATAAAAAGTAAATGACCAACGACCTCGATGAGGGGAATATTTTTTTTTCATGATGAAAACGATCATGGACCTGAATTTGAAAATTAAACTCTGTTGGAGGGCCTTTGATATTATTTTTTCATTGCATTCATTTTATCTTTGTGTTTTTTGAGTAAACGAATCCAACAAATCCTCCAATCCTGTGATCCTGGACGACGAACAAACTGTTACGTTCATCCATCGAAAATTCAATTATGCCAACGACTTAATTTACTGGCTGAAATAAATATGACTACACAATTTGATATTATTGTTAAATTAACAAGTTTTTATTACATTTGTTATACACTTCGTTGACTCAAGGAAGTTCTTGGCTGAGTGTACTTGTCGCCACGTTCTTTTTGTTTATTATAATCTTGCGCTGTATATACTGTTACTCGTTCTCCCTCGTTAAACCATGCCTCCGTCTAATAAACAAAAGAAGGATATGGTGTCCAAAAAATAGGAAAGATGCTTAGCGAAGCATAGAATAACAAAGAGAGTGGATTTCTGAAAGCTTCGAAAACATTGGGTGTGCTTAAGTCGTTAAGTGTATATCCGAGGAAGCATTATTCCCAAAGCCCAAAAGAGATAGACCAACAGCTACAAGCCAGGCTTGCAGCTTGCTTGGAATTGAAAGTTTTGTGACAGTTTAGTGTTCCATGTTAGAAAACTCTCGTGCGATTGCAACTCTCACTTTTTTTAAATCGAGAGGCTTTTATTTATATCTTTTAGTGCAATAAAGTGCAATATCCACGTTTTTCCTTGTTTATCGGGAAAGAACGCAGTATTCGGTAATTTTTCGTGGATTGAGGTAATTTATTAGTCAATGTGGTTGACCTTGAAAAGAGCCGAGCCAGATGGACAAAATTACAGTGAACGTAATGCAACAAAATCGAAAGCTGTAAGTATTAAGTATAATTTTGTTGATTCAACTCATCCATATAGATTATTGCACTAAAAAAATTGGTGCAGTCGAGAGAATATTGCATAGATAGCGTTCTCTTTCCATAGAAGCACAGTTCATATCCTGCAAGCGAAAACGCAAAGGAAATACTGCTAAATATAGCTTTCGGTACGCATACCGTTGAGTAGATTTCAATTATTAATTCTAGCTCGTAAAACCTTTATTCATACATTCATTGTTCGGTGATTAAACTACTTCCAAACGAGAATTATCTCACACATCGGAATAACAATGAATTCATGTGAATTGCATGAAAGCGATTAAATTTTTGAAAAAAGGATCAAGTACTGTTCAACGTGGCGAACATCCGTCCACTTTTGATTATTACGACAATTTTAATGTGCAATTTTCAATATGAATTCGGGCGGATTGAGGACTTGAGAAACGACTTTTTTGACTCTCAACTAAAGCAGCACTGGAAAACAATTTTGTAGAAAATCTTGAAGGTCTCATGGCTCGTCAGCTGCCTGGTCCAGATAAAACTTTTCGGAAATACTGTGAAATAAATTTTTTTTGAAAATCTTGTTAGTTTTTCTTCGGTTAGAACATTTTCGTGGATTTTAATACCGTAGGTTATTTATGGGCTTCCGGCTGTCGCATGGCTGGAGTAAAGAGTGGCCTAATTACGGGGACGAGGTAATTAGGTAAGCGACAAAGCTTCCCTCATAAGTGACACGATGGTCGACATGCATACTGTATTTAAACTTTGTGTCCGGTCCTCTTTTTTCGCATTTTCTCTCGCTTCCTTGCTTCCTGCGGGTTGGTTGCCTAATTACCGCTGCTGTGATTTTATTTTCGCATATATTTACATGGTCACATCTGTATGATTGGACAATACTAACGGGAAAAAAAAGCTTTGCCGTTATATCACTAAACTGGGTGCTTTGGGGCAAAGCGTCATTTAGAAAAACAGCGACCGCAAGGAAGTTTTTTTTTGTTATCCAAGGCAGTCGTTTACAGAGACCTTTCTTGTGAAAATGTTACGTTGTGAGTTTGTCAGCCATCATGCCTGTCCAAGAGTAGAGAGTTAGTAAAAAAAACGTTGTCTTCTGTGGAAGAGTTGCCATTCGAGAATGTTGCAATTTGGGAAAATTATTCGAGCAAACTTATTTTCCGGTACACTCGCTTTCCGGAGCGCTTCCAAAGTGCCCTGTAAATAAAGTTCATGGAGTTGAAATGGATAATTATATAGGAGTACTCGCATAGAGATGCGTATACACCCGATACGCATCTATTCGAGCGTTAAACAACTTCAATGCAGCATTTCAGGTTCATCTTGCAAACAGTCGACGTAATGCACTTGCTCGAGCACTTGCTCCTATCCAGAATTAATAGCCGAATTGGCGAAGGGCCAGCGTAACCCATTTTCGTTTTACGTAACACAGGTTGACAAATTGGAAAGGGCTAGGGTGCATCATTAGAATCGTGACACAGCATTCGGAAGCTGGTCTAGATGAATCAATTGCAGGAATACGCTTCTACCCGTTTCGCTGTTTTTTATGGAGCTCATTATAAACATTCATATACGATTATTTTAAATTATTTTCATCAATTTTTCTGTCGCACCATTTACACGAAAACAAAAAGTGCACTCGGAAATATTCTTAAACCCCGCTGGCCTGCCAATCCAGAGCAATTAATCGGTCGATCGCAAATATAAAAAAACATTATGAAACAAAGAAACCATGATGAGGATCCAGTTGTTTGTTGGATTCCAACGAGATATGGCCTCTCAACGAGACTGTAATATCCGAGTCATGATCCTGCAGCAAATTGTCAGCGAATGCACTTTCAAGTGTTTAAGGTTGACTCGATTTTTAAAATCGTGGTATGCTCCATTTTCCCATACTTTACGGGGTGAGAAAAATATTGTCATTTTCCAAAAATTCGGGGTGGTCTTTTTGCTGCACAGTCAATATTGCCCACTCTGTATAACGGTTTTATGAATAAACTCAGATTCCATCGTCGTTTTTAATTAGTTCAATCTGCTCCGAATGTAGTATGGAAAATTTGCCGAATTTGTCTCCTTTCCGAGGTAAAAATTATTTTAAAACATCGGTCCCATTTCGTTTCAGCTTTTGAAGCACCCTTAACTTGCACAGCTTGCGCACAGTTGTTCAAGTAGCTTTCATGCCAAAGTAAAAGAGCGCGAAACTTGGTGAATTTTGCTTTCCTTGGTGTTTCCAGGTTACGAGAAAATTGTTCCCTGTATAAACGAAGTCCAATTAGAAGAGCGGAGTGGTTGAAAAGTTCTCCGCGTGTCGATGCGGAAGAAACATTCGAAGGTTTCGTCTCCTCTCGTCGTATCAAATAACAGGGAGAAATACTGATACGGTATTGAGATATCCTGCTATCTTATTTGTGCATTTGCTGCTTGGAAGGATGGGGAATGCACAATGTGCGGGTGCATGCCTCGTTGCATCGTGGTACACGCTCGCGCTACATTTAATTCATGAGAGTAGAAAAATAAGCCAACCAAAAATTACAAGGCTCTTCAGTGACGGAATTGTAAAACGGAATTCATTGAAGGCACGTGAATTATTGTCTCAGTGTTGCTTCAAGGAATCTGGTCGATTTTATGCCGGAATTTGTCATACGAACATACGAATGTATAAAAAAAAGAAATAAAAGTTTTATTTTATATTTTATATTTTCTGACCGTCAACAACTGTTTGTTTCTCACAATTCACTTAGTCTCGATACTCTGTGGGTAGAAACTTATATGCCAAAACCTACAGTGGTACTAAAGCGGATAAAAATTGTTTTTATTCTTCAATATTCACGTATCATTCTTCCTGGCCTTTATTTTTACGAGAGCCTGGAGATTTAGTGAACGGGAAAGAACATACTCGTCTAGTACATGATGTATTTGTGTGCCACCTGCTTTCTCTCCCATTTTTTTCCATTGTCTTTATATTTTCGCTCTCGCTATGTCCCCTTTTAGTGTGTATGCATACTTTTAGTGCCGTGCATACTACTGAAAGCTACTAGCAAGGCATAGCTGTAGAGCTGAGTGTATGGAGCATCAGAGGTACTTTTTGCCACCTAAGCCCTGAGGATCATTGACACTTTAATTCCGCACACGCGCATCCTGCTCTTTTGCACGTCTGACGCAGATACGTTTTCCAACTACAAGTTCAGTGCTTCTGCTTCAAGCTCGGGCTTATAAAAATGTTTTTTCTCGTTGTTTTGTTAGTCCAACACTATTACGGAACAAAAGGAGCTTGAAGGAAAATATGAATGATATAAAAATGAATATAAAATAATCATAATTCTTCAAGAAACTTCTAATAGTCACTTGAAAGTCCAACTTTTCGGGAATTTATATCTGGCTATCCAAAATAATGGCACGAGGGAGAGAGCAGATAACCTTTATTTATTTTTTCATATTAGAACATCCTCTTCAAGAATAAGCCGCTCCCCGCCATAATCTTGGAATATTCCTCAAATCAGAGGCTACTCATCTCGATACATTCTGAATGGTCAGGAACAAAATTGGAATCGGAAAACCGACTGAAATGATTTTCAATAAATCGATTCTTCGATTATTGAATTATTCTGCCACTAAGTTCGAGCGGAAGCAGTTCATTCGCAAACGAGGAGGTGAGAGAGCTTGTCTCAAGGAATGAGAAAATCGCTTTTCAGTACCGCATCAGTTATTAAGAACAAACCAGTAGACAGAATTCCCGCAACGTACGCATTTAGTCGCTATGAAGTGTGAAATCGCCATTATCACGATCTTCCGAAAAAAAAAAAACACGGTCCTTTATCTCGGGTCCACGGTGATTAATTTCCTCAGAGAAAATGTTGCTCAGAATTCAAATCACAGTTCAAATTGGAGGGAAATCTCCACGAGGGAACGGTGAATCGGCTGTGACGCGTATAATTCGAATGTTCTTCATAGGGAAAATGTATAAAGAGCCCGTAATAGGACGAGACCCTCTTCAAGCTTTCTCTGCTTAAAGACCATCCGAGCCTCGGTGATCTCTCCTCTTTAAAGCAATAAAATGAAACGGTATCCCGCATTCGACGATGTGGAAAATGTAGAATATGGGAGAGCGGGTATCCTGTAGCGCGAATAACACCAAAACGTTTTTGGCTGCCTTCACGTGGTGGAGAGATAAAGAGAGCTAGACCGAAAGATACAGAAGGTGGAAAGATTTTCTGCACCATGCTCACGCCTTCGCGTAACTCTTTTTCCCTTATCTTAGGCTATACCCGAGTGGCCGATCATTTTTCCGTCTGTGATATAACTGCCTGTCAGATAGCAGAACACTTCGAGCTACAGTCGTGAAAAGCAAATGGAGAAAATGAGAGAAACGTAAACGTAACGGAGGAAGAGAGAGAGAGAGAGAGGGAGAGAGAAGAGAGAGAGATGGTGGAGATCTGGGAAATAAGGGCAAATCTTATTAAGCAGCACACTGCTGCATACAAGGTGGCAAACTCACCAGATTTGTTGAAGGAAAAACCCTCTCAGCCTCTTCAGTTTTACCACGTTCGTAACCGAAGTACAAAGTCTCTGCATTCCAAATGCAGCTCCGCCGAATATAAACGTACAAACCTTCCATCGCATCTCGTGAAGGAACAATTTATTTTCCATCCAGCTCGTAGGTAGAGAAGAAACCACGCCGGAAACCCATGTATTGCCGACGTGAGCAACTTGTAATTCGCTACTTGCATCCGTAACGCACATTCGTTGTCGCAGTTGAACTCGTGCAGAAGAGAAGAAACGTAATCTCACCCCCATCATTCCATCAAACGGATTGAGGAATGAATTTAACAGGAACTCGCAGAAGCATCTTCCGGGTGTAAATGATGAGCGGTGAAGATATAACAACCTCAAGCACTCATTCGTTCATTGTCTGGAACTCCATTCGACCCCACCAATTTCTACGAAAAAGATAAACGTGGCTTCATCGAGCAGTAGATTGGCATTTGAAGAATGAAATGCATAAATGATTCCCCTGAAAATTGAGAACTTTCGAATCACCAGCATGTTCTTTAAGACCGCACAATCTCACACGAAATCAGAATGGAAGAGAAAATTCTTCTGGAATTTGTAACAATTTGCGTAATTTTGTGGTCACAGTTTACGAAGACTGCATATTGTCAGTGGAAAGTGGCGCTTATTCGCGGCTTTCATGATGAATACACTTGAGGAGACCGGACGATAGAACTTTCGTAATAAAAATGTAGCCTCAATGGAAATGAAGATTCACAGATGAAATTGGTTGTCTTATATATTCATAAAACGTGACGCTCCAATCGCGCGAGAAAGACTGAATGAAGACGAGTACTTATGCCAGGATTTTCAGTAGTCGTAACAATTTGTGGTCAGACATGTTAGCTCGCGAATTTCCTGACCTAAAATCGTAGCAACGTGACCACAAGCTCACCGCTTGAGCTGAGGGACGGTCGCAGTGGGTTGCCTGCAGCTCTTTACCTTCATTGTTAGTGCGAAGAGTTATCGTTCTAGTGTCAAGCTTTTTCTATCGGCACATGCCTTTGTATCCGCCGCAAGGTTAAGGGTATCAGCGAAACTGTCTCTGAAAGAGATTTTCTCTGTTCGGTTATTCCAATGAAATAAAGTTATGTATGAAAATACAGCAAATTTTCAGATCGACAAAACTTTCGAACAAACGCATTAACATTTAGAAATTATTAGCAACACTTTCATGGCTTTCGTGCCGAAAATTTTGTCACATTTCTCTTGTGGTTTGGTCGTCATTAGAGTTGAAGTTCTGTTTTTTTTTTTTTTTTTGGTGCCAGATCGCAAAGACAATTCTTTTGGGACGTATACATTTTTTTTATCAAGTTATGAAGAAGTTTTTAATTATCGAAATATGGTGAACGATTTCCGACGTTCAATTCCAATGACATATATTTTACGTAGCCGGGATTCTCCATGTCGATCCGAACTTTGATTTAGTCGTCATCGGAGCAAGACTGGAGAGAATAAAGTTTCCGCAGAAAAAGTTGAAAGTTTAAAAGGATTGCACAGTGAGTTTGTGCACCGAACGACTTTTTCCGTTGTGAAATCTTTTATTTTACAGATTTTGACGTTTAATAAGCGCCGTTTTACTCGGAATGAACTTTCGAGAAAAACAAAGAAATTGGATCTTGTGAGTGGTGTCACAATGCTACTGCGCTAGAACCAAGCATATTTATCAATTGGAGTTGCTAATGAGACGCTAATTATTCTCTGCTCCAGGTAAAGTCTTGCTCAAAGTCTTGCTTGACAGCGACAGCTTTCGAAATTACCTGGTGAAACAAGCGAACTAGTTACGTCTGGACTGCATGATTTGTTACCAATTCGTCGTAAGGTCAAGAGTTACCTCGTCAATCAATGTCCGCTCATACATATTCGTTGGCTGCATGGAAAAAGCTTTTCAAAATTGGAAAAAGGTTTTTTATTTGCTCCCAAGCAGATCATAAAGATTCGATAGGCTTATGCCAATAAAAAACACTATACGTGTCTGTGTAGCCAATTCAGAAGTTGTGCATTCAGTTCTACAATCCAATAAGAGTGGAGCAATTGTTCAAGCATATTTAGTTGTGAGATTCCCTCATCCTTATTATTTAGAAAGCTCTTCGGAGTTGGCTGCATTCTGGTAAAGTTCCGGTTTACGTTATAGATGCCGATACGTTTGAAGCTTAAAAACTTGTTCGAACTTGGTCTGAACTTCTCCCACGAAACCAAGGCTAACATTTTGTAGAATTTGGGAAAAAACTCGTCGCAAAAATGGGGAAAGATGAGGATGGAAAGTTATTGATAAGAATGGCACGCCATCATTTTGAATCGTCTCTCTGCCGAGGCTTTCATATGTACTGAGATCTTAATTCAAGAACTTGGATTTAAACGGGGATCTTTACTGGGTTGCGTATATCGATTCATGCGACGTATGGTTAAGGAGACGCTGAGCCAGTGGCGGCACTGCTATAGCTGCAAGGTCAGCTGCACAGAATAAAATGCGCAACCCCGATTGAAAAAACAGTCACGTTGATTTCCTCGAGGTCGAGCAATGGACCGAAATCGAGGTCGGAGTGTAACAGAAATCGAACTCCAGCACGGGTGAACTGGTTCGTAGGATTGTTCTGGAATACGGCTCGTTTTCGAAGTTATTACTTCATAACAGTTCTGAGGTGAGACCTCGAGGAAACGCAGCTGTTTAGAAACCAAGAATACTCTACGAATACATCAACGAATACTATCACCGAATTTTCATTGTTAAGGCAGCACAAGTGCACTTATTGTCCCACCGAAAATAGACTGCTCGTAACGCATAAACTGTTGAATTTGGCTACACTCAGATGGCTCCACACATGGGAAAGTCGCTCATGCAAACAAGCAGAGGTTATGAAATCGTTCATGTGATAATCGAGCAAATAATTTCAACGATCTTTCACAATTTTATTTAAATATTTTTGAATAAATCGATCGAACGAACAGGGCTGTTTGTTCGAGCGCCAATTTTCATAAAACAACGAGAATGTAAATTGCAGTTTGTGCGAGATAATTTAACCAGTAATGCGAACGATCGTGACGATTAATTACATTTATTATCAATAATTTATTCTACTTTTCGATCCTACACACGTAGTTTTACACATTTCGTTATTTATGGTTTTTTTTTCGTTCGGAGGGGAAAAAAGCGTTTTAGAAATATCGGTAAAATTTAGAGAATACATAAAACCCTTAAGACCACTCTGTGCAACTGTTTATGTAGGTCAGTATGGAAGTTTTATCCTCCTTATCTGCTTCATTACCGACTAGTACGAGCTTTGTATGATAATGAAAAACTTCGGGTATCCACTAAACTGTTTTGAGTCCGTGAGCATTTTAACGCAGTCGCCGTAAGGCCACAGCTTGATGCTGTTTACGAAACCCAACGATGATGACCCTTCGAAAAATGACCCGTGCATAGAATCACACAACGGATCCGGCGGTCTGTCCGTGTCGGACGACGTCAAAGCTGCATCTGTTATTCTTGGAATGTTCGAGCTCGTGGAAGGAATACATTGAACGAGGAATGCTTGAATGATGATCGATGGTTGGTGAAAGCAATTTCAGCTGTCAAAAGGCCCGTTAATAGAAATTGAGAATCCCATCGCACAGCTGATAGTTACTTTTCCATCAACAACCATTTTCTTTCGTGCCCTCGCAAATATCTCGCAGTTCGCTAAACTGCCAAAAGGTCAGATCAACTTGTAAAAGGTTTGCACTCAGCAACTTTTTTTACCGCCGCGAGCAAGCGCAACTTATTCACGTAGCATACACATTTTTTACAACTTGATGTGGCAAATAATACGTGCACTCTTCATACAGAACGTAAATATCAGGAATAAAAGCATAGCATCCGGTGAACACGAGAAAGTCAGGGAGAAGAGGTTGAACGAAATTATCTCCATACGTGCCTCGCTTCTGCTGGCTGTGCAATGGACTAGATATGAGCGAGGGTTAGAGCTTCCCTAGAGAAGTGTCGTAAAACTGACTGTGCAAATCCTCGCTGTATAAACTTTCGTTAACAAACAGAAACAAACTATTCATCGTAGGGAGACAAGTCACTTCATCTGAGAAAAAGTCTGCAAGTCATATCGTGAAAAAGAACTTGGGGTTCTGTTCTTTTTTGTTTTTTTTTTACAGATCAACAAATCCAAGTTCGATGGTTGGCTTTTTCTGTGATCCATAAAAACATTTCATTTTATTACGATCGGGGCTCCTCGTACTACATTGCTATGCACATGAAATTTCCAACATTTTTTCTGATGACAAATAGTGTCCCATAAATGTTAAATGAAATAAAATGAAATAAAGATGACGAGTGAAATGTGAAAAAACTGAAAACACGCATAACGAGATTTTGGGACTGCATTCTCTTGCTCGCTGTAAAATATTTTATTCATGTATTCCTAGTGGGGTTTCAAGTGTGAGGTAGTGGCAAGACATAGTAACGTGAAAGCAAGGGATATGGACTTGAGTTCCATCCGCCCATTTGCACAATTGGTCGCTCCCGGAGCCGAGGCTTCATTCAAAAGCAAAGAGCTCCTGGCTTATCATAAATCCATTCTGTCTCGAATTCCACGCAGTGTTTTAAATATTCAAGCCTTTGAGGACAGAAAATGAATTGAGATTCGAAAAATACACTTTCCAATTATTGAAGAATTATAAACGACAAAACGGATGTGGGACAAAGTTATTCTGTCAGTCACTAGAAAATTCTGGCATTTCAGCAAATGGAGATTTTATTCCTCTGATTCATTTCAACAACATCCATGCAGACCGCTCGAAATAAATAAAAAGTTGTAGAAAAACTACGTGACTATGGCGCCGTGAAAAATGCTCGCCTTTTCACCGCCTTATCTTACATTTTATAGACTTCCTGCCATAACTGGAGCGATCGAAGCAATACGCTGTAAATCCTTTGAGTATCCGCGCATGTGAAAATAGGTATAGGAGTCTTTCAGAAAGTGCGGAGCTGTCTGCACAATGACGAGAAGATAGCAGTTTCTCTACGAAGTGACTTTCCAAAAACCAGAGTCGTTGAAAAGATAATGCGAAGATTTTAAGTTCCGTTGTTTTTTTTTTTTTTCCAGCAAAAAAATAAACTGCAGAACCGACGGTATTGCAGCATTTTTTTCTCGTTCATGTTTTACCGCAGGATTCATTCGAGAACAATGATTTGAATATAGTTCCTGAGGATGATTGAAGTTTACGAGGGAAATATTTTTCCTTTCGTCGGGATTAATTACCAAGGAGACTCTGCGCATGCAATTTCATTAGACTTCGATGCACACGAATAGACTAAAAGCATGTTTGCATGCGTCAGTAGTACGAGTCAGTAGTTTTACGGAGTTGATGGTGCCGAGTGTACTGATCGTGTGGGAGATTTCTCTGCTGCTTTATACTTGAATGAATATTTTTTTTACACACGAAATAGTAAGTGTAGATGTATATGTTAATTCGGACATGCGTTGCTCATATAAACGGTTAATCAGCCTAGTGCATCCCTCTTGTGCCTACACATTATAAAAAAGGCTTTATACGGTTATGTACTGGATTACTTATCGTACCACAGAAGCCTCGTAGTCCTCGTTTGAGTTTATTCCGACGTTTGTTTCGCGGACACACCTTTCTCTGACTTTTCAGCTGCTAAAGCCTTTCGCACACATTTATCACAGTAAGGTGGACTTTATTCGGTGACAACAGAGAAAATTATTTACATGCTGACAACTCGACTTTGCGATACTCGCACAACGTGGCGCGTCAATCAACATTATTTCGGAAATAAAAATCATTTATTTTGATTCTCAACCGGAGAAAAGGGAACCAACCGATGGAGAGCTGATTAGCAGTACTGACATTTTTACGATCCCATAAATTTCATACTTTCGCTCCTCAAACAGAAAGTTAGTAAGTAATGCGATTTACTTCTGGTGTGATGTAATTATTAGAGAATATCGCGTGGTTATCTCCTTGGCACGCTCAATGTCCAGTTTCCGAGGGAGGGATAACAAAAAAGTTGCCGAGCGTGGGAAGCTCGGCTTTTCCACAAATAGGAGAGTTCTAAACTTTCGGGATGAAAGCTGAACGGAGTTATATGGCAGAAGCTCGCGCCATTCTTCAACCAGACTCGGGGAAACGCCCTTGTTAAACCGCAGAATCCAACAAAGTGTTGTGGTTTTTAAATCGTTAGAAAAAGTGTTGAAACTTGATATTTCCTTTTTATGAGGAAATTAGTTTTTACCTTGTGTACCAAAGGATCGAGCTATTACTCGGATGAGGTGTTACTTTTCCAAACCATCAACGTCTGACATAAAACATTATTGAAAAGAGAAAAATAACTCCGTCTCATTGTTTGACTCAATGAGGATGCATTTTTTTTCTTTCGAGATCCTGGAACCGCTTGTCGAGCGAGTCCTTCAAATATTTATTTTTTATTCGATAGAAAAATCTCTATTGAAGAATAATTCTAAATTTTTCATTCCCTGACCAATTTTCAAATCTCATGAATAATCAAAAGATGCAGAGAAATAAAAAATCTCAATAACTCATTCGAGAAACTTTGTTTTTTAAAACGAAGAGAACGATTGGTGGTTGTGGCTGCAATTTTGAATAGAAGAAAATATTTTTGCGAATCGTTGAAAAATTGGGAAATTTAATAATTTTCCATATTTTATTGAGCATTTTTCAGAGTTTTTATAAAAGGGAAAATTGAAATTATGTTTCTCATTACGGCCAGTGAGCCGTGAGGTAGATATTCGAAAACGCTTCATTTTTGTGGAAAATTCGATATTTCTACTGAAGAGAGGCTGCAAGAGCCTTAATTAGGTTCCGATGAAAATGGGCTGTTGTGTTTCATGGATTCATCGTCACGCTTCATCGATTCCTCAAAATAGCATCCAACGAATCAGCACGTGAAATCATCATTTCATTCGCATCCTCTCCGTTTCGTTTTTCATTCGATGTTCCATTTTTTAAATCTTTTTTATTTGATCGTGTTCATTGGGTCGAACTGAGGTTCTCGATGGTCTCTTTGGGGACAGACCCGTGAATTTTCGGCGCTTCGCAAAATTGGTGGATTCCTGGCGCATCACGGCCAAATGATTTCACTTCTGTACTCAATCTTCCGTATAAAATATGCAATCGTTGGGTGAGAGACTATTACTGCCGTAATGATGGTACAACCGGCTGTCTCGAGTTCACTAAAATTCGAGAAAAATGCTCACCACGTGGAGCACGTGATCAGTAATTTTTAATAAAAAAAAAAAAAACAAAGAAAAAAACCTGGAATCGTGTAATTTGAAAATTCATTTCTTCTTTTTAAAGCATTAAAAAAAGTAAGTGCAGCACGTCGAAGTCTGGACGTTAAAATGATGGATTATTACGTCGCAATAATTAATCTTTGCAGCCTTATAGAGACACGATTCGAGGTGAACTCGAAGAGTTAATGCAAGTGCATCACAACTCCTTAACGAAAAAGTGCTGACGGAAATTTTAGACGTCGGGGCATCTTGTGAAATTGAGACACAAAACTTTTATAGCTCGCGGATCCATCGCGATAATTAAGGTACTGCTTACATTCGCGTGGCCCGATAAGACCTCGGTAGAAAATTCATTATCGAGAAAATAGAATACAGGAGGAACATAATTATTCGATGAAGATGGACCGAGAGCAAAAGCAGAGTTGCCAAGACATCAGGGAAATTCATCTCTCCCGAGATCTGACCCGAAGCGAACACCTCAAAAACCGTGTTCGATTTCCCACTGCGGAGAGTTTAAAAATATGTTATCGATTTATTAGCAACTAGCGGAAATATCTTTAAAATTCGCATGGAACAAAGAAAAATTCGAAAAAGCATGAAAATGCAATTTGCACATGGATGTTCTCGTCGGAGTTGCAAAATATCGAGAAGTTTTATTCAATCTGCTCTAATGTTTATAAAAATTCATAGAAAAATACATGCGTTGTGTAAATTCTCAAAAAAAAAACGCCACTACGAACTTTCAAAACGCCATTCTCCATGGAAATAAACTCAAAAAAAAAGAATTCTTACGAAAAGTCTTTAAATATTTATCGCTTTGAAACATATTTTGACGAGCTCTCGGACATTGTGAGACGCGCGATACGTCAAATGAAAAATCAAGATCGAAGTATGGACATATTTTCACTATAACAAATTTTCCTCTTCGATGCAACAGGAACTAAAAAATAGCCATCAATCTTTCGTTTCACAGAGCATACCCATGAATGTCTATGTCTGGCGTTAACGAATAAATTCATATATAGAGCACAGCCCGGGCTGAAACGAGGCAGCTCCCGTGCTTAAAGACATATATATGCAGGTGCACTGTCGTCCTATCAAACGGTGGGTATACAGATATATGCTGAATGACTTATCGACTGTATCTAATCGCAGCCAAACTGAGAGGGAAATGTACCGTTTAATATCGATTTCAAAGGCTCTCTGATGGCTATATATCGTTTATACCACTTATCTGATACTTGTATGCTCTCACGAAACATCAAACGCATTCACCGCGTCGGAAAACATTGGTTACACTCAGCGGGGTTTGCATAGCGCGTGATGAGCGGATATCCAATTCATCTTGTCGCAAGGGCATGTGTATCTAAGCAAGAGGCACGGATTTGTAGGGCGCCAATACGGAAAAATGCAAAGGCATAAAACTGCGTGGAACAATGTCAAGAGAATTTTGCGCTGGAGAGCTATCCTCTTTAAAAATCCGACGAATGCCTGCCACTCGATATTTTCCATCCCAGCTTATCTCTTTAATGTTTTCCAATTAAGAATCCGTCGATGGCGAAATTATGATAGGATGAAAGTTTTTTTCCTGTGCTATCACCTTAACAATTTTTTTTTTCTTCACTTTTGAAATTATAATTAATTATATTCGATGCGATAATCACTTTGCTCTTAATTAATCAACGATAATGATCGATCGAATGCGTTTGCGTTCATTTTTGATATTTTAAATTATTTAAAAATTAAACTTTTTGTTTATAAACATTTCTTACCCTTCGAAAATGGAGGATGCGAAAACGTTTTCACGATTTCATTTAAAATCAAAATATTTCTGTATAAAAAAAAAAAACTCCTTTTGATGTGGTGGAACTTTCGAGAAATTGCAAAAGCGATGTTCGGACGAAAAAGCGTTCAAAGTTTCAAGAGTCTCAAGCAGCAGGTCGAAGCCTTCCCTATGACCGAGACTGCAACGAGCCAGAGCTATTAGAATCTTGCAACCAAAATTCAACAGCATAGTTATGAGACTTTAGATTCTTTGAGATCCTTACTAAAAAGGTCCCTCGACCTTTGCCGGCAACTTGGTGCGAATCTGCCCACCAGCGCAGCGTTTTTCTGCATTTTCTGCTGAAAAAAAATGAATAATTATTGAGAAACATTTAGAGCTTGAAAATTATCCTTAATCTTTAGATATTGGACGATGTAACACAGAAAAACAATAATAGTTGAAAATTAGTGTGCAGACAAAGAGTTATCACGTAACGCCTCTTTTTACACAATATATAGATAGTTTGATTGCATTTTGGCTCATGCTTTATTGACGACGCTACCAAGATACGAGTAATATTGGCGATTGCCTTGATGGTCAGCTTCCCATGTTGTTGAATTTGTAGAGAACCATCAGACAACAGATTGGAATGTAGTAGTAAATCACGGTTCGATATGGGAGTCGCACAATGTATGTATATTTGTCCATGCATGATTGAAGATCGTTGATACATAATTTAACGATACCAAGCACCATAACTTTATATCATTCTCGATAATATAAGTGGATATATAACCGTTATCGGAAAAGCATCAGCGAAATATCGGAAGGTATTTACGACAAGTACTGCCGTTGACTTTTTTTCCATGTCTGTGTCGGAGGCCTATATTTACGCTGTCTCGTAAAAATGCCTGGATATTAATAACACGGGAATTTAATTTATGTTATTGGAACGAAGTAAAAACGGTTTAAGGATACAACTGAAATATTAAGCGGATACAAGCTACACATTGGACGACGAGCTTCTTACAATAGCGCGTCTGTATATTTTTCCGAGACTTCCGGAATAATATTCAAAGCTAACACAATCCAAACAACAACATTCTTCGAGCACAAAAGGTCCGTAGGCGATCCTACCTGCTACTTCTAATTATAAAGGATGTAGCACGATCTTCCGGCAACTCTTGCACCTTGCTACTCTGTTCGCTCACTACGTTCCACGGAATTCCTTCCGCTTAACCACGTATCTCGAACGCACGAGGCGTCAGCAAAGACCGTGTAGCATATCTAATTTCTTTAAACATAATTAACAACGAAAATGACAAAACAGAGAACAAACAGAAAGATGAGAGTGTAGCAATGCAAAAAGGGGAACGTGAACGTGAGAAACAGGCAATTGGCTCGAAAAATATTCAACATTGCATGATTCACCGAATAATTAGTTCCGCGAAAAATGTGTTCGCCACGTTCACAGCTCATTCGATGATTAAATATCGATGAAATTTAACGTTCATGCCTGGCAATAACATTTCGATGACTCAGCAATATTTTGTTTCGGGTCTTGGAGAAAAATGCGAAGTGAATAAAATCGTTGGTCGCTCTGTCGAGTTTTCGCAGTTCGGATCATCGTCGATAATCGTTTGAAATGTAAAAAGTAGATGGAATCCATTATTTCGTAATGGACCAGAGTTTCGGAGCGTGTATTCTATCGACATTGCAATAGAATTTGAAAAGATCGACCATGACGTTGTGCACATGCTTTTTTGGCGTGTATAAATCTCCAAAGAAAACTCAATTCATTTATTGTTATATATATGAATCCGTCGAGAGCTTTCTGTGCACACTGAATGGTCGTAGTACTTAGGAATAGTAATAGCACGATCGGAGATACTTTCGTAATCTTCTCTTTTAGGTGACGTTTCTGGCGAGCCGCATAGCGAACTCAGTCACAGAATCAATCACGTTCGAGCTTTCAAGCATGCAGCGTTGACCTGGCTCATCTATCAAAAGGACGAACTCTCTATCATATCTCTCTCGCTCCCTCGTTCGGTTTTAACCAACGCCGTAGCTCGAAGGAAAAGTTTTTTGCCACGAGGTCTATTGCGAAAGTTTCGCTCTGTTTCGTTGCGGATACGTCAATATCATTCGTCTAAAAAGATTATCGATGATAATCTATGGTTCTGCTATTCTTGTGATTTCCTGATAGAAAAAAAACTTCAATGACGGATGAATGGCAACAATCTTTTTGGGAACATTAGGTCAGCAGGTGACTTTTGCACTTATTTCGTGATGGAAATGGGCTGGTTGTAAATCTTGTTATCATTGCGTGCGTATATCCGTGAAGTTCGTGTTCATCGTCTCTAAACTTGGCCAAAGAATGACGGAATAAGTTAAAAAGCATGTTGGATGGGAAATCATAAAAAGACGCTATTCCCCGTGTTCGACGTGGTATATGAAGTGAAAGCAAGAGAGATCCCTAGAGTGGGCTACATGGTAAGACGAAAGGCAGCTGTGAAATAGTGGAAGAGGGTAACAGAGCCAGCAAGGGAAAACAGAACCGATGTGAGAGCCGTTCGAAAAGACCCACCACCTGTTGCCATGACTACCGCTGGGAGAGCAACAGCCGCCTGGTTGGCGCGAGGAAAGCTTTTCCTTTAGCACTGTTGTAGCATTTGCCGAAAAGCGCTGCCTATCCGAATATATAACTGATTAGAGCTCGCAGCAAAGCGTGCTGGAGCCTTGTTTATCAATTCGAATGATCGTTAATTTTCAACCCCCTAGCAACTGTCGTATAAAAATACAAAGCTCGCGGTTAAAAGGGAGAATCGGTGCTTCCAGAAGCTGTTACCAGCAATGCAAATAAAACCTTTTCTTCCCAATTACGAGGAACTGGAATGAACTATTCCCTGGAGAACTTTATACATGGCTGGATATAATAATACTTCGGATCCTTTCGGAATTGTAAATTTATCGCACGGTTCGCAGAACAGCTCACCATTTATCAATGAGATAACAAAAAAGTTTGTATTTATTGCAAACCGCGATCTAGATTCGAAGAAACGTAATAGGAAATACCCTGCGGAACTATGACACTTCCTTAAATTGAAGCTTTCGCTTCTTACTCTGCGAGGCTGACCTTGTAGCTGGCAGTACCGCGACTGGTCCAGCGCTTTCCCCACCAAACATCGCGTGGATCGATATACGCAGTCGAGTAGAATGCTTCGTCAAAAGAAAACTTGTGGAATCGATATTTTTCTCATTGTCACCCAGTTATTATTTATTGCTTTGTCTTTATCTTCCACAATGATTCTGCCACATTTGCTAGCATCAGAACCACCTGTTGTAAATTGCAAATCAATGAATGGTGTCGTCACCGAAACTACACGACCTACTGAGACAGAAAAAACGGAATAATTTCAACGCAATTCCGTGGTAAAAAAAACCGTCAGTGATTTGTTGCCATCGACGAAATTTGTCGAAGCGAAAAACATCGCCTTTTTCTCAACAATTTCTATGTAACTCCCAACGCAGTTCAGTCAATGACACTGCGTCTCAACCCTCAGCGCGACATTCGGTCGCTTTGAGCCCTCCATCAAACAGTGACAACAACGACCGCAGGTAAATCGTGACTCGAACAGCGTTCCATATGATTCTTGCAAGTTGCACAGAGCTCGATACTTACACCATTTGCTATATATCTACACACGTCGGGATGCTTTGTGAATTCGAAATCCTAGAACTCTGGACGACACGAACGTTCGCTGTGATGCATTTGGCTTTGTTGAATAGTCGAGCAAGTGCCTTCACTTCTGTAGAACGTAACGGCAAATATATTCTTCTAGCTACACAGCAACGCTGCGCATAAATCTACTCTTCCGGTTACCCAATCTAGCGAACAAAACGATTTGAAAGCTCTTGAGTACTTTTAAGCTGGACATTCCGACCGGAACAACTCTGTAATTAACCCTTTAAGTATGTTTGAATCCCCAAGATTAAAGAATAATTACGCAACCTGTTACTTGAAGCTTTGTTCAGAGAAACAGCATCTAGGACTCTTGTCGCTTTTGTTAAAACAGTCTCAACGCGATTTTCCTCGCGGCCTGAAGTTATTTTAGTCTGCATCAGATTAGTACACGGGATCTTGTTAGACCATGAAGTTTTGAGAACCAGCGTCGGAACTTGACAAATTTCAAATTCACTCCATATCCGGAAAACGGGTTTCTAGATGGCACTGCGAACTGGTGACGAGGGAGCGCGATAACACTTTGCGTTCGAGATACTATTCTTCTAAGAGAAATCTCGTTTTTCCTCAGACACATAATCCCTCGAGTACAGCACTCGGTCTGGGAGACCCATAAGAAAATGTGATTACGTTTAACAAAAAAAAGTGTATTCCTAATTTTTCGAAATATCGAGAAAAAAATGAGAGTTTTCATCAAACTCAACGGTGAGGATATCCTCGTTTTCCCTCGGACCTGGAATGTTATTTTTGGAAAAAGTTCAAGCCGGCAAACTATATCGGAAGTTGCATTAGCAAAATGGAATTTCGTGTTTGGTAATGGAGGCCTCTGGTGCAGTGATGGTTCCGAAAGTTAACGCGTGAAAATATTTGTTGGAAATGTTGGTGTTTTCCAACGGTTCCTAACGTCGCTGAAAGCAGCAGTAGCATTCCATTTGGATAATTGTAAAACGAATCGATATCTTTAACAAACATCGCACATGCAGCTCGGAGCCATAGATAATTCAATCAACGTACTAGCGTTTGGAACCCGCACGTATAAATTGGCCACGGTTGTCAAGCCTTGAGTGAATCTCTCGACGTTGATTTCAGTTACAAGCTACGCAGAGAAGACAACTTTCCTAGATCCGAGAAACGTCACGTCCTGGTGGAATGTCGTGAAGGTGATGTGTGTTATATTTTAGGTGCGCCTCTCGGTCTCTTTGGTGACGTATATCCCTATGGCACATGGGATGTTCTGCTAACCCATCCAGTAGAATCCCTTTATCATATAAGTGTCTTTTCTAAATATAGCCACATTAGATGTCAGTTCCATAAAACGTGAGATATGTGTCAGAGAAGACAGTGCATTAATATCCACGTGCCGTTTCTGTGCTCCCAGGCGACTCTTGCGGATTGTCCTGGCCTTTCGAGCTGGCCTTAGTGGAAATTTCATTATTAGTCGAAACTATATGCACGTTAAAACTATCGCGTATTACTAAAACGCGAGAGCGAACATTTGGAAACTTTCCAGAACAATTGATGTGTTTTGAATTAAATATCGAACGTGTAATTTGTTTATCGCTGATTTACTGTGGTCTCCACATTTCAAGCATTTGCGAATTATTGTTCGAACTGCAAAAATCACCAAAATATTCGGAAAGCATGGAATTTTTTATTTATTTTTTTCTAAATTGTAGGAAACTTTGAAGGAAAGGTATAAAAAAATGTGATTAGGATAAATAACGTCGTCTAAAATAACCTTCTGAAAAAAATCATTGTAATTATGCGTCAGAAACTGCTGTGTCCCCGGTAAAATGTCGAAAACGAGTTGCAAAATTTGGTACGTTATTTCTTGTTATTCAGATACAATCATGGAAAATTGTGTGGAAATTCCATGAAGAATCGGAGATCCTTCAATTGTTTCACGTTGTGGATATTATTGAATTTCCTGCGAGAATATATTGTATACGTTGTCAACGTTCATGAGGAACAAATATTTCGCGTGTGAAGCCACAAACTAGTACTAATTATATTCGAACATTTTCCTCTATACGGTCTGTTGAGTATGATGCAGTGAAACGACTTCCTTAACACAATGGTACGGGCGGAGATAACTTTCATGCATTCAGCTATCATAAAGTTTACACCCTGTCCTGAATCGTTATGCAGGCCCCACATAATTTGAAAGAGGAAGATATAAAGTATGTCCGTCAGGAAAAAACTAGAGTTTCTATGACAAGCATTTTTTAAACGCCTCCACTTTACATTCCAAATCCTCTGACAACTTCATTCGACCTGATGAAATATTAAACAGAAAACATGGCTTTTGATTCTCAAAAAAAAATTACCTGGAGTTGCTGATTTGAATCACAGAAACGCATTTTTATGTTCCAAAACGTCTGACAACTTTATTCGACCTGATGAAATATTAAACAGAAAATATGGCTTTTGATTCTCAAAAAAAAAATATTTAGCTGATACGAATCACAGAAACGCCTTTTTTGTTCTGGCTGATCACTGGAACTAAAAACCTGCCCATTGGCTTGTTTCAGATACTAACATGAAAAAAGAAAGAAAGCACAAGAGGAGATAGTTGAAAAAACACCACGACTAACTGCGAGTGGAAGGTCCGAACTAAAGATTTCACTGCAATGTCGTGGAATTATGGCTCCGCTGAGAAAACCACCTTATCGAGTGAAATTTTAAGCAAATCTCAAGGGTGGCTGTATCGCAAAAGAATATACAAGCATCCATGCTAATTCAACACTTACAGGGTGCAAAAGGGTAGTAAGCGCGGTAGAATATTCGACTAACGGTTTAAAGAGAATCAAAGCAGCGGCTGCTTTTCCTCTGTTGTGGAAAACCCTGAGGGCGAGGAAATCATTTTAGCCCATATCGTCGGGAAAAGCATTGTAAAGGATACAGAAAACTGGCTACTGGCGCATTCCTAGGATTTCATCTCCAAGAACGAATCCACGAGCTTTTACAGCATCACAAACGGTAAGCGAATATGAACATTTCGGTGCAACGTCAGAATATTCTATTTAAACATACAACGCCATAAGGATTGATGTATGAAAGTTGTAAATGTTCCTATAAGCACTTCCCGGTTAAATACTTGTCACAATTAAAGTTTGAATAATTTCATTTTAGTTTCGATTGAAAATTACTGCCGGTAGTGTTTATTTCACGGAAAAATAGCTTCAGAACGACAAACCCTTGAAAGCGGGCATGCGTGAGTACATACGGCTCCCCGGAAAACGACATAGTTGAATTTTTTTTCATGAGTAGCACGATGAAGACGATAGTAAGAATTAATGAGATTTTTATCCGAACAAACGGTCTCTCTTCAAATTGCTTTGCAACGAGATTATTTGTGTCGAAGTATTTCGTTTTTCCTCTGGCTAGTGTTCCGTGAATGGACAGTTCACGCTGATGCAATTTATCGAGTATAAGAGCGGAGCTTCGAAATCGAAATCGCAAAAAAAAAATAGCAATGGTTCCGACACAACATAAAAAGTGCATGGCAGAATGAATTTCTTCGTATACCGATTCGTCCTCGAACCACGATATTTTACCATTTGAACAACATTTATTTCTCTCTTTTCCTGTTTCACGAAGCATCGAAACACATCTTATCTTTAAATTTTCGTTCACAATTCTGGCTCACCGAGCAGTATTGAAACGAATCACAATTTCATGTCACTGTATCCGCAGCTTTGAAAAATTCGATATCGTCGCAAAGCTCGAAACCTTTTCCACGCAGGAGAGAACCGTCTCTCTCGTTCTCTCACACTCTAGCAAAATAAAAACGCTGACTAACCAAAAGTGTATCGAGTTTCGTGCATACAGTATATTATCGGATGATAGCTAGGATCGCCTTTTCGCATATATATTCCAACATACAGGTTGTACTCAATCCACTACGTCACCAAAATATCTTAGAAGGGTCGAGTAATTAATTTTAGACTAAAAGATTCATCAAAATGTTGATAATCGGTATGCACTGGGAGAACTATCCTTGAAATATTATCAGAAAGATCGTAGAATAAAAAACCAAGAGATTTCACAAAATTTCTAATTTAGTAGAACGAAAATAATATTCATCGAAGCATATAAGAAATGCAAATGACCGGATCAGATTTCACTACAAACAAAATAATGCAAACACGAATTCGAAGTTGGCATAAAAAATTTTAAATTTATCGTGCAATTTAAAGAAAGTTTTACACAATTTTGGCTGAGCATCTTATTGGAGGTGCTGCATTCGTATTTTTACTTGCGTCAGATATTTGGACGAATAGTGTAAAATAAGAGATGCACTTTTTCAAATACTTTATAAGAACAAAGAAACGTGTGATTGAATGTGTTATTCATTTTTTTTTTAAGTCGACCAACGGAAAGTGAAATTTCGGATAGGGAAAAACTGAGGCACGTTAAGAGGTGATTGTGAGAGAATCGTAAGTCGAGAGGACTGATACTGTACTCGTGGGCCCGTCGTGGTGTTGTCTGCCGGGGGTGGTGGCGGTGGAGGAGGTGGAGGCGGCGGTCGAAGCCGTCGACGGGAAATCGAAAGGTGCGGGGGTGGCGGTCCTGGGAACTCTTGTCTTGTCACCATCAGCTCCTCGGTCGCGGGGAGCGCGGGGGGATGTGGCCCCGTGGTGGGGCTCCCCTCCTACAAAAAGCGGCAAGGTAACGCGAAAAATGAGAAATTGTTGGAAAATCTATCTTGAAAGTCGTTCCTCACTCTATCATTTCCAGAAGTAATAAAAATTTTAATTTCACTATTTTTAATGAAGGTGGCACCGGATCCTGGGGTCGAGGTGGACGTGGGCGAGACAGAGGACGCGGGGGCGGCGCTTCAACCTTACTTGGTTCCGGTGTCGCCCCCGCGAACTTTCCCCCAGGACTTGAGGGAGTTGGTCCCGGATTTCGTGAGGTCGTGAATATTCTCGGCGAGAGAAATCAAGTTGGAACGCTCAGCGGTGTCGGTCCACCACCTGGAACATCAACCAATAAGGAGGATGAAGATGACGAAGAGGAAACAAGACCGAAGAGGCCACCGAGACCTTTGTACAGACGTTTTATAAACTACGTACGACAGGCTTGGACCGGTGTCAAATTTGCTCTAGGTATACTAATCCCTTAATTCAGTACTTCATTATCATTTAATTCAACCAGAAAATACATCATTTAGCGTGCGACACTCCAATTTTGATTTTCATTTTTTCATCCCTCCCCATGAGAAGATGAACACTGCTCCTTACCCAAAATCCGTAAAGTGCCTCTTGAAAAAAACTTCTAAGTTTGTTCCAAGAGGTCATCGCCGATGAGGAATTCTGTGCTTCCTTCCACAAAAATTATCTATTTGAGATGACAACGTTTGCACGAAATTTCGAATTTTCCCTTGAGTCGTTTAAGGTAGTACTGTCAGTTTTAGAATTACTGTTCAGAATTTAATAAAATTTGGTACAGTAGTAGATTATCATTAGAAAAAGATCCAGTCAAATTTTCACGAAGCTACAGAAAATTAGAAAAAAGATATTCGCATTGGTAATGTCATGAATTTAACATCGATTTCATACATTTCATTGTAATTTACAAAAATGAAAACTTAGATTTCTCCCAAGAATTGATAAGAATTCATTGTAAAATGCAATGAAAACTGGAGATTTCTTATAAGACTCAATGTTAAATGTATGAAGTTACCAATGCCAATATCTTTTCTCTGGTTCTCTGTAGCCTCTTGAAATTTTGATTGGATCCTTTCCTAATCACAATCTACAACTATACCAAATTTTCTTAATTTCCAAACACTAATTCTAAAACCAACAGTACTACCTTAAGTGTAAGTGATTGCATTTCATTTTTCGTAAAAATGTATACGTAATGTACAAGGTTTTTTCGAGACACCGCGTACAAAACTTTGGGACACATAAAACCTTTGCAGTCTCGCTATATACCCGTAGGGCGGATAGGTTCTCAAGAAGTCACACATGTAACATTCTCTGGGGGCTCCTCCAATAGATCTCGTGTAGGTATTCGTCTATCGTTTGAAATTGAAGTCGGGAAAAGTAGCATTGGTAGGAGTATAAAAAGGCCTGGTGAAAGAGTTTTGGTTATCATTCTACTATTATTATGTGTTTTGTTATTTCGACGATTATTGTTCCGAATAATGTGATTTCGGGGTTATAAGATCGGGTGTAGGTAAAAATGAATGAAAATCTTTACATAGACCATGTAGAGTGGCGCAGGTTTATTCGCGGTAACAATATGTACGGTAAGCCGGTTACTTTTCCAGGATTATTCAACGTAACAATAATACTCGGTAAATCCTCGCGGAGCTTTGCCTCGGAAATTCTATGGTACGTTTGTTCTTCGCTATTGTATGCTATTGATTTCAATCTTTCGTCCGAGATGGCAAACAGGATTATAGAATATCTAGTACCGACGTCCAGGAAGGATATTTTCGTTGGTGCCTCGGGAATCTCTTTGAAAAATTCCATTTTTTGTCGAGTCTCATACTTGCATGATATGATTTTCAGAGTCAAATAAAAATTCTATGTAATGAGTAACGCAGTAAGTTAACGGCACCCAATTCAGGAGTCGCTTCCATCGCTTCCTTTGCCCTCCTCTCTTTCATAAAGCATCTTTCTTTGGTGATTGGAATATTTCAGTCAATGAAATATACCAGACAGTGTTTCGATAGTGAGCTATCGAAATTACATTGAACAGAAATAACAAGCGATAAAATAACGAGAAGATGAAATTATACACGAGGAAATAATATATGAAATGTTTAGGTATCGAATGATATTTATATGGTATCGGTTGACGTCTATTTGTATCTGAAGCAATTAAACCTAAAGTGGTGTAGCACCTAGAAATATGATTTTCAACATGTGCATTAATTTAGGAAATTTTCTACTGCAATAAACGATTGCGGTGTTATCTAATCTTGTGCTATTTTGACTCCGTGTTATTTTGTCATGAAATTTTGTCGGAGAGTGATTTCGACGTATGAACGTTGCGATAGGATAACAGAATGCATTCATTTACTCGAATCTCTGTGTTTGCAATTGTCGCTCTAAAAATCAATGCTGCAAATCGTGCAAACTTTATTGTGACGAGTGTGTGATACAATCGAATAACGTTCGTTTACCAAACGTGCTAGGGCAAGCGATAAATCACGTTTTGGAACAGCCTGCTTCGATCCGCTTAATCCGTGTGCAGCTGACGACAATGTCCTCGATCCTCGGACTCAGTTCGATCTAAATAACCGATTTGTTTGTTGTTTTTCTCATGTTTTAAATAGATGCATCGTTAGGTCTAAGAATTCAACTTTCGAACTTTTCTCTTCGAAGAAAATTGGATTTAATATTTTTCCGAAGATGGTTGACATTTTGTGAGAAACAAAACTAACACCTTACTCCCCGATGAAAATAGAACAACGTGTACTCGAAGAATTAAGTCCTGCTGAAAAAAAAAAACGTGTCGCCGGAATTCCACCGGCTGCAAGCGACTGACGGATCACCTTTTAATACCCTCGTTGCCTCTAGATTCCGCTGAGGCGATAATGATTGTATCCCACACTGTCGTACGAAAAAGTATAAAAACAGAACTAACCATGAAAATATTAAAGCGAAAGAAAAAGTGGAAGAATCAGGTTAAAATGAAACGAATATTTACTAATTAACTGGCAACGCTATTCTCGCAGCCGAATGGAGCCCGTTCGATTTCGAATTAGTGGTACCAACCGTTGGGTGCGGAAGAAGAGAAAAATACTCAAAAGCAAATGCGAACGGGACTGCAATGCCTGAGATGTATAAAAATAGTTTTTAAATGGCACACAATAAAATTTGGGTTGTCTTGGCTTCATATCAAATCATCATATAGAAAACGCTCTAGCAAAAGCCTATATAAAAAGATCATAAAAAGAAACAGTAAAATGTGACCGAGGGAAAATGGCAAGGATGATTCAATGATTTCGGAATAAGAAACCGAACTGATTAATCAAATTTTTTTTTAATGGAAAATGTGCATACATCATTCTGGCAAACTCTTTTATAAAAACTTTCCTAGACTACATGCCATGCTGCGTTCAAATAGCTCCAATCTGGACCAGCTGTTGAATTTCAATGAGTTCAACGAATAGAGCCAAACTGATTGGTGATTTTTTTTTTTATAATACAAATTCCTCGGATGCGTACCTTAATGTACTTTATACACACGTCACGTATCAATAGTGAAACAATGCAATTAATAGAATTTTTCTTTTTACAAAATCAAAAACAACAAACGGTGTGGGACGACTGTTTAAAGTTTTCATATCGAAAGAATTCTCTACGAGTCCTCAAGAAGGACTCATCGTTCATGCTTAGTAGGGCAGTTGCAAAGATTACTCGAATTCCGGGAAGACTTCACTGTACCGTAGGGAACAAATTTCTTTACTAATGCAACTTTAAAATCTATGATCGTACAGATTCGGAGTACGAGGAGGAACAAACACCGAGATACAGACCCGACTCATTGGCAAGTCTGTGCAGGGCTACGCGCTTCACTGAGGCTGAACTGAAGAGAATTTATCGAGGTTTTAAGGCGGAATGTCCAACAGGAGTGGTCAGAGAGGATACTTTCAAGTGCATATATTCTCAATTCTTTCCCCAAGGAGGTGAGTTCTTACACGCAAACTCACATTCAATTACTTAACTTTAAACACTCGTAACATCAAAAAAGTTGCAGAGCAATTGTCTTCACAGATCGAAGAAAATTCATTAAAATAAACATCAAGTCTATTTCTCCCCAGCAAATACGAGCCAATACGCACACTATGTATTCAACACTTTGGACCAGGATCACAGCGGAATTCTCAGTTTTGAGGTGCGTTTCTTTCAATCAGCCGTTTGGTTGCACACCAATTTCATCGCGGCTCTTTAAACACTGGTTTGCTGGACTCTAATTACCAAAAATTAATTAATCACGGATCATTTGCAACCTTAAAATGTTTCCAAACGACTATTCATAATGTTTTTGGCATAAAGTCTAGAAAAAGGCAAATCGTGCTGATTCACGCCGGTGCGCTGCCAGACGGTCAACATTAACACATCGGAACATTCTGCAACGACAACACGGAATGTGCGGTCGGTTTGTCGCGGTTTTCGTGATTTCCCGGGTTAAGTATAGTTTCGGGTGAAAATGTTCCAGGAAAGGGTGACAGCGCAGCCATACACTGACCCGCGCATCGATCGTTGAGTGGAAGACAGTTTTTCAGAGTTTCTGATGGGTTGGACTGATTAAAAAGTCAGGAGAATCTCTGAGTATATCAGCCCAGGTGTCCTCCAATTTCCCTGGCTTCTCGTGCAATCTCGGGATCGCATGGAAACGTGAAAGTTAATGAAATGGCAAAAGCGTGAGGTTCAAGCTCGTGAAACCTCGGAACGTGTAGAAAATTCCGTCAATTTCTTCGAATTTTAACACTTCCGTTGCCGCATTGATTTCCATGTTTCTGCGACACGCTCCAATATCCATGAGAATTCAACGATATTATTGAAAATCTGGGTTGGAACGAACAACTACAATTTTACCGAATTTCAGTTAATTAACACCATTAGAAACTCCGAAACACTGTGTGCCACTCAGTGATCGATGAGAGAGCCGGTGTATGGTTAAGCGGTCGCCTATCACCGTGGACTGCCCTCACCGGAAGCTGCTCAACTTGGAAGATCGCCAAAACCACACAGCGACCGTGCACCCATTGCTGGCTGTAAAATGAAAATATAATTTCTAATTCATGCAATCAATATGGTACGACTACGAATGCCAGGATCCCAACTCAGCGTAGATTCAGCTTTCCGCGAGATGAAAGGCTGAAAATCCGTGCGGTTATATCAACTAATTAATGAAGTGTTGAACTAATTATAAACAAAATAATAAATTAATTAATAAATAATAAATAAATAATAAATAAATAATAAATAAATAATAAATAAATAATAAATAAATAATAAATAAATAATAAATAAATAATAAATAAATAATAAATAAATAATAAATAAATAATCATAGAATTCTGCTTTCTCATTCTTTTAAAACTCGGCACAATGTTTATTTGATACAAGGGACCATACTAATTGATTGATTGATAAATTCCAAATCTTCCTCGTAAATGTTGTCAAATATTGCGAGAATTTTTGTTTCAGAAATATTTCGTTGTTTGCAAAGTTTTATTGACATCGTTTCATTTTAAGAGTACGACACGGCATCCTGAATTATTTTCTATCCTAATGAAGCTTCTTGTTGCTTTGCCCAGGATTTTGTCACTGGCTTGAGTATACTGTCACGTGGTTCTATGGACGAAAAACTTCGATGGACCTTTTCTTTGTATGACATAAACGGAGACGGTTGTATCACGAAAGAAGAGATGACTGACATCGTCACCGCTGTATACGAACTAATGGGAAAATTCGCAGATCCCAACATGAACCATGACGGTGTACGGGAAAAGGTTGATCGGATGTTTCAGGTGAGAATCTGAATAATCCACGAGCAGAGATGAGCAATAATTAATCATTGGAAAATTTATAAAACGAATCGAACGATAAGTCGCAATTGCGATCATTTGTTTGTGACAATTTTCGCACTCTCTCCTTCATTACTAAAAAAGATTATGTAAAAAAGTGAAGAGTTAATAACAACAGATCAGTCAAATACGCTTCGGGCCAATTGACTCAGGGTTTCGACTACCGATCAAATTTTGAGTTTTTCAAATTAAAATCTAACGAAATAAATGCTTTTTAGAAAATGGATGGCAACAAGGATGGAGTAGTAACGCTTACGGAGTTTCTGGAGGCGTGTCGTGCCGATCCAGAAATTTCAACAAACATGGCAGCTTTGGACACGGCCTTCTGACACCCGGCACCTAGACCTCGTTATGCATCGTGGACTTGAACGAGTCCTGAAGACGGTTGAAAAGAAAAATGGCTAAAAATTGTTGCTTCCCAATGAGAACGGGACAAAATGGAAATTGGGAAAGCAATGTCAAGAGTGAGACTATATAGCATGGGAATGTCTGAAGCGTGGACGATGGTTCGTCGTCCTTGCCTTCCGTGACTTGCTGCATAGCGGATGTTTCATTCGCCACATAGAAACGAGTACTTTGGGAATAAGAGCTCGGATGTCATTGACATTGTTTGAACGGATCACTTATCGGAAGTGAACCGAAATTGAAGTTCCGATCGTGGCAGTTGTCCGTTGTAATGAAAGATCGCAACGTAAGATTGCAGCCTGAAATCTAGTGAATTTGGTCACTATAGAAATGAGTGAATCAACTAGTCCACGTTGTACGTTAATAACCGGGACAGGGAGAGTCAAGAAAGACGTATCCGACTTAAACGGATTTTGGAAAGTGCCAAACAAAATTTTTAAAAACAATTTAATTATCACTATCGTTATGTTTACTTTCTTGATGAAAGTTCGGAACGGTCATAACGATGAGGCGCACATAGTTGTCCTGTATCAAATGCTGTATTGTGGGATGACATGTGCGGGTTCCGGTACATGGAAAAATCATTTTTCTCCCATTTAGTTTCCTCGCGAACAGCCAAATGTCCTCGAACATGACTCCGCTTCATCGAAGTATACAAAGTCCCTTGCATATCACGTTTGACCCAGAGCATATATATTGTGTATAAACCATTTCACCAAAACTCATGATGATCGTATGCTCTCAATCTTTGTCTCTCAACGAGTCCCTCTTAATTGGAGAAACTTCGCTCTTTGCTAGTTTGGTGGCGTTTTAGGAAATTCAATTTTGTTACATATGATCGTTGGAGTCGTCCTTCCCCAGATTCTCCCTTGATTGTGTCCGATTGTCCCCTTTTATAACTATTGATACAGGTTTTTTTTACGAGTACGGCGTGCTGATGATTGCTTCGAACAACGTCCAAAGATTGAGCAGTCTTCTAGGCATTGATTGCTGCTGTACCAGGTGACTCGTGCCCAATCTTCTACATGAGAGACGATAAGGGAAGATCTTGCGATGGTAGTGCTACAGCGCATGCCATAGTCCAATATAGAAGGGTCATTTGCCCTTCATTTGCAAGGGTGAGTCTTTCAAAGTCTTGGGGGTGTTTGGAAGCTGGTTCGAGTTGGTTCTCCTCAGAACATTGCTATCCTCTTGCCGTAACTTCGATATGGTGGTATCAGACTTCCAGCGGAATAATATAAAGAGTATTTCTGATATTTTCTGCAGTGATTGTTTGGTTCATTCGAGTAACTGTTTTACTGAAGCTGGAGACGTAATAATGAGCATTGAGCTCATTGGGTTTTTCTGTCATTTCTCACTGCGTCGATCTGGAGATCTGTATTGATTTTTATATATATTCTTTGCGCCGCCCATGATGGTAGTCCTCTTGGTCAATATCATTTGGGGTGACGAGAATTAATATAGGGTAGAGTAATTTAGTATGCCGTAGGGAATCTTTAGTGTTAGGTGGGGTGGGTTCATATGAGATGGGGAGGTTTGAATGTGGTAACGTAACACCCCCTGCCCAGTTAAGACGCATGTCCTCATGTGTTAATGAATCTTCATCATTGGGCTTTTGAGTCTTTTTCTGTTTTTCCACATCCAAAAAATACAGTGATTGGTAAGATTGTCAGCTGAATCAGACACTGGTGTTCTCCTTCCTCTTGTTCGTCCCTTTCGGAACACCGACATACACCGACTCGTTCTTGAGCTGCAATGTTCTCCACATTTTTCACGGGATGAACAAGTTCATTTATAGGCAGTCGATGGAGTTTGGAAAGGTTGAGTCCGTCGGCCGTATTCTTCTTCGAATCTTTTCAGTAATTCTTCCATGGCGTTGCAAAGGACGATTATTTTAAGGAAGTCCAGTTGAGTGTCGTGACGTGTTTTAAAAAATTACGGGATCGGCATCCATTTGGTAGGGTGCTGACATGGCACCAACTATGCTTTCAGTTGATGATTACGCATTGATCCCCATATATTATGTGAAAAAAAAAATATGAGATTTTGGTGAAGTGGATTATATATTGACGATTCTGCAGCCGGCAGGTGAAAAGAGCTTTGTTATTGAGAAAAAAAAAACCTCAAATTCACCGACCAATATTACGTGATCGACTCAGATTATAATATTTTTTATCGATACCTCACGACACGAAAACTTATCTCTACCTATATTTAAAAAAGAAAGAACAAGCAGTCGTAAAATTTTAGTCGAATTATTTTTATATTAATAAAGCTGGAATGCATCAAACACTGGGTGCTCTGTTATTGGGAAGGAGAGAATCAATGAAATAAACATTGAATCACGTCAACATGATTTTAAGTTACTGGGCGATTTGATTAACCTTTTATCGTTTCAATTCACGATTCTTCAAAAATGTGTAAAAAATAAAAATCTCGCTACATAAGGGAACCCAACGTGCTACTGGTAATTAACGAATTGTATAAAAACGAAAGTAACACTCGAAATTCTAAGGTGCATTCAATAATCAAAACTGAAAGAAAATAAATTAATGATTATTTCATGATTTTCATCGTCTGGTTCCATCCCAAATAGACATTGAATAAATGTATTGACATTACAACGTATTGTACGATTCGATTTTGAAACGTAAATACTTTGGTAACGTAATATTTCTATAAAATAACTCATTGCGCTGGGGTCAAAAATACCGAACCTGGGAAAACTCGCCCCGAAAGATTTATCCTCGAAAAATTCGTCTTCGAGAAAAATTCGCTGCTGGAGAGTTGGTCCCCAAGAAACTCCCAAATAACAGGTTCAATGTAAGCAGCTTGCAGTATGTGCGTGGATTACAGAGGCTTTTGGAATAATGGGACGAGTGCTGAGCGCCTTGAGAATTGTGTGAGGAACGGATTTTCCAGGAGGCAAATTTTTCAGGGAACAAATTTTCCTTGGAGGAACTTACCTACTACAGAAAATACCTTATCGATTATTTATCGAAAGTCAGGGAGTCAGGTGTGAATTAAAATGTTTGTGAGAAGCACAAAAGTCGATAAAATGTGCATTAAGTCAAAGAAGGTATAATTTTTCATTGGGAAAACTTAATTTACGTAATGTCGTTGTAGATAGTTATATTTATTGGAATAACACTTAGAAGATGTATTCTTGAAATGTCAGAGGCTGGACAGTTTAGCGGGTATAATTTGCTTTTCGATTGACACGAATCGAAATGAAAGTGTATTGTTAGTATTTTTGTAACGATTATGCGAATTCGCCATCATTTAGAATATAGTATCGCTTGATTGCAATTTTTTTTTTCCATGGCTTGATTTTTGATAAAGTTCACCCGGACCTTGTTATTTCCTAGTATCGTGACCTCACTGAACAAAGAAACTGAAAAAAGACGTATAGGTGGTCAGTGAAGCAAGCGAAAGGAAAAAGAAATAAAAACGCTGACGAGTACAGTCGTTCGCTCGGTACGTGAATTTTCAAAATTCTCGAAATCTGTTGTTTCTAGTGTGTAACCAGAAGCGAGGTGAGCGAAGAGCGATAAAAAAAAGTATTTATTTTTGTGACAGGTTAAAAAGTATATAAATTATATGGTAAATAAGGTGTTAGATGTTGTAAGTGTTGTGCTACTAAAAATACAGAATGGAAAAAACTGGTGAACGATAGTATGCAGAACGATGAGTTACGGAGATGTAAAACTCTCGACAGTACCCTGTGAGCGATTAGGATCGAGGCATACCGATGACATTGGTGCAAATTATTTATCGCAAGATACATTTTTTCAGGGAGATGTAATCATTTTTTATCACTGCCTAATTCGGGTTAATTACTATAAGGAATGAGGGTGTAAAACGAGACACTAAACACTTTTGCTCGATTATACACTACGATGCATCGAAAAAGTTGAACCCATCGAGAGTACGTTTTCGACACCGTTATCTTTATTGTATCCAAATTGTGATTTTCAATATTATGCCAACAGAACGATACTAACGATAGACGTTAATAATACCACGAAAGTGGTAATTGTATGTCGGAAGAATAGTTTTTTCCTGATTTCTTTTTTCAATTTTTTTAATATATAAAGATTACTTATTTCGAATTAATAATTAGAGGAAAACTGTAAGAAAGATTATGATGCATCGAAAAAGAGTACGCTTTCCGAGAAAGTTCTAAGAAAGAAGTAATGTTGGCAGAAAACGCAGAATAACGGTGTCAATGAATTATTGAATTCTTAGCTGGGCTGCAATTAGAAAATAAGTTGATTATGGTGTTGACTGAGATTAACAGAGATTTTACGTCAAACGTTATCTCAAACGAACACGATCACTACCGCATGTCTTTGAAGTTACCTGTTACGATGACTAATGTATCATGAGATTGAACCGATTACGCGAACAACTTAGTTTCGGTGGTTTCAATCTCTATGCAAAGCTCAACGGGTTTTGAAATTTAGCTAGAATTTTTAAAGTTATCAGCCACCGACTGTTACGTCTTTCAATTCCCCCCCCCCCTCTCTCTCTCTTTCTCGCTCCCTCTTCCTCTCTTTCTCTCTCTCTCTCTCTCTCTCTCTCTCTTTGTCTACCTTCTGTCTTTCGACAGTCCGTCATTGTTTTCTGACTGCATTAAACGATACGAAATTGTATCGAATCCAGCTAGAATAAGTTTACTTTTGCACATGAATTTTTTGGATACCTTTTGGGATGAACCAGCAGTGAATGAATACGTAAATTCTTAATGCTAAAAATTTGTCTTATAGCTGGTGATTATCTAATTAGGAAATATTTCAGAAAAATCGAGGTTTCTGAGATCGATATTCGGAAAAAAAACATTTATAGTTATGCAATGAATTCACGGCGATTTGTTCGTTTGAATAATTGACTTTCGGAACGTTCGCTATGTCACATATTTTACTGGAGTAGTTTCGGAACTTTTTATAGCGTTTCAAAAAATATTTAATACTTCAGATGGAAATGGTATTCTTCACGAAAATATAATTCGCGGTTACATGTTGATTTTTTTTTGCTCTCATTCTTCTTCTCAGTTTATTACTCCGAAAATTTCGAAAAGTTATGATATCTAGTGTGATATTACGAAAGGAAAAGGAAATTTAAACTGGACCCGCCGGGTAAAGTGAGTCTTTGAATTCTCACTGCAAGAAATCGAAGTTAAAAATTATTCTGATCGATTATTCACCGCAATTATTTCTGATTGTGAATTAGTAGAGATTGCAAGTGCTTTTTATCTTTACGTTCGGTCATTCACTTCATGTTTGTCGTTTCAGTCTGAAGACATGGAAAAAAAATTCTTCGGTAATTCGAATATGAATCAAAATTGAACGCGGCTCAAATTTACAACGTTATTGGAATTTTCATCTATTCCCTGTATTCGAATTTTGATAATAATTATCTTAACATGCGAAAGCCAAAGGGACTGCAGTTTTTCGCATCGCTCATACCTAAAAAATCTACAATCTTCGAGATCTCTGTAATGTCGTGTAATTTTACTCATTAGGCTCGAACAAGGAACATAATCTTGTAACTTATCTACGGGTAGCACTTAACGAGATACTCTAGACCTCAATAATTATGACTGTAACGCGCGAGTCTCTATACGCTTCATGGCTTTCAAAACGTATGTACTAAAAGGATGAAAGGATTAATTCCCTCGTCCACTTTGTTCAAAATTTATTAGAATTCCTATCCAAATTACAATTTTCCTCGGTTCACATTATGTGCTAAGTTTAATGACGCCAATTCATAGTGGAATTCGTAGAGCCAACCCTTTGCAAAACACATGGAATGCCATTTTTGCAATTTGCCAATAATTGGCGTAATTCTGACTCGATATTCAATTGTTTTTGAGGATTTTTATGTAAGTTGTCTGTTTGAAAATAAAAATCGATATGCAGTGATTTGACATCATCGGAAATTTAGTTTTCACAAATGAGCGAACATTAAAATTTTTAATCCTCTGGCACAAAATTCAAGTGCCAGAGGGTTAATGAATAAAAAGGCAACAGAAAATGAAATTCCAAATGTGATTTGCAACATATTCAATAACGAAATCCTCGTTATCCGTAACCTACCACGGTCTATAAAATCTCGTATTGCCAACTAGACTTTCACAGAAACGCTGAACCCCAGAATTAAAGGAGAAGAACAACAAGAATAGTTTTCTTTCCTATAAACAATGAATCTTCTCCTAACCTTTTAATGGCTTGCCTCTCACGTAACGGATCTAACATTGCAGGGATTAATTACGAAATAACGGCAGAGATAACGCTGTCCATGTAACCAGACAAAAATGGGCAGCTGGAATAAATAAATAAATAGATAATATTGAGAAAGAATCTACGTATTTCCGGTTTACGAAAAGATATATACGGCGAATTATTAATTTAAAATATGGTCAGATGGTCCAATCATAGACTATATAGTATCGTACGGATAAGAGATAACAAACCACAGAGCCACACACACACACACACAAAAAAATACCCACACAAATGAGAAAAAACGACAAGAGAAGAAACGAAATAATTTTATCCCGCATTTTGTGTAGTTTCTGAGAATCGTTGGACTCGATGGACTTCATTTGACCAACGAAGAGATCGTTCATACTAAATGAATCCGTGAATCGGATGTCGCACGAATCTCAGAGGATGGACGTAGCCCAGAGAATGAAACCGTTGATACGCTAATAAATAAAAATATATAAATAATTTCAAACAGATAAACAAATATATGACATTGGATATTAACGGGTTGCAGACGTAAATGATTCACGCGGCGATATATTTTCGGCGATACTTGTAACATGAACGTGGTAAGACTACGTATGTAATAGCTTTAAATCGACTCATCCATGTGTAATTCGGCCAATGTGCTATTTTTATCGACTGAATAGGAACTCAGGCCCATCGCTTGTGTTGCATCGATGGCAAAATAAAAAAAAGGGCTTTCCCATCTCCCCATACAGCCAACAAATGCGGGCAATTTGCGGTCGTTAATGGAAACTGAACTGCTGTGAACGAAATGACGAAAGATTACCAAAGAATAATATATCCGATCCTGATTTTTCTGGTGAATGGTTGAAAATACAAAAAACATATGGAATGCGTTCGCCTGCCAGCATCGCAGTCGAGCGTGTACATTAATTGTTTGGATGTTGATTGTTAAATGTTAGTACCATACTTATCCGAGAGATTTAAAGACATAAAAAAGATTTATGATATTGAAAAAAAAAGACAGAATACCATCCAATGATATTACACTTGGCAACGTTCGTTTGCATTTTATTTAGCCTATAATTTTTCATTGCAAGCAGCTTTTTATATATGTACATTATAGATTATAATACAATTTCCCACCTACTGATTGACAGTAGATATAAATTAAATAATAATTGTTCCTGTCATAGATGAATCCCTACATGCGATTCAGCCAGTCGAATTCTGTTTGCAGGGTTCCTAATGGTCGATTGGCGTTTCGATATAATTGATCGACCTTTCGAACGGTTGGTTAATCGGATTTTCGAATGGCGTGGTCGATCCTCGTGGCCACAGGATCTCTGATTTTCAACTTTAATGCTCGACTCGATTTTCGACCGTTTAATTGCGACAATGATCCAGTGGCCACGAATGAGTTTTTCTTGACGTAGTACTGTTGTCTAGAATTCGGTTTTGAGTGGAGAAATTTTCAAGATAAAAAAAACTGAAATAGTTTCAAATTTTTTTTCGATCCTGAAATAATTTTTCGAAAACTGAATTTTCAACAACAAGACGACTTCGAAGAAAACGCTTATAATTGCCATAACGATGTGTCACAGTTGTTCGATTGTTTTCCCAGTCCGATACCATAGAGTTTGGTTCTCTGGGAACGAAATAAATGAGATTCGCTTTTGCTTCGAGTGTCTTCACTGCCGGTTAAGCAGACGGCCAACCTTTCGTGCAGGGACATCATATCAATTTAGCCTCGTTTAAGAATAAAGTTTTACGATGAGTATATTCATCTGCGGGGCTCACCATACGATTATTGTTTATTCATTTAGGTTTCAATCGCAATGAGTCTGTTAACACATTCATAGACGAAAAATGAAACCCGCGTTATTGCTATATACAAACATCGCATTTTAGTTTCATTGCGAAAACCTAGTCACTGTTACGTTCATTATTACAAATACCTGTATCACAAATTGAAGTATATGTCACTATTTTATAAATAAATAGATTATTAGTGTTAACTAATAATGTATTAGAAATGTTTACATGATTTCGTCATTTCTTTCCCTTCGTAAAAAATCCTTCCTCATAACTTCCAAGTTACTATTTTTATGGACTTGTCATTATCCCCATGTTTTCAGGCAA
The DNA here is from genome assembly GCA_963921915.1 of Hyposoter dolosus. Taxonomy (NCBI): domain Eukaryota; kingdom Metazoa; phylum Arthropoda; class Insecta; order Hymenoptera; family Ichneumonidae; genus Hyposoter; species Hyposoter dolosus. The sequence goes on along the minus strand of OY998130.1, from coordinate 19,458,930 downwards.
ATTTTCATAATTACGGCGAGAATACAAACAACACTAATGATTCTAACGAGATCGTAATTCCGGCATCTCATTGACGAGAGCCATAAAAATCCGGAATATGAGTATAAATCCAAAATATGACAATAGTCATCTGTAGTTTTTTTTAAACAACCGAATATTTTAGATTTCGAAGAAACAGACCGTTTAGTAAAATTGGAGATTTCTGTGAATTCTTTGTTAATTTTTTTTGTTTATTTACTTTATTGTCATTATAAAATAAAATTACATCCTTTTTTGGGTTTTCTAATCATTTCTGTAGAGTTTTAGTAAATTAGAGATTTTTGATTCGAAAGTTTGAAAATTTTTAGTGGTTTTTCGGTGGCCGTTGGGAAAAAAAATGGAAACCACTTTGTTGGAAAGTCGAAATTCGGTGTCCTCGTCTTGTCGGAACGAGATGTGAAGGTTAGCTAATCATTACGAATTTTAGTTTCGAAATCTAAAATGACCGAAGAGAGATCTATTGCCTCGACTGAGGGAAAGCGAATAAATGAAGCTTCTTGTATCGACCACTATAGGAAAGCGCCACTCCTGCTTGCCTAGCTGGCGGCTGGTTGTCAATGACCTAGAATGCAGCAGCAGGGAGGGAGGAAAAGGCCATCAGTACACGCGTTATGAATATTTTGACGTGTGTTGTAAAAGGGTATACACGATACGATTGGATGACGGACGTAACGAGACGAACGAAACGTAGCTTCGTGACTAATAAGAGTTTACAGTTATCATGAGCGTTAATTGTAAAACGCCCAACGTTAAAAGAATATCGTGCAATTAATATATACGTGCATCCGAGAAATCGTGAATTAGTTGAAAGTTTTTTCTTTTTCATCGTCTTTCGAATAATTCTCATTATATCCGCATATGAAAAACTATAAACATTGCAAATTTACGTAGTGTTGACACCAAGATGCCAGATGTTATTGAGGAAAAAATAAGCCGTGTTCTTGCCGGCCAAAGTGTCAACGAGGATGACGATCTTTGCGATTTTACCCTCGTCGCCCAAAATGAAGCTATCGGTAATAGAATTTTCATTTTTCTTTTCCCCTCCGTCATAATTCAAACTTTTGGACGTATGGACAGTTTAATCCCCGAAAATCTTCAAATTTATGTAAAATTTCGTATCGGCAATGTTACGAGTTCCAGTTATGAAAATATTCTCCAAAAATGCACAGTTTTCCAAGGGAACTATATTCTCAAGGCTAGTCTAACTTGCTTTGTTGTTGCTCAAGTGTCGTCACAATTATAATTTCATGAAAATCCATAAATAACGATCATTCCAATAATTTGGTTTCTCAGAATAAGCAAAAGAAAAAAAAATGTAGAAATAATGCACGAATGAAGCTCGCCAATGTAATGACAATTTTGTATTTTTTACTGGATTGGAAATAAAAATCGTAATGCACATGAAAATAAGAAAATTAAAAAAAACAACTGCATCATTGTGAAAATGTGAAAAAAAAAATACAAAGTTCACTAAATGTAATTGGAAGACAAGTTAATTGGAATATACTTATGATTCCGTAATAATGATGCTGATTCATAAATAATCTATCAACTCGTAACACGAAATGTACAATTTCCTTAGAATTTTGATTGACGAATATCTTCTCCATCGTTATAATTTCTCATCAATAGAATCGAAAGGGATCCAACCAACGGCAAGTTCGAGCTACATTCCGATATGCCAGAAGACAGTGACTTACATAGTAGCTGCGGTTTTGTTCAACGAGAATGACGAAGTACTGATGATCCAGGAGGCAAAAGCGTCGTGTGCAGGAAAATGGTATTTGCCGGCAGGTCGTGTTGAGCCGAATGAGAATTTGTTGGACGCGGTGAAACGAGAAGTTCTGGAGGAAACAGGTTTAACGATGGTACCGGAATCTCTGATAATGATAGAATGCGCCAGTGGTTCGTGGTTTCGTTTTGTAATGGCTGGTAAAGTTACCGGAGGCGTTTTAAAAACACCTGACCAAGCGAACGAGGAGTCCCTGCAAGCCATTTGGGTAGAAAATGTCTCTGAATTGTCTCTGAGGTCCAGTGATATTTTGCCGCTGATACAACGAGGAAGAGACTATCTCAGTGGGGCAAATTCACCTTGGCACTCTCCCTTTTTACCGGTTGCTAAACCACGCACTAAACTTTACCTGCGGTTGATCGTTTGCATAAGGAAAAAAGCGACGTGAGTATTGACAGTTTATTTAAAAAATAGTGAGTCACCCATTGCTCTTAAATATTTAAAACTGACAATCTTCGGTACCGTTTGCCAATCGAAAAAAGAAAATAGAATGTATCGATATTAAAAATTAACGAAATTCGAAGTTTCTTATGGAATTATTCGTTTTTTTCTAATAGCAACAGGATGCACGTTCTGGTGTCTGAAAAAACTTCTCTCCACTTGCCCATTTGCGAGATAAATCCCAACAGGAATTTACACTCGACGTTACACAAATTTATGGTCGTAAGTTCGTTATCGACGATTTCATCTTGGAATCAATTACTTGATTCATAATTAGTTGGGCATTGGAACAAAGTAATATGGCTTTTCAAAATGTGAACATTCTAGGAGATATTTGGGGACGGAGTGGCTCAGCACAGACCTCACGGACTTTTGTCTGTTGAATTCAGTGGAGGTCAGGGCGGCGATGGTCTTTGCTTCACTCTTCTCGTCTCATTTCGACCACCTCTCGAGGAAGTTGCGATCGTTGGAAAATACGTCTGGCACGAACTTGCGACGACTCTTGCGGATTCTCTCGCAACGCGATTACCTCGTAATATGACGATACCATTGAACGTCGTCCGTTAATAACGGAACCTTTATAGAAAAACAAGGAAATGATTGTCCTTGGAAATGCGGAGTTTATATCTTCAAATATCGCAGGAATCGGAAGCTTATAGTTTTATAAGTCTTTATTTTAACCCTTTAACCTCAGAACAAATGTCGTAGTTTTTTTATTATTTTTTAACACATGACCGGAGTCGATTTCAACCCCATAACATTTCCGCCCAAAAAGTAGTCCTTCCAGAGAACTAGAGACTTACCGGAACCTGAATCTCATCGTTTTTCAGAAGCTACGTTGAGGAGAAACTCATTTAAAACTGGAAAATTCAGAACAACGACCAAACCCCAGTTTTTCGAAATTTCCTTAGAAAGGAAATTCATCACGATCATGAGTTCTAAGGTTGAATTTGAAAAATCTGAAAATTTATGCTAGTGAAGTGGTGAAACGTTGAAAAAGTTGTTCCCACGAGAAAAAAATGCTCAAATATAACACGGAGACATTTTTTGACATAGAGAATAAATGCCAAAGTGTCTTACCGCGTTATTAAAAAATCATTGTTAAATCGATTATCAATTAATCTCGTTGATAGGTGTTCACATATTTATTTTCACAATTTTATGCAACAGGTGTGGAAAAGTATCGTTACAATATTGTTTTAACTCCTACGAAAGCCGATCAATATTTTTTTCCGTTTATCGTTCGAGTTTGTCACACAAAATCACCCAGACATTTCTTGAACTTTGTATTATTCGATGTACTCAACTCTCGAATGCAATCATGCGATATTTCAAATTTTCCATCGATGTGTTTCGAACATAATTTCCAAAAATTCAGCGACGCGAACAAAATTTTATAGAAACCTCGAATGTGAACGTTCTCTCACATTCTTCGAAATTCGTATTTTTCGACAACGGGTCAAACAACCATTCAACCGAGTATTGTAAAAAAGAATAGTGTAAAACGTAAATATCGAGGAGTTATTTTAGCAAGACTAATTTATGTATCTCTCGTATTGAACCCATGAATTATAATTTTAATTATTGTTTCCTACGCTATAAACATATCAGCCACTGTGCGAAATAATGAAATTTTTTTATACATTTTTTTTTAGAATTTTAGCCCTAAAAGTATTAAATTATGTGTATTATATTTACATAACGATATTTAGTTTTTCAAGTATAAAATGTTAATAACAAGAACTTATTTACATCAATCAAAATCATTGTTGAGCAGTCAAATAATTAAGTTCGTTTCGATCAATAAATAATCATTTATTTATTTTTAAAAACCCACACACACACACTGTAATCACAAAGGATCCTTAAGGTTAGTTTTAAAAACTGAATGACTGGTAGGATTATTGAGTTACAGTTGTTATGGCAGCTTGTGTACGTTCTTGTACGATTTGTTCAGCTCTGTACACTTTCCAACATACAAGATAGTCTCTGGCGAGTTTAAAAAGAGTGTAATAATTCGTAACCAAAAGTAACGCCATTGATAATACTTGGTACCATTCGATAGTTCGTACAAGTATTACCAGCTGTACAGCAACGAGCAATAATTGAAGACCCAGCAAGGAACACAGTAACATTGTTGGACTACTGAATAAAGCCTGTTTTCATAAACAAACAAAAAAGGCTTCAATTTATTATTTGCCATTGTTTCTCTAGGATTGTTGTCGCTATTAAGAGGTAAAACCACTGTGAAATTTGTCGAGGGGAATGATTGAATCACATGCTTGCATATTATTTTCCTCTTATTTGGCCTTCCTGCCAGAGAAATCGCCAAGAATCGTTTATATTGGACGTTTAGCGTGGTACCACCCCTTAAAATATGTAGATCATCATGATACTTACATGAAACCTGTAGTGACTCGAGTTTCCGGGTTCGGCGGCTGTACAAAGTCCTTCGGAGCGGTACAGCTCTTTGTTGTGCTTAACGAGGGATCCATGTGGCCAGAGTACCCCATCGTTCCACATTTGTGTGGGAATATGGACATTGCGTCCTTCGACCTTAGACCATCTGCCCAAATGCAACGCTGCTCTGTGCAAAACGTCACAGTATCTGAAAAGAAATTTCATAGAGACTGAGTCCTTCCGAGTGTCCGAATAAACTTCTGTTGAGCATTTCATTTTCAAATCTATCAATGATTATAAACGAAGCGACCTTTAATGCAGCTACTTTGCAATCAATTAGTGCTCACAATGATTTTCCCAATTACGTGGAAAAGAAAATACTCCATCCCCATTAAAATATCAGCGGAGGAGCGTGAGAACAATTTCGAAATAATTTCGCGGTGAAAATTACTTCGTTTTAGTCGCAAGTCTAGAAATCTTTTCGCAAGCATATGGAAAAGCGTTATCTTTGAAAGAAAAATACATGAATGACGATATCTTTCCGCTGTCGCAGTAGAAACATTAAATTCTTTCGTCTTACCTCACTGGATACGCCTGCGCGAAATGTGCACTTAAGCGGCCAAGCCAAAACAGGACAATGTGCTGTACGACCCATGTAATGTTGAAATGAAGATGCGGAGGTACGAATATCACTGGCGCAATACCACAGACGTATGCACTTCCGGAGGATGCGAAAAGAGCTCGTTTGAGACGCCGATTAAAATCCGACCTGAGACTAGATACTTCAGCCCTAATCGCCGGCGCGCTTAAAGAACAATTGTGCAGTGGTTTATCTAAAAAAAAAAACAAACAAAAAATGGCTCAAAATGGATTCAAATATTATTTGTTCTCTCAAATATAGAAACAAATTTCTATTCCAGGAGATTGACACCTTGTAGAGTTCGAAAAATCGGTTTTTCGATGTTTACATTATTTCGGATGTTCCAAAAGTCATAAAAGTCTGATTGGAAATTTAAAAACGACATTCGAGAAATAAATGACGAAACGAACTGATTTGCTTGCAATTTTACTTAGAAATTTATATTCCAAAGCACAAAGCAAGAATATCCGATAAGAATGAAGAAATTTTGTTGCCTTTCAACAAAAAAACGTGAAAAAAATACTCACCGAGTAAAAACTTAGTCTTCCGATCTTCCTTAACGTAGAGCGGGGCCGTGGAAATATCAAAGAACGGTCCAATGCTCACGCCAAACATCAGGAAATAGACGGATATGCTTCTAGGTATAAATAACGAGAATTAACAGATAAATCAGTTTCACTTTTATGAATCCAATCGAATGGTGTGCAGAGTCGAACAGCGATCAAATTGCGAGAGCTCAATGAATTCGTTTCTGCTGAGTTTAAATAAATGCTAGTGAATTTTTCGTTGTAAATAATCACCTATCGATACCCCGTTCGACTTTATTCAACATCCAACTATTAATATTGTTTCAATGAGAATTCATACGTACGGATAACACAGATAAAAGACTTTCATAGAATTGTGTCTCTCGCTCATGTAATACAGGCACCACAAGAGTACAGACACTACCAGTATCAGTAGAACGATCCTGAATATCATTCAAACATAAATCCTCAATACTAAAACAAAATATTCGCAATCTCCGTGCACCACAATATTTTTTATGGGTTTATTGCTTGAATAAATAATTCTTTCAAAATCGTACTGAAGTCTGCATCGCGAAAATTTAGCGATAAATCCGTTTATGCTTGTGCTGCGAAGAAGCTTTTTTCATTGATAAAGCTATTTCATTGAAAAAAATCTTGAAATCATTGAAAAAATGATCTAGAAAAAATAAGGGCTCCGAAGTTCGCAACGTTGCAATGCAACGAAAAATATTTACTTTTATTGATGATTCATTTAATTTTTAAACTCATCCAAATTTTTCGAGCCGATAAACTTCTTGGGTCTCACAAACCGATCGTTTTATCATCGTAATTACATTTTGCATTTTAATAACCAGCTCTGCCAAAGAAATAAAAAAATTCCGTTGCATTCCGGCGACGCAAGCTTCAACGTCATAAAAAATGTTGCTCTCAATATTGATGTTACAATGATGCGGGATTCAATGTATTTTAGTACCCTTGAGTTTTTTGAGTCAATGGGAGATCACAAGACGTTACCTCATGACTCTTTGAGCCGCTGGCAACCACCTTGCTGGTGAAACGGCGTCAATGAACCTTCTCAGCAATGCGTAAACGAACCTCCTTGCTACCATTGTGACAATGAATACCAAGAGATAAGGATCTATCAAGTAGAAATTCTGGAAGAAGACAGAGATCGTTAGAATCTCAATTTTCACAACAATCTGGTCTTACAGCTACTTTGGAATATTTCTCAATTTCATTAAGGTCGTCATCGATGAAAAACCAACTTCTTGACTAAAGCAAATTATTTTTTTATTTTAGTGTTTTTTTTTTAAGTTTTTAGTAATTTAGTAATTACTTATTATTTACTAATAATTACTTATAATTACTAAATTACTAATAGAAATTAGTAATTCATTAAAGCAAATATGCTCATTGAACATTCGGCCTGTGCATATTTTTCTATTGGATCGTTATACTAGTTACCTAATTAGCTTACCATACTATACTCATTATACGATTGTGGCAGCCACCAAACAGTTCTGTACAGATTGAGAAGCTGGAGACAGGCGGCGACGATGGAAATTCCTAGAGAAAGCGCTTCGAACATAAGTTGTCCGTCGACGGGGACGGCAGGGATTGGGACGTGTTTAGGGGCGAGCGGTCGGCCCCCGATAGGTTCGCAAATTCTTTTTTCGTCGATGGAACTGTTGGGGCTACCGTTTGTGACAGAGTTGTTTGATTGAGGACTGGGGCACACGTTAAATTGTATTCGCCCGCCAGGACCACCACGTCCACCAGGATTTCTCCGACCTCCGGGCATATTCTTGCATTGATCATTCGATCACGTCCAATCGATTGTTTTCGACGAAAAATAAAACCAAATAACACGTTGCGAAATTATCGAAATCTTTTAACCTTCCGAGGTTAGATTCTTCGAATTTCGAAAGTACAGGTTTTCAGATAATTCAATTGAAGGTCAAATATAAAATAGGGCCACTGTGCGACAGTTGATGCTTTTCTGAGGTTGGATAGTTTCATAACTTTGTAAATATTGACATCTAAAAGCTAACGATCATTTTCAGTTATCTGTGTTCTGAGTCAATACCAAAACAATATTGGCCGCACTAATCTCAATTAATACCGTGCAGGACTTCGTTGGTTTTATTGTAGTGTTTTTTTGCACGATTAATTATTGTTAGCTCTTTCCCTGAACAGCCCAAATATATTCGTAAATAATGTAAATACTCTTTGAAAGATTCGGGAGTAAAGCCAGTGATACTCAATGCAAATTGTCAACGAATGCTAAAGAAATGTTGGATTTCGTGCAACGCTTCTGATTGGTCGAAATCTATGATTCCATTGGGCAGGGAGCTCAGAACGGAACCAGAGGTTCCAGTTTCCACGATATGCGAAGATGAAGTAGAGACAACTTCAGAGAGGCTCAGCAGTGCCGAGTACGTCAGTACCCACATAGCTGTCATTTGTCATGTCTCAATCAGCTGTATCGTTTAAATACCATTAAACGATGCGAATTAATTTAGTCAAATTTGTATTTTATTGAGAAGACATAACGATGGCTTCGGCACATTTGTCCGGTGGAAGAATAAATATAGGACTGATACAGGAACAGGCAAGAAAGACGTTGCTATGTTTGTTGGAAAAGTGTGATGGAACAAAGGTAATTCGACGTTTAATTATCTACAGACGTTTTTTTTTGTTTTATTCCAATAATCAATTTTCAAACAGGCCATTGTCTGGGATCAATCTCTCGCCGGTCCAACTGGCTTAGTGGCCAAATATAATTTACTCGAAGAAAATGACGTTGTCAAGATGTATCCTCTGTGCGGAGGTAAACTTCCGCCCACAAACGTCGCTAATATAATATTTATAACGAGGCCTCAATTGCATCTGATAGACCTGATAGCAGAAAATGTTCATGGGTAAGGAATTAAATTTGTGGCAATTTAAGGGCCAACTCTGTGCTTTAACCTGCTTAAAATTTTTAACAGCGAACAAAATAACAGCCAACGTAAAGAGTTCCACATTTTCTTTGTGCCACGCAAGAGTCTGCTGTGCGAGAAAAAATTACAAAATCGAGGCGTATTCGGAAGTTTTACCCTCATCGAGGAATTCCCATGCGACTTATTCCCCTTTGACAGTGATCTCGTTTCCATGGAATTGACTCATACCTTCAAGGAATTTTATCTGGAAAACGATCCTACTTGCCTGTACCAAGTAGCTCAAGCCATACAGAGTCTACAAAGATTATATGGAAAGATACCACGGATCACGGGACGCGGCCCGGCGGCCAGCAAAGTCTGGGATTTGTTAAAACGCCTAGATCGTGAGGAAGAGGATGGGAAATTAAATAATTCTCAACCAGCACCTATCGAACATTTGCTGTTGCTGGACAGAAGCATCGATCTATTAACGCCTCTAGTTACTCAATTGACTTACGAGGGTCTCATAGACGAAATATTTGGCATCAAAAACAGTAAGAAATGTTAAAACTCATAAATGTCCAATAAGTATTGAATTTCCACAATCGTTGCAATCAAGGTCATAGATTTGTATAACAGTATGTCTCAATAACCTTGAATAATATCGATAATGCCAAATTTCCAGAGCTTTTAATTGATACATCAAAAAATTCCACACTTACACATTTTCTGAAGCGTAAACCGTAATTTTCTACAAATTTTCTACAAAAACTCAACGCTCATTGGACTTTGTGTGAATCAGATACGTACCTCGATAATCCCAATTCGCGGTACCAGAAAATTTGTTTATTTTTTAGCTACCGTACATTTGCCACCTGAGAAATTTCACACTTCCGACGATTCTCCAACGGTTGTTTCTCTTGATAAGAAGGAACAAATTATTCTCAATTCCGGAGAAGAACTCTTTGCTGAGATCAGGTATACATAAAGAAAATTACACCCGAGATGGAAAATCTTTTCTTCAAACTATCTAACACGAGTCCCAACAAAATTCTTGTAATGTATTTATTTCAAAATTCATATATACATCAAGAGACAAGAATTTCAACGGCGTGGGACCAGTTTTGAGCCAAAAAGCGAGAATAATATCGTCCCAATTTGATGAGAGGCACGGGGACAAGAGCGTTCAGGAAATAAAACAATTTGTGGCGAGATTACCTCACATGTTAGCGAGCAAGCAATCACTCGCCAGACGTAAGTATCGAATGGCCGAGCGGTCAATTTTGCGATCGTCGAAAAGCTGAGATATTGATAATTTTCATAACGCTATTACAGATACAACTATCGCGGAAATGGTGAAAGAAGTTACGGATTCCAGCGAGTTTCTGGAGTCTCTTCAAATTGAGCAAGAATTGCTAAATTGCATAGACACGGACAAGCCCAATTCGTACATCGAGGACATGATTGCTCAACAAAAACCGTTGTTGAAAGTTCTGCGACTTCTATGCATTCAATCCCTCACTAATTCGGGCTTGAAGCCAAAGTTGTTGGATTATTACAAAAAAGAAATAATCCAGACTTACGGTTTCCAGCATCTACCGGCTTTGTTGAATCTGGAAAAAGCTGGCTTACTTCGGTCGCAGCAGTCCGCCAGACAATACGCGGTCCTCAGGAAAGCATTGAGACTCACGGTCGAGGACGAAAATGAAATTGCACCAAAAGACATTAGCTATGTACACTCCGTGTATGCACCACTGAGTATACGTTTGGCTGAGCAACTCGTGCAGCCAGGAGGCTGGCAAGGTTTGAACGATGTTTTAGGATTGCTCCCGGGACCGGCGGTCAGCAGCGACATGAAAAATAATTCCGCAACTTATCGGAGTAAGAAAAAAAATTGGACTACAAATTTCATTTTTTTTTTAAGCGACGTCGTTTTTTTGACGGGTCTTTGTGTCCCGGGAAACTTTGCGCGTTAGGACTGTGGGGAGAAATAGAAATTTTTCAAGATGTTAAATTCCAGTTAAAAAGGCAATTCTGGTGCGGGTCAATGAGACCCAGTAGTAGTGGCCTAGAGTCAAACGTTCGAATATATCTTCTCGTAACAATAACCGAACTCTACAAGTTTCAACTTTGTCACTGACAGGAAATTCTTTAACGAGCGAAGACTCGAATTCGGAACCAGCGAGATTGGTTCTGGTATTTTTTATCGGTGGCTGCACGTACGCGGAAATTTCGGCACTGCGTTTCCTATCGCAACAAGAAGACCGTAAGCTCACAAACAGCACGATTGGCTAAAAAAACCTGTTTCTTTGTGCCTCGTTTCACAAGCTTTCCGTTTCTCCCGCAGTAAACGTTGAATTTGTTGTGGGAACAACGAAATTGATCAATGGAAACACATTCCTGACGTCGCTCATGGAGGACCTAGAGGAAAACAGCAAATAGCCGCTTCTATTCCGAAATACTGAAGCTCAGGAATTCGCTACGTACGTTTGATATATAAATGTTTTATGTAAATAATTCAAGATACAATAAAAAACAATTATAATGAAATGATGGTTCTATTGAACTGATGAATTATTGGCAAACACTCCTTCGTCCCTGAACAGTTGAACTGCAGGTATGCTTCCGGAGCAGCCTCAAGTTTCAACGTACGTTGTGCATTATTCGCTTGAATGAGTTGTTTTTTCATTCTATTTTCGGCGATTAGAAGTATCATCGGTGATGAATCGGTTGACCAACGTTCTTGTCTCTCTAATACTCATGTGGTCGTAAGATTTTGTGGAATCATGTGACCCGCATCTCCGAGACAACGGAGAGTTACCCGGCCACTGGGTACTACACTGAGCCACGTGATGCTTGCATTTTTGAGAGAGATTCGCAGCCAGGCTTCGGGTGGAAATTGCAGTGCACTGAAAAAATGTTTTCGTTAGTAAAATTCACAATCGAACTTTTTGTGAGCTTTGAGTCGTTCAACCTAGACTCACCGACACACGAAGTATCGAATCACGTTTGCGTGACAGACTAAAACCGTGTAAGAATCTTTTTCCTGATCGTGATCCGCCCGATGGAAGTAGCGGCGAAATGCTGCCTCGATCCTTGGCCCATCTTCGTAGAACTATCAAAAAATTCAACAAAATTCAGACCGATTATTCGCCTGCAAGGCAAATTTCGAGGAAAAACAGTTTGGATTTGAAGAACTCACGTATCGCTCTGATTTCCAATGTCCTATCGGTGGCTCTGGTGGAATAGGAGCTCCTTCGATCAACAAACCATCCTCTATCGCCGGAACTTCAGGTAAATATTTCTCAATGATTTTTGACGTTTCCTGGGCCCTGCTCATCGTAGACTTCACTATCAGCGTGTATGGAAGCGCCAGCTCTGCCAATCTTGCTCCTGTCGATTCTGCTTGACGTCTACCTTTGGATCAGAGCAATGATTGCACAATTTATCAAAAACTAGTTGCCAGTAACTGCTCCAAATTTGCGATGTTTTGTTGAATGTTTTCGAAATTCGTACAAGTCAATAAATCGACAGGATACCATGATTCAAAAAAATTTCAGAACCAGAAACTCAATTTTTCAAAAAAATTCGAAAATTTCATTCGAAATTCGACAAAATTTGATTTTTGCAGCATTCAAAGGATGTTCTGGAAATAAACGAAAAAATCAACGATATTAGTGAATTCTCACCAAGCTCGGTGAGTATTCTTTCGGCATCGGTTTTTCCGTCAAGGTTATATTGACCGTGACGAACAAGAATCAAGTGTCTGACAGCTTTAGGCTTTTTTGCCTCATACGCCTCGTTGAGTTTGTTATCGTCAGTCTCATTGATAGCAGTGGAAGATTTGATTGGTTTAACCAAACATTTTGGATCCCGCCTGTCATGAAAAAAAAAAAAATATAAAATATTCACGTCCGAGTCGAAAACAGTTTTTATTTTATTTTGGGAAAATACGTTGAAATGGTTATTTTGCAGATTCAACGTTGATACGGTTAATTAATGAGGATACTTCAATATTAATGAGAAAAATGTATAACCTGTCCCAGTTGGAATCCCATTTGACCGAAGGTGTAAAATTCGTCGTCCAAGAATTAGTGACTTGCGGTTGTTCGCGATCGCCATAAGAATTTACGTAGAAAAATGCCGCTCCACCCAAAGTCCCGATACCAATAATAGCGTATTTTTGAATACGCGTTATAACCGGCATTTTTTTTCCTTTGAAACTCTATTCACAACATGAGATTTAGAGATGGTGTTTTTTTCTTTCGTTTATTATATTTTTGATAGCCACACGAACCGCGCGGTGTCGACCTCTACGGAGTACGACGAATTGTGTTTGCGAGTAAAATATGAAACACCGGCGATAAAATTGGAAGCGTTTGGAACGTTATCACTTCTCTCCACAGTCGGAAAACAGCGCTCAACCGGCTTGCACACGGAACAGTGCGCAACAGCAAAGAGGTTTTGCAGAAGTGTACAGAAACGTGAAACGTGCGTGTCAAAAGCAGTCACACTCCTTCGACGGTAGAATCATGGCGGCTCCAGTGAAAAAACGTGAGGTTGATGAAGCGACTAAAGACAATGAAGCTGAACCAATGAGCAGTGACGATAATGAAGATGAAATGGATGACGAACAACAGGTTCGTTTTGACCATTGAAACTTTAACTTTCGATATAACATGCTTAATTAACGTGGGCGTCGCCAAAAACATAACCTTAATAGAATACACGCGGCTGCTCAGTGCTTTCATTTACCTACCATGATTATCTACCGGTATAGTTTGTACACGTTCATGAAAATTTTCCCGTCATTTCTTCCTTGAATTTGTGAAAAAAGTGAAATAAATTTCCATTTCAAAATAGACTGCAGTTTTCATTGCACAATACATCGTAATTTAGATCGTATAGTTATTCTCTCGTCTAGACAACTGCATGCCGGTATTTCGGGTTGCCGGCTGTCTGGGGCCTGTCTACATATATATATATATACATATATCAAGATTTAAGAAAAATTTGCCAAAGTTTCGTAAATCTTTGTTAATGAATTTAAATTTATTTTTGGTTTATAAATAAAATATCAAAAACCAATAAAAACTATACTAATTGTACGTGGTTGATGATTTTGACCAAATTCTATCTACATATTTGTCAGGGACCAAAGAGTTTGAATTATTTGAATATCAATCAATAAAATCTTTTCGAATAACAATGGTTTTTCAAAAATCAAACTCACTCAATGTTTTAAGGCAAAATCTCAACCTCGATTCGTGGAAAACTTACAATTTTTCTGTACTTTTGTGATAACAGGGAATGGAAATCCAGGTTGATTTTGAGGGGAGAAATCCACAAGACAATGATTTCCATGGAATAAAGACTCTGCTACAGCAATTATTTCTGAAAGCACACATAGATCTTGGAACTCTGACAGACATAATAATATCTCAGAATTATGTTGGATCCGTAGTGAAACAGTCTGACGATGGCAACACATCTGACGACGAGGATAGTGACGTTAACGATGTATTTGGTATCACGACCGTCATCAATGTTTCGTCCACGCAGGTAACTGCCAATGATTCTAAAATAATTGAAAAGTCGTTGAAGCTCGTTGCCTCGTTAGGAGAATATCACAAAATTGATTCTTCTTAATATCATTAATTATTGTTAATTAATATTAATAATTAGTAATTATTATTAATATAATTATTAAATTTATAATCATTTAAAAAATATTATTTAATTTTGTTTTTTTTTGTTTACAGCAAAATCCCTGCATATTACAACTCCGCGAATTATTGCGTCAATTGGCGAGCGAGCATGGGACCGATGCTTCTAACAACATTGTGAAAACCGTACTGGAGAACGATGCCCTGGGGCTATTGATAAACGAGCGTTTCGTAAATATTCCAGCGCAAATATCCGTGCCCCTTCTCGAGAATTTACTCGCCGAAATGGAACGCGCTACCCGCAAGAACATGGCCTTCAAATTCGATTATTACATCCTCATTTGCAAATTATATAAATACGCGGAGGGCCAAAGCGGCAAGAAACGAAAGAACAAGAAAAAATCAGCCAACGAAGATCCTGACATACTATGGAGCAATCCGGAAGAAGAAGTTCTCGCCGAAAACGCTTATTGCTCCTTCGAGTTTTCCGTGGAAAAGGATTCCGACAGCGGCCTCTCGGGTAACTGGACCGAGAACGACGCGGAAATGATTCCGTACAGACGAGTCCTCATCCTCGAAGCTCCCAAACTTCGCTCAAGCCTCGACGAGATCAAACGTCTCGTGTCTTAACCAGCTTCACTTCCATGCGGAACAATTTAGCTATACACACATATATATATTTTTCGAATATATATTTACACTACCGTCCGAAGGTCTGGACGCGAGCAAATTTCTTTCTTACGAAGCGAAAAACGTAATTCTTTCTATCCGAATGAAAAATCGCTAAATTTTGGTCTTGAACAGTGAAATATTTCAAAGGCATAAGCGCGAGTTGCCACGTTGTCTTTGAATATAATTTTTGCAATAAAATTCATTCCAAAAATATTCATTTATTTTCTCGACTCGGTAAAAAAGTTGACTTATTTTTTGTTACCGTTTTCAAAGTTTTTTCCCTCCAGAAATATTCGGCATTAAAACTCGATAGCCATCAATACGCTGCTCAGCATAAGGAGGTTTTTTATCGTCGTTGTTTGAGTAATAAATGAATAATTATTTATGTAAGAACGAGGCGTTCAGATTTGAAGCGGTAGTGCATTTATACCGAAACAAGGCGAACGTTCCTTAGAACTTGAGAGTCTGGATAAGAAAAAAGCGTTCCTCATAGCTCATTCGTAAAAGCTTTTTGCGCAGCATATAAAAAGAGCGTATCATTACTCAGGATATTGCATCGCTGTGAGTCATTTCTCGTAGCCATCAGCGTGTACCAAGCTTTTTTAATAATATATCTATATATTATATAACAATATAATTCTTATAAAATATGAATGAATGTGATAATTTTGGGAACGATCATGAAAGTGCTTCAAAAGTTTTGGTTCGTCTTCTACGTCGTTCTCCTAACGTTTGGCGTTTTTCGACGTATCGATTGTTTCATAGTCCGTCGTTATCTGCAAATTGTTACGTCGATACATCAGCAAATTTGAAGGATTGTCGGATTGGTTTTGCTCTCCGTCTCATCGTTCCCAGGATATTGAGCATCTCCGAAACTGCTGGCGATGCGTTCTCGGCTTCTTGTCGTCGTTTCTTCTCCTCCTCTCTCTGCTTCTGCAAAATCAACACGAAATCCTGAATTTTTATCACTCCAAGATTTAGACACGTCAGAAGAGAATGGGACTTGAATCCTGCTCATTGCTTGATAGTATTTTACACCTAAAAACATGAAACTTCATGCACGTAGCAAAACAGATAATTGGGCTTCGAAGTCTGCTTATTGTGCCTTGTCAATGCGCAAAAACGGGCTACGCAAGAAACGTCAGAAAACAGAACAAAGGAAGGAAATCTTGTCTCAATATTGCTCACTGTTTCATGTCGATTAGCAAGCACAACAAAGCCATTGGGTGAAAAATGAATGAAAAATATATTTGGTCATAAAGTACGATTAGTAAAGTGCAAAAGTTTTTGAACCGAATAATGACACATTAAAAGTTGCTCGTTATTCTTGCTTGCATTGTTCCTCCGGAGTGAGTAACGTTTGAAACAAAAGCCTGAAACCTCAATGACAATAAACTGTACTGCGTTTTTATTGCAAAATATCGGTCGTTCAAGAGAAAAGAAAAAGGACGTAGAAACAGCTGAATTTTTCTCGGAGAATCTGTTTGTTTTCGGTCCTAATGTTGCAAGAAATCTTGAATGAAAATGTAAAAATGAAAATTTTCAAAGTTTCATACTCGCCACAACTGCATCTTCAAAAATCTTCAATATTTTTTTAACACCGAATATGCAAAATGATTTTTTAATGAAATGATAACTACTTCGAGGTTTCATCGTGATGAAGGAAATGGCAACGAGATTTGATCTGCATTTTTCGAATCGGTCATTCGCTCGGGATCAATTTTTTATCGTTCTCTATCGTTGTAATGAAATTTTACTTACATCAGTTTGTTTCAAGGTAAATCGTCCACCTTTAATCTGGTTTATGATGTCGTCAATGGCTGTAAAGATAAAAAACGTAAATTAATTTTTTTTTTTTTTACAGAATTCTGCAAAAGTGAAAAAAATGGAGAAACAATTAGAAGCCAGAAACGTTCCGAAATTACCTGGCTGTTGCGGTACGGCGAGAGTCTTTTTAGGATTTATGCCGAGCATATTTTCCATGTCGGATACTGCATTGGACGTTTGATCCCCCGAGCTCATTCTTTCTCGTGTGGCAAGTCGGATCGAGGCAAGAGCACCGTTCGAAGAAATGAACTTTGACGGTGGTGGAGGTGGCGGAGGGGGTGGAGGCGGAGGTATGACAATGGGTGGATTCTGCAATTCAAGAATTTTCTCTTCCAACTTGCGAATAACCTCTTCCATTTGTTTCACTGTATTTTCAGCTCTCTCGGCCCGTTCGACTACCATCTCGAGCTCGGATTCGGCGAGTTTCAATTTCTCTTCGACAATCTCGAACTCGAGATTCGCTTCTTTTTCTTCCAATTTTTCTTCGAGTGCTTGAATCTGGGATTGATGCTCCTGGTGTTCCTCTTCGAGCAACCTTTTCAGAGATTCCACTTCTTGGAGAACGCTCAAGAGACGACCATTCGGATCGTCGCTTATTTCTGCCATCAACAGAGCGCTCTGATGGGCCAAGACGTTACGTTCTTTTTGCACCTTCAAGAATTCAACGAATCAATTATTAACCGAGTATTTTTTCCCAAAAATTTATCCTTCGAGGTAAGAAAAATATGAGGTTTTTGTTTTATATTTACCCTGTCCGCCTCCATCTTCATCACTTTGGCTCTTTCTCTCTCACCGTCACATTGCGTTTTTAGCGCTTGCACTTCGTCCGCCACCATTCGACTCACGCGCTCCATATTTTCCTTGTGCACCCTCAATTCTCGAAGTTTGTGTTCATCTAATTAAAGAAAAATAATATTAAAAGTCGTTCTTCCAGTCAGACTAAAGAAACCGAACCTGTTGAAACAACGGCTTTTAAATTTCTTCTTTTAAATTATAAAGATTCCCGAAGTACATTTGTCTGAATTTTTCGTCGATTTTTGTTCGAGATAAGAGAACGATTAAAGAGATAAGAGAGCGCTATAATTTCCGAGTTTTGTATACGGGGTGTCCTGGAACGAAATTCTTCCGGTAAATAAAAAAAAGCCCAGTACCGCTTTTAGCTCAGACTCCCTCGTGACGAATCCAACGTGAAAAATGACATGAAATTTTATTTATCCAACTTGGAGGATATATTCATTTTTTTTCTCCAATTTGTGAATTATTTGAATTTTCTATTTAGCATTACGAAATAGTAATCGTTTATGAGTTGATTTTTGAGAATTTTGATTTTATTTTGATCCGAAAAGAGTTTTAAAAATCGTACCATTATTTCGCAATGCACGTTCCTCGTCCAATTGAGCTGATAATAAGGCTGCTTGTTCCTGAGCCTCAAATTCTTGTAGCCTTGCTGAATTCAATTCTGTCTGAAGCCGAGCGACCTCTTGACTCAGCTCTGCAACGTGTCGAATTAAATTAAAACAAAAGAAAATAATCAAAGATCTACGTGAATATTCCATTATAGAAATAAACGAATAATTATTATGAAAGTTAGAAAATTTCATGTTCTTGAGATTTGAAGCCAATGGGGAACTTTTGATTTACAGGAACTTCATCAGAATTACTTACCACGGACAGTTTCCCTGACTTCTTCGATGTCGGCGTCCGAATTGGCATCGACCTCATCGGGGAGTTCAAGCTCTGTTTGTGATCCATCAGGGCGCGATTGAATGAACTGCTGCACGAGAACTTGGGAGCGTCTTTTCAACTCACGGTTCTGCTTGTACCACTACAATCGTAATTTTACGTTTCACAAGTCATAGAAAAGTAAAAAAACTTCAAAAATCGACGCGAGCAAGTTACGACGAGAGATGCTGATAATGGGAAACGTTAAGTTTCAACGTTAAAAACCCGAAATTTGGGCTGTCAAGTTGTCAATTATGAAAAGTAACGAAGCCACGCACTTGAACGCGTTTATCGTTAAAACTATCAAAGATAGAGTAAAAAAGAAAAGGACCAATATTGTTGGGGTTAAAATTTCCAAGGAGAAAGTCCCCGGAATTTTTTTTCCATCGTTCGTAGTTTGGTCTTGAAAACACATTGAAAAAAGACCTCGAAATGCGACATTAAACCAAGTTGTTTTCCGAGCAGCTCGCAACGCCAGACTCTGAATGTTAGAAAATCGTGGTTGATGGCTTTTGTAGGAAATTTCACACCCTACGATATCAGTCCTTTGCACGTTTTCTCTATCTCTAACCATTTTGACAACTCAGGCGACCAATCGCGAAGATGATTTTTTTAATCGGAATCACGGTTCTTGACTAGAGTTTCAATAATTCGCTGTTAAACCTGGGACATCCTGTGAAGTGTACGACTTGTATGAACTGCGATAAAAGGCTCGCGAGCGTCTTGATAGTAATTTGAATCCCAACAATATTCGAACCAAGACTTACCTGAGACGCTTGTTGCATCGCTTTGTGCATAGCACCAGTCTCAACGTCATACTGGCGTTTGAGCTGTTCGTACTCCTTGCAAACGGCCTCCGAGACTACACAATGGAAAAAAAAAAAATTATAATTGATATTTTTTTAACGGTTGTGGCACACCCGAGTAATTAGACACGAATATTAACAATTTAGTGCTTCAATTATCTCGAAGCCTATGTATATATTCCATATTCACCTGTTCGCAATTTCTGCAGCTTTCGATCCTTGTCTTCCGACTGTAAAAGTAACGTTTCATTTTCTTTTTGCAACTGCCTGCACTTCCTCTGTATATCAGTTTGCTCTCGGATAGCTGTTGGGAGAATTTATAAATTATTTTATAATCAGAAAAGTAAAATTTATAAAAAAAAAAACAAAAATAATTCTTAAAAACACAATTTTTTGGGTGCTGAACGTTTTGAATTCGTTATCGGATGCTCGTTAAAATGTATCAAATGTTCTCACGCGATAAATTCTACATATTGGAAATGAGTAATGAGCATCGCTGCGGAATACAAATTCTGGGTGATTATGATCGATACCCTTGTAGATGGTGGCTCATCGAGACTGATATAAAATCACGTTTTCGGTTGCATACTAAAATCTCTTGCGGTATGGTAAGCATGTGTATGCGAAACGTAGGCATGAATGAATCACGAACAGGCACGCGAGGGGCAAGGTCCACGTGGGGGCAAAGCACATTGGGCGTGCCTTGATCAAGAAACGTCGAGACGCGAGCTCGGTGTTTCTCAAAACGTCGTCATAAATCTGTCCGGGCTCGGCGAGCCTATCCCACGTACTTATACATTATATTACACTGATTACCGTCAGTTCCACCACCACCGATGGTTGTTATTCAGGATTTAAAACGAAATATAGAAAAACAAAAACAGAAATGCTTGAAAATAAGGAGGGAATCCAGAAATGAAAAAAATGCAATTGTCGAATGAAAAAGATTTTCCTTGTCTTACCAGCTTCTGATTTTTGTAGTAGAGATTTTCTGATTCGTTCGGACTCTTCGTATTTATTTTTCCATCGAGCATCCGACGACGCGGAGCTGTTGCTTCTATTGAGTTTTAGATTCTCATGACTATTTCTTTTCACAGGTGACGATAGCAACGACGTGGTTGACGTGGATTGGAGTCTCTCATCGCAGTTTGCATTACTGCGTAAAAAGGACGGACCGAAGGAAGAATCGTTGTTTCCATTGTTGTTGACACCAAGAGGAGTTTGAGGCTTGTTATTAGGCTTGGTCAGCGAGGGCTGGTGATTCACCGAATCTTGGAGCTTTTCAAACGAGGCTCTTTGAGCGGCAACTGAGATTCTACTGTTTCTACCGATTCCGCTCGATACATTAGACTCCCCGAAACGTCTGACGCAACCATTTTGTTGTTGTTGCTGCTGCAGCTTCACGAGACTCGGAATCTTCGGGATTGGAATGTGTGAGTGATTTCCATTGTTGACCGAAGTCGGCGATAACACTCTCGACTGAGAAGTCTCCATTGAGTTACTCTGCAGAACTATCTTCAGTTCACTTTTGTTCATTTCTGTTCATGTATCCTTTTTTTTCATTAATCCCGCGCCCAGAGCTTTCTATCACGTGAACTTACGGCCGTTGTTACCTGTCATTAGAAATATAAAAAAAAATCAGACATAAAACTAGTTATTTCTTTCCATGGCAGGGAAAGTAAGGAAAATGCTTGTAATCAATGAGACTATAAATTGTGACACTGCAATTATGTTGTTCGAAGGATTCATTATCTTTTTTTCCAAATGTCCATTGTTACCCGGAAGTGGCACGTGAGAAAGTACAAAACATCGCAATCTGGGGGGACGGGATTACGGCGTTATCTATACAAATTGATGTATGGAAATAGCCAATGTATGTCGAATTTTTATTTTGATACACAACAGATGTACGAGCTAAAAATATGCCGCAGTTAACCAACGAAAATTTGGAAAGTTACGCAGTGCACCATTGAAACGTTTTCGGTGAGCAAGTGCTCAACTTAAAAGTGGGATAGACCAGAGGGGACTTGAGAACGAGATGGAAAGATATAACTCTCAGGGTTAATAACTCTGAGAAATCCTAAAAATAAGTTTCCACTGTGTGGTGCACCGCCGGTTCAGCCCCCCCCCCCCCCCCCTGAGAGCAACATATGAAGCTTCACAGCAACTGTCCTCACTCCAAGGATCGAAACAAACGGATCTCTCACATCCAGACCCCGACACACACACACACACACACACACACACGAAATTGCGCTGGCGCGAAACTTGAATACTTTTCGCACTGGAACAAATAGTTGGCCAACTTGAACGACGTTGCTCTCGGCACAAAGTTTCAAAGTAAAGAATCGTCTCTGATCACTGGTAATTGTAGTTTTGAGCACGATGCTCCCAATATCGTAATTTTTTAACCTTTTTTCCAAAAGTCAATTTTTTACTCACACGTTATTGTGCTCCGAAAAAATAATTACACAATCAACAACGCGAGTTTCGAAAATTTCTATCGTGCACTATTTTAGTTATTACGTTTTTTTGTGTCTAAAAAAATATGTTCAGAAACACGCGGTTGATGCGGTACTTCTGATTAAGTTTCGGGTTTTTTTTTTCAGAGTTTTTGCTTCTTGGTCCACTCTGGACCGCCCACACGGATACACGATCCTCGTTTCTAAGGAGTCAATCGAAGAATGCGTCTTAATTTCTCCAGCTACGTGTGTTGGCTCGCTGCTCTGTGATCTGACAGAGAGGAGGGAGACCTCTTTCGATGGAAAGCTGGGAATGAGTAACATTCTGAAAACCAGAAAGAGATAGAGCGAGCGGGGGGAGGGGGGGGGGCGGCAGGGATAGAGCTGAGAAGACGGAGAATGTGCAACGACGACGAATTCTCTGTTACGTTATGTATATACGAAATCCTCGAGCACGCTGTGGTTATTCTCCTACCGCGTGTCCCTATATCGCACGTTTCTTCGCGCACTCGCGTTCATTCGAATCTCAACTGCAACAGCCTTCGCGCGTCACCTTAAACGAGTTGCTCAACGTCCTGCACGGATTCGATTATTATGATTCTCCGCACGGTAAACTGCAAATCGCGATATTGCAATCACGCTTTCCCATATATGGGCCTTTCTGTCCTGGGCTGTGTTTTTTTACGCGTAACAATTTTTCAATACAATTTGTGAGCTGTTAAAAAATGCATGGTTTATTGATATTTTCATTACTGAAAACGAGCGAAGTGCGAGTCACTCTGAAATATCTGCCCGGGGTTGTATTTTTGTTTAGAATGAGGTTTCCGTAGTAATTCCGTTTTCAGGGATTCTGTAAATTTTCCAATTGTTCGAAAGATTGTTTTGAAAATTTATAAATCACAAAATGACAAAATTCTCTTCGAATATGTTTTCGAGAAATTTCGAGTTTTATACAGGACGTCGCTAGAATCTTCATAATTTTCTAAATATTTTCCTTCATCCTCTCTAGCAGATTAATCGTTTAAAAAATCTCGAATAATTCATAAAAATGTTCTTTTCAAAAATTCAATACGTACTCGAAACAAATGAAAGAAAATTCCAGACAGCGACCGATTGTACATTGAATTTTTATTAGCCGACCTCTACATGTGTCGTATATATTTTGTTTTTAAACGCGAGAGTTGTGTACAATCGGTATCTCTCGCTCTTGCTTCCAGTGACTGTACAACCTTATGATTCTTGCAATATTCGCGTGTGCAATGCAAGTTGGTGTTAATGAGGGGTTTGCATAAATAGTGACGTCACCGCGGTGGTTTTTACCTTGATATCTTAATTGTAATTTGATAGCTGTATTAATCGAATGAACAAGTTTCGGATTCGTTTTTTTTTCTTTCGATATTAAATCACGAAGCTCTAAAAATGGAATTCTGAATTTTCCGATTGTTGGAAATAAATGAAAGTGTGATTGATCGTTTTTCTGTTTTGATCAAATTCAAATAGAATTTCGATATCGGTTCGCTGATGTTGGTCAAATTGCTCGAGGTCACAAGAAGCACATTTTATTAAGGCCACCCAAGAAATTTCACTCAAGTTTTCAACGATTTTCATCCATTCTGAGAATCATTTCGAAAGCATATTAATTTATTTATTTTCGTTCATTTGACCTTCAGGTGGTCAAGGATTTACGTGACTGGATATGCGAGCCTTTCGATTTGAGGAATTTTATTGATGGGTTTACCCTCATCAAGCGTGACGAATTACTTGCTACAAAATCACAACGTTATAATAATAATCCTCCTGATTCTATATCTGGCTGATTCTATATCGAGTCCTCGCCGCATGTATTTTGATAAGCTCGTACGCCTAGGCACCGAGTCGTTGCAATTCGAAAAATAATACGGACGACTGAGGGAAAATTCGTCCCTCGTTTTTCTTGGAAAAAATTTTTTTATTTACGAGTTAATCAATGAAAACTCGACGAATTCGTATCTTTGCACTTTCGTGTTCAAGCTTTACGCAAATTGAGGAATTAAGGAATACGTGGACAAACACAGCCAACAAAAATTCATCACAACTCTGGTCAGTTGCTGGATGTCAAATATTTTGAACTTTAATGAACGTCTATCAAAAAATCTTTGGTATACGGTCATCACCGTTTGACCTGCAACCACAGATATTATTACATGCAGCGTTTCATGCCAAATTCACGTAAATATTTGACAAAAATTCATTCTAGTCGATGTTCTTTTTTTATTTTCAAACGAAATGAAGATAAAAATTCTTAAATATCTCTTTTTCACAATCTGATTTTAATTAGTAAGTTTTCCTTTTCATTTTTCTTTTTTTCAATTTTCTTACCAATGAATTTTTTGACCAGGGAGTAAAATTCGGAATTTTCGTTGACAATTCGGTGAATTGAATCAAAAGTTATGCCAGCAAAAGCAACAAAACCCATTGCAGTTGAGATTTTTATGAAAATTCGAGTTTCGCATATAATTTGCTAGCCAGAAATTGTTAATTTTTATACAATTTTTTTACAAGGAATTTTTTTCTCTCCGTAATAATTTTGGCGTTTCGCGTGAATTAAAATGAACCTCTAGTCTGGAATGCCCGATGTACACACAATACCCAGAGCGAGCGATGAAACTTACGTTCGTCAAACTCGTCTCTGGGTGATCGTTGTGGGTTTGAGTCATCGACAAATATTGGAGCAAACTGGTGAAGGCGAGAAATACCGTAGGGCGAATTAATTCTTTGTTAGCTCTGTGGCTGAATATTTTTTAGTTTATTTCTTCCACTCACCCAAAAAACTGTTGCGAATGGAAGTTTTATTAAGGTCCCTAATACATCGTCATGACGTACGCGAATACAAAGAATTTTATTTCGTACTCACTCCCTTGCACTTTCTCCGTATGGAAAAAACAGGTTTTTTGTTTCTCGCGCGCAGAATGAAAGAGACGAGTGCCTGAGGCAATTTATCCTTATCGAGATTGCGGATGAAAGAAGCGAAAGTGATTTCTTCGAGTGTATTCGTTTAATTTGTTATTTATATGGGAAGGACTGATCAAAGATTACGGCACATCCCACTCGCCAGCTCCGTTCTCAATTCTCAATCCCCCGACGAACAACTACTCCGCGATACACTCAACTTGGCCACTGCATAAGTGTCGACTGAAGTACTCGATACTCGCGGAACTCAGCGTACCAGAAACGCGTTTATACTTTCACGCGTTAACTCTGTTCTGTATGGATACGTTTTTCTGTTTTTTTTTTTTTCCAACTCACCGCCAATCCGCAGAAGCTGTACGTTGCTCCCACGTGCTTTAGGATCGAAGGATGTCTCTCGAGTATACTTTCCGTTCAATATTACGGAACGACCAACTTCTAGACCGAAAAAATCATCTGTAAGAACGTGTGCTCCATTTAGGAACAAAAAATTTCAAATTTAAGCAATAAATTTATTTTATCCCCCATTGCAAAATAATGGATTCGATTTATTCATTGAATTCCACGCAATGAAAAACGATGATAAGAAATGGAAAAATTCTTGAGTGAAGTTTATCTACTCTACGACCCTGTGAAAAAATGATCGTAGTGACACATTCGACAATGACGTATCCCTAGTAAAGAATGAAAAACAAACAGCAAAATTCCTCTGTTTCTATCAGTTTTTACAGATCGCACGAAAAACAATTCACAAACGTATTTCAGCGGATTTTACTTCGTTTCGCACTTTTCACTGCTCGACACTGGCGTATTTGTTATAATTGAAAAATATGCTTTTTTCATTTCGATTTGATGAAATATTGATTTTTACCTCTTCGGGAGGCGCTACTGAAGGAAAAAACTGTGAAATTTACAGTCCATTGTTTTCCATGCACTTCGAATCTTCGTTCGTAACGTCGCCGCTGATATCGTGTCTACACAAGCTCGAAAAGGCTCGAGAAAAATATTCCTGTCCGCTATGTTTACCATGAACGCTATCCGAATATTTCAACGTGTTCCATCGCTCGAAAAAGTATTTTAACGCTGAAAATCCTGTAACTGTCGAAAATGTTTCCGCACGAGTTTAATCTGCTTCGACTGCTCTTTCTCAACTGTTTTAAATTTCTTGTAAATTCGCTTCATTGTCTCGTATTATTCCCCCCCTTTATTGTCTCGTTACAAGAGAGACTCGAGAAATTCGTGTGACTCATATATGTATGCTAGCTGACCCCCGTCTCGGTTTCTCTCGCTCCGCTGAAACGCGTCATCAGCTAAATTCTTTCAAAGAACTGAGGCTACCGACCGGTCTCGCGAGCCTCTGTTCCAAGATACTTCCAGGAAATCAACTTGATATTGCACACTTTGTTACTAAACAAGTTTACCAACACCTTGCGGATTCGAGATTTTATAACGAAAAAATAAACAAACAAAAACATCGACGCGATTTATTTAATAACCGTATTACTGATGCAAAGTTAAATTTTTAAATTACTTTACAAAGAGCAGGATGCTTTAGAAATAAGACACGTGAATCGGAACGAGCGATAGAATTTTACAAAACGCGTACAAGAATAAACGAGACTAATTTTTAGACACAAAACTTATGGTTCGAAATCGTCCATTATTATTCCATATTCCTATATCGACGTTTTTGGTATCGTTAATATTCGTAAGATTATTTGTGTCTGATTTTGAAAAAATATTGGGAGTTCATCGGTGGTAAAAAAAAATTTCAGTGGAACCGCGATAGTGGCGAAATGTAGTCTAGATACGAAATGTTTTCATTTCCATACTGTTTAGTCTCTGAACGCTCATTGGGCTACAATCCACGAATTCGTGTACGAACTAGTATTTTTATGGGCAACTGAACAATGGGGGCTGTGATGGGATGTAAGAACCATGGGAATTCTCACTAATAAATGATGCAACAAAGTTTGATTAAAAATTCGTGTGTTTAACCTTGAAACATTCGTGCATATTTATTGTGCTAGGCATGTTCGTGTAGGTAGTGAATATATTCTCTAGATATCTGTCTTAAAAGTCGATTTGTTATTTCGCGAATAACACGACTACACCGATCCGGAATTTGTACTATTTTTATATATTCGCCAAATCTAACACGTGCTACCGCGTAGACGGTTTATGACCCCGACAAAAAGACGATTTGGAGACACACACGAGCGATATCTCGTTCCCCCTCTTACGAATGAAGCGCGTATGTATTTACAAAAAAAAAAACAGCTGAACAGCATTTTCGTACAAATCTCAGAAGTTTGGTTTGGTTTTGGAATTTTTTAAAACTTTCTTTCGATAACTCAAAGTCGAAAAACCATAAGTCTGATCTACAAGAGTATCGGCCAAAGAAAGGGCCAGCGAAAAAAATAGTTGGATACGAAGAATGCCATGTATGACATCATGGTTATCAGCAGGATGGCTTATAGGGCCATGAAGATAACATCTGTATATAGCTTTGTATTGTAAAGAAGTTATTTATTGTGGCTGTACAATGTACGTCGCATCTGCTACTTATTTATAATCCACGATAGTGTCGACAATGAATAAGAATACCTATATATCCACGAAAAGTTCATTCCATGGGTTTATCGATGACTCAGAACGACTGCAAATGCTTATTATATTTAAAAAACGAAGAAAAAAGAAACAAGTATTCTAATACCGCATGATCGGCCACAAGATCGAGACGCGCCACTGGTCAACCGAGTGGCTCGTTCATACGCACGAGCACAGGGAGAAAATACTGGAGCGGAGATCGTGAGGCATCGTGTGGGAGAGCAGAATTCAGTGCGCATCACTCCACATTCGTGGGAGTACAGTGGCGCTTCTATCTGCTTCTGTCTCTGCACGCAAACAGCTGACTTCTATAACCTCACTTTATTCTTGCAAACTCTGTTTTTCTTGATCTGCGCGTATGACGTTTCGTAAGATGCTTTCGTTCAAGTTTGTCGTTACTTTATAGTTTTATTCGTCGTTCAACGCTATCGGAAAAGAGTGCATCGTGACAATATTCGCTTGAGTAACCAAACTGTTCAATATGGGTAACCAATTGGTCGGTATCGCTCCGAGTCAAATATTTCCTGTGGAGCATTATTTGACAGATCACAGTGACTTACTTTTCGACGTCAAGTATGTTTCCTCAAATACCTTTATAACCAATTCATTCTGAACCAATTGACTTGCAAATTTTTAAATACTTTCCCCATGATATTGTGCAGTTTGGGAAGCACGAGATTCTTCAAAGTTGCCAGAGCTCGCAGTCAAGAGGGTCTCATTGTTGTCAAAGTTTTTGCTATTCACGACCCTACTTTGCCACTTTCCAAATATAAGGATAAATTGGAAGAAATTCGATCGAAATTGGCCTCGGCTGTCAACTGTCTACCTTTCCAAAGAACCATAGTAAGTTTCTCAAAAAATATCAACTCCATCGCGCAGAAATATTAAGTACGAAATTCCAGGTTATAAAACTAAATAGGTTATTTTATTCATAACTGAAACATGAGAATTTTTTAAAAATTCTACTGGCTTTTGATAAGTAAAAAATCTTTCAACGCGTTCCAGTAATGTTCATTTGAGTATTTCTCATTTTATCTCTTTCTGAACAATTGAAACCATTGCTTTTCTCTTTGCTTCAAGCTTGCAGAAAAAGCTGGTTTTATCATGCGGGAATATGTCAAATATTCTCTCTATGACAGAATCAGCACCAGACCTTTCCTATCGAGTATAGAAAAGAAATGGATCACTTTTCAAGTTCTTTATGCCCTCCATCAGGCTCACAAGGTAAGGAATTCCATCAGTTGCTTGTCGCAAACTGAGCAGATTCAATTTTTACCACCGAATTTTCATTTTCATTGTTTTTTTTTTTCTCGGATCTACAAAAAACAGAGAAAAAAATTGTATTCTTCACAGTTTCTATAATTTTGCACGTAGCCAAATTTTTTTTATCACGCTTCAGGATAATATGGAATTTTCTAAACCATGTGTAACTTTTCCTCCATTTTTCTGGCAGTAAAAAATGCTAATTTCAACGTAACTTGAAAAATTTCAGTTCGGAGTTTGTCATGGAGATATAAAATTGGAAAATATTATGATAACAAGTTGGAATTGGGTTTTACTGACTGATTTTGCGAGTTTCAAACCCACGTATCTACCTGAAGATAATCCTGCTGACTTTTCATATTTCTTTGATACTTCAAGGAGAAGGTAACGACTCACACGACGGTAAAGTTTGCAACGTTGGGATGCAACCGAATTCTGTTTTTTCTTCATCAGAGCTCGTAATTATTATTTAATATTCGGTTTGAACCACAAAACGATCCTCTTTTGTTTGAACCACAAAACATTTTTCGTCGAATTTCAACGTTGCAAACTTCGGAGTCATACAACAGATAGCGATTGGAAACTTTGGAGTTGCGCTGATTTCATATTTTCATGGAACTTTTTATTGTCAGAACGTGCTACATAGCTCCTGAAAGATTCGTAAAAACACTATCTTCGGAACTGAGCAACACATTGCTTCTCCCGGAGCAAGAACTTAAGACGGGAGACTTGCATCCTTCGATGGATATTTTTTCAGCCGGTTGTGCTTTGACCGAACTGTACAACGAGGGACATCCGCCGTTCGATTTTTCGCAGTTATTAGGTTCGTCAATATCGTGCATAAAAGGGAAGGAATTCCGCAAGACTTGGTTATCAATGTCTGTTTAATTGCGATGATATATTTGCAGCTTACAGGAACAGTGAATATTCTGCGAGCAAGCATCTCGACAAAATAGACGACCCTGGAATTCAAGAATTATTGGGATCGATGCTGGAGAGAAACCCATCGAACCGGAAGAGTGCCGAGATTTATTTGTCCCAAGCGAGGGCGAAAGTATTTCCGGAATACTTTTATTCGTTCTTACAGTCGTATATGTTAATTTTTTCGGCAGCACCGATTCTCTCGCCGGACGAGAAAATAAATCGGCTTAAAAAAGATATCGGGAATATTATCAACATATTGCGAGCCGAGGAAAACGTGAGCAGGAAGAGCATCAGCGAAGCTGACAAAACAGAGAGCGGTAAAAATAGTCACGAAAATGTAACTAACGTCGAAGTGAGTAAAGAGGAATTTGGCTTGAGCGAGGACAATACGATTGTGGAGGGAGATAGTGATCAGAGTTCGGAAAAGTGTGATTCGCACACTGGCGATGCAAAAGACAGCGCAAAAGTATTGGAAGAATCCAACGAAGTGAAAAACGAAAGTGTTACGAATCCTGCAAACTCTTGCTCTGAGAACGTCGCTGGTGATGATCAGCGAGGCAATAAACCTAAAAGTAAAGACGACGTAGTCAACGACGAAGACTATGGGGAATCCAAATCGTCCGATTCACTCGATGGTCTCATCATAATCACCCAACTCGTGACTTCTTGTATCAGAGGACTTCATCACTCACAATCAAAGTTACAGAGTCTTGAGATTTTACTCGAATTGGCAGAAAATACTTCGGACGAAACGATACTCGACAGAATACTGCCTTATATCGTAAGTAAACGCCACCAACATTTCGAGCAACCGAATTGATCTGCTCAATTCCAAAATCTTGGCCATTAGCAACTGATTTTTTTTCTCCGTACTCAATTCATTGTTTTAAAGAAAAAATACGCTGCTTGGAAGGCCTTAGAATATTTGTTGTTAACACTTCGTCTGTAAACGTTTTTCCCGCACCTTCCGTGTGTAAACAAAAATTCTGAAATAATGCAGACTACTGTTCGAGATCTTCAACTTGGAATTTCAATTATAAAATTGTAGAAAAATACATATTTTCATTCCTTTTTGATCGAATAAATGGACCGATCCGTCGTATTTGCCCGGACACGAATGACTCAGGTTTACAGACGAAGTGTTAAAAATGGAAAAAAATCGACTGAGCTTAACATCATCACTTTTTTATGTCAGTCAATTAATTACCATTTTTCTTCTTGATAACATTTGCAGTTCCATTTAGTTCATGACCCAGCGCCCCGTGTCCGAGTGTCGGCAATACACACCCTGACAAAGTGCCTCTACCTGGTAAAATCGATTCCACCGAGCGACATCAACATATTTCCTGAATACATACTGCCTGGCTTGGCTCACCTTACACAAGATTCGGCAGTGATTGTCCGGGCTGCTTATGCCGAAAACATCGCACATCTGGCTCACATAGCATTGCGTTATCTCGAGAATGCTCATCTATCGAATTTGGGAAATAAGGAGGGTCCTAAACCGAGTTACGACAGTGAACTTCAAACGCTCCACGAGATGGTAAAGCAAAATGCCAGTTGAAAAGTTAGAATCACATATTTTTAGAAAAAACGTTACAAACACAACAAACACTAACTTTTCCACCCAAGCCAGAAAAGGCTAATCGATAAATTGGCATTTGTAGCTTAATTGATAAATTTTACGTGTGTAATTGAGAAATTTTATTTTTTAGCGCAAATGATTCAATAAAATTTGCATGCTTATTAATTACTCCGGATTGATGAGTCACGAACGGGCTGGGGATGAGTTGTCCTTCTGATAAAAAAAAAACTGCATCGACGAATCGCGACAACTTCTAATGATGATTGTGTTGTTTGGTGAAAAATTTCAGGTGCAGCAATCCGTCTCGATGCTCCTAACGGATTCACAGAATCTCGTAAAGCAAACTTTGATAGAGAATGGAATAAACAAGTTATGCGTTTTCTTCGGAAAACAAAAAGCAAACGATGTGCTGTTAAGTCACGTGATAACGTTTTTAAATGACAAAGAGGACAAGCAACTGCGAGGTTCTTTCTTCGAGTGTATCGTTGGAGTAGCAGCGTACGTGGGTTGGCACAGCAGTCCGATTTTGGTGCCTCTTTTGCAGCAGGGTCTAACGGACCCGGAGGAGTTTGTGACGAAAAAAGCCATAAATGCAATGGCCACTCTGACGGAACTTGGATTGTTGCACAAATCCGCACTCTATCAATTGCTCTCGGAGACTGTAATTTTTTTGGTAAGTTATTAACTTCGTCCTGCCACTAATGAATCACGTATTCGAAGAGAAAAAAATCAGAAGAAATTCTGGAATATTCTTCATTGATTCTACTTCAAGTTTTCACACTCGTCATACTCATTGCATCGTTTTATTTCATCAATAAAACATTTTAAAAAGCGAGATTTTGGGAAATAAATTGTCGCTTCGCTCGAAAAAGGTTCGATTGGCCCACGAATACATGTGAAATTCTTCCCTCGCAGGTTCATCCAAATTTGTGGATCAGACACGCAACAGTTGGTTTCGTTTCTGCATCAGCGAGGACCCTCAATTTGGTTGATGTTCAGTGCAAGGTCCAAACTCTCATTCAACCATATCTCAAGCACTCATTGATACAGATTGAAAAAGAAGTGTTGCTGCTGGAAGCTTTGGTTGCTCCGATACCAAGAGCGGTCTATGACTCCGTCATAAAATACAACGACATTGATGAACTGTTTAATGTACTTGATGAGAGAAAAGCTGCTAGATCTAAGGCAAGCGTGGGCATCGTCCCGCAGTACAATGAAACGAGCACTTCCCTTCGGAATGTAAGTCAATCCAGTTGTTTTTTTTTTTTTTTCGATTATTATTTGCAGTTAAAAAAATCACAAATAATGACGAATCTCATTTTTTGCCAGCTTTTCCGGCGTCTCAGTTCCGACTCCATGACGGAAACGGTTGAAGATCATCTACTCGGGATGAAGTCTCATCTTATTAAAATAAACAAATCTAATCGGCTGTCCAACGATAGTAAACAAGTTACGAGTCGATCCACGCTCGATGGAAAACTCGAACTGAACAGCATGAAAGACAAAATTCGTCATCACATTGTTGTTCTTTATCCGGATACGAAAAACGAATTGTGCGTACCTGGATACAAAAAAATTGATCGTAGGATTTCTGACGCAACGACGACGTACGCGACTATGAATCAAGAATGGCGAACGATGTTTGCAGCTCACGACAATTCCCAAGTCAGTTGTCACTCATAATTCTTTACGTTATCATGATATGCCCAGCTTTTATTCTTTCAGAAATAAATTTTTCTTTTTCAGCAAACTATTGTAAAAATGTCCGACATGACAGGCAGCAGTGGCAGTCACAGTCCGAGCTTACCAGGAGGAGATATTCATCTTTCGCCTCAACACAGTCTCGCTGACACCAACAGCATCAATGATCATTCGTTGCACGAACGATCATACATTCAGTGTAAGTCGAAGGAGAAAAAACTTTCAAAAAGTCAGGCACGTGGTATTGTGAGAGCACACAAATAGGACAAACGGATCCGTTCGAGAGTGTGTCAAATTTTCATTGATGTGATCCATACCGACCAAAGCCTGAACGCTAACCAGAATTTTTGTGAATTTTGCTAAACACCCTTGGGAGGACAAAAGTTTTTCATGAGAAGGTTTCGTTTTGAAAATTTTTACGTCACAGTAACTTTCAGAGACTGGAGTAAGGAATATTTTTTTATGTAAAAACGATTGACTCTCTTTCAACTGAAAAATATTTTTCCTTTCGGCTGTTTCAGACCGATGTGCTCCCTGCCGATTAGAATTACGACAATTGACGTACAGGAAACAGGAGCAACACGCTGCTGCACTGAGAGCCCAGCACTGGGCTGACAACATAGCCTGGCACGGTGGTAAATATTGAATATTAGGCAAATACATACTAAAAAAAATATATTTCCTAAGCTTAAACGTTTTTTGTTATTTTTTTCGTGCATGCCGCCCAACAGGGACTCGACTCTTGCCCAATGCATGGAGGCCTCGGGGTATACCCGTGGCTCATCTCTATGAGCATAGAGCTTCGGTAAACCGGCTAGTTTCCATCCCAGACTCGGGATTATTCGCCAGCAGTTCATCCGACGGTTGCGTTAAGATTTGGGACGCTAGTAAAATGGAGGGAAGAAGCATAACCAATCGCTCCAGGCAAACTTACGTTCACAGGGGAGGTCCGCTGGTGGGTCTCGCTGTTTGCGAACAGGGTCAATCTTTGGCCAGCTCAGCCAGCCAATCGGGATCTGTTTTTGTTCTTCGAATCGAACCCAATTCCAGCAAAATGAACGTTCTCTATTCGAGACAACTGGATCTACAGGTTAAACATTTTACTTCGTCATTTCCATACCCTCACCAATTATTTTTGACAAAACAATCGATTCCAAAGGAACCAATTTTCAATTCCGAGGAAAATTTAATGAAATTTCTTGCCCATTACAATATAAATTTTGTCTAGTTACACGTCACAACTACACTCAACAAGCACTCCATTTTATTTTCTTCGTTGTAAACAAATTCAGATAAAATTTCATCATTTCGGTTCAGTGGCATGATGAGAAGGTACTTGGAGTATATTTCATTGCAATTTTTGGTTTTTGCAGGAAGAAGGATGTGCTGTAGATGTCCAGTATCTTGACTCTGGTTCGCAATCCGTTCTCATTTATGCATCGTTGTACGGTTTTCTCGTCGCTTGGGATTTGAGATGTCCTGGCACGACGTGGCGTTTGGAGAATGATCTCAAACATGGCGTTATAACTTCCTTTTGCGTTAATAATTCTCAACAATGGTTGACCTTGGGTACTAGTTCCGGTGTTCATATCTGCTGGGACTTGAGGTTTCAACTACCAATCAGTAGCATAAAACATCCAACAGGTGCGTTTATTTCGTGTGAACGAATCGATTCAGATTTCTCTTATATTCATTAGAAAAGAAAATCATTTCGTTTTACATGATGATCGAGATTCGGCGGAGTCTAAATTGCCCGAATTTTGATTCTGTCATCGTAATTTTTTAATTTTAATTCTCTCCTGAGAATCTTTCGATCTATTTTCGTTTTTTTTTTTCATTCTTTGGATTTAAGATTGGAAAACGTTGTTTTTATCTACTATTTGATGAAATTTATAGGTGCCCGTGTTCGAAAAGTAATAACTCATCCGACGGAACACTCGTGGATTATTTCGTCGGTTCAAGGCAATAACGAAATATCAATGTGGAATCTCGAGACGGCGTTTAGGCAAACGGTACTTTGGGCATCGAGCGCTCCTCCTCTGAGTCACTCTCAAGAAGGACACAGCGTTTGTGCAATGCATTCGGGAACGGTTGATCGATCGGGTTTCCTGTTAGCCGGTGGAACGGATATGCGGCTGCGTTTTTGGGATTTAAACACACCAACCGAATCTTACGTTACTCTACCAGCGGCTAATGACGTTATAGCTCCAAACTCATTAGCCTACGAGTAAGTGTTCATTGAATATTTAAAAACTACTTCGATTTTGTCGGGCCTTTTTCGCACATTGCTTGATATTTGATGCAAAAAAGATGATTAAAAATCCCACTTAGACTAAAAGTCTAAAAAATTATCAAAAAAATTTTACCTAAAAAAACGTTGACGACTTAACATGAATTGAAGTTCACGGATTAATCAGTAATTATTGAATAATAAAAAATTCGAGAACATTTGGTAAAAACTAGTTTTTCGACTTTTTTCAGACAACGATTAATCGACGGTACGAATGTCGTTCAAGAAGTGCCAGCTGGTGGCGTTGGGATGTCCTCATCGACGGGCAGCACCGTCCGGAGTCGGGGATCTCTCGATGACTGTGGACCAGGCCAGGAAACTCCGTCCTCGGGTCATCATGATACTATTTCTGCGGTATCGATGTCGAACACCTGTATCCTCACTGGAAGCACAGACGGCCTGATACAAGTGTGGAAGTGACTTTCAGGTAACGTCATGCTCGTGGTGAAAATCCTGCATTGCGTATTTATTCTCAGCAATTATTTACGCTCGCAAAAACTCAGCGACACGTACGTGTTCAAAACCATCGACGCGACGCTTCGTTCCCCAAACTTTTCTAATTCATTTGCGCTGTGAATTCCCACGAATGATAATATTTAAAAAAATCTAAGACACTAGGACGCATCGAGCAAAAGACTTTAACAGCAATCTCTGAGTCGCCAACGAAATGGACGATTCTAAGTTAAGTAAATTATTTTTGTACATACGAGAGTTTAAACGTGAGTGAGAAAGAACGAGAGAGCGAGCGCAAGTGAAACGGAAGAAAAAACATGTTTCAAACAGTTGTGATTCCTTATCGTCGTAAATGGACGCCCTCGGTTCAAATTTCTTCACAGTATACACGTGTTCAAGAAATTCAATAAGAAAGGAAACAAGAAAGAGTACATTTTATTGAATTATTTTATTTATCGTTGGATAGTATTTACACATAGACATAGCAATAAAAATAAATATATAAAAACAACATAGGCAGCTCGTGACGTAGTATGAACGAAATTACAAACATACGTGTCTCTCCTTCGTACAGCCCTTACGTTAAAAACTGTAATAACCATTTCTTTATATTATATGTCCTAAATAATAAAAATCATATTTTTCAAACAACATTTAGTTTCGTATTCGCACAGAAGGAGCAACAAAAAACAAAATACAACGTTTGTCGATACGTCGCGGTGAAAAGTTATCAATAAGGACACGACAGCACTCCAGTGCCGGGAAGTTGGCCAGGAAGAGCTACGCCTGGTGGATTATGAACTCGACAAATTTCCTTCCAACGTTCTTTGCCACCTTTGCCTTTTCGGTTTGTCCCACTTGGGCGACTTGGGTTGGGATTATTCGAGGGATGATTCGTCCCGAATATGTCGAACCACGGCGCAGCTAACACGTTCACAAGGAGCAACAGGAACACGAGTATCGTCTTCATTGTTTATTCGATTAAAACAACTATCCTGCCGATTTTTTTTTCCACAATCGGTCTCGTCCAAGCGTTTGTTCCGATTCCTACACAGAGCAATCATACCGTGACGACATTAGACCACCATGAATCAATGCCCGTAACACCCAAGTTTAAACTGATTAAGTCGGTTTCATCCTTTACCAGAAACTTACGTTAAACAAATCAAGTCGATCTGTTTCCACTCCAATTACGGTTGCAGTATAGAGTCTCGTTGCGCTGGTTAACGTGAAATGCCACCCTTTTATTTCCTCACGATTTTACAACTTGTGGCTTTTACATGAACGTTTTTTTATTGATCCGAGTGGAACGATAATCGGAACGTCAATGAACCGAAATCGAAAGCTCCCGGGAGTTTTATAGGAGCGTTTCTCCGCCCTACCTCGCTCTCACGAAAAATCCCGGCCACGTCGAAACTCGTATAAATAATACGATCGTATAAATAAAAGCACGACAGCACTCGAGAAGCTGTACATTTACTAACAAGTCTCTCTTCTTCCTCGAGCCTTTTGTTTCCTTTTGTAAACTTAAATTTATACAGCTGAAAACTCCTCTTACTTCTTTGAATCGTCAAATTTAGTTGAATTTTTATTAGCTCTTTGTACGATCCACGATGTTTGTCTCGACGCGTAGAACGTTATCGAACTTTGTCGTCGGGGAACACCGCAGCTCTGCTCCCACCCCTTGGCCAACTAAAATCTTTGCAATCCTCTCACGATTTTCAGACTCCAAAGATATATTGCCATCGCAATGGATGCAGGATAATTTTCAAATTTCCTGCAACTAAAAATATTATTTCATGCATTTTTATTAGACTTTTGTTTTGTATAAATAATGAGAGACATTACTCAGTTCTGATATTTCAAAAAAACACTGAAAACTTGCTCTGTTCTGCTACCCAAACAGTAACACATTTTTTTTTCTTTTTTTAGATTCCATAGCAACAAGTTCGTTCTTGTAGAGATAAGGAAGGCCTGGATTATTTGAACCGTGAACATAAACTGCGAATCAAAAATCTGGATACACTGAAAATTCAATGGTTTTTAAGAACGTCGATATTTTCGCAAATTGTCTACCAAATGTTTCCTGATGGTGATAACATTATTGTTCAATTTTCCAATGTTCCATTGCTCCGGAGTTTGTCAGCAGAACATAAGTCACTGAAGTGACAAAAATTTGGTTTTTTAGAGACTATCAAGAACCGATCGACATACCCAAACTTAGGTTTCGATCTTTTTCAACAAAATTGGGTTTCCAGTGTAGATTTTTTTTTCTTTCTCTTTATAGATGATCCAGAATGAATTCAAACGAGATTTTTCTTATCAATGAGCTTTCGACCTTTTTAACCCGCGTGGACGAAGTGATAGTGGAAAATAACGAGACTGTATATTGAACAATGAGGCATAGCGTTCGATACAGTTCGTAATCCAATTATCCTCGACCCTCGATGAGCTCAACACATTCTCGATGGACCACAGATAGCGGACTCCATGCTCCACATTTTTCAAGGTCCACCACGCCGTTTGCCACTTGGATCTGGTAACAGTTTCCCTTCTTTTTCTGTTTGTTCTTTCCATCGTATTAATCGATCTCGTACTACGTAAATATACACGCAACTTATATCTCGACGTATGGAGTGAACTTTCTTCCGCCTTCGAAATCTCGGGTGGGAAGATTTATCATCAAACTCGATTTATGTGGAGCAAAAACATCGAGGAAATTGGTCCAAGGTCAGACCTTGATTTCTTTTCATTCCTCTTCTTATTTATTTCTTATTTATTTACGTGATTTATTCGACGTAAGAACTTTGCACTAACAGAGATCTAACAAATCTTCGTCTCGCCATGACATCGTCGCTGCGTTGTTCTTTGCTATGGATTCTGCGTTAAAATATCGGTCTCTCGAGTTCCTCTTACTTGTAGCTTAATACGATGGAATAAGGGAAGTCGATCACCTATCGAGAATGTCCGTTTTGTAACCGCTCTTTAAGGCCATTTCTTCGAAATCGCGTAACACTTGCCGATCTATTAATAGCCTTTAGCAAACAAGGAGACTTTGCGGAAAGAGAAATTCTCAATAGGACACTAACACGCTGCCGCACTGAGCTTCAGAAATGAGATCGAACGTAACTGCATGAAAAATGGAGATTCTGTAACGATCTTTTTTCCATTCATATGATTAACGAAAAATAAATCAAATGAACGTGAATGGAGAAGCTTCGGAAATTCCTGGGGTTGCCAGATCGAGGTTTCGATGCAAAATTTGTTTTATAAAAAGAAAAATATGCATCATATTTAATGAACGTGCGAAAAAGTTAATGAAAATAAAAATAATTCAAAATAATTATCCGCTTTTCTTATAAAAGATTCCTGAGAAAAATGAGAGTTTTTTCCTTTTTTCTGTGGATCTGGTCCTTTACCGACGTCCATGTGGAATTGAAGAGTCTGTTCCCTCAAATTAATAATGAAAAAGTATTGCGAAGAAGTTTAAAAAAAGGTTATACAGAAATTTTTGAAAATTCAAATTCGATTTCAAGCAATATAACGTGGAAATTTTTTGTCCTACAGCTTGGAAACATTTTTTCTTTCAACTCGACAGAATGTACTTTTCACGATTGGAAGGATATAATTAGGTCGTTAATTGCATCACGCTTCATTGCCATGTCATCAATATTAACAGTCAACATCAGTTCAGCATCAGTTTACACGTGTTATCTCATATCGTTATGAGACAAAACTTCGTTCCATACTGTATTTACTCAATGCTTGTTATTCATACGCGTAATTTTGCGGAAAATTTCGCACTTACGTCATTTCAATTTGCTTGATTATATTCGAGGGAGAATGTATGGCTGGAAAAAAGGTGAATTTTCGCAAGCCGGCTCACTTTCTATAGTTCCAAAACTAGTTTCCTGAATTTTTTCAAATTTTTTAACGAGTCTAAGGACAGTAAACATCGGTAGGATCCCGCAGACCCATATGTATCGACGGAGGGTTAAATTCATAACAATTTCTTTGCTATTGCTAACAAAACTCCACTCACATTTATTAATTTTATTCAATTCCAATTATCATAATTAAAAAAATATACGAAAATGTTGCTCAGTCAGAGTCACACATTTTTAGGAATCATCCTCGGTTTTTAAATCTTTTGATAGTTGGCCTTGAGGAACAAAAGGAATTCACCATGAAATGAAGTATTTCGTTGACCTATGGAAATCTAATCGGAGCCATAATCAACGAGTGAATCGAGAAAGAATCAGCAGAATAAAGACAACATTGAAACGTGATCGTCGATTATATACAATCGTTGAAACCGTCAAATTTGTCGCTTTTTTTCCTCCTATAAGTTCCTTGAGCTCTGTCCACACGGGACGGATATTCTGTCTCGAGCCTTTCGATAAATTTATACGGGCGCCTTCGCGGGAAAACGTCCTTAAAGCCGGTTCGGACCTACAGAGGTAAACCAGTGGTTGCCGGTGTGAATGAGGTGAGAAAAATGAGAAAAAGATGAGAAAAAAACGAGGATAAAATCAACGTCAGTGAGTTCCAATTGAAAAAAGAGGGGTTGTCTAGAAATCTTGTGGATGAACGAAGTGGGGGAAAATTCTGAGTTTCATGCCGCAGGAGCTTCTCATCCGATCGGACAAGGTTTTTCCACGACCTTTGGTTAACAGTTTGTTTGCTCGAGTCGATCGGAATAGCAGGTGTGCGGATTGCACGTTGTCGAAAGATAAATTTCAACAAAGAATAAATAGTGCATTAAATTAAAATTTCATTTAATATTAATAAGAATAAAATTGTAGCAAAATTTTTAAAAAGTGAATTAATTATCTGATGTTTACTGCTCCATTATCAACCCTTATTAGTTAGATTTCCTCGTATTCTT
This sequence comes from Hyposoter dolosus, assembly GCA_963921915.1. NCBI lineage: Eukaryota > Metazoa > Arthropoda > Insecta > Hymenoptera > Ichneumonidae > Hyposoter > Hyposoter dolosus. Next base: position 19,418,352 of record OY998130.1, on the reverse strand, counting down.
GATCGAGTCTGATGCTTTCGTAGCATGCTTCCTACTCTATTTTGTCTAGATTTATCTTCACTGATTCATCTTATTCCAAATTTGCTGACAATTGGCGTGAAAATTGTTACGAAATTATCCATACCAAAGTCTAGAATTCAACATGAAATACGGTGTCTTGTTTCTGGTGTGTTTTATTTTTCCATGGAACGTCACGTGCTTCGAGTTCATCAGGAATTTTATATTCCCTCGCACCCCTACAGTTAACAGGGTCAGGAATCTCGTAGAGGCTCCTGACGACGATTTTGCTGTTCTAGATACTGCAAGTGTTATATACGTATATTTGAATATTTCATTCGATTTCGTTTAGTAGCAAAAGAAAAAGGAGAAATTTGTAAGAATTGGTGCAAACTAATATACAAAATGAATTAATAAATTTTTTTTTTTTTTTTTTTTTTTTGAAAAATCATCGAAACAGGTTTGTCGTGAAAAGGTTTAATTGGAAAATATTCACGTGACTATCCACAGGCTGGTATCGGGGAGCAATATGGATATTCCGTGGAAGAGCATAATATCACGACCTTGGACGATTACAATATTATTATTTTTCGGATTTACGAATCCCCGACATCGCCAAAGAAACGAGGGAAGCCTGTGATATTTTTACAGCATGGGTTATACGCGTCTTCTGATGCGTGGGTCCTCCTTGGACCCGAAAAAAGTTTGGGTAATATTATGGACCACATATTTATCTATAAAACTGTTTCCTTCATTTTTATCATACCAACAAATACAACGATCCACGCGAAAATGACAATTTATTGCTTTAGTTAAAATAATTGCTCGCCAGTAACTCAAAGTTTAATTTTCATAATATCTGTGGGAAACCTTCGGTAAAATAATTCGATAAATTGGAAGTGAATTGCTGTATTGCTGAATATTAACAAAGGAACCATAAACTCCTAAATCTTAAATTTCAAATATTGCCATTGGAATTGTTGAAAGAATAATCCGAAATTTTTTTTAAGCGATTTTTATGTACCACGTTGACACCCTAATGACCACAATTACGAAAACTTTCGATGATAACTGGTCCTGATAGACATCAACGATAGTATCGACCATAAATATATAAATAGTCGTATTACGTGAATTTTTTATTTAAAAAAATCATTCTCGAATAAATTAACCAATTTTACTATTATTTTCTCGGAAGAATTGTTTACGCAACTATCGAGTCACATTAGAGATCTCATCGTTAGAAAAAAGTTTACCTCGACATATCGCATGTTGTGCGATCGATAACGCGATGGTTAAAATGTTGAGTAGATTCGTGCATAATTTATAAGATTTATCTCGTACAAAATTGACGAACGTATCAAAGAGATGCAGCTAATGATTGAATTGCTAAAAATTATCAGGTTTTGCAACAAGATCGTCGTTCCTATTTATTTTTTCCTGATTTAGACAATTCCGAAGTTTCTAGTAGTATTCGATAATTCTATTAGTCAAGGTGAGCAAGATAGACCAATGCCAGGACAGAGTTTATAGTCTTGTATTGCGTGTATTACATTTTTTTTTTCCTTTGCATTCCTCATCGTAATCTAGTCTCCTCGTTCAAAATGAGCCAGAAAAATACGAGAGATTCCAGTGAATGCTTGTGAAATTTCGTTCTTATTAGCGAAACGAAACGCGCACATGGCACATTTCTATCGAACTTTCTGTCGTGTATCGACGATGCTCATAAAACGATGAAAATAGTTAACAAGGCATTATATCGCATTTGTTGTTCTTGAAGTGATGAACGTACGATCAAGAAATCTGATGCATTTTTATGCTCAATTAATATCCGAAGATTTAGCACAAAATTCTGGCGAGGAAATGTAGTGAGATTTTCTCAAAAACATTGCCGGATTGTAGCAGAGAAATTTTTGGAGATATAAAATCCACGATTGAGAAAACTTGTTTTTTTTTTTTTAAATAAACAATAACGAATAATCTCGATTGCTTTCTGTGTTTTTATCTCCATGAACGGAAATGCAATATTTCTATGATTTTTTCATCTCCTTTCGATTCTACAAAATCTTATTTCACAAGCGGAAAGGGGAGCAACGATTGAAAATCACAATACTCCGTTGAAAATTTCTTCAAGTGTTTGTTCAAGTTGATATATTTTTGGGATCTAATAAATATTATTATTGGGTACAGCTCTTTTACTAGCCGATAGAGGATACGACGTCTGGATTGGTAATTTGCGTGGCAACAGTTACGGGAGATCGCATAATTATCTGTCTGCCGAGAATCCGGAGTTTTGGAGCTTCAGGTAGAAAAATGTTGAATATAAAAATATATGCGAACTAAAATTTAAAAAGTTGTTTAAGAAATGAAATTCGAGCACGCGTGCGGCAAAACGTCGTACACGTTATTCGAAAGTAATGTGAACGTACGGAGTTGAGAGGCTTGGAAAATTCTCGAATTAAATGAAAATTATGCGAATATTTTAATTTATAAAGTAAAATTTTCACCCAGTTATCACGAGCATGCAGTACGAGATCTTCCAAGTATGATCGATTACATTCTTGAATTTACGGGCAAGAAGACACTGTCTTATGTTGGACACTCAATGGGAACAACGATGGCTTTTGTATTATTATCTGAGATGCCGGAGTATAATGACAAAATAAGTTTGCTCATGAGTCTCGCTCCTGTAGCGCTTTGGAAAGAAGCTCCACGACTCGTTTTTCAATTTTCGGATCACACTGTACAATTCATCAGGGTGAATAAAAATCGCGAATGAATTAAGGACGAAAATAATACGGAATCCTTAATCTAAACGAACTCAGAATTATTTATTTGCCGATTATAGAATATATTCGATCAAAATGGAATCCATGAACTTTTGCCACAAACGACGAACAACGCCAGGCTGGGTCGAGCGCTTTGCAGCGACGGTCTGTTCACTCAGGTTTTTTGCAAAATCCTGCTGTCAACTCTGGCTGGGCACGATCCTGATCAGCTGAATTCCGTGAGTCCATCGAATCATCGCGTTCACGTTCTCGATCACGCAAGACTCTCGATCATTTCGCCCGAAATAATAAGAAACTGGGCAATAACACAAAATATGCAATTTTTTCATAAACAAATGTCATGCTTATTTTACAGACCGCGCTACCTCGGCTATTTTCATATTTTCCGGCTGGAGGTTCAGCCACGGTCCTGTATCACTATAGTCAGAATATTAATTCAGGTAAAGAATTATTATTAATTCAGATTAAGAATTTCATTTAAGCCTCGATTTTTTTCGATCTGTTCGAGATTCGGAAGAATCTTTATACACTGTTGAAAGTTGCGTGTACATTATTGACACGTTGTCTTGGATAATTACTAGTTTCGAAGTTCGAAGAGAGTACAGCAATATCGACACTTTCCGTATCTGTTCGTGAAAGAAAAATTTGAGGAACTTGACTCGTTCCTTCACTCGCAAAACAAGAATGTGTACAAATCACGAAGAATACCTTGATCAGTTATTGCCTTGAATGAAACTTGTTTATTGCGTCAGGTACCTTTCAGAAATTTGATTTTGGCTTCGTGGAGAACTTTCGGTTGTATGGAAAAAAAAGGCCACCGGCCTACGACCTCAAGAAAATATCAGCTCCAGTCGCTTTGATTTACGGAAAAAACGATATCATTGCTTTGGAATCGGTAATTTCAGCAAGCACATCAATTTCTATATCAATCGAATCAATATCTATTTCAACCAAGACACACAATTTTCTTTTTTCTTTCAGAATATCGCCGAGTTGGCAAGGAAGCTACAAAATGTTGTCACGTTCGAGGCTGTGCCTTATGAAACTTTCAATCATTTTGATTTTCTATGGGCAATAGATGCAAAAGAATTATTGTATGATCGAGTTATTGAGCTTCTCGAAACGTAGTCTAAATAATAAACAAATAAAAATATCTCTTCTAAAATCTACGTACGACGATCCAATAAATAAAAAATTGATGCTCCAATGTTTTCGAATGCTTGCCTTATTTTTAGAGAAGCAATTATTAATCGTTTCTTTACCAATCGTTCCATCGTTTTTCCCAAATATTCCGAAAGGAAAAACAATTATTAAGTAACGAGAAACAAAAATAAAATATCTCCATTTGCACCTCTTATACGTGACGGCAACTTTGGACCCCGACAAAACGGCGATATGTAATAAACAAATAAATAAATAAAAATTCCGCGATTGCGTGATATCCGTCTCCGGTGGGGCGCGACCGAGATACCTCAGATTTTCGCTAGCCCCACAGTCTCTAATGTATATGTCGTGAGGCCACTGCGAAAATGAAGAGCGAACGAATTTTATTGATACATTTATTGATTTTCCCAACACTCGGACAAGTGTCTGCTGGTATTGAAAAGAATTTGGGGAGCACGTTAATTCGCCAAGTACGACAGCGATTGACAGGAGCCAGAAACACAAAACGTGTCACTGACAGAGATTCGATCACGTTTGATACCGTGAGTACTGGTTACTCCAGAATGGTAAAAAATCCGGAGTAAAATTTTAGTTTATTGGAGTGAAGAAACAAATTTTAAACAACCAACTACGTTCGGGCAATAAAAATATATTTCCGAGCCATACCGCCTTGTTTACAAAGCGAGGATGCTACAAATTTTACCAAAAAACAACATTCGCCATAGGAATAACACTTTTTTCTTGAATTAATTGCCAATTTTTTATTGAAATGGCCAATAACGTTAAAGCTGCGAAAATATATTTTTTTTTATAACGCTGGTAATATGCAAATTTCTTATCCTTAGAATCTCGAGTTCACACTATCGTTTGATAAACTACGAAATATTTTTTTCTCGGATTTTATTGCAGAAATAGATCGAATCGTAGGGTAAAAGTTGAACTTTTTTTTAGGCCAGTCTCATTAAACGTCACGGTTATTCCGTCGAAGAGCATACGTTGAAAACTGGAGATGGATATTTTTTACGTATATTCCGAATACCCGGAAAGTCTAATTCAACCGGATCCAACGACAAGGGCATTGTGCTGTTACAGCATGGCGTTCTATGGTCCTCGGACGCCTTCGTGCTCATGGGACCGAACCATGATCTTTGTAAATATAAATAAAATTATTTTAAGAATAATGAAAAATCTGACAGGACAATCGCAAGTTTTTAGAAAAAACGTTTATTCGTTGCGGATTTTTAACGTCTGCTTTTTGTTTTATGAATTAACGAAAAGCATGGTGCAGCGTGAGTAAATAACCGTTTCTTTAGTTTTTAATTTCGTAGTGGGATTCACGATTATAAAAATAGATTTTAAGAGTCAAGAGTTGAATCCACGAAGCGTAGTTTTTCAAATTACTCATTGTTTCTCCGGAATTTGCAGCTTTTATGCTCACCGATACCCATTACGATGTGTGGATGGGTAACGTGAGAGGAAATACTTATTGCAGAGCTCACCAAAATAAAAGTTCGAAAAGTTCGGAATTTTGGAATTTTAGGTAAATTGGATACAAGTTTTAAATTAAAATTTCTTTCGTCCTTTATTGGAATCTACAAAATCGACACGTATATTTTTTCAATATTGTTGATTTGTTTATTCGATGCGCTGTCAGCTTTCATCAAATGGGATACTACGACCTGCCAGCCATGATCGACTATATTCTCATGAAAACGGGCCAAAAATCCTTGAGCTTTGTGGGTCATTCTATGGGAGCAACCATCGCCTATGTATTGTTGTCTTTGAGGCCAGAGTACAATTCGAAAATGAAACTTCTCGTTAGCTTAGCGCCTGTTACAAGCTGGAAACACAAAATGAACCCGATGCAAGTGTTGTTCAAACAAACTGGCTGTCGTTTGCAGGTGAAAAAAAAAAATCTATTCCCTTGCTCGAAATCCTTACTCCATGAAAAAAGTTGTGGTGATTGTTCGTATGCACGGTATGATTCTCCCAAATAGGAAACATTCCAACGCAATGGCATTCACGAAATTTTACCTCGAACTACTAGTTTGTCAAAAAAAATGCAACTGTGGTGTGAAGAGGATGCAGTCTCACATAGCGCTTGTTTAAACATGGTTTTTGGAGTAGTCGGCGAAGATCGAGAACAACTGAACTCAGTAAGGCTCAGAAAAAAAATCTTAAAAAAATAAAAAACACAAACAATTCCATTTTTTCGAAGCAAATGTTGAGAAGCTCATAATTTTTTTTAGAGTCTCCTGCCTTATCTATTCTCATCCTTCCCAGCTGGTACTTCGCTACGAACGATGGTACATTTTCATCAAAACATGCTAACAGGTACTATACGTAAAAAAAAACGTTTGTCGACCCTTTGCACCTTTTTACAGTAGAGATTTATAAATCTTTCGATTTTTATTAATTTACCTCGAGAAAATATAATTGGACTAGCCGTGCCTGCGGGCTTTGTCCCGCAGCAAACCTAGTTGGCTTTGAAGAGAACAGCTAGATTAATACGAAAAATTAAATTTTTTTTTTTTCAAAATCTTCACACTTTGATTTTACGAAAATCGCTATAATTTTGTTTTCACAAACTGTCACTAAAGCTCATTATCTTCGTTTTTGAATTATCTCTGAATTGGTAATTAGCAATTTTTTATTTATTATCATTTTTTAGATACTTGTGAACTTTGAAAGTGGAAAGAAAAAAAAAAAAAATTATTGGAATGCAATACAGTCTAAAACCTGTTCTGATTCATGAGCTTCATTCCTGTGAAAGATTCATCAAAATTGGTTCAGTGGTTTTTTCGTGAAAAGGGAACAAACACAATTTTGTAGTAGAGTTCTATAAATATATGGAGATTCGAATTTTTTCTACTCGCAGGTGATTTTCAACAGTATGACTTCGGCCCTGCAGGCAATTTAAAAAATTATGGACAACTGGAGGCACCACTTTATCAACTGCAAAAAATAACGACTCCAGTTGCACTGATTTATGGGAAAAACGATGCAATTGTGACGGTCGAGGTAACGCGATGGTTGAAGAAAAAAAAACAATGTATTTCATAATTTGTGTCGAGAGGAACGAAAAAAAATGTTGCTGTTTTGATATTCCAGGAAATGCACGACTTGGCGAAATCTCTGGGAAACGTTACGATTCTGGAAGCTGTACCATTTCGGAAGTTCAATCACATGGATTTCATATGGGCTCGTGACGTTAGAGAACTTCTTTACAAAAGAATTCTCGGGTTGATTGAGCAATACAGATAAAAATGTTGATCATTATCCTCGATGAGAAAAAACACAATCGACTTGACTCGAATTAAAGCGAAAGAAAAACCATCGGACTATTCGTTGAACAATTTTTTAAAGCAATTCCTTAATATCATTTTTTCAGACTTTATTATTGCAATTTCTACCAACCACTATTTTTAGGTACTGAAATTTTCACAAAACTAATCGACTGGCATATGAAACTCTTGAGAATTATTAATCTAAGTTTTTGATGAAATTATAATAATTGGGAAAATAATGCTATTATTCTATTGGGAGCGCCTTGGAGTAGATTCATAAACAGTGCGATTGGTGGCGTCACCGTTGAGAGAACGGCGATTCTTGCAACTACGAGATCCGCTCGACGTGAAAATCTTGATAATTACCAAGCAATATTCGGTGAAAATAATAAAGAAATAATGAGTTTAAAAGCTTTGTTATCGAGTGAATTAACGCAGCACATTCGATTACGTAGTGCTATTCTCCTGAGAACGTATGCCACTACAACGGACCCTGCAAAGGAGGAGATTCTTGACATAACCTCCGTGGACACACAGCCCAAATTTGATGAGCAACTGACCGAAGATGAGGCAGGAAGATTAGTAATTAATAGAAACAAATCTCGCCTCAGCAAGGAAGATCACAACAGAATTCGTGGGATTCGTCCTTATGAAGAAGATGGATCCGCAATTCACCATTACACCCTCCAGTGGAAAAGGAGAATGCTTGGACGATACGGGCTCGAAGGTTCTGGTGTGCCTCCCGGTGTTGCTTGGCCAACCAAAGAGGATATCGCGGAAAGCAAGGAGTATGAAAGTGTTGCATATCCCATGACTCTCCAGGAGTGTTGGCAGAAGATAGCCGATGAAAAAGCAAATGCCGAAGCGGTCTTACAAGCAAGGTAACGTTCTTGAAATGATCTTAAAACATTTTCAAGGGTTTCCATGTCCACGACACAACAAATTTACTGTTTTTGTATGGCATTCAGTTATCGTCGCTGGTTTCATTTTGGGTGCAGAATTTTTCATTTAAATTGTCAAAGGAAAGCCTAAGAGTAAGAAGTTTAACCCTCGTTAGCTAACGATGTTTGTCTTTTTCGTTTATTTCAATATTTTGGAACTTTTTAAAAATCTGAAAAAATTCGTGAACCTTTTTTGAACCTTGATCGGAAAAAAAAACATTTTTAATAACAATTTTGCATTGTTCGCGTTTGTTCGTTGAATTCTTAAAATGTAAAAATGTTCTTGGTTCCATGATTCAGAGGAATAATGCATGGAAATTGTGATGTAATTGGATAGAAAAAATTTCACATAAATGAAATATTATTTTGCAGACAAGACAGTATTGCAATTAAATTGGCAAAAACAAGTCAATGGGAGAAAGAATTGAATGCAAGGATTGCGAAGAAAGAGGCAGATCTGCAAGCGTCGAAGGAGCGAAAGGAACGAATGATGGAGGAGATTCGTCGGCACTTTGGTTTCAAGGTCGATCCAAAGGACGAAAGATTCCAGCAGATGTTGCAGCAAAAGGAGAAAGAAGAGAAGAAGCTTCGAAAGGAACAGAAGAAGAAAGAACGAAGCGAGAAATTGATGGCGAGACTATTGAGCGAAAAGGTTGAAAGTTCGTCCGGCAATGAGCCAAGCAACTTGGAACAAGAGACACCAAACCCTACCACCCAATCGAATGCTACCACCGAACCAAACCCCAAGAATTTGGCGTAAACCAAAAGTTTCATAATTGTAAAACAATGAAAACTCTCAATATCAATAAATCGCTGTTATTGGTTGATGATAATTTCGTCTCGAACAAAAGCAATTGCAGTCTATTTTGTTATTACAAAAATGTCTTTGAACACGGCAGTTTTGGAGCATGAAAAATTTACAAGATTGTAAATATTATATTATATTTCTTTTGCTAATACAAAAACATTACATTCGGATCCATAAAGACTAGAAGAAATTATGATTAATAATTATTAGATAATCGTGTGCTTGCAAGAGATTATTTAAGCACTGATTCCAGTCGCACGCGTAGGTCTTGTTTCTTCGTTTTTTCAAAGATTTTTCGTTGTCTACGGTGGTGGGAGTTGGTTCAACTGGTGATGTGCATGCTCTGTTTTGTATGGTACTCCTGTATAGGAAATCAACTGTCAACCAAAGTAGCAGGATCTGGTCGCATTCCGATCGTTTGTTCGCCACTGGAATATTTATTTATTCCGAAATTCGTAGCGATCGTTTGTTCGCAATTATTTTCAGTGGCGTCGTTAAACGTCACGGACGTTTCTTCTCCGTTGTTCTCTGAATTTTCGACAATTGCAACATTTTGTATCTTTGAATCGTCTACAAATATAACGCGTAGTTTGCCTTTCTCCGTGTGTCAGGCCGATTGCAACTGAGATGGTGATGTTAACTCGTAAAACTGGAAACTCAACTCTTCCCCGAAGAGGTTGTCCGGCGTTATGATTTCTGGCTCTACCATGTTCAAGCCCAATGCTGTGGGATTTAAATCCGTCACCAAATAGCCTTCACCGATGAGCCCACATTCCTCTGCGACTTCCTCCTTCGATACTGGATTCAAAAAGTCTGCAAGTACGTTCCAACAGTCACGTTCTGTTCGGATGGATCAGTTCGATTCGATTAATGACATTTGCAAATGGACAAAGCATAATATGATGATTAATCTCAATAAATTTATATTTTTTCAGTTTCACCGAGGAATTGGAGGAAAACTTACCGGTTTCTTTGTCGGGACAAGGAGGCTCGCTCGGTTCCGTCTGCTGTATCTGTATCTGCTCTTGCTCAGTTTCGTTGGCTGGTACGACCATGGGCACGAGATACTGTACCTCAACTTCACGCTTTATACCGCTCAATATTTGCTCCGCACAATGTTCCAATGTCACGGAACTGGTGACGGGGTTGTTCTCCTCGGGTTGACTTATACTTGCAGTTGCAGCTGCTACTTCGTCCAGCGTGACTATTTGACTGAATCAATCGAAACCAATGAACATAATTTCATACTTCCAACGATTACATAATCGGTGCCAGGTGTTGAAATTTCTATAGTCGAGAGAAGCAGCGAAATTTCACAATCCTAGAAAATCGATTACGAATATTATTATGTTTTTTTTTTTTTTTTTTAATCTTCCAGCAAAGAATTGGTGGAAAATGTATATCAAAAAATAATTGGAATCTTTTCTGCTTCTTCCCAACTATTCGAACTCCAACGCCTTTGGGACTCGGCACCGGAACCTTGGTTCATTTTTACCTGCTAACATTACTCGGCTTCCGTGAACTGTTTTCCGCGAGATTTTTTATAAATTGCCTTTGCGTCGGTAGAATCGTCCCATTAGCGGTTATCAATTGACGTGGTCGCGTGTCTCCTCGATTCGCAATCGCCCAAAGATGGCCAGCGCCGTGTGGAGCTTTCGAGCCTTTCCGGAAATGTGGATTTATCGAGAGATTGTGCCGAACTGAATTCTTCCATCTGTCGTCGTTGCTTTTGTAGTAGGGAAAATGTTCTCTGGAGAAACGTAAGAATAACAAATTTTCTTGAACTTTTAAGAAACATTGGGTCGTGAACTGCTAGCCAGTGAATAATAATTAAGTTTCTAACAGTGGAAAAGTGAATTCTCGAAAAATAAATACAGGAAGCAGTAATTTCAAGTGTAGAAATTCTCTTGATCGAAAAAATTCATTTTTTTTCTACATTTTTAATGCTGCATGACATTTTGTGGATGTTTTTTTTTTTTTTGTGACAGGCACGAGCCAGTACCGGCCTGGCCACGCATTTCAGTTTCTCTTTTTGTTTCAGGCTCATAAACGATTTTAATCGTTGTTTCGTTCGGGCAGAGACCCTCGTCACGCGTCCTTTTCTCCTAGAGTGTGGCACGTCGTTCGAAACACACAGGCGAACGATCCTTTCCCTCGAGCAACAATTTACTTCACCTGCCGATGTTATGGCTCGTTGCATACAGAGCGCAATTTCGCTCGGCAACTTAAACTCTGCCCTTCGCCCCCTTTTCGAAGGATTTCCTTTGGCGATCATACTTTTTGGTGGCGGTCCTAAACGTTTCGTTTACACGCTTCAGCGAACCCCACCGAGGGATACACAGACGAATACGCCGGGAATTCCTTGCTCATGCTAATCTACCACAATATGGAATCGATTACAACGTGTGCAGCTTGTCAACGAGTCAACGAATACCCGCAACGTTTTTTGCTACTATGCCTAACATCAAGGTATTCAAAAAAATATTGAAATACATCAAATAGCCCGAACGTTTGTCTCAAAATTCTAAAAATCATCACTTAATTCTTTGTCCTCAAAAAAAATTCAAAAAATTTACCACGTCGACTTTTTTTTAGAGTCATCATCGCAAAGACGTGTGGGAGATTCTTGAACTCGGCAAACAAATGGATCATCCAACGAAAGAGAGTCTGAAATTTTTTAGACTCAGGACTTTTCCCTCGTTCGAATAATTTATTGTAAAAAATGGAAAACCCTGTAGATGTCGTCCTGGGATGGCCTCCCTTCCGATCGAAACCGAGGGTTGGAAACTCTTGGCGCGAGGCGATGATATTTCGTATCTACATGTATAGCGAGTTAAAAGGCTCGAACAAAGGGGGTTTGGTGCGAGGCCACGGGGAAGAGGGTTCAAACGTTGGTACCAGGTGGTACCGTGCAACGAGGGCAGCGGTACCGACGAGTACCATCCCCGGACCACCCGCGAGCTTCGTTCACCCACCCCCTTATGACCCTTCGTCGACCCCGACCGACACTGACACCCGAGACTCACGATTTCCTTCGATAAACAGCTCGTTCCAATGCGATAATACGAAAAGATATGACTGCAGGATTTCAACGAAATCGATATTTATTCGATTGGCCAATTAAACCGTCAATGTCAACGTGATATTCGTATTCGTCAGACTCAACTTTCATCCGAATCGACGAAATGCACCTGAAATTCTCTTCCGCATTTATCAATTTTTATATTTTTTTCCAATTAATTCACAAATGTGCTACTTTTTCGTTGCAAACCCAAGGGGACGAAAAAAATGATTGTCACGTGAACTAACGAGTGAATTGAAAAAAAAAACAAATGAAAGAAAAATTGGAAAAACCATTGAATTGAGAAAATAACCGTGTGTCGAGCAGCAAGCAAAAGTTTCGGTTTTGAAATCTGGATTAGAAGGAAAATTAATAAATACTCACGAGATCCATGAATAAATGGCCGACACAGTGAGCTCGCCTCTCTCTTGCAAAGCTTGCTCGATTAATTCGGTGTATGTGAACGGTGGCTTTTTTGGACCACCGTAACGCGATGCTGCGTAACTTCGATTTTCAGCTCCATAGTTTGCAGACACGATTGTCGGCTGACGCATTAACTCATTCTGCACCGGAGTCACACTCGAAACAACTGTCCCGTTCTCCTGATGATTTATACTACTTTTTTTCGTCTCGTTCGTGGACAACGTTGGCATGTTTGCACGGGAGGAGCTTGCGTTGTATCTGTTCCGGTGACCTGACGAAACATTTTCATGAAATTGGTCTTTTCGTTGATTTATTATTTTTATTCTATTTCACGATTCGAAAAATGCATTTGGCCGTTTCTTCGGTGGAAACTATTGAATCGATTTTAATGAATCTTACCCACGAATAAATCTTATGAACTAAAAAACGACGCACAACATTACGATGAATTATTTTTCGAGAGATTGCCATAAAAAACTCTGAATTTTCATAAAAAATGCAAATAAATAAAAAATTCCAAGGGTCGGTTTGAAGATATTTCGAAAACGGAGAAAATGACCGAGAGATGGCATTCCGATTTCGAATAGAAAAAAAATTCCGACTATTTTGGTGAATCGATAAAAAATTCAAAAATGTTTCAAAAATTTTCGTACTTTTTTTTTCGTAAGCGAACTCGAAATTACATTTTTTACTAGAGTTGATGACTCGAGTATCGTATCGACTAAGATTTCAGAACAAAATCATGGGAAAAATTGAGTTTTTGGGAAAAATTCGTTCAACGAGTTGAAAAAATTCATTTTTGCGATTTTCAAGTCGTAGATGCGAATTTGTAATCATGGAAAACTACTGATCAATTCTCAACACTTTCCTATGAGCCAGAACAAAGTACGTCATACTAATCGGCTCCGAGGGTTGAATTGCGAATTGATGGTCGTAATGTTGACGTTCGTAAATGACGGAATAATTATTACCAATGTGATTTTCTCGGGTAGGAGGAAAAATAGTTCGTTCCTCAGGTGCCTCAATAAAGGAATCGAGTTTAAAATCGAGAAGCCAAGACAGGTTTCCATTTTCTTGGTCCTCGATCGGTAGCATTGACGATGCGGTGGTTGTCGTCGATAGCGGTGTTTGTGGTGGTGCAGGGATCACAGGAATTTGGACGGCATTGGTCGTGGAATTTTGAGCAGTTTCCGGAGCGTTGGTCGGTTCCCAATACGAAAGAATAGTTTCGTATCCATTATCGATTTTAACGTCATCGAGTGTCTGGATTTGGGAGTCGTTACCGATCGAGCTCGAAATATCGGTGAATTCGGTATTTCCGAGGCTCGCAGGATCCCACGTACCATCGACAACGAGCACTTCCAATCTTGCGACCGATCCACCAACGTTCGTTGCTTCCTGGATCAAGGATGTGGGCGACGATGACGTAGAAGACGTTGATGACGACGAAGAGAACTCGGTCGGATCGACGAGGTTTTCAATGATCGTTGCATCGACGGGCTCTCGTAATTCATTGAGAAAACGTTTTTTTCCATTTTGACAAACTTCCTCGCACAGAGTATCGATGTCAAGATCCTCAAATACTTTCCTCTTCACTCTGACTGGATTATCGACAACTTCGCGACTTGGCATACCGTTGGATCCGGACGATGGCCCGATCATTTTACACCGACACAATTGCTCTTATTCTCTTTACTCCGAATCTAACGAAATTACGATTTTTTGAGCAACACTCAATAACTTCGACTCGAGATTTACGCAAATCGATCTTTCGCGGGACTTCCTTAATTACTCATTTGAATAAAATTCCAATACGTCACGGAATTCGTTAATTTTTATATTTATATTCATGACGATTTGAACCGATTTTTGTTCAATATATTTCGCACTTCTGTCGCGCAGAAATCTCACAAGAAACTCTGTACATGTTACAAGCGACTGAACGATCTTCACGATCACGAACAAGGCACTGCGATTGACTTTTTGTTTTTTTATTTGTCTCTGATTTTTTATTATCGTGTTTTAAAAAAGAAGAAAGAATAGTCAGGCAAAAATGATGGGGTTGCGATCAAACTTTTGAACCGAAGATTTTTACAGAAGAAAACTGCGTCGAGCCTCTCATCGATAAAAAGAGGAAGCGTTTTTCTCTGATATCACGAGACCATCGATCCTGATGTTTCAGGAGCATATGCGGCACGATCGAGCTCCTGCACGAGACTCATTTGTTTCGTATTTCGACTGTTCCGCTCAGCAAAAGCTTGCTCACTCCCTGTGGCGCCCCGAACGATCGGCTGCTCCAACTTCCAAACGTTCGCCGTTCGTGTTATCCTTTTGCATAATCGTCTTAATCAATTGACCGTGACGACACAACCAACACCCTCGCTTTCGCATCGTCATAATAAATTTTAATCCCTGCATTTTCATTTTCGATCAAGCGATATTTACGAAATGCCACTGAATCCTTTTGCGCGATTGTTCAAAAAATCAACTTTTTTGAACAAATTTTGAAAAAAAACTCGATAATTATCGACTTTTATTTTCAGTGATAATTTCGGAAAATATTAGAGTGTTAAAAAGTGTACAAATTTCGACAAAAGTTAAAAGACTTGAAGAAAAATCGTAATGCAGCCGAAAAAATGTCTTTTTGCATGAAAAAAAAAAACATCGATTGAAGTTTCTTCATTTTGCTTTTCATTGCCGATCGATTCGAGACGAAATTATGATTGCCGAACTTTATTTGTTACTTATTCACAAAAAATGTAACAGTTGAGACTGGCAAGAATTACCGTTCATCATTGTTTTGAGTAGGAAAAGTGCATGAAAAATGTTAATAATAAGTAATAATGAAACAGGTTAAAAAAAAACACGAAGTGTGAAAGATTTGACGAGTTTTCAAAATTTTCCGCGACGGTAAAGTGAGTTCGAGTTGCAGTCCGAAGATGTCGCTATTAGGGAAGGAAGCGTTTTCATGACTGGTCGCGAGAGCGCGCCACGTTGGCGTATACCGGTGCATGGCACGCGGTCGAAGAGAGTTTCTCTACTCTCCAACTGTGTGGACTTCAGTCCAATCTTCAGTTTGCCGAAATGGCGCGGATCAATGAACCTACTAGAGTCGCGGAGGGGAGAGATTAGAAAATTTTCAAACGTAGTGCGAGAGAGAAGGACTGGGAGAAATAGAAAGAGAGGAAGAATATGGAGAGGGAGTGAGTAGGGCGACTCCGGTGGTTCGTTGGCAGAGGCAGAGTCGTTGCCGATTCTCTGCGGCAAACGGAGTGTGCCGGAGAGCGAGATTCTCGCAAACGTTTTCGCATTCTCGTATAAGCCGTCATCGGAGCGAGACTGAAAAAGAGACAGAGAGAGAGAGAGAGAGAGAGAGAGCGCGAGAGTATCCGTAGCGCTACGATACAAAGGGAGTGTGCATGCGAATGAGAGAGAGGGAAAGAAAGGAGGGTGTATGAGAAAGAAAGAGTCGTCTTGCGTGTCCGCCAACGGCCATTGTCTCTGACATGGAAGCCTATCAAAATGGCAGAAGTCTTGCAGATGTTTTTGTTCCTATATAAATCAAAGTATCGTCGAAAAAATAACAAACGAATATTCCATGATAGACAGGACAGTGATTTTAGTCTCGGTTTCATATGGTCAGTGTTAATATGGGCGGTGGTGTTGCGTTGTGTAGCGGCCGCAGCTTCAACGACATCGACGAGCACGAGCACCGAGGTACCCTGCGACATCGAGAATTGTGTAAACGGTGATTGTGTTAACGGTAGTTGCATCTGTCAGGATGGCTGGCAAGGTGCCGCCTGCCAGTACTGCGGTGGAAAAGTCAGGTACGTAAATTTTCCATTATTACAGTTGCAACCAAACAGATATAAACCGTTTAAGATTATTGTCAGCTTGACGAACAACAGTGAATGAAAATTTTAAACCTCCGTCTGTGCGGGGCGAAAAAATGCCACGGCACGATGTTGCTCGCTCGACTGCACCGAACTTGCTTTTTTCTCTTTTTCCTCCTTTCTTTCTCTGGCATTGCTATGCATCGGCGTTGGTATTCCCTTCGAGCGATGGAAAAAGCATCTCGATTCTCGTCCCGATTCCCTTCTTTTTTCCACGTCAAACGAAGCAAATTACAAAGCCAAAAAGACATGTTATTCGCTAATCGAAACGTGTTACTTGTGTTTAACGTTCACCGGAATGTTTTGACGTTTCTGATAATCGTTCACCGCTAGCTTTTTTTTGTTTGACGTTTCTTTTGACCGGCACTATCACACGTTTTATCAATCCCTTTAGCTCATTTCCCCTCGCAATGTACAAAGATGTGGAATTATCGACATGTCGTAAATAAACAAGACTTAGAACCATGTGTGACAGCTCGTAATCTCGCTCACTATCTTTCTCTTCCTTTCTCTCTCTTTCTCGCTTGTACTTCACGCATAGGTTTATTCTCGTACATCGTTCATGCTTGAATGAACGAGCACACGCGCCTCATCTTCACATGGGAATATTGTACGAGTACACACAGTGCATCGCCGATCGAAGAAAAGATGCATTAAAACTCGTTGTTTTTTATCTTTCTATCTAGTACTCAAAACTCCTTTCGATCAACCGACCATGCAAATGTACACTCGTTTGACCTTTTCCCTCCATTTTTCCGAGGCATTCCAAATGATTCAAAAATACACTGTGTCGTTGGGTGTATGTGTGCCGTTGGCGAATTGTAAAATCGAACGGAAATAGGCACACACGCGTGACGAGAATTCTCCAGGCAGCGTGAGAACAAAAAAGAGGGAAATGCGGGTCATCGGATCATGCCGAGCTGCTGTAATTGTTATTGGAGCTTTATTCCACTGATAAAAGTTCGTTGAACGTTCGCAAACAAATATTACGTACGATTAAGCAACAAAATTCGAAACTTTGCGAGAAACACAATTTTCACTACCATCGCTTTGGCGAGGTCGCATTCGGAGGAGAATGCTGCCAAGTTTTTTTGCAATTTATTCTCAAAATTATTCGACCACGTTGAGGGCCTCGTAAAAGATCCCAAAATTCTTTTCAGCACAAAATCGAAAATTGAAAATCGCGAGATTGATTTTCGGTTCGTTGGACGTGCTCGTCGCGTGTTTTTCGAAATTTTGCACATTTCGTTTGTTTCTAAGCTAGAATGGCGTTTGATTAAATTTTTTTTTTTTTAATCTAGACAGGAAATAGAATTAGTACAGAATATAAATATTTTTTGCAATGATCGATTCCATTCAACCAATAAATTGATTTTTCAAATTCGACGCGGTTCAATAGCCTTTATTCCCTTTTCCTCGAAACATCTCCAACTTTTTTTTAGAGAGACGATTCGATTATAAGAAATATTCAGGCCAAGATTGAGATTATAATTCTTCCAGAATTCGCAATGTTGGAAGACAAGAAATTTATATTTTTTTCATCGTTAAAAACGAGAAAAAAAAAATTGTCCGTAAACTCGAACGATGGAAAACTATATCGTTGATGAAATTTAGCTCGAGATTGTCCCAGACTACGAAGACGGCGTTCTTCATCTGGAAATCTCGACGTAGGAGAAATTTCATCCTCAAAAATCGTCGAATAAATGAAATTCACGTTTGCATGTTTTTTTTTTCTGCACGGAGTTCGATGATGCAGACCAGAACGTTGTGTGAAAAAAAATCTATTCCTCCAATTCCCAATTCTTCGCGTTCCATTCGACTTTCGTCTACGTCCGCTATCAACTGTTCGAGGCACTAATTTCCCGCATTTATTTTGAGTCGTCAATCTCTCGGAGAAAAATTGAAACGACTGGAAAAAAAAAAACCCTCCAGATTTTCATCGAAATTGAAAAATTATTTCGCTCGACTTTTCATAGCGCAGCAACCACCTGGAATTAAACTCTGCGATAGATATTGATCGTTGAAATAATTTCTCGCTCGTTTTACACTCGCAACGTACCAGTTTTGCTGTCTTTCTCCCTCGAACTTAATTTTCTATCCTCACCTTTCTTTTCTCGGATGAACTTTCATACCCAGTTGAACTTTTTTCTTTTACGTTTCACGGCGTGCATGTACCAGCAGCACTTACCAACTCTCGCTCCCCAGACCGTCGGCGACCAAGATCGACCAGACGATGCGAATAACGGGGAATCGTAACCGAACGACAGCAGCCATGCTACTCTATACACATATATGTGTATACGAGTGTGTCTATGTTTGTTTGTGTAGTCTAGTTCATAGGGATAAAAGTTTTTCATCATAACACCTTTCCTCATCGAAGTATGTATACCGGTTTGCTAAATGTCTACATTCATATACTGTACGGCATTCACGTCAGGCACGTCCACAACTCATTTCTAAGCGATAGCTTTGTACAAAAGTTATTTCAACTTTCCTTATACTGGATGTAGAATAATTTTATCATCTTTTGATTTAATAAATGTTTTAATTAGCACGACGTTTGCAATCTCAGGATTTATGCTGCGAAAAATATTCATTTTTACATTTAAATTTGACGATGTTAGCGTAGCATCGTCCAAATGCAACGAAACTTTTTTTTTTCCAATCGTTGCAATTTTGTTTGTAGACTTGGTGTGTGAAGTGTGTCAAAATAAGATCGAATTAGCGGAGACAAATATTGCACATGAATTTCGAGCTTCGCTGAAAAAAAAACGAAGAATTCCATCGTGCCGATGTTTGCATCGTCGGAATGCAACCAAATGTGCGTAGTTATTATTCAATATTTGGTCCGGACAATAAAACGATCTTATCTTGCGACCCGAAAACTCAATCGACACGAAAAATTGCCTTGATTTTTAAAATTCAATAAATAATGAATAGAAAATAGTATTTTCGTTGAATCTCAATTTTGCGAATTTTGTTGCGAATTTCATAAAATTCGGTGTATTCCAACGTGAATTTCTATTATTCATGATTTTTTTTTTTATTTTTCGATTCGCTCGTATTTTCCTGGCTGACGTAGTTTCCGAATCTTGGAAAAATATCGTTCGGTTGGCACGAATTTTCATGCATATTCAAAAATAGATTCGAAACACTAATTAAAAAAACTGTGTCGCACTATAGAGAATTCCCTGGTACAGTTTTGTTTCGCTTATATAAAAAAATCTTGAGAGAAAATGTACGACTGTAAAAATTTGCCGATGTTTTTATCGTGCAAGGCTCTCGTGCTGGTGGAAATTTACTCCACGCTTCGTGAACTTTACAGTGCACGTAGAAAAATGAAAAATCATGCTTGATAATTAATACAAATTTCACGTTTCTTAGCTCCAACGTAGCACACGGTCATTCTTATTAAAAGAATGTTCGGGGGTGAACTTGAACGTTTTTTCGATACACGCGATATGCAACGGGCAAAAATAACTCGAGAGAATCATCAGAATTGAAATTATTTGCGAGGTTTCGAAAAAAAGCTCAACGAAATTTTGGACAGAGATATTTTAAATCAAAACAACAAAACATTTGAGATAAAAGTCTGCGTCATTTTAGGGGAATCGCAAACTGCTCTGCGAGATGAACATTGATTATTCGATAACATGATTCTTCGTGAATTCAACTCGACGTCGAAAAAAAAAGTAATACGTTCTTGCACAGATAGCAAACATGTCGAGGCACCTTTTTTCGTCTCGTTGCTTCCAAGGCCTCCGGATCCTTTGCGCGACAATTATATTCTGAAGAGCCCTCCGCACCACTCATTATGGAACTTGCGATCTTGACGCACAAGCGTGTATTTCTTTCTTGGGGACAATGAGATAAATATATACAGACGCGTAACGAAAACACAAACGGGCACGACGACGTGAGCAGGTGGCAAAATGAACAGCCACAAAGTTGATGCTTTTGATACTTGAATTCAGTACTCGATATATTTGTACGTCTCTGTTGCTAATCGCATTAGAATCAATGTGCGAGAAGCGACGAAAATATTCTCCGAAAGTGGCAAATATTTTCGGATTAAAAAGAAAAATTTCATTCATTTCGGTCATCGATTTTTTAATACTTTTCATTTACGAGGAAAAGTGTCATTAAAAAGTCATCATTCTCGGCCAAGTGCCGCAAAGTTTTTTTTTCCAATTTCGATCTCGTAACATTTCGTTCTATTTATTTATTTTCCCTCGGATTTCGTCTCTGATATTGCCAGCATCGAGTCTAGAAACGATATTTCCACCCGCGACTGAAGTGAGACATGGGATTTAAAAAAAAAAGAGAAAAAAAAACTGTTACATATACGTTGAGGACTCACTACACAATAAAACGTGAACTCGCCGAAAGAGCAAACCACAGTTTTGAATAATTATAAGCTAAAACCTCTTTCATTTGCCAGAGGTTGTCACGAGTTTTCAGTAAATTTTAAATCCCTATGGGAAGCGAAGTTTTCATCATTAATTACTCGGGATCAAACATTACGTAATAGCGAATTTAAAAAAAAAAAATAATAAAACGGTTGCATTGCCCTTTACAAACATTGACGATTCAATAATGAATTTAAAATCGTCATTATTTCGTTTTTCGTTGTTATCGTCAAACAAAAACATCGGAATCTCTCGTCTGTTTTGTTTTTTCTTTTTTTGCGATTGTCGATGCTGAAGTCCGGCCCGACGACTCGACGATTATTTCCTTAAAGAACGTGTTTGAGGCTTGAGATAATTTATTTGATAAATATAAATTTTCAAAAGATTAAAACGCGAAATATTAAATTGTAAAGAATTCCGATTTGAAAATCTTCGCTCCGGCAAACGTTTTATTTTGCATTCGAAACCATTGGAGCATCGAATTAATCTTGAAAATGTGAAGATGGTCCGTGGGATTTCATTATCTAGCGACTGTCGTGAAAAATATTGTTTCGTTAGTTTACTTGAAGATCTAGAGCAGAGGTTCAGTTTCAAAAATAGGTGACCGTCGTAGACCAGAGGAATTGGAACGTGCGCTGAATATCACATTTGCCGGAAAAAGCAAGCTTCTCCTTTCTCATGTCCAGAGCTCACAGAGTTATGATCGATACTCCCGTATATTTATATAAGAGGTTGAGAGATTTCGAAGATTCTTTCCACCTTTTTCCCTCTCGAAA
Source organism: Hyposoter dolosus (assembly GCA_963921915.1). Lineage (NCBI taxonomy): Eukaryota > Metazoa > Arthropoda > Insecta > Hymenoptera > Ichneumonidae > Hyposoter > Hyposoter dolosus. The sequence goes on along the minus strand of OY998130.1, from coordinate 19,396,804 downwards.
ATTTTTCGGCTTCGGGCTTTGAATCCGGAATGATAAAAAAACTTGTACGATCCCCGAATATTTCACGTGCGGAGAGAATGAACCGAGTGAAAAGTTTTTGATGAAAGCTTTATTTTTGTTCAGAAACAAAAGATGTTTGTTTTCCAACCTTTTGTTTTCTCGTTGCCTTTTCGTTCGTGATATTTTTCTTGAAATTTGAAAGATATTTTCAATGTTTTGAACGTCCAATTCGTTCATCGTGCGGCGAATATATCGAATACATCCCTCAGAGAATGTTGTGTACCGTTTTGCGAGATAAAGGAGAAAAAACAACTACGTAGTGTTCGACCGTTATTGCAAGTGATGATAGTCTTCGATGCGAACGCGTGAAGTCATCGCCTGTATCATAAAACGACTCTCGACCAGTGAACGATGTCCGGTTTTTCTTACTTATACACGCGTCTTCCCATAAAAGCGAAACCCAGGCATATATTCGTATATACATATGTGAGTGGAAGATCGTTTAATTGGTTGGCGAGATATTGTCTCCTTGGATGGTTTAACGCGATGATATAGCATGGGCGATTGGATCCAGCACACAAAGATACGAACACATGGACGATCGTTTCATCGACGATTTGGTCCTTGGAGACTCGAGGTTGCGATACCAAATTAATGTACAAAGTGGAAATTAGATTCAAGAGAATATGGTGAATACATTGCTCGTTAGAATTCCAGAGAAATTTCTCTGTTCCTTGTCTTATTAGTGACGAGAAAATTTTTTCGAGTTTTGTCACCACTCTTTAGATTACAAAATAATATAAAATTTTATTTTGCAACTAACATTTTTACTCGATGATTCGAAATTTAATTTCATTGCATCATTTGCTTCGATTTTTTTTAAACTGAATAATACGATTAATTCGTCAAGCGTCAATGTCCATGATTTTTTTTCAAAGGATGGCTTTGTTATGAATCCATTTTTCACCATAAAATATGTTCATGAGCATGTTTTTCTCCTATAAACGAAATGTCGCCGTTTTTACTTCATTTCGAGTTGCAAAACTTGAACAAAGTTTGTTTTCGTCGTGACGAACAAAGCAGCTCTAATTTTACTGCATCCTTTTTCAACATCGTGGCAATGCTTGGATTTTCCGATGTCAAGCCTGCGACAATGATTAAGCTGATTACGTCAATGTCAACGTCAGATTACCCAATCGGATTTACAAACTTGATTGTGCCTTCTTCGAGGTATATCGGTTTTAAAATATCTAGCACAAAAAAGACGATGCAGCAAGTGTTTGCCGAAAAGAAAACGCTCGATAAATCGATCTTTTGACCTTTATATATCCAGGTTAAAATAAATAAAGAATCACAATGAAGAAGAAAACGACGCTTACTTTCTCTAGGTTATCAACATGTCAACGAAGGCCAATTGTGATCCCATCACAAATGGAAAAGTATTATTGGTGTGAACGTTGTTCCAGATTCGATTTTTTCCCCTTCTCATTTAAACTTGCGTGTAGTTATCAGAGATCCGTTCAGGAACTAGGAGCTCTTTTATTCGATTATGTTCTTCGGCATTTTAAGAGAATCCGGGACGAAAAAATGAAACGACAAAGAATTTTGCTCTCTGCTGGAAAAATGCGTGCCAGTCGAAGAAATTCTTCCATAATATTTTGATTGCACGGATCGCTCGTGGTCTTGAGGATTTTAATCGGAATTAATTTGAGGGAAAAATGGAATAAAAATGAATTACTATTGAAAGAAAGATGAAGTGAATACCGAAAACATGTGATTTAAAAATATAACAAGAAGCCGCCAGCTATCTGGACTGATTTCGTCTCTAAAGATAAGGCGCGATATCTATATCGTGCAAGCCATGCGGAATTACTGCAGGGGGAAGGCCGTCGACGAAATTTCAAGGGTTGGTGATGGGCCGGATAAACCGTCTGTTAGACTTCCGGGAGTCGATTCTCGGCTTCGTGCTATCGTTGTGAGAGAGTAAAGGAGAGCGTGAGAGAAAGAAAGCAACGCTGTATCATCGCCTCAAATAAATCTCCAAGTTTGACAGCTTCAGCTTATTGGCTTTTTAAAAATTCATTGATTTTCTCGATCTTCACCAAAGACGACAGCATTTCTTTGCAGCAAATTGATTATGAAGAAATTGCCATAAATATCCTTTAAAGGCGGCTCATAAAAAATGCTAGGAAAATTCAAGCGTACCGAATACAATTTTGTTTTGTTTTATATTTGCAGACTCACAGCACCGTACGGAAATATACACGACGGTACGGGAAATTACAAAACCGACGTAAAATGTTCGTGGTTGATCGAAAGCAATCCAAATTCCTCGATACGTATGCACATCGAGGAATTTGCGACGGAATGCGGCTGGGATCATCTGTACATCTATGACGGAGACAGCGTCGAGGCGCCGTTGCTTGGCGTCTTCAATGGTCTCATGCACAAGGACAGTTATCACATTCGTCGGGTACCGGAAGTAATAGCTCGTTCCGGTAGCGTACTTCTTCACTTTTACTCTGACGTTGCCTACAACATGAGCGGCTTCAACATCACTTACAAAATCAACGCTTGTCCCAGCAGGTAATCCAGTTCTCACGATCTCGTACCATTCGTTGCATCATCAGATTCAGTAATGCATCTCAGAGGATCGAAATTTTTTTTTTTAACTTCATTTCGTTGAAATAATTCAAAAAACAAAGCAATATCATTATTTACATCGTTTCGGCGACTGTTCCATTTTTGCTTATTGCCAATTCGCGATTCCCTATAATAGAATAAAAATTCAAGGGTTCCATGGAAAGTCGACAAAAAAAAAAGAATCTTGCTGTTCAAATAGCTTTGGCAAGGAAAACTCCCAAAATTTAGAATACTTGAAATCGGTTTGGCATTTTTTTTACTTCAAATGGCAATGTTTTTCGATTTCGACCTAAAAAAAATGTTCGAGCTCTACAAAAGTCGAAAGAATAAAAGTTTATCGATGTTATCACCATAAAATAGCAACTAAAAGGGAAATACATGATTCACACTGAGAGAGATTACAGTCATAATTTATAACGAGAAATGATGTTGCCAAAATCTAAGTTGGCTTCTAGGCTGACTCAAAAGGGAACCGTCTAAAATTTGCTTCCATTCGTACGTAGAGGAAATTAACCATATTTCACGTTCCGACGTTCAGAGATATTGATATGTAGCAATACGTTCCTGCATTAATTTCAAATATCTGTAGATATTGAATCGCTCGGTCGTATTAGGTGAATGCATGAGTACTGCTTCCCTACACGTAGTTTAGAATCGAGCTCGCACGGTTAATACCGTTGAATTATATTCGTGCGACATTGCGAGAGCTTCCTGGCAATATCGTCGGTATTGAATGCCCTGCTTTATGAATGTATGAAATGATTTTTGTCATTTTTTTACGTCAATATAGTTCCGCAGGAAAAAATATTTGGTGGCATGCATTTTTTCCAATCGATCGTCTTGATTTGATAGTGATTACATGTGGTCAAGATTTCTACTGGATCTTCAAAACAGAACGTGCATATTTGAGAAGTTTTGTTATTGCAAAATCCTGGACGACAAAACTGATTATTTTCCATATAAAAATAGACTAGCGTTTAAAATCAAAATCTTATAACGGGAGTTAGGAGTTGGGCTGTTTACTTCTCGCCATGTGATGATTACGCTTATAAAACAAAATTGCGATCAAAATATTTATAATTTTTGTAAATTTTTATTAATAATTGTCGAGATTGAAACTCAAGAAGAAAACATCGTTTCAATGCCAAACTTTTTTACCCTGACGGCTGTATGCGATCAGATAAAACTCTGTGATAGTGAAAAAAATTTTTTAATATTCCATTTATGTAATTGATCGTTACGCGATTGTTGTTTCAGATATTCGCACACGGATTGCTCGGGACACGGTGTTTGTATAGAAGGAGTGTGTACCTGTGATGCCACGTGGACGGGTGACGCTTGCGACGTTCAAGTGTGTCCTAACAATTGCTCCCGACATCACGAACAAGGCGAGTGCGACCGAGAGAGACATCGTTGCGATTGCGCTCCAGGCTTCAAAGGCGAGTTTACTTTTTTTTCTCTCATCTCTGAACCTTCGCCTTTCTAGCCTGTCATTCGAAACTTCCTCACTTGTTCGTTATTCTTTGTTACTTCATAGTCCAGTGTATTGTAGTTTGTAACTTTGATCACTTGGCTACAGTGAATAAACTTTTCCTCAACACGCGGCTGATTTGTTCGAAGTAAATGGTTAATTTATTGGTAATGCTGCATTTTTTCTTGTTTTCCAAAAAGTTTCGATTTCGAGAAGAATCTTACAATATTCGTAGTTTCCGAGTCGTATTTTCAACCAAGAGGGAAAGAGGAATGAATTTAAGAAAAATATCTACGTTTATTCTTAAAAGCCTTCCTTCTCTGTTCTGTCCTTATTTTTGTCACGAGACGATATTTTTCTTTTTCTTTTCTCCATTTGTTTATTCGGATTCGTATTTTGATTTCTATGGATTTACCGTTTCATATTTGTATTTTGTATGTGAGAAAAGATCACATGTCTCTTGGAGAGATTTATCGTCCTGCCTGAGGTTGAGACCATGAGCTCGGGTAAATGTACTTTTTCTTATTATTATCCAGGATCAGACTGCAGTCAAAAGAGCGAACGTGGCTACTGGGAGCCGGTGCCTTACAATTTTTCACCCGAAGGCTCGGCCAGTCATTGCTCGGTCGTTTGGAAGGATTCACTCTACGTCGTAGGAGGCGAGAGCTTCCGAAAGACCAAGATGATCTATATTTACGATTATAACGGCAACGTATGGGAAACACCTCGCATCGTTGGCCGAAGACCTGCTTCTCGTTATGCCCACTCGTGCGTACTTTTCGGAGACAAGATATACATGTACGGCGGTGTTGTACAAAACTCAACCGTCACCAATGAAATCTGGGCTTTTGATATATCTGCCAAAGTGTGGGAAAACGTTACCGTGCGCGATAATTGTAACAACAAAACTATGTGCGGTCCACTGAAGGTAAATTAACCCTATTTCAAAAAATTTCTTTTGGTTTTCGATGATGGAAATAGCTGCAAAGAATTTGAAAAAAAAATCGATTAACTATAAAATCCCTAAAACCCTAAACGCCGTTTCGAGGGAATAAAATTATCAACGGATCGCTGAATTTTTTCGATATTTTTATTTTCGATTTTCCTGTAAATTTCTCTTCCCGATTGTTCCTGGATACACGATTAATCTTAACTCGATGATGTTTTATTACAGGTGGCTGGACACACGGCGAATCTGATAAAACTCCATGGAAAGGATGAAAAAATGATTGTAATATTTGGTCACTCGCCGCAGTACGGTTATCTGAATACAGTGCAAGAATATTCGTTCGGTCTTCGAAAATGGCAAATCGTGGAGACGATTGGATTCCCAGTGAAGGGTGGATACGGTCACAGTTCAGCTTACGACCCTCTGACGAATCGTATATACATATACGGTGGTTACGTATTCGAGACGCAGAGCACGCAAGTTCTGACTAATCGTATATACTCTTATCATCCGATTTATCGAGAATGGAAATTATTGACGGCAGCACCTTCGGCGCGTTTCTTTCATACCGCGGTTTTCGTAACGGGCGGTTTGATGCTCGTATTCGGAGGTAACACGCACAACGATACTCTTCATTCGCACGGTGCGCGTTGTTACTCGGCAGATACGATATCGTACGACGTGACGTGCGATTCGTGGCATCAATTTCCAATGCCTCGAGAAATGGCCGATTTACCAAGGTACGGTCACAGTGCAACGGTTTTTGAAAACTCGATGTACATATACGGTGGCTTCGACGGGCAAATGTTGGCCGATATGCTGAGATACACACCGGGTCATTGCGATTATTTAACGACGCAAAATCATTGCCTCGTTTCGAGAAACGGCGTCAAGTGCGTTTGGGATAAAAAAGACGAGCGGTGTCTCGGGATAACGAATATATCGAGGAACGAGTTGGAAAACGATGACATTCACGATGGCACGTATATGCGGTGCATCGACGAGACACCCCCACGTGGTATGACTTCGCACGAGGAGCTCTGCAAACTTTTCACAGACTGTGCCGCCTGCGTACAAACTTCCTACAACTGCGTTTGGTGCGGTGAAAATTGCTCTCACGAGAATTGTCCGAGGAACGCTAATTTGCCAATAACCGTTAGGGAACTCGATCACTGCGATGCTAATTCTGGCGACGAGTGTCTACCCCTGCACACGTGTCACGCTTGCTCCAGCAATCCTCATTGCATATGGTCCTGGTCCAGCGGACCTGATCGTTGTCGGAAACTCACTAAAATTAGGGACATTAGAATTACCACAAACAGTTCCATCCAAGCTCAACGGCTCACCATGGAAAGCCCGTGTCGCAGTCCATGCGTCGAATTTACTTCTTGTCGAAATTGTACAGAATCGGATTGTGTCTGGTGCCAAAATGAGGCCAAGTGCGTTGACAAAAATGCTTATCCAGCAAGCTTTCCTTACGGACGATGTCGCGAATGGACTACCAGCGATGCTCGTTGTCGGGCCACCGAACTCGGCAAAGAATGGTGCAGCTTCTATTCATCATGCTCCAGTTGTCGATCGGATCCTGGCTGTGGATGGTGCGACGATGGATCTGTCACTGGAAAAGGCAAATGCATGCCAGGTGGTGCGAGAGGCCCCAGCAGTCGAAGTCTCGACACTTGTCCTTTCGAGCGATGGTACTTTACCAGATGTCCGAGTAAGCATCATTTTCCAACTTTTTCGCATTGATTTTCGTTCCTGTAATTTTAATATTTTATACACAAAATTATAGGAAAATATTGAGGGAAATTTTCATAACGAATTTTGAAAAAATCTATTTCTCCTCTTCATTGTCGTTTTTGACTCTATGTAATATTGCGTTTTGAGTCTTCGTTTTCACACTGGGTCATTATCATTATCCGTGATCCAAAAATATTTCCAAACGAGCCAAGTAAACTTGTCCAAAACAAAAAATTATGATTTTTTTTTTTTTGCAGACAACATTCATTTTTTTTTTAATGTCGAAAGATTTCTGCTATACTTTCTAATTGCGAATCATTTTTTTGCCCAGTTTGCGAGTGCAATGGTCACAGTCAGTGTCTTCCAAACAGCAGTGTTTGCATTCAGCCCTGTGCTAACTTGACCCACGGAACCCATTGCGAGAAATGCATAGCAGGATACTACGGAAGTCCATTGAACGGTGCAACCTGCCAACGTGAGTTTTTGCATTTGGAACAAGTGTAACGAGGAAATAACGTTAACGCACAAATGGAAACAGCTTCTAATTCTTGTCGATTTGAATGTTTAGCTTGTTCCTGCAACGATCAAGGAACCGAGTGTAACAGTGAGACTGGCAAGTGTTTTTGCACGACGAAAGGAATCACCGGTGATCATTGCGAGCGCTGTGACGTTGCCAATCTTTACCACGGAGATCCGACAAAAGGATCGTGTTTTTGTAAGTCACTGAAAAATATTATTACCTTCTGAATTTACATAACAATGACCTCAGCCTCACAGTCGTTAATTTTTTTGTTTTTTTTTTTACCACATAATTTCCAACTTTTCGTTTTTCAGATGACCTCGTTATAGACTATCAATTCACGTTCAATCTGAGCAAGAAGGATGACAGCCACTACACAGCGATTAATTTTAAAAATTCACCCTCCAAACCTGATGTCGATGCAGAGTTCTCCATTTTCTGCTCCGTACTCGCGAGAATGAATATAACGATTAAGAAAGCAAACAGCCCGGAAAAACCATTGTTGCTGGGTGCTAATTGTACAACGTATAAACATCGTTTCAACAAGGCTGAGTATAACTTCGGTAGCGAGGACAACAATACCCTCACAACCTTTTACGTTTATGTTTACGACTTCCGTACACCATTGTGGATACAAATCTCGTTCTCCCAATACTCCAAGCTCAACCTTCAACAATTCTTCATCACATTTTCCACGTAAGTATTGGTCACGTCTTTAAGATGAAACAGTTGCTTCGCACTAGCCAAGTAAGTTTCCAATTTTCACACTTGGTGTATGCAAGTTTGTATCGCAGCATGTCTTATTAACGTGGAAAAATCTGCATCGCGATAGACTTGCGAAAACACCGACTCATAAATACAAAATTCCAGGGTGTCAAATTTTCATCAACTTTTTCAGAAATTTTATATTCCTGTCGTTGCAAATCTCTTGAGGAATAGAACAAACGTCTGTGTATTGATATCGCTTACAAATAACGCATGAAAAATCTGAAAACGTTGACTAAAACATAACATCGAAGGATTTTATAGTTTTCAGTTGAATATTCCACGAAACTTTGCATACAACGATCGTGACAATTGAACACTTATTCGACTAGCATGGACTAGCAATCGGGCTAAATATCATAAATAGTTGAAAAAAATCTTTTTCATGAATTCGGATTCTCGAAAATTGACATCAAGCTGCACCATGAATCCTTTCCGTACATTTATTTTTCATTTCTCCGCGTTTTTTCCCTCATACCCGATCATCGAGTGTTTCTGTTGTCCTAAACCTCAGGCAGTACTAACTTGTAAACTAGAGATTACATGACATCGCACAGGTGCTTCCTCGCGCTACTCCTGGTCGCCGCGTTCCTATGGAAGATCAAACAAAAATACGACATGTATCGACGACGTCAACGCCTCTTTGTCGAAATGGAACAAATGGCTAGCCGAGCGTTCAGCCAAGTTTTGGTGGAGATTGAGAGGCGAGACGTTCTTATCTCATCGGATGCGGAACGTACCGAGTCAGACTCAAACGGTTGTCGTAAAAAGAAAAAGGTTCGTTTTCGATAAACTTTTGAGGAGTAAATTAAAAACGGAAACAAATGGGAGGAAATCTTTGAATGAATATGGAACCGAGAAAATTGATTCACTTGTACACGCAGGACCTCGTAAATGGTTTGCTTAAATTTTCTCAGGATGTCCCAAGTCCAATAGCACTGGAGCCTTGTTGTGGGAATCGTGCTGCTGTCCTGTCGCTGCTAGTCAGACTACCAACCGGAGGTGAGTCTTATACACCGACGGGCCAAGGAGCCGGCCTTGCAGTAGCCTCAGCCCTAGTCACATTGGGTAGTCCGAGAAGGCCTTCTCAGGAACTGACCACGAAGGATCCAAAAAAATCGCGAAAGTCCGCCAGTCAGCATCCAGACTCAACTTGCATTTAGTTAATAATGCAAACAAACAAAACAAAATCATATTCGAAAGGTCATCAATTAATTTTAGAAATTACATCAATTTTCAATTTTTTTTATTTTTATTTTGATTGTCTCTATGAACATGTAGAGAGTGTTTTTTTTTAACCATACGAAAGAGCGAACAAAGCGAGTGATCGGTAATTTCCATTGTTAGCCGCATGATCGGCCTTGCCGATGTTTTTCTAATATTTCGTGGTCGAAACGAGAATTCCGCGTCCATTTTTTTTTCTACTCGTTCCACATTTAATGTTTTTACGAGTGGCGATCGAGCCTAAAGATGCGAGAGCGTCGTAATTCTTTATTCTCATTAGACATCCCGATCATACGATACTATTTTAAAAAAGTGAATATTTCCCTTCGAGTATTCGAGATTAACCAACAGAACGAATTACCACGACCATGGATTTTTATTCTGGAAGCGAAATTTCTTGATATTTGAAGAAATCAAGATTCACGAGACTGATCGAGCATCCAATGGTTTATCTCGAGCCTCCGGCTAAAAAAGTATTAAGTGAAAGAAATTGACAAAAATCTAAGGGAAAATTCTCAGTCACCGAACTGGATGATTCGCTCATGAAAAGGCCAACAATTCTTTTATTTTTTTTCCATCAAGTTTATCATTGAAATCAGTTCCTTTTTGTATTGTCCATCGAACTAGAAATTTTCGAAAATTCATCAATAATGAGACTCGTTATTCACCTTTCGTCACCGTATTATAAATGTGGACGGATTAAAGTTTCGGTTTCCTGTAATATCATTAACGCGAACCGTCGTTGAGAATTCTACGTCAAGCACACGTTCCTGTTGTTGTTTGGCTAAACTTATTCCGATTCAATCGATACCAGGAATTGTACAATTTTGTATATACGTCTATTAGAAGTTTTTTAGAAAACAGAATGATCGAGAGAAGGAGAAAGTGAAAGAATGTTACGTATGCGTGTGAGTAATGCAGAGTGGAAACGTGACCAATGTCTCGAGACGATTCGCAACGCACCGATCTCTTACAGTTTCAAACGATGGTATTAAAGTTTGCTTTACTTGAAATACAACGACATTTACTATTTTTTGTCGATAGTGACCAACATTTTTTACCCTTTCAAGCTGTCTTGAAAAATTTTCACTTTCTGTTCCTCCACGCTTCAATACCATTAAAAAAAAAATCGTAAAGGAATCATATTGCTTGAGAGTCATTTCGAGGATTGGAAATTCTCGATGTTTAGACGATTCTGCACATTTTTATGTTGTTTTTTTTTTTTTTTTTTTTATTTACATTTCTGTCAATTTTTGTAATTTCATTTCGTTTTCGTTCGTTTTTTGTTGTTCAACAAATGTTGGAAGTTGAAAAGGGAGGATTTGGGCACAGACTAGCAGATTAGTTTAATTTTCCATACAAGACTTCTGTATCGATTTTTCTATCGTCTAAAAAAATGTTGATTTTCCAAGTTCATTGTTATGTCTCGTGCATTGAAATATTTATTAAGACAATAAAAATATCAATTGATATTTCAAATACGATAATTCGACATCGTTTTTTGTTTCTTCATGTTTTTAGTTGCGCTGAAAATTGTGTTTATCCACGTCCTTACTATTTTCACTATTAAAATCGAGAATTGTGCAATATGGAGACTGCAGCTTGGCTCGCTAGATATTCGAAAACACCAAATTATTTCGTAACATTAAAATTTTTTACATCGAGAAAATCCTCAAGTCTGTCAACACCGGGATCCAGAGATCTTTCTTCTGAAAGAGTTTTTGGAGACAAAATGCTGTAGTTTGTGAGCACAAGGATCGAAAAAATAATAAAAATTTGTAATGATTCGGAGGTGGTGTTAGAATGGATGCAGAAGTTCTTCATGGCGACTGGACGAGATCTCGTGAATTGGTGTTTATAGTCTGCCTTAGAATTTTAGCTTCTCGCGCGCTTCGAATGCCACGTAAAAATTGTAAATAAGTGTGTGAGCGGCGAAAGTTTCGGTTGTGCATCGATGAATATATATTGAAAAAAAATAATAAAGAAAAATAAAAGTTCTGCGTTCGAACGGCAATTAGAAAACTCAACGGTGATAATCAAAACTGAGAACCTAGAGTTCGGAATATTGGGTAGTTGTACAGTACAACAGAATGGTGTAATAATCGAGAATTATGCCAAGATATTAAACGGAGAATGAATGAATCTGTATGCGAGTTGAAAAATGAATTTCAAACAAGGAAATAAAAAACAAGTGAATGGAGCATATAATTTATCGGATTTTAGGATAAGCGAGGATTCAATTCTAAACGAAGCTACTCAAGATTCAGAGGGCCTTGTATGTAATGTTAAGCTTCGAGTACACGATTGTCCTTTGACGCGACAGTCGTCATCGGAAAGACAAAAGAAAAACCAAGTTAAACGGCAGAGGCAAAGACAAACGAACGCTTTATTTTCTCTCAGCGTTCCTTGTACGAAAGTACTGTCGTTCTTCCGTAGATAATATTACGAAGGAATAAAAAATATTAATGAAAGCAGATAAAGGCCGAAAAGCAGCAACTAAAAATTAACTAATCTCGAAGAAAATCCTTCGAAAGACTTCTGTTCAGTTCGAACCTCGTATTTATCCAAGTGTCTGATTAATGACAATTAAACGAATGTGAATAATATTTATAATCACTCGATGTAGGATAAGAAAACAAATGCATTTCTTTCGAAAAATTTAATACTCGTACTTTTTATAACGCGTTATATCGCCAGTTATGTGGACGGAGGTTAGTGTGTAGTAATGTACGTGAGAATCTTGAAGAACATTGTCTTATCCAATATTATTTTCTACCTTAATTGGGTAAACATTTCATTATTTCATTTCTCGTTTCTTTATTTTTTTCATGAATATATATATATCACTTAAATAAAAACCATAATTTTTATCATCTTCTCCGATCGAGTCGTAGGAGAGCGAAGTTGAAGAGAGTTGAATGAGAAATGGAACGAGGATATTCAGCTCACTCGTCTCATTTTAATTGTAGAATGAAATGACGTTTCATTAGGTCGACAGAAAGAAAATGAATGCAATGAAAAAACCGTATGAATTGTAAAAGTCTTGTCGAACGTTTGTAAAAGCCTTTAAGACAGTATCCAATTTCGTCCAACCCGAATAGACGTAAGGAAACGTTACAAACCGTTAAAATCGACGAAGAAAAAAAAAAATTCGTAGATTTCGTTTCTCGTACGTGTCAATAATAATTTTATCTTCTAACAAGGACGAATATTTCACGTCACATTCGTTTTTGTTGAATTACCAACGATCGTTCGTTGTATCAACTACATTACTGCAAAGTCTTGTCATCAATATTACAATATACTAACAACGACAACAACAACCAAAATGACAAATTATAAATTGTATCCGCAATGCATAACTAAAAATTACGTAGAAAGTTCCACGAGATTTTCTGCCAGATTCTCATAATTCTGGTTGCACGTGTTTCTCATTTTTATCAATCGCGAACCATCTCAAAATCTACGTTTTACAATGTGAAAGTTCGCATCGTTGGAAGTGAACTAGCTTTTTTGTTCTTTCAATAAAAGAGCTTAGAATTTATATGCAGCGTTTGTTTACGATAATTGAACACCAAGTTGTTAGTCGAATACGAAATCGATTAGAAAAATCGAGACGATTTAAGAAATTAACACAAAAATTAATAAATCAAAGAAATTTCTTCGTTGCATTCCGACGGTGCGAACTTCAATTACGTACAATTTATTTTCGAGAAGAAAAAACTACATTTGATCGATGCAACACTGAAATATGTTTTTCCGAACGATCGAGTGTCTTTGAGAGTCAAAACCCACGTGTCCACGTGGCCCTGGCGCGCTCGTCACGAATTTCATCAAATCATGATAATGGAAAATGGGCAAGACAGGAATGTCCACATGGTTAACCCTTAGGTTTAACGATAAATAGCCATTTAGAGAGAAACAAAAAATCATCCACGTATCCATAAAAAACAACAACAACAAAAACAAAACATTTCGCACATATTTTAATTCAAGTGTGTATTCTGCTCGATCTAGTCGATAAAGGTGAACGAGGAGGCAAATGTAACGTGAGCACGTCAGGAGGGAAGTAACGTGGACAGTCAACGTAATTCCGAGTGAAATGTGAAATCACATTCATTTCTATCGAGGAACAGTGGCGAGAAATGTATTCAGAAGACAAACAAAACAAAACGAAGATGACTGAACCTCACGGATTGCATTTCATTGACGATTCCTTTAAATTTCGAACTGCATGTTCCACATGCAGATGATTTTGCTCATGAATTTTTTCACAGCATTAAAAACGAGGCGCAGTAATCTTATCAATGCACGTTTCAGTCCCTCAACTGTCCCTTTGTTTCGGAGACTTGCGATGAGCATTTTTAAATGTTTTCTTTCCCAGTCCCTCGACACATTTTATGAAAGAAAAAGGAAAGGAGAGACCGAGCAATGGGCAGTCGTATTTTTGTCGGAAGGGAAGAAAGTGGGAAAATCCAGTGTAAATGTCAAATCGCCGAGTGAATGTAATATTTGCGTGAATGGTGAAAACATTGTATTATCAAATTGAAGCGAATATTGTTTAAATAAAATTGATATATATATACATATTTCGATCATATTATTTCCCATTATTTCGTTCGGACGTTTTAGCAAGACGCGGCACACGCGTACATTCGAATTTCGCGCGCTCTTACTGACGCAACTTTTAGGTTATGGCAGCAGCACCATTCCATTTGTTTTGAAATGCTTGTTCTTTTCTATTCAGCAATCTGCATCACGGGGATCGTAATGTACAGGGTTTTCCACGTTGCATTTTTTTTATTTGCCGAGAAACTGAAATATTGTGGTGGAAAAAAAAAATTACAAAGTACGCAAAATTGTCAAAATCAACTACACATCGGAAGGCCGGTTTTTCATTTCAACAGCCTCCTGGCACGTTCTCGTGGTATAAAATTCACAAAAAATTCGTCTACGCCTTTTAGGTAACTTGGAGACAAATTTTTGGCAATTGCTACCTGGGGGGACCTGAGTAACTGAGTGCGTGGTGATATTTTTGGTCTCACAAGCCCGAAACTTTTGTTTAAACTTTCACCGATCAGACGACGGGATCGTCGTGCATTTATTTACGAAACACCAAAAAAGTAAAAATAACGACACCGAGAAAATAACAACATTTTTTATTTTTGACAACATTCAGGAGCATGAAACAGGGAAATGAGAAAATGGAGGGGAAAAACACTGGTTATTTTATGTCATATGTTTGATGATTAATTGGCAATATTTCGATCGGTACAGTTGGAGAAGCCGCTTCGAATTGAATATGTATATGCGGAGACGCGTGCTCTCCACTACGCTCACATCCTCCCCCCCCCCCCCCCCCCCCTTCCACAACCCCTCTTCGCTAACGCACTATTCGACTTTCAGTTTGTCGGGGTCGCATATTCCCTCCCTCGATCGCGCTCGACAACGAGACGCAGCGACGATCCTTCGTAATATAATTTCTGCTCGTTCACGTTTATCGAACTCTGGGGCGGGCGCGCGCGCTCCCCACTTTTCATACCGGCGGTTCTGTGTACTAGCGCGCGTTGCAAGGAGCACACATTTCTCGATCTCTTTCTCCTCGTATTATCTCCTTTTTGCTGTTCCTCGCAACTACCTGTTGTGACGTTTTCAACGAGTAAAAGACCGCGTGGGATCGGTCACAGGCATTTCGTAGAAATGCGCATTTTTCAGGGGGAAACTTTCCAAAGCATTTTCCATATTTTTTCACCCGAATCTCACAAAAATTTGTTCGGCCATTGACTGAACAAGTTTCCATAATCCTAAGTTTTAAAAAATTATTTTACCCCGAAGGGCCTTCCAGATTCGAGCGTATTTTAAAAGTTAGAAATGGCAAATTGTCGAAATGGTGTGACAAGGCTAGAAATAAAACTGGAAAATTTCTTTATTCGATTTGTCCAAGGATCTGTTTATTTTGATTTTGTGATTCTGGAGAATTGTAGCGATAGACGAAGCAATATTCATGCAAGTGAACGTTAGTAGTTTCATTCGATGGCGTACATATCGGTTGTGTCTCGAGTTAACCTCGAATCGTCCTTTACCGACTTATCGAATCCGCGCAGAAAAAATTCGATAATAAGCAACGGTTTGATTTTTATTCTCAATTAAATTAGGACACACGAGGCTGCCCCAATTTTCTATGAACTTTTCGCGTATAACCAGATCTGTTACGAAATGTGAAATCGTATTTTTTATTACTGCGATATTTGCTTTCTCGGAAAATGCGCATAATAAAATTTTTATGGACTCATAGAATACAATCTGCGAGTATATATTCTTAGTGGTGAAATCTAATTCTAACTAATTCCTACTTGAGGTTTTTTCGAAAATCGAAATAAAATTTTAAACGACTCATAAGTGGAACTCGGAAATTTTCGGAGTTCAACGAGCATGCCATGATTTTATTTTTGTTGGAAAAAACTTGAAGTGGAAATAAATGTTCGAGTATTTTTTTTTCGAAAGAATTCTCGGCGGTGACGGGAACTCTTATGGTAAAATATAAATACAGTATATTTTATGTATACAATACTCGGGGCCCTCGGTAAGTTCGTGCTGCGTTACTCGTAGGGGGGATGGTATAGGCAGGACTGAAGGAAAGGGGGCTCGGGGACTCTCGGTTCCCTGACACGAGAAGTATTGCCGATAAAAGCGGCGAAAGGCCGCATGGCCGCTCGTGCGTGCCCCCACTGTGTTCCCCTCGTTCTTCTCTCTTTCTCCGTCTCAGTCTCGTTCTCTCTCCGTCCAGATCATAGGCGTTTCGGTCTCGTCACGCTCGTCTCGCTCCCTCCCGCCGCAACAGTGGGTTCTTCACGGGGGCAAGAGAGCGCTGCTCCGTTGAGCGCGCGGGTTCTCTTATCGAGGACTTAGTCTAGCCCGGCGATCGCGGCCGTAAAGCTCGATCTCGTGCGTTAGCGTCGATCTTTCAAGGTTTTCGTTCGGTAAAAAGCCAACGGAAAACAAAACTAAACAAAACGACGCAACATTTTTCTCTGTAATATTCTTTTCGTACAACGAATAATACTTCGCTCGTCATTCTGTTTGCTCGTGTGCTTGTGTTTTTCTTTCGGTTGCACCGTTAGCAAAACGAAAATTTCGAGGTTATATGAGGATCGCGTGTACGGACAAAATACAGGAATAGAGTGATGCAAAAATTGAACGTTCCAGAGCGTGCGCAGCTCGTTTCTTTCGGTTGCTCGATCATCGGTTTAAACAACTTCGTTAGAGAAAAAACACAGGAAAAATCGAGTGACGCAAAGTTTTCAGACTCGGAGTTAAAAACGTCATAACGTATAATAAATACGGTGGTATACAACGCGTGAGAGTGCGAGAGCGAAGAGCGCAAGCGCGTTTACGAATATTGGCGCTTCCAAACATTCGTTTCTCCCTTTCTCAACAATTGTCTTTGCGATTAAATAGTTAACAGCGCGTTGGCAGTGTTGGCACGTTGTTCTCGGTGTTTGGATGATTGCGTGAGCAATGGAATGTCTCACGAAAGAAGGATTCAGTGACTTGAAAAAAAGATCATAGGAAAAAGTGAAGTAAAGTGTGGACAAGTGACAGTGAGTCAAAGTTGGTGTCGCCACTGCTGGCGGCGTCGTGAGGGAGGGTGGGGGTATACACAAGGATTCTCGAGTTCACATAGTTAGTCGGGTTTTCCGAGAAAAGAGCAGAAAAGTGGAGAAGTTCTTAGAAATAACAGGACATTATTGTGTTTTTCGGTGAAATTGGTTCGATATCCGAAACCAGGAAAAAAGTGTGTGTGCATTCGACTACACGAAAACAAAATAAAAAACATCGCGTCAAATCAAAATTCTCACAACCGGTGGATAACGTGAAGAAAATAAAGATACATTTTGTTCTTCGCGAACGATCGACATTTATCGCGCGTAAAGACGTACGTATACACATGTGTGTGTACAAAGAAAAAAAGTCGTCAAGGAAGAAGCGTTCGCCTCTCAGATGTTTTCCATGAGGGAGACGAGAGTCAGGACGGCTTATTGTGGTTACAATAAAAAGATAATGCTGCTCGGTAATATCGAATTAGCGGGGTCAGACGCGTTCGGGTTTGAAATAAAGTGCAACAAAAAAATCGCAGCGATAGGATTGTTTTTCGCTGAGGGAAAAAGTGGTGTTGATTTGGAAAGAGAAAAATCTTCGAATGTGTTTTCAAGTGATAGTAAAAAAGTGATAAAAAACGGTGGGAAAGCAGGCGATTCATTAGGCAGTGATTGTCACTGAGCTGGCTTACCCTGTGGTGGATTTAGGGGGCTGTATGGAGGCCGGGGGGCTTTTGCCCCGCCAGCCCCCGCAAGGCCCCCCCGGCACCGGCGTCAACGTATGCACGGGCGCCGCGCAGGCTCATAATTTGAACTTGCAACAACGATTAAACAATCAATCCCCTTTGCATCCTGTTTTGGATTTGAATTCTGCTCCTCCTCAGTTGGCTCTTACCAATCATCAACAGTTGCAATTACAACAACAAATGGGACAAGCTCCGGGTATGGGTGAAGTTCTCACCCCAAAGAGACAAGCCGTTGTCGATCGTCTCAGAAGACGAATCACCGGCTATCGTAGACGACAAACTGATTGCATCCCACGTTTCGATCAAAGCTTCAATGGCCTTTGTGAACAAAATATACAGGACACTCTCGTACTCAAACAGCGTTTTCTCGAAAACAAAAACAAAAGACAGCCGAAAAAAACCGACAAGAAGCAGAACGAGAATGTCGGTTTGTCCAACGTTCACGTGGTGAGTTTTTCAATAATTCTCTTTAACATTATTTTCCATCGCATCCAACATTGCATCCATCACACCTCGGTAACAACATTTTTCATCCCAATTATTTTTAACCTTGAACGAAACGTTTTTTCTCCAACTTCTCGAAATACGCCCAATTATCGATTTTTTTTTTAGCTGCCACTTTAATTTTCCACTGACAGCTGTGTCACTGACAGCACGAAACAAAAATCCTTTTTTCCTTTAGTTGAGATTTTCGGAAAGTTGGACTGTCGAGATTGATTGCACGTCAGAGACTCCGTTTCACATTATTTTTTTCACGTCTCATCGTCACCCTGTGTCTTGAAAATCGACAAACAATTTGTCTATCGCAAAAAAAACGATGCTAAAGTTTGCTTAGTTGGAAAAATGTATTTTTCATTGAATTAAAAAATCTCGAAATCGTTGGTTTTTATTCGATTTTATTGAGACACTGGGAACTTCTACGATGCTGAGTCGCAACAGAAATGGAATTTGAAATTATAAAATGAAATCACGAGTTTCGTTGTTCAGTGCAAAGCTCAACTTTATAAAATAATTTCTTCTCGTTGCTGAGGAATTGAGCTATGATTCGGGTAATGGAAAGTATACACGTGCGGTCAAGTAAACTTGATTGAAACAGGAAGATCCTCGGTAGGTTTCAGCACTCGTGAATCGTAAACGTTCCTCGTGTTGTTTTCCTGCTCATCGCGTTTCGAGTGAGAACCACTGGTTCGCCCCGCTCTTGGCCACACCACGTTGGGTTTGAGCACAACTTACAAACTACATCGTGTGCTGCTCTCGCGGAGACTCTCGGTTTCTCGCACCCGGGCTCATGGGGGATCGGGGACGGAAGTGAAAATGGTGCACTGTAACGAGATCGGATTCTCATGGTTTCACGTACAAATTTCGAAGCATAAAATGAGGATGACAAAAAAAATGGCCAGTCGGAAAGATTGATCGCGGATTTTCGTAAAGATGAATTTTTCAATTAGATTTTAATGCTCGACACGTTTTTACACACACAAAATACCGGGGAAACAGAAATAATGAGGATTCTATGGAAATCGTGGGAACTTCTTGATTATTTCCTTTCTCCTTCGCTTTTTTTTGTCGTTTTTTACGATTATTACATCGTGTGGACACGTGCGAATGACTTTAATCAATCTAGCTGCGACGTATACGGCTCGTCGAGGCCCCCACGAGCCTCGACCGCTCCGCTAAGCGAGATTTCTTCGTTCCTTGTGTAACGAGAGAAGTAAACGTCCGAGCGTGTCCCTCCTCACCTTGGAACGTTCAGGGATAATCGTGCGCTGTAAACAAGAGACTGTTTTATACGTGAAGCAGTTTTCGTTATTGGTCTCATAATGCACAGTCCTCTCGTGACGTCTCTAGCTCGACTTTTCCTTCACTTTTTCTTTGCTTTTATTCATTCCTCTCGTCTTCCATTCTCTCCTCTTGGAATTCTCACCGAGTCTTCTTATCTTTCCAACAGTCTCTCATCTCGCAAGCAGAGTATCTGGCCCTTCTATCATTCTTGTTGTTATTATATTCGTAAAAAAAATGTATTCGAGGCGCGTACGTGACTCTTGGTTTTATGAATAATTGTTCAAGAGACAGAAAATTATACATCAACGTCCACAATTCCGTGCTAAGTCAACCCATGCCTGCTCAAGTCTCTGCGATCCATTGCGCTATTTTTTCATTTTTTTATCACGCACTGAAATTTTGTTTTTCCATCGAATTTCCAATTTTTCAAATCTTCTTGATTTTTTCCTTTGTCTGGAATTTCACTGTTTGTACAACCGCGCCCAGGCTTCCAGCATTTGAAGCCGAATTATTCGAGCGGCGTTCGACGAAAACGTTGCTCATGTGGAAAGTGGATTTTTTAAGTTGTTTATCAGCTCCAAGGATTTTTATACGTCATCGACGACTTTCAGCTTAGTTAAGACTGTAGAATTTACTCGAAACGACCCATATACGTATTCGCGTATTCATGGATGAGTAATAACTCGGAATTCTCTGAAATCCTTGATACTCGAGCGAGAGAGAGAGAGAGAGCCAGAGAGAAGGGGAGAGGGCGATGAAGGAAGATCGAATGAGCTCGTAGAAACTAAACGTCTCGCTAAACGATACGAATCGCCAGAAGTGGCTTTTTTTCTCTTTGTTTACAATCAAGCGCACATAGCATCGTTCGAATATCTCCAAGTCGTAAACGAGCGTGTCCGAACGAATATTATATTAGTTCGAGAAATAACGAGCCTTTCAATTTGTCCCGAGCGACCTGAAAAATGTACTTACTTCGTTTGCGAGTCATGAAAAAGTAACCTGCCTGTTCGGGCCTCACCAGGTGTCCAAGCGGTTATTGCCCGCCGACTATTTTTCCAATCCCAACGTTTATACCCTCGGTATACACCAAGTATGCCATTCGATTTTTTCATGAAATTCGTCTCTCGTTGGAACACAGCCCAATTCTTTCCGTTTCTTCAACACGGTTCAAAGTTTTTCATTATTTTTTTTTCATTTTGCTCTCCCTCATAACTATGTGACGGTGAAAATTTTTATTTTTCTAGTTTCCAATGTCAATGTGCTTAAAATATCTCAAAATATCGAAAAATCATATCCAGAAAAAATGTCCGGATGTGTGGGTGTGTGTATGTTCTGGCACTGTAAAATTCAAACGTTTATAACTCGAGAACGGTTTGAGCTACAGGGCTTCCGTTTTGCAGAGATATTAATCTATACCAGCTCTTCGTTCTCTGAGAATTTTGTCGAAATTGCTAGAAAAATACGAATTCTACGGCATTTTGAAATTTTCAAAAAGGGGGTAATCGCTCTAATTTCCGCAAACTTCAAGATTTATTATTAATTTTTTTTTTTTTATAAATAGAGTATCATAACAGGAAGGTTGGTGTTGGATTTGGGAAATATCGGTTGAGCGGTTTAAATGATATTATTTTTCGAATTTTATGAAAATCTGAGTTTTTGAAAAATCGTCCAACCGTTCTAGTTTCTTCAAATTTTGTAAGATATTGTGTACTTTCTCTTTACTTTCTAGAAAATTGTCGAAATTATATAATTTAAATGCAAATACAAAAAACGCTGCAAATTGTTTTTAAAGCAGAGGCAAAAATTAACACGCAGTGTCCGTCCATGACGATTATTTCCAAAGGAAAAACTGAATGTCCAAGAAAAATTGAGACGATTCCGAAAATATAAAAAATGGTGAATGGATTTTTTTTTTCGTTCGACTCCAACGATACGAACTTCAATGTCGCGTCAACGTTTATGTGTTTCCATGGCTGTTTTATGAGTTTGTTCATAATTTATTTGCCAATTATTTCAGCAAATTAAAAAATAATGAAAGGATCACTGCGTATCGTAGTCTCCGAAGGATTCAAAACTTGATACTATTTATAAATATATTCGTCGAGCTGTTCCGATCCTCCCATGAACTACGTCCGACTACCTTATGCTCAACCTGCGAAGCCTCTGTGCTGATTTTCGATCCCGTGTTATAACTATAACGTACTCTCACTGTAGTGTAAGTGCAATATACCTGAACCGTTACAATGACCGGTTGTCCTCCCTACGACGAGAACCTCCATCTTTTATAGCACACAATGTACATCTGTGTGGATATGTATACGGGTGTGCGTGCGTATTTATAAATACATGGAGTTGTATATCCAGCTAAGACAGATTTGAAGGACTGCTGATGAAACGCCTCGAATTTCTCTCTACGGCCTAAAATATTTCCGCCTCACGGAAATGGAGAAAAAAATGCTTGCACCCTCAAGTTTTGTTGGCCATTTTGGTGCTTCCGCACCACCTGGACGACCCTTCCTTCGGGTCTTGAGCTATCCGATCACGTTGCCTCGCACACGATGTCTCCATCGTTCCGAAATCTCAGGACAATCTTCCAAATTAATCGATCACGTTCGACGTTACGTTTTTTTTTTCATTAACAATGTTAATTAGTGGAAAAAAAATTAATGTTTCTTGTCGTGAGGTGTGAATCGAGTTTGGGGGGAAAATACAATTCGAATGAAAATTTCGAGTCATTTTCACAATATTCGGAAGTTCCTTCGAAAGATCCTTTAAATAAAAGGATTCCAGAGCTCGAGCCGTTTAGCTGTGAATCATCTTGACTCATGAGACAGTTGAATTTTCGTTGGAAAGATTAAAATAAATTGCAAGGATGTGGTAGCGTTTTGATGGGCCGAAAATAAATAACCGAATTCAGGCTTCAAGCAATTTTTGCTCGGGTTCGACTTAGGAGGCTCTTAAGTGCGATGCTCGCGATCGTATGATTCCGCGATATTAATCGACAACAATTTTCACGCGAAAAGAGTTTGGAAATTTCTTCTTCCGTTCCTTGACAAGCTTTCGGCTACTCGAGGAAAAACAATGATTACCGAAGTTTCTCTTTTTTCAATTCAACGAATTTGCTGCAGTTTTAAAATCGTCACAATTGTCGATTCGTCAGCGAGTTCCTCACAGCGGTCAAAAAATAATATTTGCAGCTCGAATCCGCATCGAAATGTTGAGAAAATAAACGTGAATCCCATTGCGTTTATGGAATGCAAAGGTTTTTGAAGAAATATTGGAAAGAAAAAGTTGTAAATCTCTCACGCTGCGACAGTATTTAATTGGAGTCATTCCTGAAGAGAATTTAGAGGGTCATTTTCACGAGGAAAGTCTCTGTTGACGCGATATGTCAAGAATGGAGTGATTAGAGGTTTTAGTCGTGAGGGGCGAGAATCGTAAGGTTATGAGCTCGTCGTAGGATCAGAAGGCGTTCTTGAGGTGAGGGTGGTGAAGAACGTGGGGTTGTCGACGGTCGATCGTTAC
Organism: Hyposoter dolosus; assembly: GCA_963921915.1. NCBI lineage: Eukaryota > Metazoa > Arthropoda > Insecta > Hymenoptera > Ichneumonidae > Hyposoter > Hyposoter dolosus. Next base: position 19,373,841 of record OY998130.1, on the reverse strand, counting down.
GCCGAGTCTCTCTCGCTCTCTCTCTCTCTCTCTCTCTCTCTCTCTCTCTCTCTCTCTCTCTCTCTCTCTCTCTCTCTCTCTCTCTCTCTCTCTCTCTCTCATTCCGCTCACTTGTTTGTCTAAATATGTGTGAAGTTATGCAGGTGTTGAGTAAGTCCAAACTTCAACATGTATACGTACGTGTGCATAACGACATATATTTATGTCCAAACTAACGTGCGCTAGACCTCGAATTTACGTCAATGCTGTACGTACAACACAAACGATCCTCAGACACATGAGCGACGTTATTTCTTGATGACGTCAAAGCTTCTAGCACCTCTACAACGAATGGTTTTCCCGATAACTAAAAAAAATAGCTTTCATCTTTTCGAACATATTTTCAAAATGATGCTGAAGTTTGCGTCGTAGAAATACAACGAAAAGTATATTTTTTATTCATTATTTTAATAAATAATGCACTCGTTGCAATTTTTCCAGTAAATTCAGTTTCCAAAAAGCAAAGAAAACTGTCGCATTATTATTGACAAATATACTGTTTGAAAAATTTGTGCTCTGGTATAAAAAAATAATCAGCTTCAACGTCGTTTTTCAACGCTCATGATTTTGATCTTAACCATGCATATTTGCGTACGATCGGGGAGCAGCAAAAATGATAATCCATTCGTCGTATCGAAGTCCACACCGGTTTTCAAGCGTCACGAAATCATTCTTTCTACTTTTTCTATCAGTTTCACGTGCTGACAATTCTCGTATAATCAATTTATTTCGTGCGTAATTCTTGAGAGTGGTAATTTTCCACAATTATTGAGCCGCTCCGGAAAAACTGAAGCTCGCTTACCAAAAGTAATGATCAATCCTAAATACAAGCTTATTGTGTCATTTTTAATTGTCGTAGCGCGACGGTAGAGTCAACTTTTTTACCCTCCGATGCCTATAAATAGTAAAATAGGCTCCGAGGCGATCGTGATTTTTTCTGCTTCTTTAGCCGTCGTCGATTTTGAACGCGGTGTTGTAATTTGGAGATGGATAAACGCTCAGAAAATATAGTAGAATGTTTTATAGTGTCGAGAGGTCATGTCTGCTCCATTTTTGCTGTGGAGCTCATCCAGACTGTACAAGAGAAATTTATATACGTGTAGATAATAATGTGTCTATCGAGAATGAGCGGCAGACACGATATTTCGCCCTCCAGTTTCGCTTATTGTCCTTTGCGTGTTCTTTGGCTGTGTCCGGCGACGTATTTCCGCCCTTCGTACCCTCCCGGACGAGGGTAGCTGGAGTTTTTTTTTTTCTGTGTTTATATTTTTTTTTTCACGAAAAGTGTGAGCGAGCGACAGAGAAAGATATTTAGTCTTTGCGATACACCAAGTCTGTGTATTCAATACAGTAAAACTCGTAATACAGTCCCTCGCCACTGTCGGTTTGCGGTTCTATTATTAGCTCACTTTCTCATTGAAATACAGACGTAGGAGTACGGTAATAAGCGGGGCAGAGGGGATCAAAGAGGGAGGAAGAGGGAGAGCAAAAAAAAAAGAAGGGATTGCGCGAGTGGGTCGTACAGTTCGCTGCCATACTCGAGGTTTCGATTTCTCCCGTTCCTTCATTTTTTTCCTTTTTTTCTTCGTCCTCTCTTTCTCTCCTGTATCGTAACGGATCACGAATATTACAAAAACGTCCACTTTATCGCTTGGCTATGTTTTGTATTTCGGCACGAAAAAAAAAAAAAACACGAAAAATTAACGAATGAGAAATTCGGAATCAAGCTGCCCGATCGTTTCATAGACTCGATCATCAATTGCAAAATCCCTTGTCGTCGCTTTTTCGAGGAGACTCACGTCGCTTTGTCTGAAGGTTTTGACACGTTGACACCGAGTGACGCAGCAATATTGACAACGAACTATACCTACAGGATAAAGGACGTCCACACACTGTATTCCGAAGAATATGTCACATTTTTTCTATATTTGAAACTTTTTTTTATTCAAGATATTCACTCGACCGATTGTATTTCTTCCTTTTGAAATCAGTTCAGAGAAACGAAAAGCTTAATTTCTAATCGAACCATTTCTTGCGGTATTTTTTGATAAAAATGCTACATAGAAAAATTATTTTTTTATTTTCAATTCCATAAAGCTCACCCTTTTGCTACTGATGGATGAACCAAATTTGATTATTCATTAATTTATGAATTCCTATGGGACAAAGTATTGTTTGGGGAAGTTGGAAGCTTTGATAACAAACTCCTTGGCCGCATGTTGATACCGAGATGAGAGTATTTGTGCACCCATTGATATTTAAAACTTAATGCGAAGATCGAAGTGGACCAAACCCTTTACGTAAGCACGTGACAAAGTCCACTTAAGTTTTCGCTGCCTCTGTGAGTCGCAGTATAAATTGTGGAGAGTATTTAAAGATAGAAAGGTGTGGGAATCGAGATTTCTGGTATAAAGTGTTGACCCATTACCGAAACGAAGCAGTTTCCTTGTCTTTCTACTTTTGCTTGAGTTTGTTTTTCTTCTTTCCTCCCAATTTTTATGATTGTATTTTTTTCCTTTCGTCGTCGTTGGTTCGGACATTAATGCATAAGAGTGCATCTTTACCGGATCGTTAAGCCAGCAAAACACTGATTGAGTATATACTTGTGCACTTGTATGTATACGTGCTTAATACTCGTACGTACACATAAACTTAAGTGATACTCTTGGCTCGCGCGAGTGCCTCTTCTCTCTTGCCTGCGATTTTCTGCGTTGCACTCGAGACGAATATTATTATTATTGCTCATCACCCCGCGGTCTTCTCTTCTTTCCTCGTCCTCCCAATTGCACACGCTCGTATATATACACATGTGCATTATTTGCGGATTATTTCTTTGTCATAAAATATTATACAAGATCTCACTCGTTTATACTTTTGCTCGTACACTCAGTTCGTTTTATACAACTGCTTTTTGTGCATAACATTTCACAGTTTATTCATTTTTGCTTATTCTGCTCTTTTCGATTCGGCCGTAAAACTGAACTCTTCGCTTCTCTTCTCTTCATAATTTCCTCCTTTCAAGCTTTCTACATCTTTTTCGTATAGAATTTCGATCTCCAATATCGCTCGTCGAATGCTACAAAATATTACGATTCCTTCGAAATATCAATCACTATCTTACACTGAAAACAAAATTTTGTTGAAAAAGATCGATATTTTCTTCGATACGTTCGACTGAACGTTTTTTTGAATAATCCCAAATTTGTGTTCCCAAAAGCAAGAAATATTTTCGAAAGTCTCTTCGGAAACAAATTTTTGTCGTTCCACACGTAAATTTCGCGGACAATTCCGTTAGAAACCAAATATACTGCTAAAACAACGAAAATTTTGCAATTATATCCAAAAATATTTAGTTGACCGTATTCAACAAAATATCGACGATTTTCAACAAAATTTCATTTCCAGTGTACGATGTGTGCATCACATATTTGAATTGCAACATATGTTCCGGAGTGGCTTATGCCGGAGTAATAATGTTATGGAGGCCAACTTGACACGGAGGGAATCAAAATTGTAAAATCGCCATTACGACAATAGGAACGTGAGACAAACTTAAATTCGGGGGTATTTCTACTTTGCCAAATGTCAATTTTCACACTGGAAACTCGATTTTATCGGAAATTGTCGATATTTTGGTGAATACGACCCACTAGATTTTTTTGGATGATAATCGAACGTTTTTTTTCAGCGAAATATACGATTCTGGAGCCCCTAACAAAATATTGAGCTTGCAATGACATCCTGGCTTTGGTTTTTTTTTTTTTTTTTTAATTGTAAAAAATGTAATCGAAGCTTTTTTTTTTACAAGCGCCTTTTGCTGCGTTCGCTCGTTTCATGGTAGTCACATCTATAAATCTTATGGACCCGCGATTATCATTTACTTACTTGTCCATTCTACGTGATGCAGAATTTACGTTCACCCGCGCTCTCCCGATATTTATCCTTCGAAAGACTTTTCTATCGATGTTTCGTGCGTTCTGTTTTTGTATGTCTTTGCTTGTGCCATCGTTTTATAGAGCTTGTGATGCACGCGGCCAGAGCCACCATCGTTGTCGTTATGTTTGCTCGACAACTCGCATTACAATCCATTAGTCGAACGCCCACCGGCAATTTAGTACGTTGGAATCGAATGCTGCAACTCTCAACAACCACAATCTCTCTCCCTCCCGCTCTCTCTCTCTCTTTTTGACCGATGCTACGGAACTCTATTACCGTGCAACTAATAATGTAGCTCTGTTTGTGTTAGAGCAATGTTTTATATGCTTCTATAGATATATATTTATAGATAAATTGATATAAATAGATATATATGTATATGCGAACCCCATCAGCAGAAAACTCCTGCGATCTTCCCTCTGACCGAGTTCTGGTTTCTCCAATGTGTTATATTCGCTGTAACCTAGAGTGGGCACCAGAAATCATCCTCAATTACATCGATACCTACTAGCGAGGATCTGCATTGATGCATCAACGCGACAAATGTCTCTATCAATTTTCACTTCCGCCTTCCAAAGCTCTAAAGCGTGTTCCATTCGAACAGTCATTTGTTTTTTTGTCAAGAGTTCGAGTTTCAGTCTCAGGGTTGACACTCATCATGCAGGGTTTTGCTATGATACTGCATAAACTTTTTGAGATATATCTTGTGAAATGAAATTCTAATTTGACCGAATATTAGTTAACGATCATTGCAGTTGCCGAATTTTTCCATTCCAACTGCAAATGTTGACAATTTTTTCACGAATTCAAGTTTACAGCGAAAAGTATCGCTCGCAGAGACAATCTCGATGGGTCGGGAGATCAAATGAGAAGGGAGAATATCACTGAATCGAGCCCCACTTGCATGATCGCGTTTATTGCTCGGGATTCGTTTCAAGTAGATTAAGATTATGAGCGAGTTAATCGGCGGTATGATTTTTTTTTTATAATTGCACCATCACTGTCAAAATCGGTGTCAGCCGAGGAGCGTTTAAATTTTTGATACTCGTGTCATGAAAATTGTAATATCGATTTCGAATTAAAATCTATATCCGTACCGTCGTCGTTAAAAAAGCGACTTAACGGATGTTGATTCTATTTATAGACACGCCGTGGTATAAAACGAATCAGAGAGAAGAGAGATCGAAACGACTTTCGATGATGGTTCCACCTGCGTAATCGGGAAGATATAACGTGATGGGAAAAGGCAAAGACGACTGGACGAGAATTGTTTCGAGGATTCGTTTTTTTTTCTTAATATCTAAGGATCTTTCTCTTTTTTTATTCCGTTTTCGTCGTATGTCCGCTTGGTGACGGCGTGACTGACGCGCCTACAGCAGTATCGGGGTAACCGAGCTTGCCGAATGGCTCTGCTCACCTTGGACGAGAAGTTGACAGGATCTGTAAAGGCGCGGGTGAGGGACAAGCCTCCTCCGTCTCTCGTTCTCTCGTTCTCTCTCTCTCTCTCTTTCGGTCTTTTTCTCTCCCTTTCGCTTTCGCTCTCCTGCCATCTCTCTCTATACGCGTGTGATTTGCATCACGTGGTGCAAAACCACGGACTCTCCCGATTGGACGGATTCACAGACATCAGAGATTCTCATTTCGAGGATCATTTTTTTTTATGTAGATCGCGATTCATTCACCGTAATTTTATTGATACTTGATTCTTCTGATCTTGAAGCTGCCTCGATATATCACATTTTATTCCCCTGAATCCAATAATTCCAAATGAATTTTTCGCTTCTTGTGACAAGTTCCCTTTCTGCTTAAAAAAAATCGATATTTTCGTTGCTAAATTTACGCGTAAACGATTCATTTCTCACTCTAAACATCGATCATGCTTCTATGATTGAAAAATCCTTCCAAATATGTCCTCATTTTTCGTTCCCGTTCCCTTCCGGTGGCCTCGTTCTTTAGATTCGTCCTGTCTTTTGATTTTCATCCATTTTATTTATCACTAAAACGTATGAACATCAGTTTGTACTGAAATTATATTTTCATACCGCTTCCGACCAATGGATGCTAATCGCGGATTAGTCAATGAATAAATTGACAGAAAAATGAAAAAAATTCTCAAAAAAGTTGAATAAAAAGTGATTATCCTTTTTACGGTTATGGCTGAGAGGTTTAAATGAAAAAAATTAAAGTTTTCGTTACACCGTTAACAACACATTCGCACAGAAATGCTCGGGCCTGCCTCATGACGAACGGAGCAGTCTATAAAATTGCCAATCGCTTAAGTGTTATTTCTTTCCGTATGTTTACGTGAATGTATGCGTAATGTGAACAATGTGGATATATGGAAAGATTCGAGCAATGTATAACGGAGGCGTATGAGCCGCGAAGTTGCATGCTAGGGGAGGAACGATGATCATAAGTGGCAAAAGAGTCGTCGTATTTAAAATCTGCTGAGTAGTTAGGGCGGGGGGTCGGCCAAGATTTCATGATTTTATAGCAAAGTTCCGACGACACGAGAAACAACGTCGAGAAGTCGATACAACAGCACGCGTGGCACGTCCGTCGTCTCGCCTTCTGGGTGGTCAAGTCGAAATGAATTCCATTCGTCGTACAATGGCGTTCCCGAGACATTCCGTTGTTGTGTTGAAGCCATTTTCGTCGCCGCAGAATCCTCGATGATCCATCTCGAATCTATAAAAGAGAGCTAGACAATCGCGATGATGATGATGATGAAAGAAAAAAATGGAGACGGATCACTCGATTTTAACATCTTGGCAGCAGCCACCATAGCTCGTTAGACTTTCCATTCTTTTGACACCAACGAATTTCTTCATCATTCTCATTCCATCTTGTCCTTGCTGCTGCCTCTTTTGGACCTCACATCTTTTGACGATTCGACGAAAAATCGAGAATTCTTGAAAAGGTGTGTACGAGGACGATTCAAGGCTAGAAACTTCTTTTTTTTGTCTCCTTCTTCTTTTTCTTCATTTCTTTTTTCCTTCTTCATGTCCTTTCCGTTCTTTGTGTTATACACATCTGTAGTCAGATTTTCGAGGACGTGAGCTAGTCCTCACCCTTTTCTTTTTTTTTTCACCCACTCTCGAGTGCTCCTGATCCTTCGATTACGGATTTTCAAAAGTTTGTCCACAATTCCTCGATAAAATTTCGCATAATAACGCATCCACGAATCCGTTCAGGAAGCAATGGGAAAATCTTTTGCGAACAGTTCAAACTTTAATGAAAAAAAAAAACGTGATTCCAGAAAGTGTGGGATAAATTTTTTCTACTCCGAGTGGCAAAAATACGAAAAAATTGCCGAGACAATTCGTTTGAATAAAGTATAAAGGATGTTGAAGTGATAAAAAAAATGTAGAGGATATAAAAATGTGATTTTATACCAAATGAGATATTCTCCGGTCGATGAGTGTATTGGAACTCGGTTGGTCTCGTGCGTGATGTAGTGTTAAGTCGCCTCCGATGGTATCCGGTCAGTCCGAGGTCGGGAACGAAAATTACACTGTTCTACGAACGCACTGCGGTCCGTGCGGTCCAGAGACGGAGGGAGGATGGACATTTCCCCTCTCTCCTCTCGTGCTCGTCTACTCCGCTCTTTCGTACATATCTATCGTCTTCTGTCTTTTGCCACGTCGCCGTCTCTCAATACATATGTATGAATTTCTATAAAATATTTTTCGAGAATATTAAGGCTTTTTCTGTCTGTAAATGCTCGGAGAAAAAAAAAAGACCGATTCGCTCGGTCGATCTATGAGATTCTCGGATCTTTCGACAGGCGCGCAAGCGTGAAAGATACGAATTAAGAAGAGAACGAGCAGATATGGAGGAAGAAAAAAGAAAGATGAAGACGAAGAGATGAGCTCGTATGTGTATATTATAGTCGTCAGTAAAACAACAGCGCAGGATAGTGCTCGAAGAGGGATTTTTACCCCGAGGCTCTTAAATGCCAATGAATAATCTATCCTCATCTCGCTCGTCCTATATTTTATTTATTTCTTTCTCCCTGCTTCGAGCAATTCGTCTCAAAAGAATCTCCAAAGTCTGGAACCTTCCCTGCCCGAAATCCAACGAGGGCTCATCACTCTCTTACGTTTCGTTACGACAAATAGTTCGGAGCCTCCGATTAGAGATACGGGAGATGTGGAACTTTCTCCTAAGCAGCATCCTCTCTCCATGTATTGCAACAGTCAGCTATGTGGATATCAGTAAAGACAACGATGTGGACTCTCTTGTTATTCCAATCGAGCTCACCTCTCTCCTTTTGGCTTGTTTTTTGTAGATCGCTCACGCTTTCTCTCTCTCTCTCTCTCTTTCTCTCTTTCTCACTTTCTTTCGTTCTCTTCTCCTCTTCCTCTGTCTCACTCTTGTACTCCGGAGTCGAGACAACCGAGCGATATAAACATAGACGCATTTCTTCCTTCTCACTCGTCTGAACGCTGCGCGTGTTAAATTCCGGCTGGATGACGCACGCACAACGCCGTGTACAGCCTTTTTTTCTCGAGGCACTTTTCAGGGCTCGCTATTGTTTAGATCGAACCACAATTTTCGGGAATATATTTAATTTTCTCGGTGTAAATACATCGAAAAAAATAGTGTGGGAATTAAATGACAGATCATTGAAACTTTTATTTATTTTTAATAATTTTGGACTGTAATCGAAATGAATTTTCTATTCTCTACTCCCCATCAGCTATGAAACCGTCAAATTATGCCATAGATTTTTTATATGAACTAATTCCCACGAGGAGATTTTTACTGATAAGATTTGCACACTTCTCGTAACCGGGCATAATTAATCGATTATTGAGACACCGCTGCGTGAGATAAGAAAATTTTCTTTTCGATACACTCTCGTCGTTATCTTTGTGCATACTGTTCATAGCAATTTACATCGATCATGATGAAGCGTGCGATTAACTAAAAATCACTTTTCGGTGAAAACAATTAGCTGCGATTACGCCAAGGTGATTAATATATTTGCCAATTAAGCACTTCATACGTTTTTTGACTTATCGTTCCTTCACAATCGGAACGCCCACGTAGTCTAATTTTTTTTTTGTCCATGGAACCACAGAAGGCAAACATTTGCATAATATGCACGACAATATATTTTAAATAATTGCTATCGTTTGTCAAGTAGATTTAGAAGTGAACGAATCGGTACCGTTAAAATGCCTTTCTTTGAATACATATCGTTAGTTCCTCTAATTCCTTGACCTGCCAAGTTGTCGTTTACGAGGGTTTTGAGAACATAGTGTAGCGGCAAGGCGGACAAACACTTTGGAACGTGAACAGGTCATAGAATTGTTGGGGATAAAAATGTCTCGTGGTAGCAAACACCCCCCTGAAAAGCTTCGAACTAGGGGCAAACCGCGTTACAAAACACGACGTGTAGGGCTCTTCTCTTCTCTACTGCTCTTATACAGAACGGTATCCAATAGAACAAGAGGACAGAAACATACGTAAGAGGGAGAGGGAAGGAGAGGGAGAGAGAGAGAGAAGAAAGATGAATGGAGGCCATGGATGGAGAGAGTGAGGGAGACCAGAGAAAGAGAGAGAGAGAGAGAGAGAGAGAGAGAGAGAGAGAGAGAGAGAGAGAGAGAGAGAGAGAGAGAGAATTAGTGCGTGAAAGCGAGAAGGTGACAGAAAGACTAAGAAATTATGGCAAAGTGAAGGAGAGAAAGAGAGCTAGTGAGAAAGTGAAGGCGAACGAGTGAAAAAGAGAACTGAAACTTGCAGGGATGAAAGAACGAACGGGAGAGAAGGAGGAAGAGGGTGAAGGAATAGAATGAGAAGGAGAAAGGAAGAAAATGAAAGAGAGCGAAAGAGAAGAGGCGGAATGAGCGAAACGGGGGAAACGAACGAACGAGAGGAGAGCAGACACAAGAAGCAGGAATGAAGAGAGAGAGGGAATGCTGGAAAGGACGGTAAAACGAGTGAGGCGAAAGCAAAAGAGAGAGACGGACCGATGACAGACATACAGGACGAAGGGAAGGAAGAGAGAAAGAGACTTGGCAGAGGCGCCGGGATGTGTGTACATGCGTCTGCGTGTGTTTCTGTGCATGTCCGTACGTTTGTGCGCACTATAGTGCACACACGTTTGTAATGCTTTCTCACACAGAGAGAGCAAAATGCGCGTGGTGCATGCCTCTCCGCTGCTGTTGCAGCGGCAGTTCACTATGCCTTAGGCTCTTTTACCCTCTCTCTCTCTCTCTCTCTCGCTCTCTTCCCCCCTCTTAACTCGACAATCGTGAATCCGCGCTGCATGTAACGAACGTGAACTAGCAAAAGAGAAAGAGAAGCGCTCTCTGCGCTTCTTGGTGAGCGCTGTTGCCACCTCCTCACGCGCGCTTTATACCGACTTCACCAAGAGTTCTCAGCTGGGCGCACGCTACAGGAGCTCTCAACTCGATAGTGGGGACATCTCGACTTTGTAGTAGAACGAATCGATTACTCATTCATAAAAGGGCGTATCTCTCGGACTATTGGAATGCCGATGATGCACTTGTGAGTTTGAAGCAAAGATTTGTGGAGTGTGTACATGCCACGAGGCTTTCAAGCGAAAAGGCGTATGAGCATTGGATAAGCGTGGCCATAACACGCTCTTTCCATCTTGGAACTCTCGTGGAAAGACTCACGTTGACTGCTTAGTGTCAAAAAGGCCGTTCAGTTCTTGCCGCTGTACGGATTTACACTCTTCTCGCTTAAGGACACCAATATCTATAGAATTATGTATCTGTATATATTTAGTATATCGTCGGTTTCACCGTGAACTGTGCTTCAAGTAGCAGAGTCTCTCACGAGCAGCACACATGCACAACGCGAATCCCAAGAGAGAGTTAACGCACACAGCCCCTCGCTATTATCTCTCTTTCTCGGTCCGGCCACGGATCGAGAATATACTTTGAACCGTGACGCCTTATCGTTTTCAATAAGCATCGCTCCAACATCCAGAACGTGTTCCAACCACTTTTACTATGCTCACTGATCGTCTCTTTTTTCTCCCTCCTTTATCACCTCCTTCTCCATACCCTAATTCTCGTATTGCGGGTTGTGCAAACACGACGAGCGGCGACTCTCGTTGAGATTTTTTTCACTCGTACTGCAGATTCAAATGTATTTCCATATATTTTTGTGCGCGCTCCAGTGCATTTCTTTTTCAAATGACTATGACGTTAATCGAGCTGTTTGATTAATAATCGAGCCTTCGTTTCACGTGTGCATTTTCTTATTAGGCTGATCCCTTTTCATTCCTTTTGTATTTTATTCTTCATCGGTATTTACTCTCGTTTGCCGGGCATTCACGCCGCCTTGTAACTTTCTTTCAAATCAACTATCGGAGGATCAAAGCTGCTCTCAAGCATGAATGATCCAGGCGTGACTTATTTTTTTTTTTATCATTCTCAATTAAATGCCCATTTATATTTCGGGTAAAATTACGCGATACGGTATGATCTCATGTATTCGTACAAACACTTTTCACAATTTGCGTTGTGACGAACCTTGACTAGCCCCATTATCCTTTACGACGATTAATTCTGACTGCTCAACGTAAGTTTTTACGTTGAAAATAATATCAATATTTAGCTCTCTGGTATTCTCTTTTGAATGACGTCAGCTAAAATTACTCGCGTCAAAATAAAAATCTTATCTTTCTTACGTCGGAGCAACCAAAATTGATCGATTTTTTCTACTTTTCACAATTCAACGCTTTTATCACGCGTTATCTTGGCAAACGTAATGATTCATTTCTATAGTTAAAGATATCGAATTTAGTTACTTTATTCCCTCAATTTATTTTCGGTTTTTTAAAGACTCACTGAAAGATCGGAGCTTTTTTAATTCACTTTTGTAAATGATTAGAAAAAATGTTTATTAGAAAAAACGGTTCCATTTCGGAAAGTCACTTTTTCATCATATTTTTTTACGAATATCTTCTGCCCTTTTTTTCGAAAATCTCTTCAATGATTGTCAAATAACAAACCATTGGAACTAATAGGAAAGTCGCGCGCGTTATATTTTAGTTGAGGTTTTCGCAAACCTCAGAACGTTATAACGTGAAGGATTTGCGCGCAACGAGGTCACCCGCACCGTCACTCGCTCCGTTGTCGTGCTACGACGACAGTAAGAGTGAAATCGAGACGTGAACTTTACTCTTTAACAATACTTGCCCATATAGTACCTCGTCAATATATTGAGTTACATATACATCGATGTGTATCTATTTTTAGCCTTTCATCAGCTTCGAACAAACAAATTTTGGTCGTGTTATAAATTAACGCGTTTTGATTGACAGTAAGAGTCAAAGTTCTATTCCAATTTTCTAGGGTCGTTTCTTCAATCTTTTCTTTTTCATTCCAATTAACAAATTTCTCTTCGGTCTGAATCGTGCAATTTTAATTGATCTTCCCTGAAGATCAATTAAAATTGCCCAGCGCTGAAGAGGGGGCCCTGAAATTTTATTTTGCACAAAATCGAGCAAGAATTTGCCGTGGAAATCTGCACCAGTGTGCACGCACCAAGAGGATTACGATCCATCGAGAATCGGGACTAGAACTTTAATTTTTTACCAATATCGTTTTCCATCTTTTTTGATCGATTAACTGCGTAGGTACAAACGGCATTTTCTGGACGTATGTGTGATGTGCCATTTGTACAAATTTGTCGGCTTTTTATTTTATCCACTGCTCGCCAATTCCGTCTGTTTATCAGCAAAACAAAAAAAATTTCTGCCTCTCCTTATCAGCTGTATATATCGATGACGCGGCATTGCCGGTTTCATAAACTTTCTATTGTATTTACGAAGTCGCGTGATTTCATCGGTTCTTTTTTTTTTCAACGCATTGTTCTCTCTCCTGCTCGGTACCGAAATTCTGCTGTTAGGTCGACACGAATAATACACCGCAGTTGGTATTATTCACTCAGTCGTCTTCGGATAAGGGCGCGACGAACGCGATTCGCGCTCTAAGCGGCATGCTTAACGAGATTCTTAAGATTTTCACCACTTCCTCTCCCCCCTTTCTTCGGCCCTTTTCTCAAGCAGGTCATGAACTTTCCCTCAGGACTTTTTTTTTCAATTGTTTTTTAAATCTACTCTCGGCGATCTGAAAAAGTTAAAAATCAGCCTCTACGAATCTCAGATTTTGGTCGTATTTGCAATGACAAAGTGGACGATGGAATTTTTCTTTCTAATTATTCCAAGGACTAGTACGAGTAGCGATCGTTCGAAAAAACGCGGCTTCGGAAATATTTGTCAACTATTCACAATCAAGAATTTCAAACAAGATTATTGGAATAATCGATGAAAAGAAACTCGAAACAATAAAATCAGAATGACTCGTTTGATCGTATGATTCGTGCCGGGACTGTTGCCTATAATTTGTCGCGTCAAGTGACTTTGTCACGCGTCAATATGATAGTGTGACAGGTGTTTTGACGCGGTACGATTTCCGTTTACATACACGAGTATAACGCAATTTAAACCCCAGTCTTGCAGAGTTCGTAACCGTTGGGCAGACTCTGAAAATGAGACTTTAATAAAAATCGGTCTTCGTATCACTTTATCATATACTGATTATTCCTGGAACCGTATTCCGTTCGGTTTGTCCTAAATCTCGAATCATTCACGGATCCTTATTTATAAACTAAAAACAATTGAGGCTGATGAACCCAGATTTTGAAGGGAAAACATTTATATAATGAGTTTATATTCAAATTAAAAATAGTGGCGATATGAAAGTTACCTGATGGATTTATTGTCGGAAAGGAAAGAGGCGTAATCTGGTAAATCCGTGTGATTTTGGCAATTGCTACCACGAGATGGGAAAGCAGGAGGTAATAGCTATTTATTGATTCGATGGGATGCCGAGAGGCCACGGAGTATATAGTCAGGCACTCGGTGATGTAACGCTACGGCGATCGGGAGATTGAGAGTGAGAGAGGAAAAGTTCTGCAATGGAGAGAGGGTTCGGGAAGGGGCGACTGGCACTCGCACCCATAGGGGTTGAGAGATTGTTTCGCGGAAGCTGCTAAATCGTTCAACTCACTCGAGGGTTGAGATTCATCGCTTTTTCTCACTATCAATCCCTCCCTCACTCTCGCTCTCTCCCTCTCTTTTGAGATTTAATGGCCTCTTGGACTACCAAGCGGTAAGAGCAGCACGGAAGTACCCCCCGAGAGAGTCGATCTCATTCCAACCAGAAATTCAATTTCCTTTCTCTACCAATTATTACGAAATTAATATCGAATCACTCACTTTTCTCTTAATACGTACGAGTTGCATTTTTTGTGCTTTTTCGATTCAACTTGCTTTTCCATGCCATGAATAACATTTTTACAAGTACACAATTGATTTCTGTACACCCTATAGATCGTGACCTTGCCCCTACACATGCACGAGTTATCCTCCTCGCTAGGCACATGATTTTTATATTCAGAACCGCGTGTACAGTAACGCAGCTGCAACTACGGAGGAAAAAAAAACAATACCGCCACAAACGTAATAAGCAATTGTCTCCTCGTTTTACAAACCGGTATTTAATAAATGATCTGACAATTATCCGCATAATGCCTCCTGGAAAATATTTTGTGATGATTATTCAAAAGCTGTACCAATTAGTCGCATAACAAATTTTTCCCTCGCGAAATTCGTAGCCAGGGAATAAAATTTTGGATGAAAGTGAGCGCCACGCCAAGCTTTACCAAAATATTTTGACGAACACTATTCTCGGATGGTACGCGTCATTCGCAAACAATTAACGTTCTTCGATGCTCCAATAGAGACCGCGATCCCGTAGCGGAAGATTCAAGTATCTCGCGACTTTGAGGTTTATTCATAGGCTCGCGCTCTTCGATGCACAAATTTCACGCGCCAAATATCTTCTTCTTCTTCGATCGAACGATATTTCGTTGGAGCCTTCTTTTTCTTCCCTATTGAACTTTCATCCATTTCTTTTCACTGCAAAAGAATGATGAACCATCGAGTATAAAATTGTCATTTATTCGAATAAATTGGCAATGGAATAATTCTATGAGCTCTCGCAACTTTTCATCGGCAAGATTTGCGATATCCTCTTCCAGGCTTCTTTCTCAATGAAAAAGTCTGCCAGCGTCCATTCAAATGAATCCCGGCTCACTTCGCAGATCAATTTCCTTGAGTTTATTCACGACTATAATCGATTTCGCGTTCCCAGAAGATTTCCTCTGTATGCCTTTTCCAGGTGAGAACAACTCGGAGCGTTTCACTGTACGTCGCGCTCCTACCTCAATCAATCAGAAAATTTCGATTCATAAAAAATGACGCAATCTCGTCGTGAATTAGTTTTGGGATTTCGGCAGCAACGTTCGTGGAACTTTTTTCTTTTTCTCATGAATCTCTGATCGTCTGAAGTTCGCTTTAACGCTTGTCTCAAAAGTAATAATGTAAACAATGAGATCTACCAAAAAGGCGTTGAAATTTTTATCGACCATTTATGAACTTCGCTCATTTGTATCATCCGCAACTGATGTCTTTGGTTCCTCATCCATTCGCTGGTCAGTTCACTTTGCTGCGTCGAAGAAATATTGTCGACTCTAAGATCCAGAGTGAAATTTTTTTTTTTCAGTAGCTCATGTCGTCCAAGGTGAATGATTGGTTTCCCAATGATGATTGATCAATCCACATATGATCATCCGATATTTGAGACACATAGGAAATTTGACTTTCCCTCGAACGATTCCGATCGCTCTGCGTCGAGAGCATTCCTTTCACTAAAATTTATTCCTACGATGGACTCGGTACTCACAAATATTTCTAATCCACCAAAAAGGCACGCATTCAATTTTTGTTTATCCCATTACAAAAGCAATTAACTGACAGGCCAGATGAACGTCCTTTTTAGAGTCGTAAAAAGTGTAGGCGAATCGTTTGAGTTTTTGTTTCCTCTAAATAGAGATCGTTAAATGACCGGATTGCAGGCAAGGTAGATGTAACGATATGTGCAAAAAAAAAAATTAGGGTATACACACTGATCTCTCCTCTTTTTCTCTTTCTTTCTCGCTCTCTCTCTCTCTCGTTCGCTCTCTTTTTTTTACTTAATTCGGTTGAGAATCACTGCTAGCAGGAGGCAGCTGAGCGGACAAAGAGCGAACGGTTGCTGCAGGACGACACAGAAAAAGAGAGAAACGGAGGGTGGGAGAGTGGAATAGAGAAAGAAAAGTGTATGTGGACTCGAGCTTGCTCCGTGTTCGTTCTGTTCTGTCAGTGAGAGCCCACCGTTGGCCCTCTACGAGACAGTCCCTGGGCTCATATTGCTCTCACCATCGACGATACCGAGTCACCGGCCGCTAAATTCCCCATAATATATACCTGAGCATTCGGAGTGTAACAGACACATGTGAAAACTATATAGACATTTGCATAGACGACGCGCTCAAACATTCAATATAAACTATTTGTCGACAAAGATTATACGAATGAAACGACTACGTTTTATCAGTTTATTTGCGTCATTTCTTACCGTTTCATGAACGATATTACTTCACAATTTCTCTATGTAACAAAGTCGAATAATTAACTCATAATTATTACGAAAGTTTCCGTTTATTTATTTAGAGACGCAGCAGCGTCTTGACACCAAGTATTAACAAGAAAAGTTCGAACCGACAAGGCAAGTTGCGCCGCGTAGTCTCTTCTTCATAATTAACAGAATTATCATCGTATTCCGATTCCTCGAATGAAATATTGAAAAATATATTCCATGCGAATTAATGTGAGTAAATTTCGAACAACGATAAATTATCAGAATTATTATATTGGATCAATCATTCGGAATCGAACGTTACTCCAGCTAATTGAAACTTTTGGGATTTACACATTGAATGTCTCCGAACTCGGTGCATTCCGGTTTACGTTGTTGCTCCATATGATTTTTTGGATCCACGACAACGTCCAGTTGCGTCGGTGTCAGCTGTAGCGATTTTCGAAGTTGAGTATTGCTTCGGGTGAGACTAGTGCTTGGTCGGGTGATGGCTCAGACATTAACTCTGGCTTTTAGGTATCGATTATATTGAGCGAAAGCCACTTTTCTCAAGTTTCCTTCAACCCTCGTGCGAAGACCGTAAAACAGTGCAGCAGGAACGCCTCGCTGTGGCTAACTCTCCCGGGAGTATCACAGGAACAGGGAGATTAGCGAAGTCACGTTAATTCGACGATCTCGTTAAATTCCAGAAGGGCATCCGCAGGAATATTGAGAATGAAATAAAAAATTTCATCTTTTTTTTTTAAACCTCCATCCCTCTCTTTTCACTTTTCTACATAAATCGTAGCAAGCGTGTGGTTAAACCATTTTTCAAATTACTGTTATTTACCAGCTGAGAGTCTCTACAGTCGTACTTTTGAATCTTGCAAATACTCAACTTGTTGCCTGTGCTTGGAGACATGTTATTTTTTTTTTGTTTTACGTGTTTTTAAGTTGAAGAATCAAACGACACAAGAGCCACGCTCGACGACAGATATAATTATATACTATCACGTAATTTGTTGTCGGAGTTATATATCTTTTGTGACAATCGTACGATGTTTCTCTCGCACTTTTGAACATACAATAATCACGTGGACAGGACGGACAACACGCAAATTTTTTAAGTACTGCATTATAAATGGAACGCTCAGCCAAGAGCGTCGTCGTTACGACTACCACCTCTTCCTGTCATTCGATCGACCAACATCAAGGAGAAACGCGAAAATAAAAAGAGAGAAAGATTCGCGACCATTACGTGAGAAACACATCGCCTTGAAACTTGACATTTTATTACTCCACACATTGCAAACACTATATACACTACTATGAATACAATTGGAATAGAACATTTATATACAGTTACCTACACGTGCCCCATTATTCGTATATCGCAGGGGTTCGCTAAAAATAAAACATGATCACGAACCGTACAAATAATATCGTCCTTAATTCACGCTCATTCTATAATGCTTCATTTCCAATTGTTCTGGACTACTGTATATTCAAAGCGATATAATCGATATTTCGAGCATATTTCGAGAATATTAGGAGGTGGACAGGCAACATGCCTTGGGCAAACGATTTCCATGTCTGGACCTATTTTGCGTATGTTTTCCTTACGTTTCTGAAATACATTACGTCTTATCAGATAATAGTTTTCTCTCGTTACGTCGTTGCAGCTAAAATTATGATTATCACGAGGGACACAGCAGCTTAAAAACTTGCTGAAACGTATCAACTTTCCTGAAAGTTGCGTAACAATTATTCGTAGCGAGACTCCTTTTAAAATGCTGCTGGGGATATCAAAACCTGATGAAAGTTTTATGTGACTGTGGACACTCGTAGCCGATCGATTTCTCTTTGAAAATGTTAGATTTGTCAAGTTTATTTCATACCGGAAAAGTCAAATGCACCGAATCGACGAGCTTTCTTCCGCTCTCGATATTCATTCGTTACGAAAAACCGAGTATAATCCGATGCAAGTGAAACGAAACTGGTTTAATTATTCATATAGAATATGCTAAACTAGCTGCTTCATTAGTGTGAAGCAGCTTAGTTTCAATTAGTGTTCAATTTTCAGAATGTCTGTATGCAAAGTTTAATTCTTCCCTAAATACGACGCATTTTTCATTTATCATGCACGTTCGCCATTAACTTCCGCTTCTGGAGAGCATGATGCTCTTTTCCTGCATTCTCTTCCCTTTCATGTTCACTTGCCTTCTGTGAACAATATAGAAAAACCATGTACTTGAATAAAAAAAAAAAACTCTGGTGTTTCGTAAAGATTAGTAAAGAATAAGGCAAATGAGCGAAAGATCGGGCACTTGTTATTAGGTCACGGGTGCAGTAATTGCTGCGACACGTTGCCTATCATTTACTCGCTCTTTACACACATAGGCATATACATTCAACGGAAACTGCAAAAGTTTTGCAACGTTAACCTTGCGCTCGAAGGAGATCGAGAAATAGCTAACGAATGGAGAAAGAGATTGATCGATACTGAGCCTCAGCTTCAAGCTTTATACCATATATAATAACTAGGTCTGGATAGATCTGCTGCAAAGGAGCTAGAGATGAAGTACGGTAAATGTTTGCGAGAAACTCGGAGCAAGCTATTTAAGAGCGCAGGAGTCTTGGCTAGAAAGTAAATGTGTAATCGTCGTCTCGTTACATAATCCTCTGGTGCACGAGCTTGGAGGGGCACACAAGTTTGATAATGCCAAAGAGAAGCCGAGATCGTTGTCTCACAGCTGAAAATTAATGAAAAAACAAGGAGAGGGAAAGAGGGAGAGAGAGAGAGAGAGTGAGAGAGTGAGAGAGAGGGAGGGAGAGGAAGAGCAGGAATGAGGTCAAAAAATCGATGCGCTTGAATTTCATGAATATAAAAATAAGTGACTTTGTGAACGAGATATTGGAAAATGCTTGTTCATTGCTGCATTCTTCGTTTTGACATCCTCGTCACTATGACAAAGAATAGACAATTGATTCCCTTGAAGTTTCCATGATAGTATGGTGGACACGTTAGATAAATTCGTTATGTTTCAAGGTCATTGACCTGTCGGTCTTGGAAAAATATTCCTGTACGAATTATTTGCGTTTTCACGCGCGTTTGCAGGCATTATCACATGGGTGATCGTGTCTATGGAATATTCACATATAATCATCTGCTAGGGGAGTTTCGGAGATGCGGAAAAGTTGAGAGATGGGGACAAGTGTTTCTTGTCGACACACTTATTTCCCAACCCGATTTTACCAATTTTTGGATAATTTTGATGAAATGACAAAAATATTTCTCTCGTCGAAAAATATTATTTTTATTCCTTATTTCAAAATTTCTGGACTAGTGTTGAACTTTCTTTTGAATTTGGTTTTTAAGACGCATAAAAAATGATTCTCTCAAAACTTTTAATCATTCTTTTTTCCTGATTGAAAATGAGAGAAAAATTATTTTTTCTACACGCTATGAAGAAATCGTAAATCGTAAATCGTAAATTGTTATTTTTACAAATTTTGTTCGCTGCTATCATTGGATTGACCCTGAACAAATCTAAAAGAAAAACTAGAAAGTTGCATGTGCAGCGGCATTTCGTTGCTTTTTCTCACGCAGCCATATCCAAGAGTTCGTTGCACCAAAACAAAGGCAAAATGCCAGAAATGTTGAACTCTTCTATGCCTCACGTCAATGCGATGACTGAGAATAAGTTTATAGATTCATTTATAAGCGTTGTCTTTGAAAGAAACTCAGTTGGCGTGTTTTGCGTTTCACGAAAGCCAAAGTCTCGGGTTATCAGTCAGGCGTTCGCCTCGCAGTAAGTCTTTGGAAACGTTTTCGTGTGAAGGTTGCTTAAGCGTGTGTGTATATAATAGTATGTTAGGCTCGCGCGAGGTGACGTGTGTCGCGATCAACGCGACGCTACGTCACAGCATTAATTAGCGAAGCGGAGCAAAGACAACTGCGGTGGCAAGGTGGTCGCGATTTTGTTCGATTAATTTTCTTTTCTTTCCTTCCCTTTCTTTCTCACTTACGATACCATGGTAAAGCAGTTGCTCTCGCTGGACCAGCAGGCGACGATTCTCATCGGCTTAGAAACGATCTGTACTCCCGCGTCTCGCTCCCTTTCTCTCGCTCTCCCTAGCCCCCCCCTCCCCCCCTCCATCAGCGCCTCTGGTTCCTCCGCACTTTCAGTTGCTTGTGCTGTTGCTTCTGCTCCTCTGTTGTTGCTGCGTTGCTTCCAGCGTCCCTCTTAAACACCGCGACAGCTGACAACTGATGTGCGCGAGCCAGACAGTACACGCCCGTAGCTTACTAATCGCTCTGCAAACATCGCTTTTATTCTACCATAGGCTCTCAACTCGGGGATCTCTTATACGAAAGATCTAAATCATCGGGAAAGATCTATTATAATTGCAATATTTTTCTTGCCCTCCCCCTCCCTGCCCTTCTCACACGATCTCGTCATCTCGAAAGACTCGATATATGGGAGACTCTAATCTCATGAATGATTCAGTCACGTTCACGAGCAACAGAGTATCGTCGGATATATTCACCAGATGTGCATGCTTCCAATTTTATACACATATATATTTTTATTTATACTTGACTGTATATTTGCGTATGCCGGTTCACGTATATGTTAGAAAATATATACGTCAGTATGTATCCAGCGACTCGGTCATTCACCGAAACAATTCGTCACAATCATCCATTTGACACAGTTGTGTCGCGTCGCTATATAGTGCCAGTCTCTACGCTCTCGCGTCTTTCACTATATTTTATTCGACGTAACTCAACTCTGCTGTCGCTCTAACAGAATTTATATTCGCGCTTGGTGATTCCCTCCCTTGCGGAAACGTTCCATTGGGTTTAATGTTTAGGTGCGTGCGAATGTTTTTTTTTTTCTTTCTTTTTTGGGTCTTCCCTGCCTCACCGACATCGTGTCCCGCACAAGTGCGTTATGATTTTAATAGGGCCTCCTGATTGAATGCTTCATCGGATTTTCTCGCATTATTATCGTTGCCATGAAATTTCGTAGTGGCTTTTGCTATAATACATTTATGCCGCATACACCCACGTCGATATTGTTGTGTTCCTGTGCGAAAATGTATGATATGTATTTTCGTACCTCTCGTATATATCGCGCGATGAACGTGAGCACCCATCGGACTCGCAGCCTCGCCGCGCACAGTGCACCGCTCACGGTCCCGCCCGCGGATTCGAACATCGCGCGCACACCGAACCATTTTCTACTCGGCCGAGTGTGTAACAGGTAATTAGCTTTTACGCGCAGAGTGCACTCGCGAAGAGCACACCGAAGGGCGATACTATTAAGTGAATTACGCGCAGGTGTGGGTGTGCTATACCAGAGTGCACACTGCATGCGAATAACTAGACTTATTCGTTATGTCTCTATATTTCTATACGTTGTCGCGGATCTCCGAGTACTTATCTGCAGCACTCACCATTTTCAGAGCATCCGATCAAAATGCGGAATTTGGAAGCAATTCAAATTCTGTCAAATTTCGTGGACTCAACATCGATATTTCGGCGGAAATTGCACAACAGATCGGAAAAAAAAATTTATGAAAAACTTCACATGCAAAATTATTGAATCACAGCATTGTCGAATTTTCGAAAAATTGATTGAAAAATCGAGTCGTTTGTTCGAGATGAAAGCAAATTCTTTAGAAGCGTATAAATTCAAAAGTCAACAATGTCTATTCAACAACAAAAGGGCATGTGCATTTTTTTCGATCTGTTGTGAAGTTTCCACCGAAATATCGATGTTTAAAAGAGACTCGTCGGCCCAATTTCTCACAAACGTATTTTGTCGTTTCTGATCGGTATTCCGAAACGATTTCAAAATTCTTTCGAAATACGCGCCGTTTTTTTATTCCTCATTCGTTCTTGCACTAGAAACACGTACGAGCCCACCTTTTATTCCTGATACTTCGCGGAAAGTAGTAGTTCCCTCGATCCTCACAATAGGCGGTCAAAAGGATCGAAGCATCGGCTGCTGTTGTGTCTTTTTCAAAAGGGAGACGAAGTTTCAAAGGAAATTTACCACAGTCTCTTGAAAATTGTTCTTAATCTCGAAAACCGTTTTCCATCGACTATTTTGCTCCACTTCCTCGGGAGGAGATTCGAAGCCTGTTGGTATGTCTGTTCGGAAAGATTGGATGCATGGATACGACGTTCAAGTTGGTTGAGGGTCGAGGATTCAATAGTGTCTTCGTCTCATGTTCACACACAAACATTCACATACTTATAAAGGAATATATAGTGGTACAAGTTCGTGAGATGAAACAGAAAGGGACAGATTGATGCTTGAGGGGCAAGATGAGAAACGAGGGAAAATATATGAAGGGAGAGACGCCATACTCTTTCGTATACCCAAGTGCGTTCCTCACGAGTGGTAAAAAAGAAACAGCTGTACTATCGGGTTGCGATATAATATATGAATATCTATATGTATGGATTTTTATTCGTGCCTGAACTTCGTAAGGGCGGCAAGTTTACGATTACCAGAGAAACTGGTTGAGCCTTTTCGATCTTGAGATTTCCATTTACCCACATGCGGGAGCTTGTGGTGTTAGGAAGTCTATCAACTGATGAATATATGACGTGCATTTCTGTCTCATTACGCGTGTCAATATATCTGTATGCAGTCAAAGGAAAACACAGATTGAAATAATATTTATTATATTTTATGTTGACTAGTTACTGTGACCCTTAATCATTTTTGTGCATGACGAACGTATTTCATTTTTTCACAGTATGTCAAAAAATCGTATCTGAGGTTAGAGGAAGATTTTCTGGATTTTGTCAGTTTGAGGAATTAAGCTCTTGATTATTTGAATCTGGAACGAATTCATAAAGCAAATCTGATCCGGTGCGAAAATGTCTTTTGGTAATTTTTACGTGAAATTCATCTTGATGAATTCTTTACGAAAATGAAACTCGGAATTGGAATAGAAATCGAATATAATTCGATAGAGAAGAAAATGAGCCGTGGCTGCTGGGGCTTTCAATTTCGAATGGAACAAAAGCTACCGCGTTCTTCTCGTGAATTTTCATGAACAATTTGACTATTTCTCGTGTTTTATCGAGCCTCTATTTTCAGAGTAATTTAGGGGAAAATAGAAAAATAATATTTCTAACCACCCGGGTTAGGATGAAGAAACGGCGTCTAACTTTATTTTTTCTTTAGATTTTGATAATTCAATTGGGGCTTGAGTGTTGGCTCTGACTTTTTGAACATCCTGTATACATTTACTGCGGAGTTATTCACCCCTTGATTCGTAGGGGTTCTCAAAGCGTCCCTGACCCCATATATACATAGGATGATTCATCCCTAACATGTGTCCCCTTTTTCGGGCTCGTCTGCTTTTGTATTACGACACCCCGTCAGCCTCCATTACTAGTGTTTGCTCGTTAAATCAATTCACTCGTCACCCCCAATATCGAAATTCGCGCGTGTGCATTACCCGCGTTTGTGCCGGCTCGATTACATTTGATTTGGAAAAGAAACACGTATTGTGAACCATTGATTTTTCACCAGGACATATTTACGTTGTTCATAGGCGAGAAGCATCTTCCTGTTATCATTGGCTTTCATAAAGAATTAATTTTAACGACTGGGACTAGCAATCGTTTGATCCGAAACTGCAATAATCATGAAATTTCATCAATTTTGATGAGATTCAAGTTTTTATTACTCAATAACGAAAATCTTAATCAGTTCTTTAGTTGAAAATCCATCGATCGTTTGTAGAATTGCAATTTTCTTCAATTTACCGAAATGCGATTGTTCGAGTTGCTCCTGATTAACTTTGCTTTTTTTTTTGACAATTCAACTTCATTCTGATTGGAGAATCAATTTTTCAAGCGATTTGATCCTTCGACCGTATCATATCTAATCACCCGAACTCGATTTCTCACCCTTTCTTGTTTTCTTGTGTATACGTTTGTTCAGACTCGCTCGAATAATTGGCGGTTGTTGTCTTTCTCCTCTCAAGTTCAGGGAGGGACAAGGGAAACCCCTAGTTTGCGCTCCTTCCGGACGACGAGAGCCTGTATCCACCAGCCAAGTGCCAGAGCACTGCCCGCATTGGATAACACGGTGTGGACCGTTCTAATATTAGCCGTTGAATACCGGCGATGCTTGTGCTCACTCCGCGAGCGGTTTTCCGCGGTGTATATACACAATGTGGTACACCACACGCTTATACTTCTCCCCTTCACCTTCTCCGCCCAGTCTATACATGAACAAGAATGAAAAGAGCGAGAAGCGATTTGCTCCCACCATCCCAGGAGCATCACAGTCTCGATACTCAGAGTGGGAAAACGGAAGTTCGTATTTGGTTCATACGAGACCTGAGTGTGTCTCATCGTTGCTTCGGATCCACTAATTCTTCGGAAAAAAAAACACACACACACACACACTATATGAGAAATACATTTCGAAACTGAAATTCTTTTCGTAACAAAAAGTATCGCGAAACATTTTCTATTCTCAGGTTTATAGTCTAAGTGGATTTGTTCATTAAATTCGAAACAAAATTGATAAATTGTGAAAGTACCAATAAAACCTCTCGCTGCATTCCATTCGCCACGATCTCTCATAGAGAATAATTCAATATTAGAAACAAAAGAAGATATGCAACAGATTTCCTTTCGAAATGATTATTTCGATCCAACTTTTCCCAGTTGGAAAAAGGACGAGCTTTATTACCTCTGATGCTATTAATATTCCGCGTAATTAACGTCTATGAAACTAATAGATATTTGTTGCTTAAAATAAACTTTCGCAGATCAACTGTGACGTAACATTCTGCCACGTCACTCGTACGAATGCCTGTCGACCAGTGGACCGGGTTTTCGGTCCAATTTTCGGTCGCCACTCGTCGAGACAACGGACAGGGCATTTGCGGAGACTCAAAGCGTCGTAATTATTACCATTTTTATTGTCATTTTATTTCATACGACGTTATTTTATTGAAGTGTAAACGAGCCCCGCCGATCATCAAAGTACCTTCGCAAGCTTAAAGAAATTATCGCGAACTACCGAGATCGATCATTTAGTTTATTTTGTTATTTGTAATTGTTCGAGATTTCCTTAGTTGGCTGGAGAATACCGAGAGACCTGAGACGCGATATTACCTTCCTAACCATTGCCTTTTGTGTTGTTGCGTTTCTCGTGCGCTCACTCCGACGCGGGTTTCTCGCGAGGGAAAACATTTTGCCTTGTGCCTTGCTTTGCCGCCCCGTTTCTCTCAAGGCTTTCGCCCCGTTAGGCGTTCCAGTCGCAATCATCGTGGCTGCTGGTGGACGTTAGGAGGCACACGCTGGTTCCGTGGCCATTCGTTGATGCCCCCCGTGGCCTCCTCGCCGAAGCAACCGAGTAGTTGCACCGTCCACAGCCGTACCCTCGGGTGCCACGGTCCGCTAACCCCGGCGCCTCGTCTTAGCGGGATTCGGGAAAAGTCTTGGGGCGGAGGTGCTGTTTTGCCTATGTTGGCGTGTGGGTCCACCGCGACTCGCTTGGTCGGTGAGTCGCGAGGGAGGCCTCCCCTCCTCCCCGTCAGGGCCGTCGCCCGGATCCCCAGAGGAAGCGTACCCGAGGCACGGCTCAGCAGAACGTGAGGGGACGATTTCCGAAGGAGAGACGGTCAGCGGTAAGGTAGAGGCGAGTTCGTAATTTTCGAGTCGCGTATCGTCGATTCTGCAATCGGCGGTACGCGCCATTCAGTTTGCCGCGGAATATCACGTGGCCCGGCAACAGCCTAGTTCGCGCCTAGAGCGTGCTAGCGCTGCCTCGCGTGAGACTTGTTGCGGTGGTGGGGACAGCGCGAGAATCGGGAACAACGAGATTTGCGAATTCCTTTGCAAATGAGTCTTCGACAAGTGCCTGTCCGGAGTGGTGACATCTTCCTCGACCGACTTCCGTTGCCTTGCTGCCTTTGTTGCCTTGCTGCCTTTTGCCTTTTGCTTTCGCTGCCTTGGTTGCTGTCGTCACCTGGACCACGAGTTTCTCGGTAAGCCCGTTCCGTTCTCTCCCTTTACCCGATTGTTTTATTCGGCATTTATATTATATTGCAATCCCCGGAATGGCGAAATTTGTCGGCTATTCCGGGAGATTATTTCGTTAGGGTTTTTGCGTTCGCGGGAAAAGCAGGTTGACATTTTCGGGCTTGACCAGCTATCCGTCCCTGGGCTTTTCCCCCGT
Organism: Hyposoter dolosus; assembly: GCA_963921915.1. Taxonomy (NCBI): domain Eukaryota; kingdom Metazoa; phylum Arthropoda; class Insecta; order Hymenoptera; family Ichneumonidae; genus Hyposoter; species Hyposoter dolosus. Next base: position 19,347,128 of record OY998130.1, on the reverse strand, counting down.
TCATTCGAGTCATTCCGTAGCCGAATAAAACAAGGCGGGTTAATCAGTGATGGCGTCTCGAATAATTTCATTTCGTTTTGTCGCGTCTCGTATATTTTTCGAGAGCATTGTCGCATTATTTTAGAGTCATTTATCGCGTCAATTTATTTCGATCTCGGTATTCCTGCTGTCGTAGAATTCTTCGAGCGACGAGAACATATATTTTCTTTCGTTGTGCTAGAGTCGCCGCTCGGAGAATTCCCTTTGTCGCGCGTGGCCTCGAGCCGGCCAGCGCGCAAGCGTTTGTATTCGTGTCATCTCTCTCGCTCTCGCGTCGTGGCTACGAACGCTACGGCGAGGCGTAGAGCCTATTGTTTGCGAACGTATCTGTCGATATTTCGGTGATTCGAGCTCGGGTTCGTATTTATTTTATCGTTGCACGTGTCGTGCCTTTCCGAGTATTATTTTGAGCTTTAGTAATTATTTCGAGTCAATTATTGCGTTGCCTTTTCTTGCGTCCTACCAGGAGCCTTTGCCTTCACGTCCCGACTGACGATGTGTAATTTTGCCTTATCGCGACTCAACTTTCGTTGTGTTCCTTTTGCCTTACGAGATCCTGCGTTATCTCAGCATTGCCTTGGGTTTAGGGCCGATTACCTTTTGCCTGTCGTCGTTGTTCTGAGCTGCTACCTTAGCCATGGCGATCTGTGAGTTTGATGACGTCTTACCTTGCTTTACCTTGCGCGCCTTTTGGCACGGCGTCACAAACACAGCAGTCGCCTGGCCACAGTCAGAATAGCGCTCGACATTAGCTACCTTCATTACCACTGGGCAAGGCGTGAGACATTTCGCTTTCGTTTCGATCTTGCGCTCGTGTTTCGTATCGTCCGGAGCTGCCTGCCTTTGCTCTTGGTCGATCGGTGGTTTGGTGGCGGTTACCTTGCCGTATCTTTTTGGGCGTTGCGCCGCCGACCTTCCGACCGCCATGCTGCAGTTCCGACGTTACCTTTTGTCTTTGCTTCATTCCGTCCATCGTCAGACGGAGATCTCACACCCTGGTAGTGCTCGCGCAATTTTATTATTTCTTTTGTAACGGGCCGGCGTTACGCCGCCCCGATTTTCTGTTCCCCCTTCTCTTGTAACATTGCCGATAAATTATATTAAAATAAATGCACTTGTTAACCTTTCATTTTGCCGTCTAGAGTCAATTATTTCGTTTTGTTTCGCTTTACCCCGCTGTTGCTCTTTCCCCAAAAGAATCACCCCCTCTACCCTTTAGTATCTCAGTTTGGAGCTGAGTGGCCGGACCGCCTCGGTCACGATCGTCTTTCGTGCATCCCGGCCAAATTCGATGCGCGAGGGTGGGCGAATCAGAAGTCGGCCTTGGCCGGCGGTACGTTGTACCTGGCGCCCTGTCCACTCTCGCGGCCAAGGGATTGCACGAGGGGCGATGTGAGCCGAGAAGGGACGAGATGGACCCCCTCCGGGAAAATCTGCGTTACAAATGGCGCCCAACGTGGGGCCAAGGAGTAACAGCTTCGTAGAGAAATAAAATTTAACTTCGAGTATGATAAAGTTTTGAGTTTAGTAGAGTTTTGCAGGAAATTTCGGTTGTAGTAAAGTTCCGAGTTTCGCGAAGTTTCGATTGCCTTAAAGTTTTCCTTTCGTTGTCTTGAGCCTATCTCGCATAAATAAAATTTTCGTATTGCGTTTTGACGATCCCATGACCGAGCCCGCTCGAAATATCGACAGACCATTTTTCGACCTTCGCATTATTTCGAGATTTCTTGTGCCTTACATTCGCGAATATTCCGAGATCGAATATTTCGTTTTCTTTCGCATTTCAATTTCGTGAGTATTTCGTGCGACGATTTCAGGAGCGCTACAGAAAGTCGTACCTCGGTTTCGAGGAACGACACGTGCAAGAAATATTGTTTACCGAATAATCTCGATCCTTTCGGAGAATTCAGTGCCTAGTTTTTGCTTTCTGTTATTTGTCGTTGGCTCCAACGATGAGCCTTTTGCCTTACGATTTCTTTTGTGTAATTTCGGTGCTTATTCCGTAAGCTTTGTACAGCAGCGTACCTTGCCTAGTAACAGCTCTCGATCAATTTCAATATTTCTATTTCTTCCAATTTTAATTTTATTTTCGTTGTCGACTGTGTTTGGCGTGCCACACTACCTTTGTTCCTTAATCCCTTTTATTACCGGTGAAAAACATCGTGCGAGCTCTTCGCACTCGACTGCCCAAAAATTTAAACACCTCTCGTTTGGTCACCGATAATATCTCCTTTTGCCTTAACCCCGAAATTCCCTTAACTTCGAGCACGCACGACATCGGACGACAATTCCCTTTATTTTAACTTTGCCTGAGTAAATTTTAAGATTTCGTCAACCTATTCCTCCCTCCCTCGGGGAAAATTTTCGGTTCCCTTGCATTGCCTTTACTTTGATTGTCTTTTGCCTCAAGTTCCCCGAGCGTGGGCCAGAAGGAACGTCCGTTTAATGTCGTTTTTCGATTCTACCGTACTGCCTTCGTTCCGTTAATTCCTTCTCGAGTATTTATCATTCCATCCTTTTGTTAAGTCGAACCCGCTGTACAAAGCCGTAAAATCTATCTAACTTGTCGATAATAATTTGCCTAGCACGGTTGCCTTTGTCTGCACAATTCTGAAGCTACGCTCCTGTATTTCGATCGCGAAGTGGTATTTTAGTAAAAATTTTTTTTTTCTCTCTCTCTCACGTCGCACCGGTATTCACGCTCGATTCTGGTCATTTCGTTATTGTGGAGCCCGGTCGCTGCCTTCGTTTAATCTCGCACTCGGGTGCGTCGCGAGCAGGCGACCCCGTTCATCAAAGCCGGTGCGAACCTTATCGTTTTCCCGTTTGAGTAATTTCGTTGCCTAAATTTTGTTTTGCGTTGAGACCCCATCGCTTTGGAGAACGAGCACGCGTAAGCGTGGCGGGCGGGTATAACAGGGCTCCGAGATCGGCAAGCCGAGAAACTTTGTGTTCCAGCTATTTAGTTCCATCATCGAGAACTCGGGAAACTGGGAGACACATTCGTGCGAGCATCTGTCGACATCGCCCGGCGAAGGATGTCCGCCAAGGGAACCCAAGGCCATCGACGAGCGTCGCCCACCAACATCCGTACGCAAATTCTGGGGTGGAGGTTTGTGACGTAACATTCTGCCACGTCACTCGTACGAATGCCTGTCGACCAGTGGACCGGGTTTTCGGTCCAATTTTCGGTCGCCACTCGTCGAGACAACGGACAGGGCATTTGCGGAGACTCAAAGCGTCGTAATTATTACCATTTTTATTGTCATTTTATTTCATACGACGTTATTTTATTGAAGTGTAAACGAGCCCCGCCGATCATCAAAGTACCTTCGCAAGCTTAAAGAAATTATCGCGAACTACCGAGATCGATCATTTAGTTTATTTTGTTATTTGTAATTGTTCGAGATTTCCTTAGTTGGCTGGAGAATACCGAGAGACCTGAGACGCGATATTACCTTCCTAACCATTGCCTTTTGTGTTGTTGCGTTTCTCGTGCGCTCACTCCGACGCGGGTTTCTCGCGAGGGAAAACATTTTGCCTTGTGCCTTGCTTTGCCGCCCCGTTTCTCTCAAGGCTTTCGCCCCGTTAGGCGTTCCAGTCGCAATCATCGTGGCTGCTGGTGGACGTTAGGAGGCACACGCTGGTTCCGTGGCCATTCGTTGATGCCCCCCGTGGCCTCCTCGCCGAAGCAACCGAGTAGTTGCACCGTCCACAGCCGTACCCTCGGGTGCCACGGTCCGCTAACCCCGGCGCCTCGTCTTAGCGGGATTCGGGAAAAGTCTTGGGGCGGAGGTGCTGTTTTGCCTATGTTGGCGTGTGGGTCCACCGCGACTCGCTTGGTCGGTGAGTCGCGAGGGAGGCCTCCCCTCCTCCCCGTCAGGGCCGTCGCCCGGATCCCCAGAGGAAGCGTACCCGAGGCACGGCTCAGCAGAACGTGAGGGGACGATTTCCGAAGGAGAGACGGTCAGCGGTAAGGTAGAGGCGAGTTCGTAATTTTCGAGTCGCGTATCGTCGATTCTGCAATCGGCGGTACGCGCCATTCAGTTTGCCGCGGAATATCACGTGGCCCGGCAACAGCCTAGTTCGCGCCTAGAGCGTGCTAGCGCTGCCTCGCGTGAGACTTGTTGCGGTGGTGGGGACAGCGCGAGAATCGGGAACAACGAGATTTGCGAATTCCTTTGCAAATGAGTCTTCGACAAGTGCCTGTCCGGAGTGGTGACATCTTCCTCGACCGACTTCCGTTGCCTTGCTGCCTTTGTTGCCTTGCTGCCTTTTGCCTTTTGCTTTCGCTGCCTTGGTTGCTGTCGTCACCTGGACCACGAGTTTCTCGGTAAGCCCGTTCCGTTCTCTCCCTTTACCCGATTGTTTTATTCGGCATTTATATTATATTGCAATCCCCGGAATGGCGAAATTTGTCGGCTATTCCGGGAGATTATTTCGTTAGGGTTTTTGCGTTCGCGGGAAAAGCAGGTTGACATTTTCGGGCTTGACCAGCTATCCGTCCCTGGGCTTTTCCCCCGTTCATTCGAGTCATTCCGTAGCCGAATAAAACAAGGCGGGTTAATCAGTGATGGCGTCTCGAATAATTTCATTTCGTTTTGTCGCGTCTCGTATATTTTTCGAGAGCATTGTCGCATTATTTTAGAGTCATTTATCGCGTCAATTTATTTCGATCTCGGTATTCCTGCTGTCGTAGAATTCTTCGAGCGACGAGAACATATATTTTCTTTCGTTGTGCTAGAGTCGCCGCTCGGAGAATTCCCTTTGTCGCGCGTGGCCTCGAGCCGGCCAGCGCGCAAGCGTTTGTATTCGTGTCATCTCTCTCGCTCTCGCGTCGTGGCTACGAACGCTACGGCGAGGCGTAGAGCCTATTGTTTGCGAACGTATCTGTCGATATTTCGGTGATTCGAGCTCGGGTTCGTATTTATTTTATCGTTGCACGTGTCGTGCCTTTCCGAGTATTATTTTGAGCTTTAGTAATTATTTCGAGTCAATTATTGCGTTGCCTTTTCTTGCGTCCTACCAGGAGCCTTTGCCTTCACGTCCCGACTGACGATGTGTAATTTTGCCTTATCGCGACTCAACTTTCGTTGTGTTCCTTTTGCCTTACGAGATCCTGCGTTATCTCAGCATTGCCTTGGGTTTAGGGCCGATTACCTTTTGCCTGTCGTCGTTGTTCTGAGCTGCTACCTTAGCCATGGCGATCTGTGAGTTTGATGACGTCTTACCTTGCTTTACCTTGCGCGCCTTTTGGCACGGCGTCACAAACACAGCAGTCGCCTGGCCACAGTCAGAATAGCGCTCGACATTAGCTACCTTCATTACCACTGGGCAAGGCGTGAGACATTTCGCTTTCGTTTCGATCTTGCGCTCGTGTTTCGTATCGTCCGGAGCTGCCTGCCTTTGCTCTTGGTCGATCGGTGGTTTGGTGGCGGTTACCTTGCCGTATCTTTTTGGGCGTTGCGCCGCCGACCTTCCGACCGCCATGCTGCAGTTCCGACGTTACCTTTTGTCTTTGCTTCATTCCGTCCATCGTCAGACGGAGATCTCACACCCTGGTAGTGCTCGCGCAATTTTATTATTTCTTTTGTAACGGGCCGGCGTTACGCCGCCCCGATTTTCTGTTCCCCCTTCTCTTGTAACATTGCCGATAAATTATATTAAAATAAATGCACTTGTTAACCTTTCATTTTGCCGTCTAGAGTCAATTATTTCGTTTTGTTTCGCTTTACCCCGCTGTTGCTCTTTCCCCAAAAGAATCACCCCCTCTACCCTTTAGTATCTCAGTTTGGAGCTGAGTGGCCGGACCGCCTCGGTCACGATCGTCTTTCGTGCATCCCGGCCAAATTCGATGCGCGAGGGTGGGCGAATCAGAAGTCGGCCTTGGCCGGCGGTACGTTGTACCTGGCGCCCTGTCCACTCTCGCGGCCAAGGGATTGCACGAGGGGCGATGTGAGCCGAGAAGGGACGAGATGGACCCCCTCCGGGAAAATCTGCGTTACACAACTTACTTCCCACAGAGAAAGTTTTCGAGCGAGTGACTGTTAATTTAAGCGTATGAATAGCTCGGAAATTCGTTGTAAATATTAAGAACGTTAATTCGATATAGTTTCTGAATTAATCACCATTGCCTTAATAATTGACTGCAATAAAACAGATTGAATGCAGATCATGATCGTACATTTTTCTTCTATTCAATCTTTTCAATAATCCACGCCGGCTTATTGTGAAAGCTTCAAATTTGCCCGAGCTAAAAATATTCCTCAAGACAGAGAACGCGAGAGACTGTACCGTTATACGAACTCGACCATCCTCGCAACAGTAAAAGTGTAACAGCATGCAGTATTGAAGAACAAAAGCTTCATCCACCTTTACCGTGGATCCCTTTCCTCCTTCTTCCCTTTCTCCGTCCTCTGAGTTTTTTTCCTTCTCGCTGTTTCACGACATAAATATTCACCTCTGACTAACACGATTTGGTTCCATTTCGTATGCCAATGGAATATCGGAGCAAATGAGTCGTTTGTACGAAGAGAATTCGGAACACAAACGAAGTCTGCGCGAGCGATTGAATTCTCATGGACATAGTTATAATGGGAAATTCTTGCGAAGATGCTCGGTGCATTAACCAGTCGTCGGTGCATCTCTTCGAAGGGCCCCTGCATGCCGCGACGTCATCGTTGAATAAGTCTCTATGGGCGCGGATGAACTCTCATCGTTGCGCGATAACTAGGATCGTATCGACCTCGGTGCCATTAACCTTGGCGATTCGCGATAGTCAGGAGGAGAGAAAGAAGCTTGAGAGAGGGGAATCGCGCTTATAAACGCGTCAGCAAGTATTACACTTATGGAGAAAGACTCTCAACCTCCGATGCCTAGTATAAACGATAAAGCAAAGAGAACAGAGTGGGAGATTGCCCTGATGATAGTTTATTCCGCGTTAAGTATGTAACGTCGATCCCCACGGATACATTTTGAATTTATATTTTTTTGTATGCATCCGTCAAAAATATTTAGACGAAAAAGAAGAAGCGGGAGGAAGAGAGAGAGAGAGAGAGAGAGAGAGAGAGAGAGAGAGAGAGAGAGAGAGAGAGAGAGAGAGAGAGAGAGAGAGAGAGAGAGAGAGAGAGAGAGAGAGAGAGAGAGAGAGAGAGAGAGAGAGAAAAGCATGCAAGAAAGAGAAAGATATGCTTGGATGTGACCGTTATGTAGGTGTGGGATCCTGTATAGTCAGAGATCTCATATACTGCCACACTCGCAGAAGGATATTCATGCACCTTCAATAGCGAATGGAGCTGTGCCGCCAAGTAGGCGCGGAAAGATTCAACGATATAGCAGACTCAGCTTTACGACGATTCGAACGATCATTTGGCTATTTTGTATCGTGCTTTATCGGAGACTCCTTTGAACATTTAGAGTTGACAATAATCATCTACTCGGTAAAATTACTTTTGCACGTTTATATTGATTGTACAATTATTGGCTGACGTTTAACTCTTCCATTAATAATCCTTCGGAAAAAATTCTTTATCGTATTTCACATTCAACTCACTTCTGAAACCAGTTGCCATTTTATTTCACAATAAAATATACTCAAGGCCAATGTCAAATCGATATTGTCACATGTCAAGGTGTGACTTTTACTGCACGGTGAAAAGGACGTCGTTGACTGTTAAAGGGAAATTATCCTATGGGATTCCCAGTTACGAATCTCGTTTATTTGATCCCAACGACTTTTTTCAAATATCATTTTTATTCAAAGGGTTGAAATTCGTCTGGATTTAACAAAATAACAACGATTTTTCATCTTCGTTTCATTTCATCATTGAGTCGATACACGTCTATCGAGTTGGAACTGCCAAATGCAAAAAAGAAAAATTAAAATATCGAATAAGAATCAGGTCTTGAATAGCTCTCAATTCTGGTGACCGAAAAATTATAATGGAGCGAAGAAATCTTGTGGCGGCGACAACTTTTAAAAAATGTTGAGAACGCCATGATTTTTTCTAAAAAGGAGTAGAGCTCCAAATTGTTTTCTTGCGATATCTTAATTGTCATTTTTTACATTTGGAGGTTTCAACTTGATAGACGTAGATACAAACTTGTGGTTTTTTCGCATCATTCCTCATTCGACTACCGCGGAAAGACTACAAGTCCAATGCATCACGAAAATTGGCAAAAGTTTTGTTTGTCTGACAACAAAAATTTTCATTGTTTTTTTTTTAAGAAAAAAAAGAACACGTTCGTTGCATTCCATCAGCATAAACGTCAATGGCTTCAAGTGCGGATGATTTTCTTTGCTGGTCCTTGAATTCTTGGGCACCCGGTGAGGATTCCACATCAGCTTCTTTCTCGTCTTGCGTATAGTTCTTGAACTACCTATCCTGCAGTCGCATTATCTACATATACATACTAGGGGAGTGCCCGCAGGTTGTTGATCCTTCTTGCTCCTTCTTCCTTATTCTTCTTGGTGGTTTCTTCTTCTTCTTCTTCTTCTCCGTTTTCTTCGGTCGGCTCTTACTCGCTTGCATCCCGGTCGACGAGAGACGGTCCTCTTGACCAGCAGCCAGCAACGAACGAGTCCTATCGTTCCACCTCTGAAAGTTCACTCTTCTATAGCAAAATCCCGCGGTCGCGTTCTCCGGATCCCATGCACATTGCGTTCACCTTGCCAAGATTATTACTCACAGACACGACAGATAACGCACGCTACTCTCTTACCTCCCGAACTCTTCTCTTGAGAACCTCCGGTCGCAGCATTCAAATCTTTGCAAAATTCTGCAGTTTCGTCATAAAATTGGCTTCTTACTTCTCGCTCTCTCTCTCTCTCTCTCTCCTTCCACTTATTTCTCGCACAGGCTGTTCACCAAAGTCCACGAAACAGAGACGATGTGTCATACCGAACGGACTCTTCGATTGTTCATCTTTTTATGTCCTCGCTGAAGAATCCGTTCTCCTCGTAAATATTTTTCCACTAAATTCCCAGCTTGAGGTACTTTTCTGAATTTAAAAAAGAGAAAAATTGAATTATTTGAAGAAGCGAATAAATTATTACAATTTCCACTTTTCATACAATCTTCGTTTTCGTTCATGACTCTGTATTTACGTTGAATAAAAATCACGTATGTTTTTGTTCCTTGATTTTGCATTTACTTTCGTCTCGTGAAATACACTTCGCAATTTATTTCGTTTTGCTCGAAACGACGCATCTGTGCCGATTCCTTTAAGGTTAACCATGTTTTCCAGCACGAGTTTTTCATTATTATTTTTTTTCATTTCCCACAAAGAAGCAATGAATCCGGTAACTTTATTTCATTACAAAAGTCGTATGGGCGGTCGGTTGAGTGGTGCCTCTCGCACAGTTCAGTTATTTCCTGGTACGCGTACTGCCTCATGTGCTCAGAAATCTCATAATGATCGTATAACCGAGTTGACGTATTTAGAAGCAACCAAACTCTGCACATGCGTTGAATCCGTGCTTGCATTTGCTCATACAACGACCAATATTTTCCTTTTTCAATCTTTGCCTCCAAAGTTAGGCCATTTTGCGTGTATAAACTGTATGGTTGTTTGTACATAAGTAAAGGCCTGTTAAGCACATCGTAGGGAATAGCGTTAAACAGTCTTGTTTAGCATGCTTTACGCTCGATCTGCGTGTGTACTGACTCGTGACTAAACAGATGTTAACGCAGGTTATATATTTTACGCATGAAAAGTGTTTTTTTTTCTACGGATCGACCGCCTCTTAATATGAGTTGAATTTAATTCTTCAATTTCCATTACTAAACGAAATTAGCTATATAATTGTACGTGTGCATATCGGACGCTGTAAAGGGATGATGTATTTAATATTCCTAATAATTAGCCGCGTGATTTGCTGGAAAGCTCGTTGAAAATGCCTTGCATTGGCTGAGCGGTGCATCTTTTTGACATTGTTGTCATTTGGGAATCATCCGAAGTGTACGATATATGTTTGTACATCCCGCGGGGTTCCTTTTTCCGAGCGGGCAAATATAATATCGTCCGGCAGCATTCAACGATACTTAATTCTTGCTGGGAAGGCCTTTAGCAGTCTCGTAAATGCCGGGACACTGTGACGGGCGTAATATGTTTGCAATGCTATCGTAATTACTTTTCTACGCGGATATATATTATATAGTTATATACATACATGTACAGGAATAAATTCACTGCATTTTGAAGGTGAATATATTTATAAGAAACACGTCGAGTATTCGTAGTAGAGAGTGGGAAAATTTATCATGATTGTGAAAAAGCGAGAGGGAGCAAGAGGGAACGAAATTCTTCGATAATCTCGAGACACGAGCTCGATAATGTTTTTTTATTAACGTTCATTTATCTTCGCTCGGCGGAACAACAAATAATGAAATAAATTGTATGTGCCAAGTTATCCGAGGATGTCGCAGCTCTCAAATCATCGAACAATAATCAATTCATTCATTGGCTCAAAAGTGAATGATATTATTCTTTGGTGTCGTTTAGTAATCTTCTATGGATTCGTGTTGCCGTCACAGTTCGAGCAATTATTAAGTTCATTAAGCGTTAATTAACGTCATGTTTGATCCTTAAACATCGACTACTCTTGATGAATCTTACACAAAAGTTCGTGAGTCCGATTAGAATGTATTAAACTGAAAAATATTCTGATAAAGTATTCTTCAGCGAATTCAAAACGACGAATTTTCAATTTTCATCCTTCGGCTAATTTCGAGGATGAAAAACTCGAATTATTATCGGCCGATTGCGAAAATCTGTGAAAGTAGGTCAGAGTGCAGAGTTTCTCAATTTAAAAATTGCACTCATTGCACTCGAAACGGCTGGCCGGTCGAATTATCGATGATTCCGTAAAGTATCATCACGATTTTCAGTTTGTGTAGATCAACGTACGAACGTTGGAAAAAAGTTGAGAATATAAACGATGACGCGAGCATGTAGAAGCTTGATAAAAATCGGATATCTTTCGTGATCATTTAACCGTCAGCCGTACAAGATTTCTCGGTATAATCTTGCTGGCTATATATTTTTCAGGACGCTAATTTTTCGCCAAAGGGCAAATGTTGTACATTTTCAATTATCCAACTGTCGTCCACGACTCAACCGGTTTTACGATTTTTATTATTCACTTTTTATTGCATGCGGCATCGTAAGCTGACAAATTAGCCCTTCATCTCGTCAGCAGTTATTTATGGTGTTTTGATGGTGTCCCCTTATCGCAAATATTACCAACACAAGATTATATGGTGCGCTTTAATTTAAAAATCATAAGAATAACATTGATGCAATCTGCGATCATAAAAAGCTCGTAAATTTATTTTGCGGATGGTGATTCTTTTTCGAATGTCCCTTGGCATTCGGTGTCTTGGGCTGATATTCGCCTCTACAGTTTCGAAATGTCGCTAAACTAGTCGCAAGTTTTCATTAATCGCTCTAATTCGTTACAACTAATTTTTAACCTCAATTTCGAAGAAAAATGAAGTTAAAAAAGCCTCAATGCAGATGACGAATGAATAAATAACGAAGCGAAAGAAAAAATTTATAAAAAATAAGGGACACGCAGTGGGCGGCAGTAGTGAAGGTGTTCGATTTCTCGAAGAAAAGGTTCTACAAGGTCAGTTGGTGTGGGGTTGTATGAGCGAGTGCGCGTTCCTGCGGAATCCCACGGAGATCGATAAGTTGCCCAGTAACCTCGTGAGATGTCGCGTCACACCCCACCCACGAACCTTAGCCCGGTCGCGCGTCTATAGACACCCCCGCGCGAGAATGCCGCGGTCGAGTATAAATTCTGCAGCCAAGACTTCGATCGGGGTTGAAGAAGCAGACGCTCCATAGAAAAATATTCAAGGACGACTTTATTCCTCAACCATAAGAAAAAAAAAACGTTATTTACCATATGGAAAATCAAGGCACATCTTGCAAACATCGATAAAAATACACATTTTGAAAGGTTGAATAAAAAAGCTTGATGCAAGAAAAAATTGTTGGCCGGAGCGTATTTTTATCGAGGTGTTCAGTTTCATCAGAAAATTGCGTATTGCCACTTTCGCTCCATCATTTAACCCCACATTTCGATGCCCTTTGGATCTTCGGAGCATTAAAAAATCGTTGAGCAAGATTAAAGCAAGCTCCCCATGCAAGTATAACGATTCAGCACAGCGGGGAATTCATCTTCGGCACTTGCGAGACTGCAGGTTTTAGCCCGGATGGTTAAAGCTTTGCGATAATGCCCTTATAACCTGAAAGCTATACGACGGCCCTTCTGCATGGATCTCGAATTCAAGGGGGTTGAGGGCAAAGAGTAAAGGAGTTGCGGTTATGGCAAAGAGTTTAGCGCTGCATCAGCGAATACAAAAAGAGAAGAAGTGAGCGAGAGGAAAGAGAGCCATTGAGGACGAGTCGATAAATACGTCCGGCCTGCGTAAATCCACTTTGTCCAGACTCGGCGTGTCTCGCAAAGATACGAGGCGGGGTACATTGTCGCCGGCGGAGCATATATACGAGAGCATCATCCCGAATACGTATTCTTCCTTCGTTTCTTTTTTCTCCTTTTACTTGTATATCTGCTCGCACCAGGTATATCGTCCTGCAGTTCTCTCCTTTTTTCTCCCTCTCTTTCTCTCGCGTGTGTCTCGGACACAGGAAACACGAGAGACGAGTTCACGAATATTATGCCGTGCAAATATGCCCACGTTTTACACCTACGCTCCTCCGGATCTCTCCTCTTTTGTACACATTTACACAGACACACACACACACACACACACGCACACACACACACACACACACACACACACACACACACACACACACGCACGCGCGTATATATGAGATCGTGAAAGCCGCACATTGGGTAGCCATATAATACGGAGCGGTGGGCCACCCGCTGTGAAAACTTTTACTTATCGTTAGACCCGCACGGTCCAGCCTGACGACCATTCTCTCTCATGCACGAATATAGCCAAGTAGCGAGTGAGAAACATGATAAAAACCAGCGCCCACGAACGACAGAGAATCATCTCGACATAGAACACAGAAACTAAAAATCTCAGGTGCTATATGATTTCACAATCATTCCGAGGCACTTTGGTATCACACTAACTGAATAAAAGTCAAAACACATCGATCTAATGCTTACTCGGTCTAATTATTATTATCTTTTCTTCATTTAAAAAATGGTCCTTTGTAAGTGGGTCGTTAAACCATCGTTGCACATATCCATTCATCGTTGCATCCGGTACACTTGCCAATGGGGCGCTGTACACTACGGATATACACTCTTTCCTAACCGATTAATCGATTAGACATATGCGACAAATACTTCGAGGCTATAGTCAGGTGCATCCAATCTTGTTATTCGTCTCTACAGATAGATAAAAACGTAATTTATTCTTGACTAGATTCTCATTTCATAATCACAATGTATTGATGATACGTACATTGTATATATATATATATAGACAAACTGAACATAGATATTTATGTATCGATCTTGTACTATAAACGTTATAATGAGTATAAAACTGGATAAGATAAGTATACTTGGCTGCGAATGCTCTCCAGACTTGCAGCGTGTAGTGTGACGTGTGGGTGAAAGACCGTAGTTTCTTATCGGCAATATAGTTTAGGAACCCTACATTATCATGGACTGTGCTATTACGCTCGAGTTTGCTGCTTACCGATCGTTTCCCCTTGTTCATCAAGCAAATAGAGTTCTGCTGGTGAAAACTTACCTGGCGTCGCGCTCGGAAACAACATATCTCGTTGATTCGACGAGGATTCAATCGATTCAAATAAATATTTTCCCTTTTGCCCCACCGTTTAACGGGCTTCCATTTAACCCCTAGAAATTATTCTGCATGTTTTTTTTTTTTTAAATCCCATTCAATGGATAGTCTGGTTGCTTGTTTTTTACAAGAAAAAAAGTTTTGACAAACGTTGAGTTGAATTAAAATAATAATTGCAGTCTTCCGATCTTAATACGTAAATGTGTGTTTCGAAGTTTTTTTGTATCGGTGAAATTCAATAATTCGCACGATGAACGAGATCCCGCTTTTTTAAAATCATTATTTCACGTTTCGCTACTTTTGTCAAAACGATCACGTTGAAGTAACTAATGGCGCGAAACGCGATCGTACGTCAGGTTTTTCTTTCATGACGTTTGACTCTCAATCGAAATTTCTCCATTTATTTGCTCTTATTTTTCTTTTTTTTCTCGCTCTCTCCGTTCTCCGTTCTTCCGTTCTTATTTTGCATCTCCGGTTCACGATGAACGGAGATACTGTAGGAATATATAATATAATGATGATAATGATAATCCACGGAAAGCAAGTGAGTAGTGCGGTAACCTCGTCGTTACCCCGGCTGCTCAGTCTGGGCTCTCTGATCTGTTCATAGTGGGCACACCGCACACCGTGCTCATTGCAAGAGTGGCGGCACATAGTCACTCAGCCGCGGCAACCCGCGTCTTCATATTATCCCCTCTCGTTCACTGAGGCATCGCACCACCAACGCCACCGCTTGTGTATTCTGTCCCTCCTCCGCTTCTCGCCCTTCCACGAAACCGTCAATCCCCTCCAAATTCTCGCTGCTCTATCGTCGACGCGACGTTTTATCCCTCATCCAAGCCCCCACTCCTGTTCTACTCGTTATACATATATATACAGATGAGAATACGATCGTTTGCTCGCGTGCGAGTCAACCTGTTTCATCCCCCTCCCACGCAATTTTCAGCGCGATGCTCGCGCGAGTCTGTACCGTCTCTCCCACTCCTCCTCTTCCTTTCCCTCCTCGTCACTCTTTCTCTCTCTCTCTCTCTCTCCCTTTTACTCTCCCCATTCGAGTCTTGGCGTTGCACCGTTGTTCGGCGCATGCGTTCGTGTGGCTCCGTAACTTGGTCTTGCCAACTTATCGGATATATAGCTATATAATAATGCCCCCGTGCTCCGTGTACTACACTTGGTATGTATCGGTGTGCACGTTCGTGTAATAATAATAAGAAGAGAGCAACTCTATGAGGAACCAACGGCCTCCGACCCGTTCACCCTATGCTAGGTGGAGCCGGTCTGTACCCTCAGTGACGCTCAACTCGTGGAAACCATATTTTCTCCTCATCATTCGTTCGTTCAACTCGCTTTTCAGTTTATTATCCCATCCGTCGTGGCATTTCTCTGACTTTGACTCCGCGACTTTAGCAATATTTTTGACCCCTTAACTTTGCTCAATAGTTTGCAATCTTTAGAATGTTGTACATTCTTTTTAAACATCTTAGTCGTCTCTGTCTTATTTGTACTTGTCACGCGAATTATCGCGGAGCGAAACGAATTTCTTTTGTCGTCCGCGGACGCTTTCGAAACTTTGATTCGCACTACACGATCTTTATAAGGAAATTCAAAAAGCGCGGGCACATGAATTTTTATTTCCATCTGATGTGTGAACGCATCTGATTTGTGAAATCGGTCGGAATCGAAACAATTAACGCGTTTATGCGATGTGTACTTAGGAAAACGTGAAATTAAGTTGATGATCCGCATAGAACGTGCGATCGAGTGTTGAAGAAAATGTTTCGGTGGATATGATTTTTTCTTGATACCTCTCTGCTCGCTGTCTCCGGTTTGCATTCCATGATACCGGACATCCGGCGATGCTCATTTATAAAAATAGTTTGAGAACCGCCGTGGGTGTGACCGTGAACGAAGAGGCAGAGGGAAGCAAACCGGAGAGTTGTGGAGAGCACCAGTATGTACTTCTGTCTCACTCTCCTTCTCTGTCTTTCTCCGCTTCCAACTGTTCTCTGGTGCTGCTGAATGCTGGACATGCTCATGCCAACGACGAGGTGGACACTCGGCAGAGTGGCACCGCCGGGTGGGGAATCTGGGCATGCAGCATATATAATGTATGAACGTACGCGTTGACGGTAGGGGAAGTCAGCGGATGCCAGCAGCATCGTTCAGCCACCGTCGCACCACCGACGCCACTGCTCTTGTGCTCTTCGTGTAATGCTCTCCTGCACGCTTTGCTCTTGATGATGACGTGACGGTGGTGTTGGTGCGTTGCTGATGTGAATATGGAGGGGAGATTCTCGGTGGGATTTACAGGCGAGAATGGTACACTAGAAAAAGAGAGAGAGAGACGGAGAGCGAAAGAGAATCTACGGTTAGTGGAACACCATGAAGGGAACACGAAGGGAGAGTTTGGACAGGGGTGTCGCGATGAAGCGCGCGCGAGAGGGAGAGGGAGAGAGAGAGAGAGAGAGAGAGAGAGAGAATTCAGGGAGGGGGATTTGCGAGGTCGAAGAAGGGAGGTCACTCGGGATATTGCCGAGAGATGACACCACTTCGCCCACACCGCGATGCAACGTAGCCGTTAAGCTCACGCAGGTGTAACCTACTGTAGCGATATGCTACCCTCAGCCCTCAGTCTCCTTCGTTATCCTCTCCTCCCTCCTGCTTCCTCAAAAAAAAACTTTAACCATTTCACTCTTCTCCTTCTTCTCTCCCACCCCGTGTGACGTGCTCCGGATACTGGCAACACCACCGCCACAACCCTAATATGTAGACCCACCCTGCGAACTCACCTTCCTTCATTCCCGTCTTAGGTTATCTTACTCTCGCTCTTACTTCCTTTACCCCCTCGGATATACACGGCGCTGACCTAATACACACGCCGATTCTTCCGATCGTCCAGTCCTTTGCTCCCTTTTTTTTCTTTCGCTTGCATCACTGCAGTCACACACTGAGCTGCGTACGGCGCAGTCAGAAATCATATTTATCGAGCCTCTCTCTTTCTCTCTTTCTCTCGCTCATCCGATAAGTCTTCGCAGGCTTTCCAAACTTGTCATTACATTTCACCACTCATCCTCTTTCCTATTTCGTCAATACTAACCATCAGCATCACACTTGAATGAACTTTCGTACTATGAAAATTATCACTGATGAAAGAACTTGATCGAGTGGTTCACGTCCGCGTTACATTTACATAATAATCATCGGTGTTTCGATCATGAACCATTAATCGATCGGAGCAACTTTATCACCGCTTCTGCTCCGTTTGGGATCGGCGTGTTTAAAAATGTCTCGATCACGATGGTGACGAGCTCACTTCGCACCCTGTCATCTTGATATTTCGTGTATGCTGCATACGTAATTCCAAATCTTCTATATGTATATATAAGACGATGAGTAAAACTCGTATTCGTGCATTCACGCTACCTCCCTCTCTTCTCACACGTCTTACGAACGATGATAGCATCAATTATTCCATTAAAATAATAGCTTGTGCGCGGTCACACCCCCGATTACCAAGGTGGACGTTTAATCTTATGTCGACCTTTTTTTTCTTGCCTGTCAAGCTCCGAACGATATTTCACCCTCCGTCTCGATATAGACGCGCTTCTCAATCTTAAATTATATACAAATTTGCTCGTGTTAGAGCTTGACATTGATTCAGTATTCCGTCAAAAAGATTTCTCGATACTTATCAAAGTTTGTCGCAGTTCGAAGTTCGCCGTTTATCCGAATAATCTTTCGATTAAATCTTCTTCAATCGACTTATTAAAATAATTTCGATTGCGTGCCACCATTTTTTTCGCATGAGTTGACCAAATTATATTTGATGCCTCTAGGCCGATCACACAGGCAAAGTGATGACTCTGAAGTTTGCAACGTTGAGATTAAACGAAAAATATTTGTCCTATCAATTATTTAGTGAATTTTGAGAATCATGGCTTTTTTTCGTGTCGATTGAGTTTTTGATCTCAAGAGAGGATCGTTTTATTGTACACAACAAAATATTGAATAAAAATTATGAGTTCTCCTGAAGAAAAAATATAATTTCGTTGCATTTCAACGATGCAAACGTTACATCATGGCAAAGGCAAAGCATCGTGTCAACTTGGAAAATCCACCTCATTGCTTTTCATATTTCCTTTCGAAACACTTTCAACTCTGCTTACGACATGGAGAAAACTAATAGACAGTAAAAGATCAATGAGCAAATAAACTTTCGTTGGAAAACCTCCATCAGCTAAAATCTCGTTACATCGCGTGAATATGAGATGCGGAGACTTTTTCCTATACTGCCTGAAAAATTTTCACAATACAACAGAGAGAAAGAGAGAGAGAGGCTTAAAGTTGTGAAATTATAAAATGTAGTTCCGGAATGTACAGAGAAAAGAAATAGAAAATGCACAGACAGTCGCTTATTCGCCTCGTTTTGAATAATCCAAATTTCTTTCCGCTGGAGTAACTATTTTTTTGTTCAGCACAACAAACTTTTATCCTACGCAGTAAACTCGGAATTTTGTTATTCAGTCACCAGTTATCATCGCTGTAAAAATAAAAGTAAAATTACTCAAAAGTATTTTTGACAATCTTTTGAAAATTTGTATCGTTTTCCGTTTTTGTTGGCCCGAGCATATACAAACGATTGTAACCAATTCCATTGTCGCTTTGTATCCATGCAGTCGGAAAACGCAGGTGTCCGCTGCTCAACGAGTTTTGCACATTGTGCGCAATTGGATATTCGTATTATGTTCATTGAAAAACAAATGACTGCTCTCCGCAGTACGAAGTATACAAACGCGTTGACTAACCATGTAACCGATTAAGGCGTTATCATACCCTGACAATAATTACACGATTTCATTTACTCGTCGGGTATTACGCGCGGAAACTCACAAACTTTGTGTGCGAATATATGCACATCTGTCTTTACATACACATACATTATAAATGCGATGTAAATACAAACATCGCGAGAGTAGTGAGAAGGTTAATGAATTCGTGTGTGTATATCACAGGAATACACACTGTCGGTTCCTCTCTCTCTCTCTCTCTCTCTCTCTCGCTCTCTCCTCGTGCAACTCCCACTACAATCATCTGGCGAAAGAGCAGAGCAGAAAGGATCGTTGGTTGCCAGAGAGGGTTGCAAATGGTGGGGAAAGTTTCGATTTGAAAGCCGCGCGTGTGTCTCGAAACCTCGGTGGGGATAATTCTCCTCCCGTCCTTTCCTTTTGGCTCGCGGAACGCGGGAGGGCTCCAGCCCTCTCGCGTAACGCGATATTAGCTTTCGTGCTCATTAAGGGATCATGCGAAACTCGACGCCGTTGCGCTACTGCCACGTTTTCTCGATGCTCCGCAGTACAAAGACTATCGTCCCCAGATTGCGTTCTGCTTCCTCGAGCCACTCGATAAATCGCGGACAAACTTTTTCTTTTTTACAGACCAATACTTTTCCATCATTGCAGCAATACTAAATTATTTATTTCGGTAACTATGCGATTTTTATAGCCTCCGATCCAGACGCGATATGATTCATCGAATGTCGTCGAATTTAAACGACTCCCTTGACGTCGCAACGCATTTACCTTCGTCCACTATATTATGCATCGCTTCCAATAGCAATGCTTGTGAATTTAACCTCCTACATGCATATAAGCGCTTCGTTGCCTCACTGCCATCCACCGTGCAATGCCAATTTCCGCAGTCCCATCATCAATCTGTAACACACATAGATATACTCATATATGTGTATATATGCATATACATATCCTCACGCACCCTCAAACCTACCTCTATAATTATGCGAGTAAGTATGTGTTTTGGTCGATAGTTCAACCAACAATGCTGTGTATATAGCAGAGAAATAGATGGAGGCAGCCGAGCACCACGGCTCCCTAACGTTGGCCTGTACAATTATGCTGTAATTAGCAAATTTGAGCACTCCACACGGTCTCCATCGATCGATGGTTGCTGAATTATTGGGATTGCGTATAGATTCGCCTGCCTCTATGATGCATTGCTTTCCCACGAGCACCAGAAACCTCTTCATGTCATTCTCCTGTATAAACCCTCTCGCTCGTAACATATCCCGTATCGTCACTCCTCGACGAACCAAAATCGAACGCGTACGAGAGTGCAAGGCCTGCGGATATATCTCTTCATTTTTTTTCTAACAATTCAATGTCTTGTTGCCATCTCCATATATGAAACAAGAAGATTCGTTTAACGGCCACGCGGCGGTGTTAACGTCCACGACTTTGACGAGATGTACAAGCGCCCATATGTATTTTTATCGAGTGTGTGGATTTCTGAATGTAGTGGATCGGGCAGTCGAAAGCTGTCTGATAATTTCAAATATCTCGTGATTCGAAAGCGATGGTTCGAATGTAATGCGTTGTCATAACCTGTGTAAAGGGGTCGACGAATGCCGCACACACACTCATAACAATGACCGCATCCCCGTGTCATATAACCGATAACAATTATTTTCATCAGTTCCGGGATTCTTTTGCTGTGTTCGGCGGGATATTCACGTGTGCGGAGTCGTTGATACAGTAGCGCAGGGACACAGCAGGAAAGGGACGAAAAGCCGATGATCGATCTCGCCTGAAATTGTATAAACCGTTCGGCACGAGTATAGAGAATTCAAAGCAGAAAAAAGAGGGAGAGAGTACACGCTCCTGCGATGTGAATTTGAAACACATGACTCGACTCTCTTTCTCTTCTCGTTGTATCTCATCCCATCAACGATATATTCTCCATGTACCCCAAATACGAGTTAAATGTCTGAAGCCCTTTAACGGCATTTCGATCTCGCAGAGCGACGAATTCAATTTCCCAAACTCTTTACCGTGCTTCCTCATAAAATTTGATGCTTTTTAGTCGTGGCTCTCTGTAGCTTTTCCAACTTGTTTCAAATGCATCATGCTAAAAAGGCTGCGCAATAGGACGCACTTTGGTAACTCTGGTATATTGATTAAATTTTCGGCCCGATCAAGTCACAATCTCGGACCGTCACATGTGGCAAAAACCATATACCCAGGAGCTCTATTTTCCGGTAACATGGGCCAACAAAGCGCTATAAATATATGCATGTAGGAAAATATATTAAAAGTAGTATATAAGAACCCCATATGCGAAAGCCTATCGACATCAAAGCCTCTCGATTCTGTGCATTCCCTCACACGTAGGTATATATATCGCAAATATATTTCGGCGAAGAACAAAAGGCTCCAACTCAAGTTTTTCCGTATACAAAGTTTGCTCAGACCGATAACTTTTTTCACAGGCAAGCAAAAAGCAATAAATCCTCTCACTGTTTAGCTCTATTTCGGCAGCTTAACAGGAACACGTTTGTTTTTTACTCGCGACTGATCAAAACTTTGCGTTTTCTCACGAAATCGATCGCAGTGGAAAAAAAAAAGTTGGGCAGACTGCAATCTGTTTGATTCACATAATCGACAAGGTTTCTCGGCGTGTTCGGGAGACACTAGGAAATTTATAACAAAGAATCGACAGCCCCCTGGGTGAACCGGTTTTAACCTTTCACTCATATCTTTTTGTTTTTATCTTTTTTAAAAATCCCCAGGCAGATGTAGATAAATGCAGGATGAGCTTTTCGCCCTTTACGTAACTTTTGCCTCCACTGTGTGGAATTTTGGAACGTCGACTCGTCAAGGGGCCAAAGGTCCTGTGTTTGTTCATGCTAACGTGCTACAAGCCGTAATATCAAGCTCGGGATTCGGGATACTTCAATAGTAAGATCCTTTATACACAACCCAGACACCCGCCTATATATATATCTTGACGAAAAAATGGAGGATTTTGTTTAAGAAGTTCAAATTCGTTCGAAAAGAAATTTTCTTACGTCACCAGGTGAATCAATACAATTCCTTTTGGCTCATTACCTGCAATAACTAATTAAATCCGTATGCTATTTCCCTTACGAGCCAAAGATCGTTTTGCTTTTTCTGCAAGTTATAATGTTTCCAAAACGTGCTTCTTTAATCCATTATCCTCATAAGTTTACGTATTGAAATTTATTCAGGGTTCCTATAAGTTCTTTGAAAAATATCCTTATGACTTTTACGCACAAGCATTTTGCGTCTGTCAAATGATTTCGAGTCCTCCACGTAAACAAACTGAAAATTTTCTTTATTTATTTATTTTCAAATAACTCCACGCTAACGATCTTCTCTATTAACCGTGTGGAAATTATGATTTTCTGTTCCAGGTAAGTTCGAACTTAACGGTATATTACCATTACGAAATATGCCAGTAACCAGTAGCCGTCTTAACTTTGGCTTTACGTGAGTAAACTCCACACAGAGTTCTCGTTCTCTCTGCAGGATATACATAACTGTATTGTACTCTTGCTCGATGTAAATTTTGTTCCAGGTAGAAGGTGTACACTTATACTCTACTATATATCTCGTACCCCATACCTATATAAATATATACATGTATATAAAAGAGCGAAACATCTCAGAGTGCCAGAGGCGATGAACAGGAGAACTCTGCTTGGTCTCTCCTGACGGTCAGACTAACGCCATGCTATATGTATCGTTCAGCTACCTTTCGAGGCGTTGTTTTATCGAATTTCTCTCGGCCAAATCACCGGCTACAGACTTGCCTCACTCTGTCTCTTTCTCTCTTTCGGATGCTTTTTCCTTCTTTCTCCATGGACCATAAAGTACCTCCGCTATCTTCGTTTCGAAGCGATTGCAACGTTCGGCAAACGATACAGTAAAAGAGCCACTACGAGGTGATGTCGATCCTCAAAGTATTCGACGTCGTCGTCAACTTTGTCGGCGCCGGCGTCGTTGTTGACTAGCGCCCAAGCGAATGATATATTCACTCGATATTTGGGAATTCGTTACATTTTTTCATCTTCTATTAAGCACTTCAGACTTTTTCTGATTCATGTTGAGAGTTTCATCGTATTCAAGAGGAACGGCGCTTTATTTTTATTTTACCGAAGAAATCGTTATATGCTCAGTCTCGTTGCTACAGTTTCGTTTTGTTGGACTACCTTCGTAATCGTTGAAAAAATCTTGCAAAGTATCGAACAATATCAATTTTTTATCGCGTCAAGTTTTTCGGTTTTGTTGATTGGAAAAGAAATCAATATTTTTTTATCTCAGCCAGAATTCCCGTTTGAGTATTGATTTCGCTACGTTTGGCAATCTTTTGCGAAGCACACCGGATTAAGTCGCTTAAGCGTAAAGTCATGGGGCGACTGAGAGAAAACGTTTATGCTCGCGATCGAGCTCCTAAAGCGTGAAATAGCCGCAGAAATCTTGCTGATTTCTCCCTCCCTCCCTCTCTCTCTCTCTCTCTCTCTCTCTCTCCCACGCGCGTTTATTGCTCCCGTGAAATGGCTCACGACGACGACGAGGATGCGGAACGAGAATAGCACGAGACATGACGTGAGAACGAAGACTTACGGTCGAGGCGAAGACAGAGACGCCTGGACGAAAAGGTGAACTAACAGGATCGCAACAAGTGACCGCCTGCCTCGCCCTTCTTCTATTATGTTTCCCATACATATGCATATATATAGCCATGCATATATGTATACATGTACATATACACAGTTGCCCTCTCCTCGACTCGATTCCTCTGTGCGCTCGCGCACGCCAACCGAAGATTCCCCCCCCCCCCCCCCCCCCCCTCCTATCTGTCTTTCATCATCTATTCGTTTTTCTCCCTCTTCGGCACTCTCGTTCCACGACCATCCAATCTCTGTTCAATCCACCTTTCTGTTACACATTGCGGATCCTTACCGTGCATCTTAGCCGTTGCTACGGAAAATGGTTATTGAAGAAGATCCAACCCGGTTTTTTTATCGAATTTCTTCAGAACTTCAGAATTTTTAAAAGATCGTCCATTTACCAAATTTTCATCTTCAAACAAATAAATGCAAAAACTTTTTTTCCTCGAAGCTGCACTCTCAACTCTGATGACTTCGGCTCTTTTTAATCCAGGATCATTTTTCTTCAGGCTACAAATTTTTTGCTGAATCTCTACTTTTCTATCGAGTCGTTTCATTCAATGGACCAAAAATACAAAAAAAACAATTTATTTTTCCACAATTTCGTAATTGGTGTGTCACGTTGGTTGTTTAACACACTGGCATGCATTTTTCCAGAATTTTTTATGAGCAGAAACACGCCGAAGAATGACAGGACGTGACAGACCCAGGTTTACCAACGACCGATGAAAAAGCTGGTACTTTTTTTTATGTTTCAATGAGATGTCAATCTTTTACATTGAAATGTACAGTTACGTCGAATATGTTATGATTTATTTCAACAGTTTTCGATGGACGTACGTCTTGAGAAACGTGCAGATAATTTCCAATCGATGACTGTAATTATAAAATTATCCATGATAGTAATTAATCGTTGTCTGTACAACGGAGATGAATTCCGAGGTCTCGTTTGAACGTCGTCGAAACCGTAAGACTCCATGGACAAAGGTAACCGACATTTCGAAAGTATTGATGAGAAAAGTCTGAATCTTTAACTCATTCGATATAATTATCGGTTTGGGTCGACACACTGTATAAATTATAATCCTCATGCACTACGGTCGTGTATCATTTTTCTTTTCGCTCAGCGCTCAAGTATGAGAATATATGCATGAGCGTTCGTCATCCGTGGAAGCCTAGAAACAATCAGTGATTGCGCTGGTCCTCATTTCTACGTTTCTCTCGTCAGCTCGGTTATGCGATCTCTGAATATTATTTTCTATCTTCCTCCACCAGTGTGCACTGCTGCTGTGAAGAAACTGGCAAAGTGCAGCAACCACTGTCCATTTTTTTCTATTCACCGGTATTTTACCTTCAGTTCATTCTATTTTGGCGAAGTTAATAATAAGCAGACATCATCATCCTTCAGACCACGAGCAATCGCAACATCTCATATTCGATCTATTTTTTCGAGGATTTCACTGCGATTTGAGGCAAATTTTTGCTTATTTGCATCTCGCTAGATTTCCCCAATTGATTCTGAATAATTTTCAAGAGCCTCTGCTCCGCGTGAGTGAAAAAAACGCGGCATAATTGAAGATGGAAAATGTCTTACTCTACCATATTCTTATACTCGGTCAACAAGCCAAATTGTGTCTCTACGTTCAAAGAACCTGACCGAGACATCTACATACTCGCCTACAAATATGTCGACAGATAGATAATAAAAGGGCGTAAACGTAAAAAATTTCACTGGATAATTGATAGGAGTTTGCGACCTTTTGTTCACGAGTGTTCGAGATGTTTACGTACCGTGCGATTTCGTATAGGATATACGATATACGCAATGCCACGGGGCCTCCCAAGGAATTGTGCAATTTCACGGACCGATTGTAGCCACTTCGAATTCGCCTGGGTATTATGTACTTGGTACAACATGCGCAGATGTATCTACGACATACTAGGACTGTGGATGTATACTTATTATGGCAGATGTATGTGTCTATGTATTTCGTTCGTTAAGGAGAGGCAAAACAATTGCGTAACGGTCTCTTGCAATATAACAACGAATCGACGTTTCTTGATCGGTGATCTCAACTTACTCGAGAGACAAGACATAGTGTTAAAACTTCTAAAATCGCCACCCACGTAGCTTTTATCGAGTTTTTTTTTCTGCAGCAGATAGAAAACTCTCCGCAACACGTGCACGCTTTTCCCTGTTGTTCTCATTCCTCGTTGTTCTTTCTTGTCTCTGCTCTGGCTCTCTCGCTCACTTCTCACATACCAGAAAGCTGCTGTCATATGTTACGAATACCTTTCATCAAGCGTATCCAGTGGTGAACTCGATTTTGTACAATCCATAGCCACGTCGATCGACCGAGGAGATTAAAGATATAATTAGCACACGATCAAATTTCTCATTCAGTTTTGTTTCGCCAATGATAAAAATCTTAACTCAGTTAACATTCAGGATTGTCTTTAAGGGAAAAATTATTTCGATAGTAATTATTCAAACTGTGCGATTGTACGATAAGTATTTTCTTGTCTGAGGATCGGGCATTTGGCTTTGGATAACGATAAAAAAAAAACGTGCATCTTCCAAGTTTTATATACCGTTTGGAAATAAAATATTTGCATACCTCAGATGTTGCGTGCTTGCTAAATTACATTTGTAGAATAGAGACTATCTAGCTTTGCACTTAGTCGACGACCCAGAACGATGAAAAAATCGAATGATAGCAAGATTCTCATGAATGTATAAATGTTAATAAATAGTGACAGAAGATATAAATTTTCATGAAGAATGAAGCAGCTTGAGAGCGCGGAACTTTTTGCAGTTAACGCACGGCCGAACTTGCTTGATCCTTTTTATTTTAGCCTCACTCCTTCATTCCTGTTATTTGCACTTATTGCTATTCTTGTGTTACATTTTTCCTTTTCCATCGTTATTTTGTGAGAATAAATCTCGATGCAGTGATCGTGGAAATTTATCATTGACAACTTTGTCATAAAATCTAGTTCCGGATCGTCTTTTGATACCCAGCTTCGTCTTAATCGAATACATTCCGATCGAGTAAATTAATTCATTTCTTAAATTGAATACAAAGAGATCATGAGCAAAAAAATGTGGAATGAGAGCATCAGGTGCATATTATAGAGTCGAAACGCGTCATCGCTGACCGAAGGATGATCCTGCCGCCGAAGATTCCCCTTTCTCCTGCTCTTCGTCTTTCGTTTTCATTGTCGCCCAGCTATCCACATCTTTCGCACTGGTTCGTTGTAGTTCTGGCGCAATCTGTCCTCGTTTGTTCGCTCCATCTCCTTCTCCTTCTGTGTTGCTGGTAGGCGCGCACATTCCAAGGTTCGATGTTGCACCGAGCTCTCAGCCCCGCCGATTCACTCTCATGCTATAAGGCTCCGATATAGTAACGACGCGATAAGTATAGCGGGAAGAGAGCAAAGCGCTAGAGAGCGACTTCAACGTGTGCGGAGAGCTCCGCTCTCCATCAACCAACTTCGAGCTTGTACCACTTCGGAACGTTCGCATCGATTGGTTAATATCGCAAGGGCGTATCCTCTTGGTTCCTTCCATTGCGTTTGATACATTCCTTCGTAGATTCGCGGTTGCTGTATTCTTATATAAAGCCTCGGGTAGTATTTATATCCTCGAATATGCAACAGAACTTCAAACCCTTCAGGAGACAGATATCCTCGTTGTTAGTCAACTTCCAACTGATATGCACGAGTACGAATATTAATACTCGTCCGGAAAATGGAATCATATTATTTCTGCGTTGCTTTGCCCCCGTACCAAGAGTGAGTCAATCGAAAGAAATACCGATACTTCTCGAGTTTTGCGATGTTGAAGTTCTCATCGTTGGAATGCTGCGATAACTGATTTTTTTTTTTACAACAGAGAACAAAATTTTCATACAGTATTCGTCAACCATAATGGAACTTCTTTGTCATTTAAAATAATTAATAAAAAATATACTTTTTGTTTTATTGCCACGATGCGAACTCCAGTATCATTCGAATTTTGCTGAATTATACTTGTTCCTTTCGAAACTCGTAATGTGTACGGTTTGCCATGAATGGCCATAACGTAAAGAAGATAAAAAGTCATCGAGGTATATTCATAGTTTTGTGGCGATCCTTCGAATGTCAATTTTCATTAAATATATATGTTTTGACACATCGGTGGAACATAGTTTCCGCAAAATACGTAGATTTGCCACGGTACGATCTTAGATACAATCTCTACATTGGAGTAGGATTCCTCGAAAAATAACGGCATTGATATTTCGCAGTTGCGACGGAATCGCGTTTCGCCACTTTCGTTTCGTCTTCGCGACAGATTTTTCTTCTCGAAAAGAAAATTGTCTATAGAATGTCGTATGTTTTACGAGATTTTTACCATTGGGACGTTTTCGAAACGGATACAGTGAAACCGAACAAGTAGAAACCATCTGTTGGCAAAAATATATCTAGAAAACGAAACTATGGAAGAAATTTCTTCAAGTTACGAGCGAGTTTCTTATGACGCCAAATATAAACTTGCGATTCTACATTTCGTTCTTTTATTCATATGTAAATATATGTCGGTTTCTACCCGAAAACTCTTTCTTCTCATAATATTTGTCTTCGTCACGACTTTTCGTCGGAGCGTCAAGACTACGATTTCATCAGAGTCGTACTCCTAATTGAGGCTCTCGACTTTGCATCCCACGACAATTTGTAAAGGGCATTACGCCTCTAATCACTGGCTCGTTCGTTAGTCATCAAATATACGGGCGTTCGGTTATTCATACTCAGATCATTGACAGCTATATTATGAACAGACATTAACGACTATGAAGTTATGTTATTAAAGGACAAAGTCACAAGGACTTGGAAAGGAAGGACATAGTAATTAGTATAATTCCCTCATCCACGTTTCTATCAGTTTTTCAACGAATGATCGCTTGCTCGATCTTGCGAAAACTGTATCAACGAGTGAAATGTAACGTTGAGAAAAAATTGTGAAGGTTAAATGACTGACCGTTCCTCGACTCGTACTACTTCGCGCGACAAATCTTTGCAGTTTATTTCCTCCGTGTACGTGCTGCTCACTATTGTCGCGAAACTGTAGATTTTTCTAGAACACCGTTATCGAGCACGAACTACAATGATTTATAACGATCGATTCTCGATCAACAGTTCATCTGCACACGTGC
Source organism: Hyposoter dolosus (assembly GCA_963921915.1). NCBI lineage: Eukaryota > Metazoa > Arthropoda > Insecta > Hymenoptera > Ichneumonidae > Hyposoter > Hyposoter dolosus. The sequence goes on along the minus strand of OY998130.1, from coordinate 19,318,605 downwards.
GATTCATCGCTCGCCGCTGTGGTAAGATCGAGTCTGGATTAAAAGTCGAAGCGTGCTCGCAGAAATTCGAACACGCACCTTTCGTCAGCGTTACGATACATTCACATCGAGACTTACAAACGGATATTCAAGGTTATACGATGATCATTGCCTAAAAGTCAATTCGTAACCGAACTCACGCATTAACCACATGCAATATTACGTTTGACTTAAAAAACAATTATTATCCATCGAAGTTTTCAGAAATGTTCTGACAGATTCGATTGATCTAAGTTAGCAACATTTTCAGTATAGCGAAATATTGTTCTTCAGTATTTCATTTCCTGCGTCCGAGTATTAGTTGAAAAATCAAGCGTTTTCATTATTTGAAAATGTTACGCTTACCAAAGAGACTGCGAGATGATTCCTGCTATTTATTGATTAATGCCGAGTCGTCGTATCGATTAAAAAGTTTTTCCTGTTACCTCTTGAATCGTTTAGTTATTTAGTGCAGAGCTCCTTAATGCGAAATAGTATTAAAAGAATAATATGGTAAAAGTTTTATGTTTATGTCATTTTTAACGACCTCCACATTGCAAGTCTTGGAACGATGCGAGGGCGTTGCAAAGTGTGCTGCTTGAGATCAGATGCTCTGAAGCTCATCCAGAGTTCATAAATTATTATAGTCGACGTGCGCATTTTCATAATATGTAGCAAACCCGTAATAACGTGTAAGAGAGACAGAGGGAGGGAGACACGCCTTGACGACAACGGCGACGATGCGAGAGTATAGATAGGGAGGCTGATGGTGTTACATACATCGAAATAGCGGTAAACATATTTTATGCGGATCTACACTTTCTACTACGAGCCTGCATGCTTTCCGATGATCAAACGCATCCTAGAAATGTTACAAGTCCATCTTCCGTCCAGTGAACTTGCGCGATGCTTTCTCTGCCTTGCCCGTCCATTCCGTTAATCATATTGGCTTGCCGTCAAAATACTTTTTGGCACTCTCGAAGCTCCACACATCTTTGCATCAAAATATATATTCATTGTGATCAATCATTTCGGTGCATTTTTGAGGTTGAAGGCTCGCATAACCCACAGGAGGTGAATAAATTCGAGGCTGTAAAATTATTTTCATTCCATGATGTCACGTCTCGTACATTATTTCAAAAAGTTTTTTAAGAATCGATGAAACATCGCAGCTATCAAACAAATTGTCGGCTTCAGATCTTGCAGACCCTTGAGCATCGATTTACTTTTCTTCAAAACTGTTTTTTTCGAAAAATACAAAACCTGCAACCACCTTTTGTCTTTTCTTTTTCTTTTTGCAACATTTTTCACATTTTCATTTTGCTTCTATGTGAACTAAATGATTGACCGCATTTTTTGCACCTCTTGCTGGATGTAGACCCTTCTAGGCACACAATTACGCGTCTCGATCGTCCGAAGATGTCGGGAGAAGATGTATGATATGGAGCTTTGATTTGATATTATAATTTAACAATTTTATTGGAGCTGTGAATTTAAAAGCTGTATGCGAATTGTACAGCGGTCGAAAAGCTCGGCATTGTGTCCTGCAAATGCCCATTCAGAGCAGCTGCTATGCGTAATCCGATAATGCAGGTGCACCAAAACGTTCTCTTTCCAGAGCGATACACGCGTCACGAGCATATGTTTGTTATGAATTCATAATAAATAACTCAGCACTCTCCTCTCCCCCTCTCGATTTCTCATACGTACATTTTTGCGGCGAATATTCAATCTTTTTCGCCAAAAAACCGTGCATGATCTCTGACACGTTCGAAGGTCAAACGTTGCGTGAATAAATTATTAATCAAACGGACGAGTGTGAATTCACCTGCAGCTTTCCGTTTCTCTCGTTGATGCGATGTGCCAGGTGACTTTCTGTAACTACTTGCCTGCCCCGATATCGCTATAGGAATCAGCATTTCGTAAAAACCGTGGAGACGAAAGGTCACAACCGTTTATTTTCTCTCGGGAGACATTTATTGCGGAACAAGAAATAAGATTGACGTTATGTTGAAAGATTTTCGTATTTCTACTCGATTTCGTTGGTAACCTTCACCCTGATGGTGCTCCAACGTACCATCGAGAAAGGTCAACTTTGAATTCTGTTACGCATGCGTAAGACTTTGTCTTCCAAATTTTTCAACGAAAAATCTCTGTATTTTGCGCTTCGATCGAAAATCATAACTTTTGTTGCAGATTCTTTTGCAAAAAGAACGAATTGACGATCTGGTTATTGTGTGTTTTTATTATTTACTCTTCTTCCCAAATTCAAGTTCATATTCGATTTTCTATTTTTTTCTATATAATTTTAATTCGCCCGTGACTGTACAGATTATGAGAAATGGTGCACATCCAAATGCAGTCACTTCGCGAACATAATAACGTTCTCTACGTTTTAGTATACGAAGTATCTTGAAAAACGTGGGCCTCATAAAAAATGAAGATTTGAACATTTAAGGAAAAATTTCTCAGTTTCAGTTCAACGATCTTAAAAACAACCGTCTGATAGCTGTAGTTTTTTGACACTATCGATGAGGCGTCGTACAGTTTATTTCACCAGTCAGACCGACGAAACGTGTACCGCTGTTTTGGTTTACACGTAAGTAAACTCTGCGGTGGGAGGCGCTTGCGCAGATTTTGTGGCTTGCTCTTTTGCAATTACTTGTTTTTTCCTCCAGACTCTACCAGCATTCACGACGAAACGCGGAAATCTTGGATTCGCGGCAGCTAACAAGGATCATACAAAAAGAGCGGGCAGGGTGAGAGAGCAAAAACAGAAAGGCAGGAAAGAAGTGATGAGAGAAAGAGCGGGAGAAAAGGGAGGCAGAGAGGGAGAGGGGGAAGGAGAGAGAGAGAGAGAGAGAGAGAGAGAGAGAAACCTCCCTATCGGGACAGCCGCGTAAATCTGCGCGAGCGTGCGCTATGCTCTGAACAAAAAGGAGCAACGCCGTCGACTACGGGACAGCGACAACTGTGACGACAAAGCAAAGACTCGCGCGCGTTCGCTCGTTCACGCGCGTCCCGCGGCCGCGGTCACAGTGACTCGTGAGAGGACAGAAAAGGGCGCGAGGGATGAAGCGTCAAGAGAAGCAGAGGGATGAAGATAAAAAAAAGCAAAAGAGGCAGTACTCGCGTGGCTCGATACTCGAAAGTCTGCAGCGGCTGGAGAAACGTATATACTCACATTCCTGGCACTCTTCGCTCACCCTCTCCTGCCTCCCAGCAGCTACCCTTTTTTTCACATATCTCTCTCTTCTTCGCCCTCCTTTACACGCTTTCCCACCTTCCTTGCCGCTGCAGTACACACACGCTCCATTATGCACAAGTACCAAAGTACGAGATGCTGCACTTGCAACGATCGATACGCTTGATATTTTATTTGATCCAAAGAGTCATTGCTCTCGGAGTGTTCAAATACCGAGTGATACGACCAGCAAAAAATACTCGTCCCTTTGTTTCGATTATTAACGGAAATTCGTTAGTCCGTGATTGTTTAGTTCCAAAGGATTTATTTCGATTCCAACAAACTTCCATGCCTCTTTTTCACTCATTCGAAAAATATAGCCATCGACGCGACCTTATATTCTCATTGCTGGTCAATATCCAAATCTAAAAAACCGCTAAATGCACTGGCAGATGATAAAATACAAAGGCAGTGCAAATTAAACACCAATCCATTGAATTAATGCGTCTGACAATAACTCAACGAGTCTATGTCTCGAGACGGATGCGGCCAACTTGAGAATAGCCTTCTGATGCCCGGCATTGAGAAGCCCAACAAACTCAGTGTGAGGGAATTCGCAGAAGGCTTTTCCTCTCTACCTCGATCTCAACTACTACATTACGGAACTTATGTGCACATACTCATATGTACTCACACACACTATTCTCAAAGTGTACCCATACGTACATTCGTGCCCATACATCTGCTTGATACGATGATACACGTAGCAACGAAAACTAGTGCAACCCGTACACGCGTTACCTTCACGCGAAATGGGTAATGCGTGTATGTATAGCTGAGTGTGTACGTGCATGAGTCTGTATCGTAGAGAGCAGGCAAGGCTTATGTTGGCTCGATAGCGAAGAACGTTGAAGCTCTCCCAACGTTCAAGGGAATCTATAGCAGTGTAAAACCCACTGTAGAGCTTGATATGCATGCAGTTCCGCTTCTAGTTGTACTTCATGTGTCCGCACATACATACACGAAATGTGGATACGTTCATATGTTTTGGTGCATCGAAGGTTTCGGGTATTCCTGTGAGTTACTCGAATACGTTTATTCGAGAGGTATCCGATGCAGGCAAATAAAATGCCTGTGGCTTTCAATGTCCAAGTGCGCTTACTAGTGTATATCCTTCTGTCGAATAAACGCATTTGTATTTTCATGTATATGCATACATATGCTCGTTGGTTCCAATGTGTACATAGGTATCCCTTATGCTCCCACCTAGCCGGGTTCGTAGTTATTCCAATGTTGATGTTAGTCGTACCCCGCAATCTCGTGTCCTCTCTTTCCCTTTCTCGCGCGCTCTCTTTCTCTTTTGCTCTATTTCCCTCTTTCCTCTTCGTTTGTATTTATTCTCAGTATGCACATCGCATGATAGCGTAGTGTAGAAATTGTTCCAAAGAGACTAGGAGTGCACGGAGCAGAGGGGGATTTAAGCCAAACGGAGAGTACCTACCAACGAGTACCGCCAACCCGAGAGTGCGCTACGCTGGCCGCAGTGGCGTCGGTGGCGAGTGGGTTAGAGGGCGTGTCGTTCCTCCTGCTGCTGCTGCTGCTGCTGCTGCTGACTCTCGCGTGTGTAGACACTCTCTTACACAGAGATAGAATATTCGTGATGTACTCATCTCAGACATCCAAAGAGTTCACAACCAACTGCTGCGATACTGTATATGCAAAAAAACAACGTGCCTCGAGCCACGTCGTGCAGAAATTTCATTCGAGTATCTATCTTCGCTTGATGTGTAACTCGATATTCAATGGGGAAATGAAAAATTTCGTTGACCTCCCTCAATCTACTGTCGTTCAGATTCGTCGCACTAAAGTTTCTATCCATAACTCAAAGTCAGTTTTTCTTTCCACGCTGCTTCTGATGTTTACATAATTTTATATACGCTGGTTCGATAATCAATTCACGCAATTACATTTGACTCTTCGACACAAATTCTTCCATATGCATACGGTTCGTTATATTTTTGCGCTGATAGAAAAAATACAGTCCTCGCTTTTTATATTGGAATTATGAACATCATTGATAGTAATTGTTCGGTATTTCGTGGCGGTTTTCTGGTGGTTTTCGGTATTTACTTGAATCGTTAGTAATCGTATACCGACCCGTACTTGACTGCTCCATTGCTATTGGATTTAGATAGAAACTCACAAATCCTCGAATTTGTTGCATTATCTCCACACCCAGCTGCAATTACGCCCCAGGTTAACGGGGGCTGAAGCTCTCGAGTCTTCGCACTCCACAGAGCCAGAAATCTCCGCCGCGCATAATCGTCTAATGCTCCCTCATTCTCTCTTCTCCAATATACCGTATAGAATTTTGTCTCTGTCAGAGTAATCTTTACCACCTCTCTTTTCATGCTCCCTGAAACAATAAATGGACCACGAATTTTGAGATAAGAAAGTGTTCATTGTACTTTAAACAAAGATTGACCAAATGAATTATTTTTTTTTCTTTTCATTTTCAATTGAAACATCGCTGAAGCGAGGGCCTGCAGACTCTAGACAATCTGTAAAAACTGTTTTTCTATCTCACTGGCATTTATGCAGCATTTTTGCATTTTCGGAATTTGCCATTTTCTTCCACCTTCTCTCCTGCGCCTTGTCACTCGTGTGTGTATCTTACAAGAATGATTGAAACTTGTTGTGAAGTTTTTATTACGAATTACGTACTAAATTTGCAATAAAATAGTCAATTCAAAAAATAATGAAACTTGAAAAGAGAATTCCGATTGCGTTTCAACGATGTAAACCTCAAATGCCAAAGTTAATTTGAGTTTTTCATCAAATACGCGAACACGACTTTGTGGTAGTCGGAGATTCGTGGTTACGCAGTGTTAGTAGCTTTTTTCTTTAGCTTCTTTGAATATACGGACATGCACGCGTCTCTCTGTGTATTGCTACGAGATCGAGCACACGCCTCTCACCATTACGAAATCAGCTGTAGGACCCACGAGACTCGAACAGTACAGACGCGGTTTTACAGTAGATATTATTACGACTATACCTGAATGTAGGTTCGTTACTACTCTTACAATATACCTCGTGACTGGTGAGAGTCGACTATGTTTTGCGTGACCTCGTCTATTCATTTTTTCTCGTTTATTTATCTCCTCCAGGACTCGATACAGCTTATGGAACATTTTTCTAACATTCTTACTGCTCGCCTCGTCTGCTTTAAATCTCTACTATCTCCTCATAACGGAAAGACAAAAATTAAGGAGGTTAAAGTTTTTTCGAGTCCAAATGGAAAGTCCATTTTCCAAACTTGTAAATACTAGTCGTTCGAACTACAAAATTCATTTTAAAAAATCAGGTTCATATAGCAGGATTTTCGATCTGAAAGTTCTGACAAATTTCATCATCTATACTCTCTCCTGTGCTCGTAATGCATTTTGGAGAGTTATGGTGGACGAAACTACTGAGTAAAAAGGCGTGCAATTTAAAAAAATGTAAAAAACATCTTCTGATTGCAAGGAGAGAAATATGTGGTCAGACGGCAATGCCAACGGTACCGCGAATCAACTTAATATGTGTATTGGATATACGTGGATTGGTTATAGACGCTGGAGATGGTAGACGCACGATGTAACAGATTCGTAGAACCATTTGGATTGCACACTCGATATGAAGGTAATTTTCGAAGCATTGACACGAATTTCTCGTGGCGAAAGCAAAACGCGAGATCAAGAGTATTCGTTTTCTTACGTGTATGGTGTGCTGGAGTTTGTGTATCTACGTTTATAGTTGAAACACATTCATAAGCGCGTAGGTATTCCAGCATGAGAAAAACTTCCATATTATAACCGCCTCGATAAAATTTTGATTGTATTTAAAAGCCGTCACCTTTCTCTACGAGATTTCCATTCTCCGCGACCCGCTCGAGGCTCGGTTGTCATTTTACTTTCTTCACCGATATACCTCTCACTTTTCTTCCGTAGCAAGGGTCACAGCGTCTCTACTGCTTTTTCTGGTTTTTTTGTTCTTCATATTTTTCGGCTTCTTCTGTAGCGCCGGGAAGAAGGAGGACAGGCGTGACATACACATTGCGGAGCCGAGAAACTCATCACGAATTTCTCATTGTCCGATTTCCTTTTTTGTATCGGACCGCGACGTCCGTTTTTGCTCATATAAACGCGTCCTGCTGAACCCGCCACTTACGACCTTCTGTTTATCACGCGACGTGTCTCGTTAACCCAACGTTCACGCTCTTGTTTTTTCTTCCTTTTTTACTTTAACATGAGAAGCTATTCGCGCGGCCTGTGCATGTACATATCGGGTACACGCGCCAGCGACGCAATCGCGAGTGTACTCTCCTGCTACCATCCAAAGGCTTCCTTCTCGACTTGCTGGATACACTTTGCCACACTTACACATTTTGCATTTGCATAACGCGAGCCACACGAAAGTTTTCGCAAGATTTCGCGCTGCCGTACGTCGACTACATCACTCTTCGGCTCATGAAACCTTCACGGTAATTTGTCTCTCCGTTTATCCTCCTCTCTCTCCCTCTCCCTTTCTTTTCATCTTCCTGTCGTTTCCATTCATTTTTTTTTTTTTCATGTCGTATGCCTGTCTCGCTCGTATCTTGTTGTTGCAAAATTCCGGGGAAACCTGCCGCACAAAACATCCACCGAGTATACACAACGACTTTTGTACCGGGACAGTGTTTATCCGGATGTCTGAGATACTTACAGAGGTGCGGTGAGGCACATGAATCACTTTACTGTTCCATCCGGTTAGGCTCCTCGTCGATGATGCTGTTTTGTACATAAACCATTCGTACATTAAATTTACATTCATGTCTATACGTGCATACATTTGCAATGATATTTTGTGATGATTCGTCGACGTTCTCGTCGTGACTTTCACGAGACAATATCGCTGGTTTAACGAAATCTCCGCAAATGGCATTCCCCTGGATACGAGCCTCGTGAAAGGGAAATCGACGAAACAAAGAAGAAAATCAAACAACGTTTATTCCGTTGAAGCTGATTTTTTCAGTCACTAATGTTTGACGAATTTTGTTAATACTTATTCATAATCTCTGGTGCTCGAATATTTCAAATTTTTAAATATCGATTATAATCGAAATTTACATTTTGAAATAGCAATTCATGCAAGAAAAAAAAATTGGTAGGCACAATTATAATTTGGTAACTGTGCGATACTTATCCGAAACATAACCTCTCGATGATACATAAATTGGGGTTCGTTCAATCAGAAACGTATCGTTTATTAGCGGGGGAACGCGATCATTTATATTTACGAGTAGACTTGCGGTTATGCAACATGAGATTTCACTGCCACCAGCAGCTGAACACTCTGCTAAATATAAGTACATATGTATATATATGGAAGTGTATTCCTGTTATAATACGCTCCCATCCTGAATAATAACGTCTCGTCCATCGTGATAGAGTATAAACTATATGTATGTACATAATATACGGCGAGATGAATCGATAGGCGCATCTCTCACCGATCGTAGGACGTACACGTGAAATTACGCGGCCCCCACGGGCTATGTACGTAATTACAAAGTGATTAAGTCTGTATGCTGTGATCGAGCGCGTTGCCCACACGATTTGTCTGTCGCCCGCACCGGTTGTTTCTCTCCGTTCTCCATCCTTTTTTTTTTACTCTCTGCTCTTATCTCTTCGTCGGAGCTTCATAAGATGCTCGATGAAGCATGAAAATTGTTTTCATTATTATTCCACTCAATTATTATCCGTTTTATTAAGATTTTATCGCCATCGACATTTACACGAATAAATGATTGTTCTTGACAGTCAAGTTACCTCTAATTAATTCAATTGCGAGTAATTGACTCTGATTTCCTGAAACTGGCTTTCTGCATAGATTCATCAATTCATTTCATTATTTCGAAGCTGCAAAGTCAAGGATTGTTTCTGCTTCCTCACAAACATGTTTGTAGGTTACCTTTTCATGAACAAAACACGTGGAGTATTAAACTTTCAGTATACGTGACTTTAAGCCAAGTTTCTCCCGAGGATTTGGTACCTTTAAGGTTTATTTATATCGATACGATCGGTTAGTCCCGTTAATTATATTCTTGACGTAAGTCGCTCTGACGACATGCAGCTCGGAACGCCTACTCCTCTGAGAGAATTTCTCATTTCCATTGTTCGCTCGTCTTTCGTTTTACGTCCAAACGGCTTGAGAATAACGCCGGAAAGTAATAATTGCCCGCGCGTTTCAGTACTATACCTGCTTTGATACCTTATTTTCGACTTAATTACACCTGGCAAGCCACCACCATAACAAGATCCTTCGATCCAACAGTTCTATCTCGCCTGCTGGCAATTTTGCTCACTGTAACATTTAAACGTTTATTCTTGATGTTCATCGAGCAACGATCACCACTGAACTCAACGTCAAGATACGGAAACGAACAGGATTGCCGATCCAAATCACGACTGACTTCCTGCCCTGAACGCAAATCGATCTTGGCTCGGTTTACCATTTAAACGTTTTCCCACGCACTTTATTAACAATCTACTCATTACAATATTTCGATCTGTCACGAAGTCATATGGCGATATAAAGACAAAGAGCTCGTGAATATGCCATTGACATATTTATGTCAATCGCGTGCGAAAGTCTTGATTTATACAAAATTACATCGTTCTTATGCATCGTGAATTTTATTATGCAAAACTATACTCAATATTTTGATTGGAAGCCCCTGGAACTTAGATGTTGACTTTAAGGTTATTAAGGAGTTAGTTAACATGATTTTACAGCAAACGTTTGAAAATGTGGAGATGGAAAACCGTACTTTTTCATCTTTTGCTCAAACGGTAACCAAGAACTTGCATCGCACGGCTATAGTAACGGAACTTCCAATTGAATCACATTTTTAATTGTCGTCGTGCAATTCGTGCGTTATTCGTCGCCATAAATTGAATTAAAAAAACAACGCCATAACCAAGATTTTGCTCTTTAATTCTGAAAATGTTTCGTGAACCTCAAAGCTCCCTCTCTCTTAATTTTTCTTCAGCGTCTGTCCTGCTAACATCCTTTGTTACGAAAGGCATTGTGACTTCACTCGCGTACTTCAACAGGAACCTTATTCACTCGAAAGCGTTTGTGTTCTTCCGGCAATTACGTTAATTCCGGAGAAAGCGAGGATGAGTGACACTAAACTTCAGCCACACCACGTGTGTGTTTTTATACGTTTCCATCCAAATTTTTTGTTTTTTTTCCTCATCGAAAGTTTCGGCTGATGGATTTCGACGATTTTCGAAGATGTTCTCTCCAACAGTTGCGGCTTCTCGAAAATTCAATATGGCTTGATCCAACCGCGCACGTAAATTCGATAAATTCGATGACCCGACCGCAACAGTTCGGCGGGAAAAATCGAGACCATTTTCACGCTCGCAGCGCCACCTTTTTCCTCACCCCACGGCCGACTCCGCGCGCGCGCCTGCACGAATTAATTCACCGTCGCTGCTATATCTTTCCCCTTTCGCACTTTTAACGTTGCATTAGCGCGGGTATCCAAGTTCTTTTTCGAAGCATAACGGTATAGAACACTGCGGTATAATCGGGTCGTCTGAAGCGATTCCCAAGGGGGTCGTGGACTCGACGCTTTTGGTAATGACCAATTAGTGATTTTCTCATCTTAAAAGTCTATGGTTAGTCTTTATATCCAGACACATGGAGCAGAGCTGTTGAGAGAACGCGTCCGGACGCATTTTCTCCGTTAAATCCCTGTAATTTTCCGTGTACAGCAATTACATCATCTCAAATCTTGATCCCAACCTCTCGATACGAAATATAAGAAAAAAAATCGTCAAAAAATGAAAATTTTCATGCCTGGTTTCGTTTCCACGATCCTCCACTCGTTGGAAGGTGACACGCACACACATAAATGTCTGTTATCCGGTTTACCAAATTGCCGGATAATAAGTGCAGCGTAAAATTTATAAATGCAGGAAACTTAGTAAAAATGATTTTGTTTTCCATTTGTTTCAGGTAAGTTCCATCTTTAAGCTGGCGGCGTCCGGCTCCATTCTCTACCATATTCGTGATAAGGTATTTTATTTATACGCATATGTACTTTTTCAACTTTTACCATTATTACACGCATTATGCGTTCTACTCCGTGCGTACATAGCGCACGTGACGGCGGAGGTGATTCTGAAACTCGAGATGATCTCGTTGTGTCTGCTTTGCGGACATAACGACAGCAACGTATTTCTCGTTTAATACGACAAAGTATATCTCGATGCAAGAATATATATACGTTGAGCTTTCGGCAGCAGCGTTTGCGGGTTCTTGTGCGCGCAAGCAGCGAGAGCTTGTTACGCATAATTGGGTGTAGATAGCGAGGAAAACCGAGAATGTCCTACGTATATGTATATCCTAGTCCATTCGTAAATATAGAGCTGAAATGTATATAAGGCAACACATGCGTATGTATGCGGCTGCGGATATATTATTGGCGTACATTGGCTGCTGTGATTTAGCCAAGAGTTCAATTCGCAATATACCGGGCGTCTTGGGACCGGAGACCCGATTCTCCGAGACAATCAAATTTTGCAATGAGAGAGAAGTTTTTTTTTTTCTTTCTGCGGCTCTTCGCGGTGATGAAACGACATTTTTTTCTCGCCATCGTGTCTGAAATCGTTTGATTCTTTTATTCAATAGTATTCGACGTGCTGTGCATCGATGAGCGACCATGCAGAGAAATTTTTCTCGAATTATTTCATTTCGCGATCTATACTTGGTCGAACTGCTCGTGAGCGATTTTCAGACGCCACGCGCTTTGTTCGTTCATATCCGCGTGCATGAGCTTTCTCGCCACGCGGTACGTAGCTGTGCGGCGTGGCGCATTCACTCGCGCTTCTGTAATGGGAGCGGTAATATACAACTCCTGTTCCCGGCTTCGGTGAGAGTCAGGGTAATGCCTGATTTATAGACACCTCGAGGAAGAGCGGGATGTCGACGCTCATGCGTCGGGGCTTTGCTCACTATACGCTTTCACTCTACTACCGAATATACAAACACGCTCGTTTATTCATACATGTTATTGAATGATTGTGTGTTAGTAACACGTGACAAAAGCACACACGTTGGCCCATCCTTTGGTATGATTTATGAAAAAATTCTTGTTGCACGCGCATCCCCAGCAGAGAAAGGCCGCGACTCTCTCATCGGGCTGATTTGCACATTTTTATCCTATCGCCGCTTACTTTTCGAGCTTCTATACTTTTATGCCACAGACTTTCCGTGCGTGTGGACGCAGCATGTGTATGTTGGATGCAAAGTGTGAAAATGTTGACGTCGTCGACGCTGTGCGAGCTCCCAAAATTTCTTAAATCTCTTTCCACGGAATTTCTTTTTAATCCTCCGTAAATTTTCTCTCGCTTTCTTTCCTAAGACACATTATTTTCGAGCAAGAACTCGTGTCACGAAAATTACGTCCACGTACGCAATTTCGGTGTGCGGAAACGGTAATCATTTCGCTGGAATCTCAATGTATTTCCAAAAGTTCCCAAAGCGTTCAGTGCCATCGATTGATTAGCTGTTCAAAGTCGTGTGATCGTTTATATGCATAGTGCTTTGGAAACGCGATCGCAATTCATTGTTATTTTTTTGTCCTTTCTCTTACGTTTCACTCATCTTTTACCTCTGTCTCTCTTTTGTTTTGCTTTCGAATCAACTCCATCGGTATTCTGGGTTTTGCTTCAATGACGTCTTGTCATTACTTATCGACAGGTTGCTCCACGAGAGACTCGGTGGTGGATTTGGTGAAACATATCGAACAATTCCTGAGGAAAATGCTTCTCATGCCATTGATCGGTGCGAGATTCTCTTTCCGATTGACTTTTCAAACCTCATGCGCTTTCTTTTTTGTACGAATTAAATCCTGAAACATAGAATTTATCATGGAGACTGTTCTCTAACATTTTGCTTCCTATCTCGCCTGTTGCGGAAATCTTGAGGCAGCCACCGATATAGGAAAATCGCTTCATCAAAATTTCGTATCGATACACATCAGTGTCATTCCCGAATCACGCTCCCATCTTCTCCAGTCCAGTGCAGTGCCTCGCGGTGCGAATCACAAATGCAGGCTCTCTCATCGCCATACAGTCGCACCGTATTTTTCCAGACGATGGATAAGTCGGTACGAGCCGCGAGGAAGACAGCTAATAAAAATTTTGAAAAGTAAAATATCTCCGCGCCCGTCGTCCGATCGGGATAAAAAAAGTTTGAAAACCCATTTGACGTTTTCTCGTTTAGGTTCAAACTTCCTTGTTCCAATCGATGGAAAAAGTGTTGAAAAATTGCACTGCTTCCGTAAATTCCGGTTGGAGTCGAGTGTGTGGCTGATCCGTGGCCTTAATCCGTGGCTCTTCCGAAAGATTCGAACAAGACGAAGAAATCCTGATTCCTCCTCGCAGTTCGACAAAAAATATTTGGTTGAATAATCGCTAATTGTTATAACCTTTCTTAATCGACTTCGAACTCGATCGCGACCTCGTTATACTCCGCTATCTCGATACATATTATAGAATATATAATTTGGATTTCGCAATTTCGATGCCAAATTAGATTACATACTCGTTCAAGCCAAGGAAACAGTCTGTTAAGCTCTCGGATAATTATTCGGCCAGGAATACTGCCGCGACTTGGGGATATGGTTTAGGATATTGAAGAGGGTCACAACCCCTTGCGAACTGTTCGCGCTTTCGGTTCGCTCATCTCTCGTCGGCGTCGTGCACCGAATCTGCCAGGCTGAAGCGGTGGCGAACCACCAGCAGGGATATCTGGGTGATAGTGTGTCTGAGTGCTTGTATATTTGGTAGGGATTACCTGATCAGATTGCTTGACTATATCTTGCCTCTCCGCTTCCGAAACTCTCCCAATCGCTCTTTCTCCCTTTCTCTACAATATTCCGCTTCAGCGTAACCTCTTCCCCTCTCGCTCGCTCAACATTCGATATATATTACGTCCGTGTGAGTGTGTTGCGTGTCTATGTATACATAAAGTATTATATACATGAGAGGGCCATCGTCTCCCTCTTTTGGAGGAGTGAGGGGGTCGTATATTGGGTGTGGAGTATTGATTCCGTATAAAAGCTTATGTAAACCCACATTACGTTCTGGTATACGCCTGTTCGATGCATTTGACAAAGGCGTCAATCTCCAGGCCTTTTCTATCAGTATATTTCCCGCCATATTCTCTCTCTAGCTCACCATCGCAAATCATTTTCACAAATTTACAAACGAATGAAATCCTTTACTGTCAGATGCAAACCATATAGATTTCTCGGCTCTGGCAATCAACCGCCTATCCGTATATATAGTCATGTATGTTTATATGAATGCATTTTGTTTATAAAACAATCAGCCAGCACATATAATAATGGAGCGGTTTGAGCAATAAGGGACTGAATGCACTGTTGAGAGCGCTCTGCTTCGCTCGATTACACATGTCCATGTTGATTTGTTATAAACAATAAACTCTTCGAGCTATTTGCAATGTTTCTACAGGAATTTATTCGTGTCGTTGATAAGCAATTTCCTTCCAACATTAAATGCGATATTTTTTCGCTCGCATTTCAACGCACCTCACCGGAAAGCAATTCATCATTCTCTTGTTTCGTAATCGAAGACTTTCGGATGAGATTTGATAAAAAAATTGAATTCTCAAGTTTTTCTTGTGTTAGTACGAACGATGTCTCCGCACTGGGGCCACACCGTGGATAGTAACTTCGAGATACTTCCGACACACAGTCTCGGAGAAAGTTTGCGACATCGTCGAACACAAGAGAGCGAGAAAGAGACAGGCAGACGGAAACATCGTTTTATTTGCTTCTTCTTGCATCTACGGGCCAAGTTCTTTTCTCAAAGAAAGTCAAACGATACACATACATTCACAGACTCCCATACATACTCGGAGAGAGCTAGAAAGAAAGAGAAATATGAGAGAAGAGAAAACGATCACTGGGCTTGTGTACGTTCTCTGGTTTGTTGTCGACTAAATCGTTCACGATAACCACAATGAGACGCAACCATCGCGATTTGTTGGTTACCACACGAAACAATAGCTCACTGAAGAAGTGATTTTCACTACGTAAAACATTCATGCTGCCTCTATTCTGCTCTCTCTCTCTCTCTCTCTTGCATTTTCTCTCTCCACACCATGACAGTTTCCAATTGGTTACCGCTGTCCATGTTATTCGCGTCGTAGTCCGCAGCATTCAATTATATTTACATTTCTTCAACGCTGTTTGGTTTCGTTATCTCGGGAATTTCGACTTTTCGCGATTTCATCTGGCGGAGTGGAGAAAAATTAAATTAAAATTTCTACAGACATCGAAAAATGTTTTGAAATTCGTAAGAAAAATCCACAACATTGTTGTTTAGAACATTCAAAAATAGTTTTTTTTTGCGGTAGCCGCGATTATAATCGTCGTTTGAAAAACATTTTTATTTTATCTGCAAATTTTTTTTTCCCTTATCATGAAACAGAGATATCAAATCTTTATCGAAGCAAAGCCTCCGAGTTAGATTGATAATGATATTAATATCGATGTGATAAAAAAAAAATCCATCCGATTACCGTGGGGCCCGTAACTCAAGAGCTTTCGAATTTGATGAAAATTCAGGTGATACGTCGTCTCTGGAGATTCTCGAGAGCTCAGAGTTTATACACATTTTATGTAAGACTTCGCTAAGTCTATATCTTCGCGAAGGACAACAGCGAGACCATCTTCGTACTCGACCCCATCGTCATCGTCTTTTCGTTGGTGAAGTAATAAGGGGTGGCTCAGCCGATGGATTGCTTTTCTCATCTCCTATGTTCGCACGTTACCGAGACTTTTCTTCGTCGATCCTCTCTCCAACTTGACCTTGGACGTGTTTCAGGTAGCTTGTTCACGCACCTCACTGTACAGGGTGGCTCAGGATCAATATCTAGTTCTGTAAAAGTAGGTTCTAGACTAAATTTCCAGTCGAAAAGTTGAGTACCGTTTCTTCATCAGAATACCTCCTGTAAATTATTCATTTTATTACTGAAGGCAGCAGATGTGCAGCCCTTTATTGCGCAGCCTCCCGAAACAGTGAAAGAGATAAATCAGAAGTGGGTAGCATGAATTTTGTAGAACACATCACATTACCGACTAATCAGTGCTTCAGGGCGATTTAACATTTTTTGATTGACTGTCTTGATCGATGTGATGCAATGAATAGCAGCAATCCAACGCTTTTGATGCGCTTAGATCATTCAATCGACTGCTCCGAGTTCTGATGACAAGAATAATCACAGAACGAGGAAGGATGTTGAGTAGGCAGCAGCTGACAAAAGGATTTTCCAACCTGAGCAAAAATTTTGTTCATACACCGATTCAGGTTCTTCAGACAACGACTAAATCGATGTTCCAAAATCCCAACTCAGCATTATTGCAAGTAGCAATGTCGGAGAACGAATTGATTTTTGAGAAAATCGATCAAGGGGTTGTCAATCTAGCCGCGGTAATAGATATGGCAAAATCTTGGTTTGTCGGTTGTAGAGAGCAGCCGAATAGTCACAGTGCTATACGTATAATCAAACAGGATTTGTGCAACCATGGGGACGGGGTTTATTTACTCTCTAGCGATAGTGATAGTGCGACTTTGGAGAAACTCGACAGGGGAGAGAGCAAACGAGAGAGAGAGAGAGAGAGGGAGGCAGGCGGGAGGGAGAGTGATATGTAAGCGCAAGAGAGGCTAATATGCGGCAAGGGAAATAAGGCAAGTCATCGCAGGGTCGCAAGAGCAATGAAGAGAGGTCTTTGGCTGAATTATATAGTGTTCATGTACACACATACACACACACACACACACGTGCGCGCGCGCGCATATATATGTATAAGGGGAAAAGGAAACTGATATCGGTATAATGAGACCGAGAAGAGCAGAAAGTATTGAGACGAGCAGAGGAGGAAGGTTGAACAAGCAGAGAGAAAAAGAGAGACGTATGGCCCAGAATGGAATGGGATGGAAGAGGGAGCAGTGAAATAAGGTAATGTACATAGGGAGTATATGCTCTCAACATGGGATTCGTCTACCTAACTCAGTGACGACCCGGGTCGAAATGGTCGGCGAGCAGAGAATCGGGCGCGCGACCGTTTCTCCTCGGCACACAGCCGTCACTGGTGTGCTCCGCGCTGGCTGCGTGCAAGCAGAGGGGTGTTCTTACGCCACTGGGATCGATATCCCGGGAGGCCAAACAGTAAACAGCCGGTTGGTCAGGATACCGCTGGCGATGGGGAGGGGTGACGGTGGAGTGTTGGCGTGGGGTGGTTGCACCGTCACCACACCGCGTGAAGGCACCTTTATACCCGCACCTATATTTTCGCTTTCCTCTTTTCTCTTTCTCTTTACACACACATCCCTCTCTCTCTATCTCTGTTCCTGTTCTTTTCTCTCGTATATATCCAACGTAATGTGGACACTTGTTACGACCAAAGAGCCCCGAATCGCTGGGAAAACGGAAGGTCGAGTAACGCGCTTTACGCCCTTTTGTTAGTCGCCGTTTGATCAACGTATTCGCTAACTCTATATCCCTGAGTCGTTACTTCGGGATGTGAGGAGTCTCCCTGAGAGCATAGCCGACAGCTATACCGAAGCAGAGTGGAGTAGCTGCGGTACAGGAGAAGCGCTCAGGGAGGCGGGCGTTCGGGCTACCGTCAAAACGAAGCGCGCGGGCGCCCCGAAAGAACTCGCGATAGAAGGGTGGATTTTGCTCCAAAGTGGTCTCTTTCACTCTAGCTCGCGCGTCTCTTGTTTTTTTTTTTTCCCCCTTTTCGCCACACGTGCCCTTCTCCTCTCTTCCCCGTACCCTCGCGTTGGGAGAATTCGGAGCGAAGAATCTTGCGACTGCATTTACTCTTTTGCCGGATATCGCTAATGCTTCTCGCTCGTTCACCGTTCAAACAGGTATATTTTGTACTGAGTACATGTACATGGGCACTTGGGGAGATAGGCTTCCGCGAGCACTTTGGCGTGAGCTCGCTTTGCGGTTTTTAATCCGTTGGATTTTACAGTCAAGAATATTCTTTGAATCCTTGCGTTTCTTTGTAAGCGTGTATCAAATGAAAGGAAGGAAATCACAGTCGTCAAACAGGCTCAAAAGTTCTTTCTACCGCATCGCTATAATCAAAGGGAAATGTCTTTTTTGGTCGGTGAAAGTTTGGAAGGATGAAAAAATAAAAGACAGTGACGGGCTTCGCCGCCCTCGGAGCAAGAAAGACAGGTCGAAAGCGTGTGCTGCGTAGAAAAAATTGCGTTTTATCGCGCATATAGGTGTAAGAGCTAGAAAGAAGGATAAACGAGGGGCGACGAGAGGAAGACAACAGCGTTAGATCAAGATAGAAGCGTACGAGGTTGGCAGCTTGAATACCCGATCGTTCAAGAGAGGGCGAAGTGATCTAACGTCGGTCGCGTGTGAGAGAGGGTTGCGTGAGAAAGAGGTACATAGAGAGAAATATATGCGTCTCGGTTAGAGGGCTAAGTTAATGTGCCGAGAAGGAAAGAAAATTGCAATAGCAAGAGAAAAGAAAGGTAAAGAGATACTTACGTGAATAAGCGTTCGAAGCGGGAAGACAGGGATGAGAAGGAGCGCGAGGGGAGAGAGGCCGCGAGATGAAATAAACGACGAGAAAGCCACGCGCGAGCACTCCTTTTCGTTAAGGGAGAAACTCGTCGGTTGGTACAGAAGAAATTGTGAAGGAATAAGGATGAAGCGTGAAAGAACGAGCGGAAAGACAGAGATGCGGAGAAAGCAAGCAAGGGAGAGAACTATCGAATCGCTGAGGATGAAACAAAGCAATATGAGAAGACGAGTTCGCGAGTGAATAGTGCCGGAAATGTGATGAAAGAAGAGAGATAGAGAGAGAGAGAGAGAGAGAGAGAGAGAGAGAGAGAGAGAGAGAGAGAGAGAGAAGGAGAGAAAAGATCGAAAGGAGTAGATTGGTTAAGAGGGCGAAGGAGTAAGAGTGGGAGGATTCGGCGTCGGCTTACGAAATAAATTGAGACGACTTGGGTCCCGTAGCGTCTCGTCGTGCTGTGTGCCACTGCTCCAGCTATATCCTTGTTGCTGTCCTCTCACATATATATGTATCTACGAAACTACGTTGCTTAACATACATATATGTGTATGAATGTATAGATACATTCACTATACATGTATGAATGTATAGCATCTCCTCTTTCTTCTGTGTCGCTGATCTCACTTGAGTCGAGATCTCCCAAGCGAGGAGAGTAAACACTGGCTACGCCACTGACTGCACAAAGGGAATGCGGCTCTGCTCCAGTGCCGCTCAACCCGATCTCCTCCATTTTGTACCCTCACATTTCTGGCTACCACTACCGAACGATAATCGGGAAACGAGATTTGAGAATACAATAATACGCCACCCGTGATTCCACGCTCATGGGATCAGCGATTTCCGTCTCTGTATTTATCCCCCGATTATTCCGATTCTTTGCCTCTCAAGAGACTCGATCGTCCAACACACATATACACATGCATCCACACCCGTTTCTTCGTAGCACAACAATTTTTACATCCTCTCGCCTTCGTATCTCTACTTTTACCACGCTTTTGTAAATTGCGTGGTACCCCGGACCGACGGAATTCATGAGGTTGGCCATCGTTTTCATTTAACAAACTTTTTTCTTCAAAACAAAAACAAAATTTTTTTTTTCTGGTATTTGATTGCAATTACTGAAAAATTTTTATTTTTCGAATCATCGAAAACACACGATTTGTGGGAAGCAAATTATACAATATTTTTGCGGCCCAACTTTAGCACGAATCTCTATCATTTGACTCACTGAGATTCGACAGTCCATTGGAATCGTTGTTCATTTTTCTTCCAATACTTTAGACTTTAGGGTGGTTTGATTGACCGAGCTGTAACACCTTTGACCTTTTATCCAACCTTCAACCTTTTCCTATCTCCATACGCTGTCAACATAGTCCCAGCTCTCTTCCCACTCCTTTTTTTCGTGTTTGCTTGCTCATCCTTTTGCTACCGGTTTCTGCATATTTGGCGGTACGTTGTGGGTCGAGCACGTTTTTCGTACAGTGATTCCCTCTCTGTTCCTCTTTCTGCCGCGGGTTCCTTGCCGCATCGGGTTTTTTACTCAATGTTTGTATGCAGCACTGCTGGGCTCGAAAAAAAAGGGAAAAAATCACTGAATTTTTTTCGTTCCTCTTTATATTTATAGATGGCAATTCACACATTTCTTCTTCAATTAATATTGCAGCAAGATCTATGACTCTTCATGTAGGGGTGCAAACATTGTTGTGCCACGCTACGCTGTCTCATATTGGCACATATTTACTCATCTCGCAAACAGCACCAACGAAAAAATATACGGCATCGATTTTTTTTGTCCTCTTTCATTCGCACACGCTAGAGAATATAAAACTCCGAATTTCCCACGCCGCTTTTGATGCACTTTCGATGCAAAGCTCTGGCGTCAACCTCCGCATCGTATGCGATTCGACAGGACGAAGTTGATCTCTTGCGGTGATACAATATGGAAGGGTTACTCCAATCCCTATTGGACTCGATATTGCGTTCGACTCCGATCGATATTAGCAGCGAATGCCTATCGTTGGCGAAATATCGTATAGCCAGATCGCTACAGATCACTCTTTCCGCATCATCACAAACTGTTTCGTATGCACGAAAGAAATTTCCACCGCAGTCGCACGAGGAGAATTCAATTCAGAAAATTATCTCTACGCACAATAGCATCGGAATCGACCTTGAATTTCGAACGATTCTTACTCTACAAAAAGTGATTTTTCATGAAAATCAAATGCCTGAATTTCAAGGACAATCCTGGATTCTATTCCGCAATGCGAAATTATATTTTTCGTTTTTGATAATTGGCTCCTGACAGACACATTATTGTGGATCATTCTACGAATTGCCCTCGGGACGGTCATAGTCTTCTTTGCGATATGTTTGGAACGTGATATATTGCTGTTTGATTAAAAATCCATTATGTTTATAGAATCATTCCAAAACGTATATAAGCATTTGTCGATTTATTCAAAGTTTTGTATGGAGAATTATGTCACTTGGTCCTAATAAAAATACAAAATGAACAACACTGTTGAGTTATGTCCCTCTCGAGCCTTTTTAACAGAGCGAGTTAGAGTGGTTAGCGATGTTTGCTGTCCGTATATACAATCCACACTTATATGTATGTGATAAATGTTTGTATATGTATATACTTTATATGGAGAGAAACTGGCGTGTGATTCTTTGTCGTACGACGACTGTGGTCCGGTACACAGTGCGTCTGCAGTACAAATAGCGAGGGAGGTCCCTTCGAGTGGAGCAGAGAAAAGGGAGACGCGTCAGAGTGGTATGGTCTGGTTTCTGGGATCATCGATGGTCTGAGCGCGTTTACCAAGAGTAAGAGAGACTTTCGAGTGTAAACACTGTTGCACGATGGTCCAAGATCCTATCCTCCTTCTGCTTCTTTTTCTTCCTCTTCGTCTCCGCTGGCTCTTTCGTTTCACTCCCGATGTCCTCGATGCACGCTCTTCTTACGCTTTTTCTTTCATTCTCTTGTCCATACACTCAGCATCTTTCGGTCCTTATTGTAGCTTCGACGCGGGTTCTCCTAACTGCCCCTACTTTTAAACCACTCGAGGCAATAATTCACGGCCATTTCGCGTTCCTTTGCAAAGCGAGACTCGTTTTCGATCCTATTCTATCTCATTCTCTCCCTCATATTCGTTCCTTCGTTTGTTCGTGCTTTTTTTCTTCTTCTTTTCTTTACTTCACGCGCGCTCTCGCCGTCTCGATCATCAGCTCCCAGAATGTGGGTGTTTGCACGCACTTTTATCGTTTCGTAGTTATATGCATCCGAGAATAACCGGAGAAAATAAAATCATGCCAGACACCACCGATTGAGATAATCTGCTTCGGTGGACATATGTGCGAGACGTACAAGGTCGCGCGAGCGAACTACTGCTTGCAATCCCCGAGGAAATATTTTCTACCACCAAGACGATTTTTAATATATTATCATTCGTTATTTCAACGGATATTAATGATTCACGCGGTCTAAGATAGTTATTGTAGAAGATTCGTTTACGATCTATCGTCCCTCGTTGAGAGATCAAGATTTTTTCTTCTTGGACATCAATCCTTCTGCGTGTCTTTTCGATGACTCTTTTTTGTCTTACCATTACGAACTAATATCGTAAACGTACCAGGAACCTAGCTTTAACGGAAGAAACTACAAATGACAGAGGACCGAGACGGCCAATCACAAACATATGGATGCTGAATCAAAATCTCCAGAGGAAACGGAACATCGAAATTCCATATTTCAATTCAGTATACTCGATCGAAAAGCTTGGACACTGACATTTTTTTTCAACAAACTCGAACGTACTAGCTATAGAAAATTAAGCTTAAATATAACCTTCAACGAAGTTGTAATTCATGGACACATACGCAAGAGAAACACCAGACACAAAACTGTCTGCTTCATTCACGAAATTAACATATGAATTCGTGTCTGGTAGTTTTGACATTCCCATATTGTCTTAAACGCATACATGTATACATTGTACAAAGAGTCTTTCAATCAGCATTATTCGTAATGAGATTATGAATCACAATCAATTAAGAACACTATAAATGTGATTGCCCTCAATTAGAAGCAGCAGAGTAACGTGCGAGCGTTGAGTGACCGTCTCGATACGACGCTTATGTACCAGATTTCGTTGGCTTGTATTCACTATATGACTGAAACCTTGCTGGAAAGCTCAAAGATCCGAAATATCTGTCGAAACAGCAGAGGAAACGATGCTGGCGGGTAGGTAGTACGATCAACGTATGGTCAGACATGAGGCAAAGCTCCTGTTTCTCCACGCACAAACTTGTCTCGAGAGATATTCGACAGGTTGAGAAACACTGTCGTTCGCGTTCCTGACTTTCTAAAACTAAAAAAAAAGCGCACGAGCATCGGTTTTGTACGGAGATTCTCGTCTCGGCGTATTGTTGTCAGTGATGAGACGATAGAGCTCTTGCTCTAGTTTAGTCACCGCGTCGTTCAGCCGATGATGCAACAGGAAACTGTCCTCTACTCTTTCGACAAGGAACAATTTATCGGTGCGAGTCTATGTTAATAAATAAAACAAACAAGTCGTGAAAAGCGATACGTTTCAGAACGATTTCGTGGGTGATCGACGAGCTGACGCATCGCCGTTTTAACCAAATCATTCAATTCTGGTTTTCAGGATAAAGAAATTAAATACCAAAAGTCACGTTCGATCTCGAGGACGATTTTTGTTTAGGGCTTCGGCAGAAGTTAGTGCAAAAAAATAAACTATAACCCGTATGCTTTGGATTTTTTTTTTTCAGTGATTTACGGCACTAAAAACGTACATGCATTAAGCACGCGGGTATGCAACGAATGCGGTTCTCGTACGTTAAATCTGAGTCGAAAAGAGGGAGGCTGCATCTTCGAGAATATTATCGGCAGCCCTTCAGACATTCGTGTGCCCCTCGCTAAATATATTTTGGACTTTACGAAGCGCGAACAACATTTTCGCACATATGCACGTTTAACTTTACAACTCGCTACTTTCTCAGACTCGCTCCCTTTCTCTTCCTCTCTTCCTTCTTCTCGATCTTTCGTTCTACGCCCCCGCACTCGCTTTCATAAAACTCTCGTCCTTTTGCTTCCTTCTTTATATATATTTTCTGACAACGAGTTGTAATCCTCTTAACAGGCTCGGAGTGCGAGCAGCGTGTGCAAAAAATTCCTCACGCGTTTCGAATCTTTCTTTCCCTTCTATTTCTCTCTTCTCTGCCCACGGATCATTGCTTTACTTTCCTTTCATGTGCATTCGTCAGTATACGATTATTCTCATCATCTCTGGAACTGATGACTTTTTCGCTGAGACGTTAACGGGACGTACTGCTGTGCTTAACGTTTAGGAAAAGCTCTTTATTATCATTTTCCATAATTTGTAACATACTCATTGAAATGCATTTTGAAAACACGTAGTAGCGAGGATAGGACTCCTCGACTCATATCCACATATCTTAACAAATAAATTGTGAGTTCGTATTCGCTTATGAATGAATTCATGTATCGGGGTCGGTTAATCCGCTCTGTCGGTCTTATAACATTGTTTTATGCGTAATGTTCCGTTAGCTGCTTATAACTATATTTTTGAAAGATATGTAGAATGTTCACGCATACTCTCGATGTCTCGCGGTAACAAGCGATGCAGCACAGAGACGATGCGTCGCGTACACAGAACCATATACAGACCTATATAATTATAGAGTCGTATATATGAAAGCTCGAGGGTGTATATGTGGCGTTCTACGCGAGAGTCGATCCTCAGGGTCTCCTCTTCTTTCCGTTTACATATCTGTATATCTAACTCGCGGCTTCTCGTATATTCTCTGGCGTACGTGACTAGAAGCGGCTCCGAGACTCTCGCAAATGGAAGTGTAGGTGGAGACAGTCCGTCATGTACATTGTGTACAGTACAAATCCTCGTAAGTCGACACTCTCGTTATGGGATGACGTTCCTTTTTGTTCTTACTTTGAAATCGATACCACATATTTTCGTACTTTGTCATACTTTATACAGGCTCTCGTCGTTGTTCAATGTTTCTCGCAAATCGGATGGTTTCTTTGGAATTTGCGTTTAGTGACTGAAAACGCGTCTGAGATGCTCTGAAGAATTGATCGGCATCAATTTCGTGTCGAAATTTTAATGTTCCAGTGACGTACGTCGATTTGCACGTTTTTCAACTGGTCCTCCTGCGATTCTCATTGGTTCGCAATGTCGTTGCACCAATCACGAGTCGCGTGTCATAGTTCAAGGCAAACGCGATGACTCTGAAATTGTCCTGTTTGTCCTAAAGCGTCAGAATGACAGCTGATCCGTCAAAATGTCAATGGTGGCTCAGAATTTGTTTCAAATTCATCGCAAAATAAAAACAGATCAATATTTTTAATTGAGAAAAATATCGTTGGTCAAAAAATTGATGCCTACGAAGCGAACTTCCGTGGATCGCCGGAACAACATTCATTATCATTGTTTTCCTGCTGAGAAATCAATATTTTGTGAGTATTTCCGGAGCTTCAGGCGCGAATAAAAAAGGTGAGAAATTAAAAAAAAAAAAAGGTTAGTTTCCGGCACAAACCGATTTTATCTTCTGCCTCGTGATACACACGATCATGAGTGATGAGAGAAACGGTGGTGGTTGGAAACTGAAACTCGTTAAATGCTAGAACTTGATTGCTTTCAATTATCACGACAATCCCCTGCTCTTCATGGGGCATTCGCAGACACACAATTCATACTATGCCAGCGCTATCGATCCAATTGGCTTCAAGAAATATGGATTAAATATTGAACGTTATTTAAATGTGGGACAACCTTGTTACGTTCACTAGAGTATCGTATTTACAGAATTAACGGAATATATGACAAACGTAATGATTTATTTTTTTCATGCGAAAATAATATCGCATCGATCGATATTTATTTTCCAGCTAGAAAGTTGTACCAACGAAAGAATTGAGTCTTTGTTTTGAAAGGGACATAACGATTTGGTGACCACAGATATTGTTGGGGTCGTTCAGACCCCCTGTATCCACGAAGGGACATCAAATCGATTTTGAATATTCTTCTGATTGAAGAATCGGTTCAAGAGGGACTCGACTGTACTTCACTTTTGTTGTCGTGTCCGCATTCCGGACATATGTGGCATATTATACTGTAGTGAGCTGCGTGAGCGGGGAATCGTGTAGATGTTCGGGTTTGGTACGAAAATGTGGTACCCGCACCGGTGTGTGGACTGTGAAATCGAGTGCGCTTGTACGAGGAGAACACCGCGTGTGTTTTGGCGTGGGACTGCGTGAGAAAAACGGAGATGGAGCAAGAAACGGAAGACAGTAAAGGACAAAAGTATGCCGATAGTGCGCCAGAGACCGAGAGTGAGAAGGAGGGGAGAATGAGAGAGAGAGAAAGAGAATCAGAAGCACGTACCGAACGAGAGAGAGAGAGAGAGGGAGAGCAGAGCGAAAAAGGAGAGAATTGCAGACGATGGTGGCCAGTGTTTTAGGATATACCTATATTTCTATTTACGTCCGCATTAAGGCATATATCTATGTAGAAGGGAGTGAGCGAGCCGAGTCGAGACATTCCGAGGCGAGACGAGTCGACGCGAGACTCGCTGCTCCGTGCCGCCGTCGATTCAGTGGCTGACGACTCCTCGAGGCGTCAGGATCGTCGTGCTAGGGTGGAGTGTCGCTTCTCCTACCTCCCCGACCTACACACACTTATTTGTCTCTCTCTATACGTGTATATATTTATATACAATAATAATATATGTATAAATGTATGGAATATATAAAGATACATATATTCATACGCTCACTCACGTCTCCCCTCTTCATTCCCTCGGCCGTCTACTTAACGACCACGTGCGCCGCGTGACAGCTGATAACCAACGCTAGAGAGAGAGAGAGAGACAGTGACAGAGTATACATGTTCGCGGGAGTTGGGGAACGAACTTCGGATCATCGATCGTATTTTTTCAATGATATCGTTATTAAAACGGCAGTAATAAAAGTTTGCACCAAAATAGACGTTGAAAAAATACGGAATAACACTAAAGGGAGCACACCCCGAGCGAAATAAATCAGGAGGAAGAAAAAGATGCAGTCAAAAGCCGGTCACAACGTCGAATCGTGCAAACGAAGAAAATCTCAGCTTCGTTATCTCGCGGGTAATCGCATTCGCGGACCCTGAGAAACAGTTCAGTGTACACGAACAAATTGTCCCGATTGTCAGATCGTGAATGATTGTACAATCGAAATGGGTGTCTTCTTCGGCTCGAATTACAAATATATAGGAACGGAAGAAACAACGAGGCATGTCTTGTCTTCCCTGAATTGATGTGATTTTCATTCGTACATTTACATTCATTTTCGCGTGTGTTTAGTCGCGTATGTATGTCAAATAATGTTGAGATGATGATTCGACGAATCGTCCAGACGGAGAGTGCCGGCGACGCGACCATCGCGACAAAAAAACGACCCAGCCGTTATCGAACCAGCCGTTAGCAACTCTTATCGCACTTGGAGAATAACGTAAGCGAGAGGGAAAGAGAAAGGAAGAGGGATTCGTCGTAAACAAAACGTCGAATGCAACAATAACTCCAACTTCTACAAATCGACTCGGTTGTTTTTTACTTCGTACTTGTGTTATTCTGAAATTTGAAAATCCCCAATTTCGTCACCGGGAAATTATTTCGGGATAATTAAATCGACGATTAAACTTTCCATAATCGGTCTATGCATCGATACGACGAAACTATATTTTCCTAGTTTGCTGCGCATGTTGTTTGGACTCCGAACCGCAAACTCGTATTCGATGCATACGCGATTATCAATTGTATACGAATCAAGCGCGAGTGTACCTCGCGACAGCGTGACCGTCAATCGTTGATAAGCCTTGAGAGCCAGGGTCGCTAGTCGAGAACTAGCGCAAATATTGCGATAGAAAACGAATAAAAACAAGAAGAAGGCGAAGCCGAACTCTCGTAACTTGGGATCTGAGCGTGAAGAAATAACGAGACGTTAAAGTAAAAAATGACGAAGAATGTGCTTGCAACTGTGAAAAGAATTTGCCAAGACTGAGATCAAATTTGTGCTTACTTTTTTTTTGTTTCGTTGTTGTTTCACTTGTATGTGCGCGTATCGTGCGCGTGTGGACACAGTGTATTTATTTGCAAGAGGCACTCGGTGGCAAACGACATTGGTTAGTTCGTGTACGTTGAGGGTGGCGAGAAAAGAGCGAGATACGAGAAAGTTATAGGGGAAGCTGCGAGGAGACGGAAGAACAGAGAAAGCGAGAGGGAGATAAAACGATCTCGAAGAACGGTAGATAAAGAGAGAGAGAGAGAGAGAGATAGAACGGAGAACGAAGATTCCTGGGCACGCGCACTCCACCTGCCAGCGTGTAGTGGCACGCGCCATAATCCTCTCCCTCTCGTAGACCCTCACTCCGTTCTGGCACTCTCTCTCTCTTTTCATATCCTCTCCCCTCTCTTTCCATCCCCCGTCTCCCTCTTCCACCCACTTTGGTACTCCCTACCGCGAGAATCCGTGGAACCGCACACAACTCTATCCCTCCTCCCCACCCCGTATTTCGTTCCCTCTCGCACGCGTGCCACGGCCGTGAGCCGGGACGCCCGCGCGGGACTCCAATCGCTCGCGGACTTCGACAGGGCGAACACACTAGCCTGCTTACGTTGTGTCTCTATAGAAACATCCCCTCGTTTTCTTAACGTAGCAGTCGTCGTTACAATTTTCACATATCTCTCGACCCTTTTCCGCCGTTTATGCCAACAATATTCTCTTCTATTATAAAAATCACCATTCTCTCATTACGGAGCAAATATTTCGGCATAAAAACGTAATTCGCACGCTGCTCTTTTCTCTGCCTAATTTGTCGATGAACATACAATGAAGGCTTGAAAGTTTCTTCAAACTGTTGAGACGCTTTAAGAGTATCGAAAGAAACTGCATTCTCTTCTGTCGTTATCTCTCTGTGATATCGTTCCGTGCACAGGGAAAAATGAAATTTCACTTTTCGTGAAGAAAAGCCGGAAAGCAGAAATATTCCAACGACTTCGTAGCAGCAAAGATAAACAAGCAATTTGTTACGATACCGGAAAGAAAGAAAAAGTGACACACTGCGAAATAAGATTATGATTGGACGGATTTTTTATACGCGTTTTAAAAAGTCGCGCCTTTAAGTGCCCTCTCTCTCTCCCCCGTTCGCTAAATTTCAACGTGGAGAAACGTACACTCCGTTACACGTCGGTGATTTGATAATACACACGCTTTCATTCCAACTCTACGATCCGAGTATGTCATACACTTGGGAACAGAGAGATCGAGCAACGGGGCATAGATAGAGAGAAGAAGTGAAAGAGAGACAGAGTTATTATATATATATATATATATATATATATAGAGGAGGAGAAAGAGCGAGAGAGAAAAGAAGGAAGATAGAGGGGGAAGAACGAGCGTGACTGTAAAAGCTCTCGCGAAACGCGGGGGAGGGATAAAGAGATCGAGAAAGGGAAAGAGATAGGGAGAAAGCGAGAGGGAACGAGCATCAGCAGCGAGAAGAGCCGGAGCGTAAATACAGTACAATCGCGAGAGAAATACGCGAGAGATCGCGTGCAGTTGCTCTTGGACCTCGAGGTTTTTTGTGTATCGTTCGAATGTTTTTGTGTGAGTGTATATTTGTGAGTTTTTAAAGAAAAAAAATTGCTTCGACAACGAGATCGTCGCGAGTGTATCAAGTTTTTACATCGACGTTCGAACATTCGAAAAACGAAATCAGTGACCAAGCTCCAGGATCGTTGTTTCTTTTTTTTCGTTGTCAAGAAAGCAAAAGCTCGTTACGCGAATCTCGTACAGAGCCGTAGCACTACCTCAGACAAGATTTTTTCTTCGTACTTCTCCGACAACGATATTTCCCTGTCAAAGTCGTCAAGATCTTGCAAAAAAAAAAAATACCAAAGGACCGAGTGAAAAGAAAAATTTGTAATCGTGATTTTCTGTGATCATCGAATACTAAATATCGTGAGTTCATTGCGCCTCGGAATCATCCCGCGGGAATGAAAAATCAATCACCTCGTTCGCGACTTAAATTCTCTCTCGAGGAATTTTCGGGTACGAGAAAGTAATGGTAAATGTAACGACGGGAGAAACGGAAGAAACGAAAATATTGGAATGAAATTAGCAGTGGATTGTAGTTACCGCTCACAACAAAACGAACGAGCTTGCGACCAGCATCGGCGAGAACGTACACGGCAGTTGCGAACCACCTGTTGACGATTTACGAGAGAAACATTGACGTTTCGAATGCTATAGCTACTGTCTCTGCGACAAAGAGCATCGTGCAATCTTTATACAAACTGCTTTACATCGAACTCATTATTATCGTGTCAGACATTGTTACAACCTCGAGAACATTGTTATGCGACGATATTGATGAAGTAACAGGAAAAAGAACAAATATATACATCACGTTTTAAAAACAGACGAACGGTGTTGATTCTAGTTGAAATTGTATTTGGTGCCAATGCAGTTCGCACTACACTGGTGAATTTTTTTAAACAGCAGTTTCTTATCGTAACGCCTCGTCCGACATTGCAAAAAATCCGAATCCGTTGATTGGTTTTTTGTGGGCAATGGTAACGACGAAAAGAGTCAAGAAATGAAGTTAAAAATAAATAAATAAATCAGTGGTCGATCATTGCGCTGATATCTTTGTGAGAGGAAAATTTAAACGCACAGAAACTCACAGAGAAAGAGAGAAAAGCGTGTGACACATACTTCGTGGAACGTCAAGTATCCGTGGCTACGAATGTACACGACGCCCAAACAACAAGAGCGAGAGAGCAAGTTACATTTTATAATATACGTATAGACGAATACATATTCAGATATACGTTTCTCTGTGTGGATGTACTCGTCGACACCGCGAGCTTGACTGAAGCGTTATCGACTCCCTCTCGTCAAAGAGACTCGCGTTATCGCTCTCACACGCACTGAACGAACCGCCACGCGCGGGATTCGACCAGCGTGGCCGAAGAATTTCGATGAGATTTCGTTTGCTGAAGGCAAAACAAAGCGAATAAAAATAAGAAAATAAAACGATGGGCAAAAAAATATATTAAACCGATTTCGAATCGTCGATATACCTGGCATGTAGAGTTTCGGGAATAGCAGAAGTGTGTGTGCGTGTGTGCGTGTGTGTGTGTGTGTGTGTGTGTATGCGTGTGTGTGCGAGGGACGAATTGGCTCGGTTTTACCAACGACAACTCGCGGGTGGACACGAAGAGAGAACGAGTGTTTCGTATATTTGGCGTGGATTGTTTTTTCTCTTTGGTAAACTCGCACTCACTGACGTTGCTACGATACAAAAATAAATCGGAATTGAATCGAACGTAACGCTCGAAAGAAAAGACTCAAGCCTGAAAAAAAACTTTGGACAATCTTGGAGGGAGTGACTTCAACAAAAGTTTTTGTAGATTGCATGACTTTTCGTGAATTTATAGTGACGCCGTGAAAAAGTAATCGAAGATTTGTTTGAGGATTAAAAGATCGTGTTATTTTGGCACACGTGTCAACTCCGATAAAATGACGTTCAAGTTTCGTTGATTTCGTTATATCTTCCAGCGTCGAACGGACCAAATAACCTGTAAATATATTTAACGTGCGAAGAGAAAAATAAAATAAATCGCGAATCCCGTAAGTCGAAAGTGACGGGCGCCTAGACAGTGGAGTGAATTATTCAAGTGGAGACATTGACGAAGGAGAAAAAGCGATTTGGTGAGGTGGATGATGGAATCCCCTTGGTTGGAGGGCCCTTATCAGGCCCGAGTCAGGCCAACCCTGTGAGAAGCACAGTCTCTACCTCGCCAATCGCGCGACTCTACATCACCTGGAATGATGGTACGTTCATATTTTACAGAATCAAATGAAAACTGCTCACAACGATAATAATCAAATATTTTGGCCAGAAAACCAGTTCGAACTGGCGCTCATTAATCATCAATTTATGAATATCCGGACGATTTATATAATTTCGGTGAATCTAAAGATCGTTGAGCAAAGAGTTGGCCTACAAGCTTTTCAGCAATCAGTAAATATTTATTAAACAGTACCCACCTCAATGACTCCGTTACAAAAAGAAACCATCAAAAAGGTGATTGCAAGTTTTAAAAAAACTCGAGAAAGTTTATCATACGTTCGAATAGACAAACAACTTCGCTGAATATTTTAGCAAAACGAATAATTTATCGAATTATCAAACATTCATATAGTATTTGTACTTAATTCTGTTAATCTTCCGAAATAAAATTTAATCCAATCAAATTTAGTTTCACGTGTGACTTAATCTCGAATATTTATCAGTCCATATTTCATCCTATATTTTGTAACAAGAGCGATCATCGTATCGATACACAATGTATACAAACTAAGCGATATACAAGTTTGGATGCTAACTTTACTGCTCTAGCCAATGTATAATTGGATTGAACTCAATGTAAGTACGCTCACATCTAATCTAATCTATATCTTAGCGAAGAAAGCACAAGTACACGTCTTCAAGACATAATCGAATTGTTATTGAAGCACGAGAGTATTAATGAGTGTAACTACGATTCGAGAGTCTTAAAGTTTTTTTTGCCTTATTAATGATAATTTCAAGATGATAATAATTGAGGTTCTTTTTTAAAAATACAGCAGCAATTTTTCAATTTTTTTTTCCAAATATAATCGATTTCAATATCGACATGCTTGCAAATCGTCTTTTGGGAGTGCGAAATAAATTTTTTTGGATCCTGCATTTGTACTGAAAGAATTTTTCACTCGAGCCACAATAGTTGAAATATAATCGATCAAATATAAAGGTGCGAGCATGTCAATTTTTTTACATATTCTTCTCAGCGTCGAAAGTATTGAAACGAGCAGTAGACAGATAATAAATGTTATTATGTCAATTTCCTGAACTCAATAGATCTATGTTTGTACAATGATGCACACGGTTCGGCCAGTTATTGTTTTTTAACCTCACATTCAATCCTCGTATTGTATTCGGTCTATTCGACTCTATAATTTATCGATCGTGCTCACTGTTTAATAACATCGCAGTCTTTTATTTACAACGGAAACTTCGATGCATATAAATTTAAAAAGGTTACAGCCGTCGAATGAAAAATGCAGTTTCAAAATTATTCTTGTATTATTCGTGGCAGTATAAAAATAAAAATAAAGTGATAAATCGATAAGTTGAAATTTCGTAAAAACG
Source organism: Hyposoter dolosus (assembly GCA_963921915.1). Taxonomy (NCBI): domain Eukaryota; kingdom Metazoa; phylum Arthropoda; class Insecta; order Hymenoptera; family Ichneumonidae; genus Hyposoter; species Hyposoter dolosus. Next base: position 19,285,427 of record OY998130.1, on the reverse strand, counting down.
TGATTTATTTCAAAAAGCCACACAATTCCAATTACGCACCGAATAATCCAGACCAACGTCATTTTTATAACAAAATGTATTTCACCGATAAATAATTCAATAAATTATTGTTCCTGTTGCGACTGTTTTTTTTGTAGAACATATTCCCAACGAGTGGACAAGTCGAGAATCGATAAAAACTTCTTTGTTAACATTTTCACAATCTTACAAAAACGTTTTGTGTGAAAAATTGATTAAATTCATTCAGCCCATAGCAACAATGTCAAAAACCGTATAGCGAAATCTGAAAAATTGAGATCTGATTAATGGAGAGAGTCTCGAGTGATAAATAAATGAGAAGATCGTAGATTGGACTTGGAAGGATTTCGGAATATTGTAGTAGGCAACTCTAATATGTATGTACACACTAGATAGTCGTATACAGGTATGGCAATGTACACACGGTTCGTCGATGATGATAGAATTAATTTGTGGCTGCGGTCCCCCTCCGGTTAAGTCGCGAGGCCGTGCTTCCGGCGTTCGGTAGCGCGCGCATAACAGCGACAGCGGCAGCAGCTTCGCTGTTACTGCATGTGCAATTCTGCTTTGCTGCTGGTGCTCGCTCAAGTCTCTCCGTCCGACAATGGAACGGACTTGGTCTAACGGCATTCTAACGGCCGGTATATGCTATACCAATAACAGGGGCAAGCAAAGCCACTGCCATTGACTTAGCTTTTGTATGTGTGTGTATAAATTGTGTGCATGTATATCAACGTGACTACTCTCTACGGACATTCCCCATCGTCTCCGAGTCCAGCGCATCGGTTCCGTTGAACTAATGATTGGTTCGCTTCGTACGCAACCGAGGTTTCGAAACTATACACTATCGGACTCTGCAGAGCAATGAACACGTTGATATTTCATATGCGCAATTGAGAAGATTTTCCTTTCGTCAAAATTCTTCCTATTCGTTTGATTTACAAATGTTTTTTCATTACACTTCGCAATCCCAAACTTTTTTCGTTGTGAACACACGTGGAAAATGAAGCTGAAAGAGAAACTGAGACCTTGAAAAATAGTTTATTCTCTCGACTCTGTCTGACGTTTTTGAAAACTTCCAGATCATGGTATTTTGATTTGACTTTGTAACCTTCGATTGAATCGATGAAATTCCGAACGAGAACGAGATTTTTCGACGCATTGCAAATATAGCGCATTTTCTACCGCATGTTTGCAAAATACTTTTTTCTTCGTTCCTTCGAAAACCTCGAAACAAACGTGACGAGACTTTGGTACACGCGTTAATAAAATAAATTTTGCGAGACGTAAGACAGTGGCGTGTTGCTCGAGCCGAGACTTTTAGACCGCGCTCCAAGAGAGCGAAGACCCACGCGCGGCCTTCTTTGTTTCCATTCCTTCTCTCGGCAACGATCGATAATGGAAGCGCGCTTATAGAAAGTTGTGAGCCTTGACTGACCGATACCGCGAACGCCCGCGACACTGTTAGGAACCGACTTACTAAAACCACCAACCAAGCAGCAGGTCTCATTTATATATATTCGTGAAATGAAGATGAAGGAGAAGAAAAGGTGCCGCACCTCAATCTGTATAAAAAATAAAATAAAATTAAAAAAAAAAAAAAACAACAAAAAACAGCCATGAAAAAAGATCGAAGTACTTATGAAGAAAAGAGGACGATTGGAGAGAAAAAAAACGAGATTGAATAAACCAGTAATTTCGAGAGGCTGGTTGTCTTGACTGAGTTATGAAACAAACAAAAATATTGACTCAAATTTCGGCTTGTCTCAATTATAAACAATTTATCGAAACGCCTGTTCATCGCATAGATTCGAATAATCACAAGAAATTCTTTACACCTCAATTGTGTTCTAACAATTTATCGATCGAAACTTGAACAAATTGTTTACGCTGTCTCAATTGAATTTATCTTCATTGCAAGAGATTACGTAACGAAGTTTCATTTTGACCACACGAATTAATTGATCGAGCTAATATAATTTACAGCCGTCGGAGTCAAATCCTTATAACGTAATAAGCCTCGTGTTGGCTGGCATTTAAGTTTTTTTTCTTCTCTAAATTCGAAGCATGAGAGTCGAGTGGATTAGCAAGATTTACAAAATTTCGCGAAACGTTTCGATAAGTCATCGTTTCCCTATCTGCCTGTAAGCTCTGAACTCGCATCTCGCTCTTACCATCACAGACTGTCTCTATATCATACATATTTTGTCTATCTCTGTCAGCGTCAACTCAATATACACACACCCCGCACCAGCGAGAGTTCGCGGTGCGATGGTATATTTAGCCGCGTGACGGAGATCGCTCGTGCGGAGGACGTCCGAAATAATCGCTATTCGTGACTTGCACGTGTACGAGTATAGTAGTAGTAGGTGTACCGTATGTGCTCTTCGCTTGTCGAGCTCAATCCTCTCGGCTCTTTCGCGATCATGAAGACGTCCCACAAGCCCTTGCAAACACATGTGGCAGCTAGAAAACGTAAGGGCGTAACGTGACAATTTCAACGCGTTCGATCGGTCGAGTTACGCTCGTTTAAACGTTCCTTACCAAAATGTCTATATCGCATACCACACACTCGACTCTCGAGCACATTTCTTCGCCCCCACATTAGTAGTATTACATACAGCATAAATATACATATCTGCCTCACGACGTACGTTTCAAGTGTATCCGAACTTTCGTATGCATGCGTGCGCCCGCGTTATGCAGAATTTTTTGTGCAAATGTATGTAAGTTTTCTGCTCGCGAGAACAAACCACGATAAAGCTATGTCACTTTTTATTCTCAGCTTTCTTCGACTCCGATGCATATACATAAATGCGTGTATGAGTCAAAACATCTTTCGATGTGCGTATATCAACGGTTATTCGTGTCTTTTGTTGTTACAATTAACATACGGGGCTCGACGCGTAAAGTTTTCGATTTATCGACACGCTATTTTGGATTCAGACATTTTAGCATATGGACAATGAGAACGTTTTTTTTTTTAATACTTTCGTGGCTCTCTGATGCTGTTTTGTGAAAAATCTTTCTGGGTCGTTGTTCAGGGTTAATCTTTGCTGATTTTTATAATCTGCAGAGTCATAGGGATTCGTTCGTCGCCTCACGCGGGATATATATGGTAAACCCGTGAAAATCTAGCCTCACAGGTTTATCATCTTTGTCGATTGCAGTGTCGCTTGGTTTCTCTCTATATATATATCCGCGGAGACCTCCAGGGCGTTAAAGTGCAAGTTGGCGGAACGATTTCTACCACCCTCTGCTCATAATCTCGCGCTACGAACCACGGCATAAAGGTTCGCGGGAGGTCATCGAGACTTCTCTCGAAAAGACCTTTGACCGTCCAGCGTATTTCTTTCATCCGCGCTCTCTTCTCTTTCTTTCTTTTTCTCTTTTTATATGCGACGGTGGCACGTACGTTTTCTAACCACTATGTCATAAAAAATCGTAAACTGAAAAACGCTGTGCGAACGCATTGCTCGTACATTTTCCTCATTTCTCGGTCACTCGGATGCTCTTCTCGATCTCTCGCATTTTCTCTCAACATCCATCCATTTCTTCCATTTCCTTGATTCCATTCTCCTTTTTATTTTCCTCTTTACGAGAGGAAAGAGACCGCGCGCTCGCATAGCTCTGAGATCTCGAGGAGTCGACTATCTCGACTGCACGGTACCTACTCTCGCGAGGATTTCCTCTGCGCTCTATACACACCATCGTGACGTGTGCGAGTGCTGGTGCCTGGCTCCATGCGATTCAACGGCGGAGGAGAGCAAAGTAACGGGGGTGAGGTAAAAGCTCTCTCTCTCTGTCTCGCCACGGATCGATAGAAAGGCTGAAGGTGGCGTCGTGCGCGGGGGTGTGAGTATATGTCCGTCGGACTCCGGAGAGGCCTTCGCACTTGGTCCTTCGCCAATATATCTATAGACACACACACACACACGCACGCACACACACACAAACACACCCTCCACCATACACGTATGGAAAATCCTTACCGCACTAAGGGTGTTATCATCCCGCAGTTTTGCTTGTTAAGGCCCGAAAGTTACGGCTTTTTGTTCGACAGTCCCTCGAAAATTCCTTAATATCTCGGTACCTGCTTTTAACCTCGCTCATTTCGTGCGTTTGTTGTCTGTACAAAAGACATATATATAAAGATCTCATGGCATCCAAATATACGTTTTACATAAATCAATACATTTACACACGCTTTTTTCTCGCAGAAGTAATTTCATACATTTTAATATTCCCGTAAACCATGCTGATTGAGCAATTAATCGCAATCCTTATCAGCCTGGTTCAGTTTTTATAAACTTCATTTTTCTGCGAAATGTTCAATCTTACGTGTAACATTACTTTTTTTTGCCCACGATGTGATTTTTGTGCTGGTAATCCAGTGTTATTAAATCGATGGAATTTATGTTTGAAAAATATTTACAAATATAGAACGTTGCCCTAAACGTCGGGTCTGTGGCTTTTTACAACGAATTCTAGTTCGTCTGATAAACGAGCGAGAGTGAAAAAGAGATGGTGGGTATAGTGTTCTTTGTACAAACGGTTTACTTTGGCTTTATCACATGCGCTCGTTCTGATTGGCACAGGGAGCTTGAGCATACGATGGACTATATTCGAGCCGCAAAGCGATACGGCATTATCGATCAAATGTATTACGGAAGCCTTAGCAATGTTTATATCTATGTGCATATATATCCACGAACACTCTGCAGGAGAGGGCGGGAGCGGGAGAGATAGTGGTATTTCGAAAAGTGCTTCGACGAATATTCGTATATTTTGGGAATCCCGGTCGATTACCGGAGTGGACCACATTCTATGTCGATTTTCTCATTCTCAATCAAACAGAACTACGCATTGCTGTGTTTTATGCAGCACGCATTGTCGATACCTTGCTGCATAAATTTCTTCTTAGTCATTCATTTAATGTCGACCTATCGCATTAGTTAGTTGAGACAAGCCACAGTTTGTCTGAAGAATCTGCGAAGAGCGACGTGTGATTAAATTTGATAATATTTTTTCGCTGATACGAAAGTGGATGATTGCGCGAATTTTATTGAATTCAAAGTTTTTCGAAATCAATTTAATTTGACTAACATTTTCCAATATCTATCCGCCAGCTTTTCTTGAAAATGTTTTGTTTTTCACGCATATTTTCTACGGGGAATTAAATTTCGTAGGAATAATTAATTTCTTTTTGGGTCTATGAAGTGGACTTATTATCGAGCTCTTGGAAATGCGGTGTTCATGCACATAATTTGAGAATCAAATCGTTTCCGAGGTTTTGACCCTTCAAGACGTATGCATGGGATAGCGAAGGGGATACCGAAGAAGAGACAAAGACGGAGCAGGAGGTGAGACAGGAAGTGTGGGCAATACCGGGAGACCTTTCTACCCAGTAACAACCTTAAGTTTGTTTCGGTGACCCGTGCCGTTGAGAATTGTGTGTATCCCTCCGAAGCAAGGAACTTCTAAGTCCGCTTCCTGTTAGACACGCGGAGGACGAAAAGTTGCTTCGGCCAAAGTTCGCAGTCGTTTCTCCCACTCTTTATCATTTCTCTCTCCCCCTTTTTCTTAGTCTCTATCTCTCTCTCTCTCTCTCTCTCTCTCTCTCTCTCTCTCTCTCTCTCTCTCTCTCTCTCTCTCTCTCTCTCTCTCTCTCTCTCTCTCTCTCTCTCTGATCCCTTTCTCTCGTAAGCGACTAACTGGCGCTACTCCTTCGGCCTTCCCCGTCGTGCGCCATGCCGATGTGACTGCAACCTAACGCGCAACCCCGACAGCACGCGGAGTGGCGGGGAAACGAGGCAATCAGATGCAAAAGCTCGGCTACCCCTTGTGCTGCCTCCCCAGGAGAAGGAGAGACAGAAAGAGAGAGAAAGAGAGACGCGTGTGGTGATCCCGTCGTCGCTGCTGCGCGTTTGAGGCTTGGCTTGGGTTAGAAAGCCCCGACATTCTAAGGGTGGAATCGATACCTTCTTAACGTGTGTGCATGCCATCTCTCTTTCTCTCTCTCTTTCTATTCGCTCTTTTATATTACTGGTAGCTGAGGTGCGCTCAGAGTAAACGCAGGGGTGTCCTGCAAGGCACCCCCACGAGTTTAACCCTTCGCTGTCGGCGTGTGTAAGGCGTAAAATCTCGTTCTATGGTCATCACCGATTATTACTATACAATCGTGTGTATACATACATTTATATGCATAGATGGTACATACATTTTGAAAAGCCGGGGCGATAACAGAAGTGTTGACAGAGAATAGCGTTGAAATTGCCCATGCAGTTTATATTATTCCACAAAAGTAATAGAATACGAAGCGACTCTATAAAAGTTATTGAAATTCGACTGGAAAAATACAAAAAATGACGTTTTGTCGAAACGGTAATTTTGAATATTTTATACGATAGGAACAAGTCGTTTAACGAATAAACCGAGCGTGTGTCGAATTTATTTGCGTAATCATATAACAAAAATTTCATGCGATCCGACCGAAAAATATCTTCGCGAGACTTATGATTTTCCATAATCGTTTTCGTTACAATTAGTTCTATTTATTCCCTCAATGGAACTGTTCACGACGAATCCAACAAAATCAGCTAAATACATATTCTCTTTAGTGTCTCGTGCCTGTCTCTCGTGAATACAACGCCGACAATTAAGTCTATATATGTACGTACATGGGCACAGACTCGTAGCAACAGTATTAGCGGTCGTACACGGAAATTATATCGTTTTCAGCGTTCAATCGCATTTAATCCAACCAGTTTTGCTCACAAGCCTCTCTAATGGTGTTCGTTTACCGCATGATTGACAATTAATTCAATAGCTAGTTAATTCAGCCATATGTATACATGTATTTCGGATTTAACAACATCGGATTACCTTTTGATCGTCACTCTCATTATATCTCGTTGTATGCAATTTATTTGTAATGGAATGTGGGAAAATTACAATTTCACCTATCGTCGCAGCATAAATAATTACCGATCTTGTGTATCGTAAATACATGTGTGGGAGTGTACGTCTGTATTAATGCAAAGCCAACCTCTTCACGAGCGTCAACATTATCCAAAATCGTTCTCGAGGCCCAACGCGATTCGACCAAAAATAGGACTGTGTGTGTTGCATTCGTAAATAGTCCATCGCTGTAAGTCACTCGCCGTGCGACCGTTCAATGTCTTTTCTCTGCTACTCTGTGCCCTGCTTGCGATATTTTTTAACCATCAGTACGTGGCGATGTATGAGCTTTGCATTAGTTCTTACGCTTCAGTTTCCGCCGCGTCCGTTCTCATTGATATGTTTCCGTTTCCTTCGATGTATTTGTATTTATTGGTTTTATATTTTTTCATCATTTTTCCAATCCCTGAAATCGAGTCAATCGTGCTTTGGGTCTCTATTCTTGACGCTGAGTTTGTCGATAATCCGAGGTTCCTTACGCTATATAGCAAAGTTTGGCTGGTTACAGTTCTTAGTTTAGAAATCGATATATAGAAGACACGAAATCTAAATGCAGAATGCACCGGTTAGCGCTATATCCGCCAGTGCTTCATTGCATGGAATGACCGACAGCAGCGTTCAAAACTTTTATTAATCGAAAACCGTGGAAACGATTACGGTGATTATTATATTTCGAAGCATCGTGTGAAATTTTCCACATCCCGGCCAAGTCCGGTTTTCTTATCGCCGGTAGGGAATATACCCCGCGGGACCTTTAATACGAACACGAAGTACGATACGTTGTAATGAGCGGAGCAAAATCTGTTTCCGCGGTAGTTAATATGGAATGAGTGATTTCGTTATATAGAAAAATGAAGCTCTTCGCTATTGTATAATGAGCTTGCCATCACCGCATAAACGATAATGATTATTCGCAGCTTATTTTTAGTTGAAATTCTCTCTTGTTCCGTGCGATTTGCTGCTCTCGTTGATTTCAACAAATGGAAAGCTCACAGAAGCGAAGCCGGCATGTTTCGAGATTATTTTGGGCGAGTGTTTCGCTACGTCGAAATCAAGCGCTGCAACTTCGATACGGAGTGTGAGAGCGCGCGCGAGAGAGAGAGAGAGAGAGAGAGAGAGAGAGAGAGAGAGAGAGAGAGAGAGAGAGAGAGAGAGAGAGAGAACGACAGAGAGGAGGCCGCGCGGACGCCGCATTCGGTCGATTCGTCGCAACCCTTTTTGCTTCTCTCTCTTCTCCTCCCGCTGTTGTCCCGTATATATCCGACGTTGTTGGGTCGCGAGAGAACCACAGTGGCACACACCATCTTACAAGATGTATACAGATATATGCGGCGTATGTATAAGCACGCTTGTTTGTTCAATAATCAATCCGACGCCCGCGACGGGAGTTTTGCCAAGGTGCTCAAATATATTTTGCATGTGGAAAGAACATACACGAGTTGGCGAATCACGACGATCGATCAACGGCGAAAGGCCCGCCGAGACCGTACGAAACCGCGCGTCTTCGTTTCTGCGATATCGTTTCTCATCGTCTCGGTAACCAACAAACACAGACTCACCTCGTTGCACCAAGAATAATTAAAACAAAAAAATTCCTCTCCCACTCAATGATTTCACAGTACAAACGAGCTGATGGGAAAACAGATCACGTGCGTTCCGCCGAATTCAAAAAAATTTCAATCCACTAAAAATTAAATGTGTCTTGAATCAAAAAAATGTTCATTGGATATAAAAAAAACTTTATTCGTACCAGCAAAGTCCACAGTCACCTAATTATTCCGTTAATTCGAACAAATATTTGATTGTCCCAGTCTCTGAATTTTCTTCGCTCATATCAGAAAGTTTGAGTAACAAATTCTATTCTGGTCACCACATTTCGTTGATGCTGCAATTTTGCTTTCCTAAACAGTGTTCGATTGCATTTTCAAACCTTGTGTATTCATTCAGAAACTTATATAGAAACGGGTTCGCAGTTTTGGACAAACTTCATTACCAAATTAGTGGAATCACGAGTTAGATAGTAAAACTCGAATTGACTTTGTTCAGTATAATTGCTTGGGATTTCAATCGGCTTTTTTACCTTCTGGAACAAAATATTGAGCGAAATCATGAATAACGGAATCGCGTTTCTTTATCGGGCGATAAGATCAGTGCGGAAATAAAGCATTTTTGCATGTTTCGGAGAGTCGCTCGCAATTCTTGCTTGGACTAGTTTATCTCGTGTCATCGCTCGCGTATATAATAATAATAATAATGGTAGACAATGTTCGGCGACTCGGGATACTACGGAATGGAAATAAAGCACACACGTACGTCGATATTCTTCCGCTTAAAAATTAGCATCGACATTGTGTGACGAGAGAGCTCGCATTATGCGTCGCGAACTCTCCTATCGACATCTTTTCCATCAAGCAAGGTCTGATGGTGTGTTCCGGGTGCTGAAGTTCAAGGGTGCACGCAGCAGCCATTTGTCGTTGACAGAAAGATCTGTGCGTCACATTGACATTGCTCGCGATGTGTATTGTAACATCATCGTAATGTAACAACGATGAAAAAAACAAACCGTTAGAAAAACAATATTTTCAAGCATATAAGTGCTGGCAGGAAGAAGCTCGTGGTCATTTTTTCAAATCAAATTAGTGTTACGTCGTTATTGCGGTTATAAAATTACTCCGCGGCTACTTCACGATTTTTTGCTACGAAAATCAATCGACGATGTAAACATCAACACTCGAATGTGACCGCGAGGAATTCCATCCGGTTCTGATACGAAATTTGTGAAAACTTGTTCATGCGTAATAATTTCAGTGACGAATTGAGAAAATTTGCGTTAACGGGAATGTACATTCCTTTTACTGAGCGATACCGCAATGCCGATACCCTCCGAGGAATTTAATTTTTGTATATTGATATATCAGATACGAACGAATGAAATTTTCCTCACGATACGAGAATGCAGTCTTTCTCGCACACAGTGGCTCAACCTCACACTGTTCATATTCGAGACCGTTTCACAAGCTGTGCCCACTCCTTGTTTTCCACTTTCTCGAGCTTATCAAACAGCGTGCGGTTCTCGCACGACGTTATACTCTCGAACATTTACCTCCACACGCTCTTCTGGCTGCATACGTCGACGACGTTCGTACATATACTTATATTTAATCCTATAACTCTCGTGATTGACGATTGCGCCTTGCGAATAATTAATTTACGTGGAATTTGTTTACTCGCCCCGCAGCTCTCCGTGTCTCTGATATATCCGTCGTCATGCTTGTCTTTTCTTTTTTGCACTTTTTTTTCTTTAGCAACTGTCATTCAATTCCGAAAGAAAAAAAGTCGCATGATCGAGCTTCCAAACGCAGTGATGGAGATCATGGTTTCCAAACACGTTGAAAGAATATGAGGAAATTGGTCGCCGGTTATAAGAAAGTTCGGCATTAATTTTCGTTGGCAATTTGTCTGATTGTTTTTCACTCCGAAGCCTGGAATGTTCATACTCGCTGCCACGTTGTAAATAATCTGCTGAAAAAAATTCCGGTTACTCCGGAATCAGAGATTTTGAGGAATTTTCGTCTACAATTTTTTAAATATTATCAAAGAGATATCGATTCAAATAAATCCATCCATCGTACGTCACGGAAAAACTTTTGTTATTTGCGAAAAGACTTTTCTATATTTAGCTGCATATGCCACACTGAGAAACTATTACGTGCAGTCTCTGCGTCGAGAATGAGACAGTCCAAGAACAAAACATTTGCGAGTTCGTGATATTGTGCAACTGTAATATGTTCCTCGAGGCAACGGAAGTGACACGCGTCACGACAATGGAGAAGGCTAATCCTGCTGTATAATCACAGATACGCGCGTGTAGAACAGTGGAATGGCGTGCAGTACATTATACGGTGACGAGGAGATTGAAAAAGACTGAAATAACGAAGGGAAAACGCAGCCTCGTTACGTCGGTTCTCTTTCACATTTCTTTTCAGCTTTTAGCGGTGAAATTTCCATCTTAGCTGATGTGCTTGTCGTCTCATTGATACGTGCACGTATAATTCGCTGCTAAGTCGGACATTCCTGCAGTTCCATAATGTTGCAAAAATGAAAAATATAGAAATACGAGAATTTTTCGAAAAACCCACACGTAGCATGGACAATGACTATCTTCCAAAATCAAATACCAGTAAGATGATCCCGTCGGTCCTCAGAATTGTAGAAACCAACAAATACTTTAGGGAATGGATTCAATAACGAACGATGAAAATGGTTTTAAATAAAAAGTTTGTTACTTTTAATTGTCCGATTGTTTTCGTTATATTGTTGTCGATCTCGGTGAACCGCGCAAATTACAAACGAGTGTCCTTGACATAACGCAAGCCACATAGAGAGAGAAACGTGTGACGAGGATCGTATAATGGTGTATAAAGGACGGGGCAAGGTGGTTGGTTAAGTTTAACGAGGGATATCGAGTTCGCGAGGGTGGCTTCGACCGTTCTGTTGAATGGACCGGTTGGTGCGGTATCGAGGGTTCGTAAACGGTGGACACTTGGATGCAGTGCCGATTCGAGGGGTCAGCAGTATAGAGTGTATTCGAGGGTTCACAAGCCTGCGTATATATCGTATCGAGACGAACAAAACTCTCAGGAAAGTGAAATATATGTAGTTACGATCTCGTCACGAAAACAGAAGGAGTGAGTGACTAGAAAGCCAGAGAGCGAGAGAGTAAACGAATGAAGCAGATTGGAATCTGATTGATTCCATCGTTCAGATTTCCTAGCATCAGGAAATCTTTTTAGGGTTGGTTATGAAATATTTTCGATCATGTACAAAAATCAACGACCGATCGCAGAATCCAGACAAACGCGAATCGATTTAATTCCATAATATAAAACAGATTAATTTCCGAAATTGAAGATTTTACGAAATTACTGATGCAAGCATTCAGCATCGATAGTTTTTACTCACTCGCAGCTGCTCCTCGTTTCACTAATGTAAATTATATGCATAATTATAAAATTGCAAAATTTCTATCTCCACCTTTCTCGGTCTGAAAATATTTGCATACTGAGTGAAGACACTGCCTTCTTTTTTTCTACTGTTTCTCGATGTCACTTGTACATACCTATATATTCAAGTATGTTGTAGGCATGTTTCATCACGTGATCGCTGCGTGTTTCTCGTCGAAGCCCGAATTTGTTATTATAATTATTTTTCATTTGCATGTCAAGGGAAGTACGCCTGGAAGTTTGAGAGACCGAAAGAACTTTCTCGATATCGATAGACGCAGTTCTCTGTCGCCTCAACCTCGCGATGGAATTTACAATTTTTAAGTTTATAGATGGATCCTTTACTCGTGAATACTCAAATCTGTCTTCTACGTCATCATCTTTTTTCTGATGACTAGACTGCCAGTGTTTCGATAAGACAGGACGGTCTCTCTAATTTTTCATCAAGCCCTTCCTATGCCCTTAGAGTATACAATATTTCCAGTGGATAAAAATCGCCGCATATAATGAAAATTCAGTCAAAAGTTTTATTTCCTGAAACTGCAAAATCGAAACGTGCGTACTCTTTATTTTCGATGAGCCGCCCGAGCGAAAAAATATCGTCAAATTAACAATAAACGCTCGCTGTTATCATTAAAATTCTCGTCTACGTGATGTACAGGATTAAATGAAGAAAAATAATTTCTCCAGTTGTGCTGAGTTCATGTGTGATCGCGTTGAGCAACGAGTCTCGGAGCTCTCTTGATACGACGACTATATCATGGTATCGGTATATATGATCGCCCGATGGATCAGACGCATCTGATTAACCCCGAGCAAGCTTTCGATACGCACTGTCGGTGCTAAATCGTGTGATCCTCGCTTTGTCGTCGCTTTGCCACGTTCTCTCTCACTTTCCGTCCTTTTGTTTTTCTATCTTTTCTTCTCTCTCTCTCCCTCTCTTTCGTTCTTCTGTCACACAATTTGAACGATGCGAGGGGCTTTGTGGGTATTCGAAACGTATTACATTTGGTGTTCAGTTTTGCACCCGGGCCGTAGCGTCCAGGACGTTTATGCGGGAAGTCTAAAGAATCACTAAATTACATCTCAATCTACATATTCCTTACGGTCCCATTTTACGTGTAGCATCTGCAATTACGTAGAAAATAAATCAGCATCTCTTTGGTTATAGTTTGATAAACAGACTCGTATGATTCGATTATGACATTGATCGACAATAATATAATATATCAGCGCACAGGGCTCCGAGTAAATAGTTTCCAGGACTGACGACCTCGTGTGTTGAATGAATTCCGATGTGACTCGCTCATCACTGATTGCGAGAACTCTGCTTGGATTCTCACCGTGTTTTCATCTTGCGTTTCCTCCTTCAGCGCCTGATCCATCATGAATTCGTACTACTTGTTGTCGCACAGAATTTCAGGGTTTCCATTAAACCTTCGCATGATGGCAATTGTTCGAATCGCAATAATGATATCTCGCGAGAGAAAACGACGAGTATACGCGTCGTCGAGCCATCTTAATCGACGTGGCTATACAATACCGACTTGATTCCCATATGCGTTAGGATTGCCTCATGCATTCCCAACGATTGATCAAGTTCGAAATGTTAAAACGAGCTTCCTCCGCCGCGTAGCCATTATTTCGAGATTCCACACATGTTGAACCGGTAGTTTATAGTAAGCAAAACAAGAAACACACAATATTCTGGCAATGAATGAGAACCCGAAGTTTGCGGTGGCGTGTGTACATTGCTACTCTCTGAAAATAGTGCACTGATTCAGAATCTCGGGTTTTCTCGGAAAGGCGTTCGGGCGTGAGATATAAAGCGAAAATTTAGCGAAAACGTCATCGGTTCATCGAACTTTCAAGAGTCTGCATCGGGGTACGCCGGTAAAAAGAAATAGAATGTGTAGGTTGCGTTTGAAGAACGTGGACGAACGTCTGGGGTGAAGATTCCTGCGAGAAACATCAGCAGTGATGCCGTGTTTCGAATATGCTTGCGAACTCTTTTTTTCCACGATCCATAACGTCGTAGTGAGAAATTGTAGTTGACTCGAAAATTTGTCCCATAAAGCTCCTTTTGTCATCGGCAATCATCCGGATAATTAGGCTGCACTTTGATCAACTAGTTTTTATCGTGCCGAGCGTTTGGCCACGCTCCGTGCCTCCTCGATCCTTTGAGAACATATGATTTTGCATAATGTATCGCTCGCTCATCGTGGTGCTAACGAATAGCTCCTTCAACGCTCTTCCAAGCTCTGGGAGATTAATGTAACGAGACAAATAACGCGTGTACGTTGGCGCACACACAGACACGTTTGAATTTAACTTTATAGTGTGGGTATGGTTGGTAGTGCAAGTTCGCAAGAGTAGCAGCCGCCAAGCTCACCGGACGCGTCGTACTATATATCGCGATTTGGCGGAGCGAAAGAGAGAGAGAGCGAGAGAGAGAAAGGAAAAGAGAAGGAGAGAGAGGATGGAGCAAGTGCATAGGCTCACGTACCGCGCGGCCAGTCGCTTAATTTAGCGGCTATTCGTTTGTCGAGATTTATACGGCCCGCCGAGAGTGATGCGAGACGGGTATAGTCAGATGGAACAAAGGGGGGAGGTGGGATTCATCGGAGAACAAAAATATATACGTATATAGTGCGGGGTGTAGCGACTGCGCAAAACACCCGACGACAACCGTGTCCGCACGCCGATAATCGTGCTAGTGGATTCTCGAATGTGTCTACGCAGTTCGGACTCGCAATCGTCCGTACTCTTGGTGAAACAAACAAAAAAATGCTCCCACGTATTGACAACCGCGGTGAGCAATTGCCTGCTTAATTACAAAAAACACTCGGGTGTCAAGGGATGACGTCGTGTCAAAGTCAACGACAAACAACATCCATCGCTACTCGGGCTTAGCCCTTCAAAGAGCATAACTTTCTCTAATAATACACGCATTCCAACCAGGCGTAAAAATCGCCAAATCGACGATAAAAAAACTGCCGCCAATTACACTTTGCACCTTGTCGGCTTTTTGCCCACACGGAAAACTCTCGACGACATTCTACTGCCACATAAGGCAGCTTGTAACAACGAGGCATATTCTCATACAAGGTTACAATGTTGACTCGGTACATCTAAAGATCCAAGTTACGGCGTTCCAAGAGCAGTTCTTTTTATTTTTTATTTTTTGGAAATGAGTTCCTCGTTGACGGAAGCGTTGATGATGCGGAGTTTTTGTATCTGACAAGAATTCTATCTCAGCATGTGCCGGACCACGACCTGAGGAAAAAATCCTCATCAGAGCAGGTGATTCTGACTGGGCTTCAGTTTGAACCAGGTCAGAACGATCGCAGATGAAATTTAAGTTCGAGCACGATCTGATGAACGAGTTCTGACCAGGATCAGCGTAACACCTCGTAAGCTTGGCTAGGGCTTGATAAACTGAACCTGATCGGTTACGATACCAAATTCTGGTTGCTTATTTAAACTCTGAACATCAATGAGAATCTTGTTGATTTTATCGACGTCTTTTTTGTAACTTCTCTGAACTCTGTAATCTAGCGATTGAGAATTCGATCGCAGCGTTGTTAATTGTCAAAAAATGATTGTCTTTGTTTCAGCAGCAGAAATTCCTAAAGCGGACGGCCGAGGACCTTGAGCCAAGTGGCGGTGGTGGTGGAGACGGTGGTTTCGGTGAACCACCGGTAAAATTGCAGTGTACACAGTCGCAGCTTCAGCATCAACAAGCGCCAACGGGTGGGAGCGGTGGTTCGCACCATGGCCACGGTCAGCATCCTTCGGGCAACGGAGCCAACGCCGGACCGGGTTCGCAGGGTGGGGCTAATGGTAACAGTGGGAACGGTGGAAACGAGGGTCTTACGAAATTTTCCGTGGAAATCGTGCAACAACTGGAGTTCACGACTTCTGCGGCAAATTCGCAAGCCCAGCAGATATCGACGAACGTTACGGTGAAAGCGCTGACGAACGCGTCGGTAAAGAGCGATCATGTGAATTCGACGTCTTCGCCAAAGTCGGGTCCGGACACGACGTCATCGACGAACTCGTCGAGAGCGCAATCGGGTGGTCAAGCTGGTGGGGGAGGTGGTATCGGTTGCGTTGACATCGGTAATCTCGTAGAGTGTAAACAGGAACCGGACAACGAGTTCGTTGATTTGGAACAGTGCGCGGCTGCTTTGGCAAAAGATGCTGCGGCGAACGGTGCAGGATTCCCTGGTTTTCCGGACTTTGGGGATGACACGGGTGACGAGATAATCACTTCGGACGCCTTTAAGGATCTCCTTTCCGAAATATCGGGCTTTGATCCGGATCTCATAAAGGACTTTGACTTCGATGACAAGAGTGTAGAAACTCTTGGTGTTGGGGCTCCTGGTAATGTTGGTGGTGGTGGTGGTGGTGGTGGTAGTGGTGGTAATGCCGATGGTTCGGGTGGTGGTAATGGAACGAGCGGGAACAGTGGTCCCGGCAGTGGTAACATGACGAACAATGGTCAGATCAAGATCGAGGACGATAAGGACTCGGTGCATCAGCACACGAACAACGGTACGGCCAGCAACGGCATCGGCGGAGGTAATAACGGAGCGGGAATTGGTTCGAATTCGAGTCCCGGTGCACTCGGCTCGTCGCAATACTCGCCCGCTCGTTTGCCATATTCCGGGCTCGATTTCAAATCGGAAATGAGTCCGGCCGCGCAAACTCTCAAGCAAATGGCTGAGCAGCATCAGCACAAGAGCCAACAGCTCGGACTCGGTGGTTTCAATCCCAATGCAGCTGCAGCTGCAGCAGCCGCAAGAGGCCCAACTGCCAGATCGCCTTATGCGGAATTCACGCAATTCGGAAATACCAATGATTATCTCGGCAGTCCTGGCAGCAACGGTCCACCGGGAAATCAAAATCAAACCGCCTCGAATACCGCCTCCTATCACAATAAGAACAACGGCACGTCCGCCGCTTTCCAGGGACAACAAACCAACGATATGTTTTCTGGACAAAATCAATTTTCTGGGCTTGCCGATATGAAAAGGCCGCAGCAAACCGGTGGAAAGCCAAATATGCTCGGTCCCACCGGCGCTTATAAACAACAGTACTCGCCTTACGGTAGTCCAGGCTCAATGCCGAATCATGGTAGTCCTGGCTATCCATTGCCACCGAGAGGTTCCCAAGGGGGTGGA
Source organism: Hyposoter dolosus (assembly GCA_963921915.1). NCBI lineage: Eukaryota > Metazoa > Arthropoda > Insecta > Hymenoptera > Ichneumonidae > Hyposoter > Hyposoter dolosus. The sequence goes on along the minus strand of OY998130.1, from coordinate 19,268,260 downwards.
CCGAATCAGACGGGCTCGCAGGGACCCTTCACCAGTTCGACACCGCCTAGACCACCGTCGGGACCAGGCACATCTACTCTACAAATTAATCAGGCACAGCAGCTTCACATCAGCAATCCGGGACATCAAATTCAGGTAAGAATCCGCTTAATTTTCATACTAAAAAGATGAAGAAATAATTATGCGCAAATATTCAAATATCGGTGAAAAAATCGAGTTATAAGATTTAAGGAATTAAGAAAATCAAAGTTTTAGCGATTGCGCAATAAAAGAAATCAGCAGCGGAAAATTCTTTTTGGTAGCGAATCTCGATCAAATTCGTTATTATATTATAACGACAGTTTTTTGGCCAACGTTCGATGAGTGGCAATCATGGAATTTCCCATTTCGAATAACACGCGTCATTACGTTCCCTTCTGGTCAATTGAATTCTAAGAAAAGATTCTTGGATCGGAGCAAAGATGGAATTTCATCGGAGTGCGAATTGATATCGGGAGATCAAGAGGGATGAGGGTAAATTTGGACCGCTCGCACACTCCTTGATTCGTTGTTTCTCTTTCTCTCTCGCCGCAGTGCCAAACGTGATATCTGTTGCGTTCCGACTACGCGTCTATTTTTGTTGGGGGCGCGAGCTCCGCGGTCGTACCAGAGCCGCGCCATTTCTCTCTCTTTCTCTCTCTTTTTATCATCCGTCGCGGGGAAGCGCCGCTCGTTCGACGCAACAAGTAGTTTTCTCCTCTTTCCCCTCATCATTCGCGATCTTTGCTCTCTATCCCTCTCTCTCTCTCTCTTTCTCCCTCCCTCTTACTGTTTTTCCCTGTTGCTCTCTTTGTCTCGAGCCATTTTCACAACCCCCCGCCATCAGTTCTATTCCCTCCTCTCGTCCAACTCGCCCTTCCACGCAAAACCACCCCCACTTTCCACTTATCCGTACCGATGTATATATATGTATATTCTCGTATATGTATGTATGCGAATAGAGAGCAAAACATCGATGAAAGAGCGAGACCGCGCGAATCCACCCCGCCGCTTCGCGACAGCGAGCACCCGCTCAACGTCGACGTCGCGACGCCAACGTCTGCTCGATTTAACCGCGTTCCCACTGCAGATCGCGGGTAACTGCAGCCGCGCTTCTCGCCGCCCAACACGACCCCGCCAATACACCGCGGCGGCGCGTCAACCCATAAAATAGACGCTTCGGAAACGCCGCCGCGTCAAGCTTCACGGTTTATGTAATGGAATTGTTGATCCTCGATTATTCATTTAATTTGATGCATTAATCGCCGCGATATAATCGCGTAACTCGTGTGAAAAATCTCTCGAATAAAAAAATTCCGAGTCGAAGGATGATGCTGAAGTTTGCATCGTTGGAATGCAACGAAATTCTGTTTTTTCTTGAGCCGAAATCGTAATTATTATTCAATATTTGGTGTGGACAATGAAACGATCCTCCCTCGCCACCCAAATACTCAATCGACACGAAAAATTGCCACAATTTTCAAAATTCAATAAATAATTAATCGATAAAATATTTTTCGTCGAATATCAACGTTGCAAACTTCAGAGTCATGTTGAAGGTTCCTCCGCTCTTTTTTGTACCGGTTATTCGAAAATTTCTCACTGCATGCTTATTCAAAATGACAATTCTCTTTTTATTCTTCACATATCCTCTGAGGATCAATTTTTCGGAGCGCACAAAATAATGAAATAAAAGTCGAAGGTACTTTAGTGTTCGAAGCTGCGCACATCGTCGAATTTATTTCCGTGGTTAGTTTTCCTGAAAGACTCGTGACACTCCGTCGAGATGAGACGCATTCGTCGCGTCTTAGTTCGTGAAGAAGAAAATCGAACATTCAACCCGAACGAATCTGCTCTTGGTCGTCGGTGTTTCGAAGTGCATTGCATTCGAGCCGAGTTCTCGAGCGTCGACAGATCGTATCTGTTTGTGGTCCCGCTGTCGGACTCTCGCCGCGCTCTTCAGTGCCGTTCGTAAAACGCGCGCTTCTGAAGCTCACGAGATGGAGGACGCGCTGCGTCTAGCGCGTACCGCGTACGTGTCTCCGGCCCTCGTAAATCACCGCCAGCTCATTTGCATTTCAATGCGCGTGCGAGAGCGCAACGCTCAATCTCTTTTGGGCTCGCACACACCACATAGTCTCCTTTCTTCTTTCGCATTTTTTTTTTTCTCATTCTGTCTCTCGTCGCGTCTCGATTTCGATACTCATTCTTTCCTCGTATCATTATTATTTTTCTTTCGCACGCGTTTTAAGGTGCGCACGATTCATTTCCGAGGGGCCTTAATCCCACCGAGACTGTCTGCAATCTCAACCGCGAATGACGCTATCATTCTTATTATTATTGTCGTTATGAATGTTTTGTCAACTCGTTCAAGATGGAAATGAACTTTACGGTCAACATCGGCGAAAGTGTTACGACCTCGAACGCGCTGTATATAATAGATATTTCATGGCGTCTTTATCGCCCCAGACAGGAAGTGCCCGAAATGTTGGCGGGCTCACGAAAACGTTTTTTTCGACCACAAGATTATTATCGCCTGGTCTTTCATACACACTCACGCACGTGTGACTTTTCGATTTCGTTTTAATTTATCCGCCCGATTTTTCGGCTCTTTTTAAACCACATGCTTATAGTTATCGCATACCTTAAGCTGTATCGCTACGGCCGTATCACGTCGTACCACCAAATCCTGTTCTGTATTTTTATGTATATACATTAAGACGTTTGTAATTCTACGTGGATGTATTTGAATACGGATATATATCGAATTATATGTATATGGCAGTAGGAACGACCAGGCGGGCCGTTCTCAGATGCAAATGTCTTCTGATTACCCAACGACGAACGGACAGCTCTTTGTATTTACGATTTTATGTAAATTGACTTCCGCGCCCTGGCCCTCCTCGCGCGCGACCGCTCCTTTTATACAGGAAATCCTCGATGACGACGACGACAACGACGCGCCGACGACGACGACGACGTTGAAGAAGAAACCTTTACATCCTCGATTCCCTGTGTCTCGCGCTGTCACTCTCTGACCGTTCAGAGGTTGAGGTTTTTTAATTTTTTGGTAATTGAAATCCGTTTTCATTGCGCTAATAGAGTCCTGAGAGGGAGAATAAATAATAATTTTTTACTCGACGATATTAACATTTTTATCGTAGACCATTTCTACGAAATTTCATAAAAAAAAAGGGTGACCCGCGACACGTCAGATTCCTGGAATCATTATTGCCTCGCGTTCGATAAAAATATACGTACTTCGTGCACATATACTTTTAATGTCGTTTTAAGTTCATCGCCATATCGAAACTCGAGGATTTTGTAAATTAGAAATACTTTTTCACTTATTTCAAATCGAAAACTCGGAGAATATTCATGAAAATTATATTCCACAATATTTCCTGGTGCATCGGGACAACTCGCTGTCTTCCATCCGAAAAATCAGTCTGCGCTCGATATATAGATATACGATATGATATTCCCCGTCCATACATTCGACCAGAAAATCTTGAATAAGGTTCCCTTTTCAAAGGCAACGAGATATTTGAGCAGATACGCGAGATCTGCTGAAGAAAAACAGTTATGCTTTCGCTTCCCTTGTCCATTTTTTTTAACCTCGAGACTAACCTATGTAAATCAGGCCACACGAGTCTTAATTGATGAAATATTCAAATCATCATCGAACACAACACAACCTAGTCTCTCACTCTCTCGCTCTCTCCCTCCGCTTCGAAGATGGTTCTCAGGCTTTCGTAGCAGAAGGAAAAATAAGTCGATTCCTCGAGGGAAGGAAATTCTAATGATAATCGGGAGACGGATTCTCCTTCTCAGTCTTCACGACACGATATTCATGAACGCTGTACACAATCGTTATATTATACGCATAATAGACTTTAGACCTTCAAGACGACTTGTGACACGTTTGTTCAAAGGTAACCAGAGATCTGATGCGCATCGGCCGCCATCGATAATCTTCATTTTCAAAAGGTTCCCTTCGAAATCCATAGTAGCGATGAATGATTTGAATTATCACGTTATTGCGGTTGAATAGACTCGACCGGGTTCTCGGGGCCACGCGAGACCTTGAATACAAAAATGCCTCGAGTTATTCCGGTTTTTGTCAAATATTGACAATTTTCATTATCATTTTGTTTCTAATGTTATCTTACTCACACACCACTGTTCTGTTGGACCGGAAATCTTTCGATAACGGTGTAACAAACGCGTCCATCCGGGCTAAATCGTAGTGGAAACGAAACGTCAGATTCCCACTAATCCGGAGAAGCAAAATCGATAAAGCTCAAGAGTCATTCCTCAAAAAATTGTATCGTTGATGCGAAAAATCGTGTTATTGAACAGTGAAATCATGAAAATCGAACATGGCGGTCCATTTGCCCCAGTAGCGTGCACCTGAGGTTAATGACCTGCTTGGTTGAATACACGAGTGTAGCAAAACTGTGATAATTGAACTTCCGGTCGTCTTGTTTTATGAGACGACTCGCCTTCTCAATTTTTGTAAGCAAAAACGAAACCGTTAGGTGTTTTTAAAATTTAGAGATTGGGCGCACAAGACATGGCCGTCTGCACGTTACAAAAGATACTCGACTTCTAAATTCTGAGAAGAGGAACATTCTTTTGGATGATGACCAACCAAATCATAAAAGTTTTTTGTATTAGCTGAATAAAATAAATTATTGTAGCTGAATGAATTTTCCCGCAAAGAAACCTGAAGGCTATTTTCTTTTTTTCTTCTTCTTACTTTTGCACTCTTGTTTCCCGCTAAAAAGCGTGTACAAGGGATTAAAAGTAGTAAAACTTATCTTTGCTTACTTCGTGCAAACGTCGACAAGAGCAGTGATGCCATATCCATATTACGTCTCGAGAATCTAGCACGATGTCCGATCCGGATCACGCACGCTCCGCTGTATGCATTCATGCATACTTAGGAACGTTGCTATTAAACAAAAGGTCGTAACTCACGAATTAAAATACATCAATTTTGATGCGAGTTGTGCCTCTCTTCTCTCGTAACTTCTACGTACTCTCGAATGTATATACAAATGCTTGGAGTCGAGCAAGGAGGAGACGTGTTCGTAATGCGCGTGTCGGTGTGCGCTTGTCTGTTCGTTTCGTATATCCGTCCGCGTTTGTCCATTCGCTCGTCCCTCTCGTAGTCGCACTCATGGCATTATGTATAAGGCACATTCCATAATGCTAACGTATATAACGTGCATGAAATCGATATCCATGTGCTATAGTTTGTAACCCACATAGTCTCCTTTTTGCGAACGAGAGGAAGTGTGTGGGAGACGGAGCAGCACGAGAACAGCAAGATTCCGCACACAACTTCCGCGGCAATCAATTCGAAAATCTTAATTCTTATTAATTATGAACTTTACTCAGCAGTTCCGTTCGTATGTTATTCATGCAGGACGAAATAAAAAAAAGGCATTTTATTTAATTAACATTTATCCAATCAACAAAATTTCGCGATTGGACTGAAAACAAAATTTTGTTGGAAAAGATGGATATTTTGTTCGACACGTTCGACTAAACGTTTTTTTGAATAATCTCAAAAATTGTGTCATTGCAGCAAAAAATCTTGTGGAAGTCTCTTCGGAAGCAAATTTTAGTCGTTCTAATCGTAAATTTCGCTGAAAATTCCGTTAGAAACCAAATCTACTGCTAAAATAAGGAAAATTCGGAAATTATTCAAAAATATTTAGTTCATCGTGTTGAACAAAATATCGACGATTTTTAACAAAATTTCATTTATACTGTAGCAAATTTCACGCTTTCATGATAACGCGTGTACAGGATTTAATGTGGAATCTTCTATGGACGTATTAATGTGCGTTTGAAGAAACTTATGGTCTAAATAAACAGTGATTAATACGTAAATTTATGAAAACATTTATTTTCTCATTGTGGTTTAATTTTTTTACGGTCCAAAGTTTAATTACGATCGATTCATTCGATTCTCAACGCGTCTAATTGTCGACCGTGTGCCGCTGCGTATAATTCTCGAGGCTGCCGATACGAGTTTTTACTCGGGTTCTTCGCCAATCCGGTCGTCCTGCTAATTTTAGCTCGACCGTGACATCCCACCGGCGCTTTACTGTTCTCTTTCTTCCCCCTCTCAAGACGGAAAGATAGAAAGAGAGCCAGAGGGAGAGAATAGCGGTCGCGAGTGCACCCGCGCTTACGATTGTCTTTTCTTCCACTGCACAGGTGTTCGACCGTTCGAGCTGTTCAAGCATTCGGTATAACACACACGTTGCAACTTTGCAAGTTTTATCATGATTGTTTGATTTAAAACATTTTATTCTCAAACGTTTAATCTCATTCGATCGAAATCATCAAATAATTCTTCTCTACTAAACACTCTCGGTCGGCACCTGACTGGGTGATAATTGTTTTGGCCCAATATTAAAAAACTGACACGCGATTTTTCGAGCTTGTGTCTATCGTATTCGAGCTATTCGAGAAAACATCAATGAGTCCGTCGCGCTTGCTCGATTTTCCATTTCAGCAAACAGTTCTTCCCTCCCAACGACGAGATCCGTCTCTAGATGGTACCGGTGATCGTGAAAGCAACGAGAAAGTCATGTACCATCAATGCACAGCTCCAATTACGAATTGGAGTGATACTCATTCCCCTATATGTGTATCGCATATATAGAAAGATATACAATTATTTTATATCTGGCAATTGAACATAAACGCATTGAAGTAACACACTGCTTTCATGGACGATAGATTAGGGCAAAAGACGTTTTTTTATCACAACTTTCGAAGAAAGTTCCAGGATCGAAAGATGTTGCAACGAGAACCTTTTCTTTTCCTAGGATCTTGGAATTTGCGACATTGAAACACACAACAGCAACACACAATTGGTTCCCAAAAAACTTCGTTTGACATCTGAGCTCTGCATACGTTCCAACGATGCAAACATCCAAAGCAGATCTTTCGACAGAAATTAATTTTCTCCGAAAAAAAAAAAAAACCTTCAATTTCGACCGTTGAAGAATACTTCGATCTCATTTTTGAAATTCATTTTCTCCGATCGGATTTACTAAACTAAAAATCAAACGGAGATAACTATGAAATTTCGATCTGTGTGGCATGTTTTTTTCCCTACATCCATGATAAAAAATGGAGATTTCTAATGCTCTGATCCGCTTTTAGTTTGACGGAGGAAAGAGCTTTTTATTTTTGCTTCAAGAGTCAAGTCCATCAGATGCTTTTCTCATTGGAAGTATATTTTGCCTCGCGTAATATGTACATTACACACAAACTTATGAACATATGTATACGTGCTACGAAGTTCTTATATTAGCTGTACTTTTAGTTTCTCCACATCCTCTTCGCGGAACTATCAATTCTTCCCTTCTGGAACTCATAACTATATGTACTCGATCGAGTCGGATAAACAGAGCACGCATATATTCGAAAATAGTAACTCTCTCGAACTGCGTCGTGTCTTATTCTTTCCTCGTCTCTCCCTTTCTCCTGTAATTCTCAAGCGTTCGTCAAGGCGAGCTATAACAGCACACTTCGATATTTTATTAGTCATATTACGGCTCGTCGAGAAGCGCCTTATTCCTCGCTCAGGGACCAACGTTTCTCGTCTCTGATGTGGACAACTTTTGCAACCATTTCGCTTGTGTATTCATATGCTACATGTATAGCGTATATAAAGATGCCAGTGTGTGTGGGAATGTGTGTAGAACGTATCTGCTCATTCACACATACATATTTACGCGTGCGAAGCAGAAATCTTGACTGCGGATATTTCTTCCGTCACGTTCGTTCCACGAACGTTCTCTCTCGCCTTTCTCATCTCTCGTCTCACCCTCCGACATATATTTGTACGAGAAACTTGCGTGCTTTACATTTGCAAATAATCGTTTTGCTGAATCTTATAGCATCTCATAACCGAGATTCTACGGAGCTACAGTCCTTGGGTAATCGAGTGTACGCAGTGAAAAATTGTTTGCGATACGTTCGAAAAAGTGGCGCTAATTAATCTTAATGAGAAATATCAAGTTACTTGAATTATTTTCATTTCATTGAGCGCAGGTAGAACGTACTTCATTCATGTTATTATTCCTCGGAGATACGAGAGCTTTTCACCCTCTGCTACTATGTAATTCCATATAATCAAGTTGTAATTAATTTTAGTTTATTTTCAAATTTATATTTCATGGTTGAATTTCTTTCTTACGATTCAGTACCAATTTGCCAATTTGCGAACTTATTCTACTAATGATAACACTGTTTGAAATACAGTTTTGGGACTGATCAGCTTAAGGCTCGGAGCCTTTCGAACCCTCAAATGCGTTAATCGATCTTTATGATCTTTTTAGAGGATGAAGACCGTGAATATTTCTTCAGGGTCACAGTTACTTTTCATTAAAAAATTTTAGTATCCAAAACGATTTTTGTAGCTTTCAAAAAACAAGCTAGTTGAATGAACACTCTAGGACTTTGCAGGTTTATCTGATAGCGGGCTCATCAAATTGCTGTAAATTTCGAAAACGAACATTTTCTACTTTCGACTCGTCCGATGAAAATAAAAAAGTTTGAGCTCTTTTGCACGTGCGCTCGAACTTCTATATTTCGAAGATTATTATTTTGCTTCCGAAATACTTGATTGTCGAATATCCAAGGAGCGTTGGGATGGCTGATCCTTATACGCTTAATTAAGGATATCGACGGTATTATTTCTAGAGTACGATTACTTCAATGCCACTTCGGCGCAACGCTTGCGCTCTCGCGTGCATGCCATTCTCTCGCGAGCAGAATAAGCGAGGGAGGGAACTGAAGCGCGATACTGTTCGGAGATATTTAACGTTAAGGCAGTTTATAGCGTTGAGAAGAGCGCATTGCAACCTTGCAGCGACATCAGCAACGTGCATTCTCTCTTATATCCATATACGCTCGAATATACATATGTATATGAAGAAGTATGTACTGTACACATATTTATAAACAACTGTGTACACACACAGATAGCAATAGGCATATATACTATTCGTTCGCTGCCGTATGAGCTCGAGCATGTACGCTATCACACTTCGAGCTCCTGCAAAATGAGGCTCGTGTGTGTCCTCACACCATGGCAGAACTCTCGCGCATCTCTGCAACAAAAACAGACTCCATGCTGATCCAGTGGCATCTGCGCGTTGCATGCTAACCAAGAGGCCTTAAATAACGCTTGTATTATAATCGAGAGAGTTATAAATGCGTTGAAACAGCCCACGCCACTTTGCCTACATTTTCTACATCACATACACACACGTAAATATTTTCAATGCTCGCTCACAAAGCACGTGTGTATGACTTAGATATGCTTACAGATATGCTCGCGTATTTAGTGCAGTTCTTCGCACCAATTGCTCGCGCGATATCTCCAGAGCTAATGTGAGAATATCTTTTTCTTTCGGCTCCTTCGACAACGAAATAATATCTTATCATTCGTGGGTCCTTATTTCGGTCTATTAATCATTCTCCTCGCCGTACAATCGTCGACGAATTTCTATAGCAAGTTTTCCTCATACACTTTTCTCGAATAAACGAATTTGATTGAAATTTTTGAAGAACTTTGGAATTTTTCAAAGTTTCGTTGCACGAGGAACGACTTTGGAATTGGTAACGTATACGTAGAGAAAGACCAATGAGTTTTAGTTGTCGATTGCTGATATTCAACGAGATACACACCGTTCGAACGTTCTCGAATTTGAATTATTCACGCTTTTTTTTTTCCAACACGACAGTGTGACGAATTTTACGTCAATAAAATGTTCGACGAGTCTTTGGGTCTGCCAGAAAATATGTTGGAATTCTATTTCAGTGGAAATCTTGGCGACCACTTAACAAATTTAAAGCTGTATTAAATTTCGTGTCCCCCGTTCGTTGCGATGAGTTTACGTATGGATAAGACCAGAAGATAAAAATTTTCAGGTCACCGGAAGTCGCCAGTGTATAAGAACAAGCGTATCAACTAAGGCCTTCACTTTTTGTATATCGGATGTATGTATATAAATACATATACTTTTTCACTGGTTTTACGTCGGATAGAGAGAAAGAGATGGGGAAAGGGAGAGAGAGAGATATAGAGCGCGTGGAAAGAAAGACCATAACGAAGTAGAAAACGACTCTATTACTAGCTCGTGGTCGAATTTCGATTCTAAATGCACTTCACTTATTATTTTTCGACGATTGGAGTACGAGTCCGTCGATTTTATTACTGACTAGTTTGGTGACATCGGAGTGAAAAAATATAGGCAACTTGTTTACTATTTATATGCACTGGAGTTTATGACATTTAAAAAATTCGTTGCTTTGGTCAAAGCGCTGCGGGTTCTCGTGATAGCCATTTCCGTTCCAATTGAGAATCAGGGATTCAACTAATGCATACAAGACCCAGTTTTAACGACGCTTTACGAGCTAATCATTTTTTCAGCTGCGAGACTAGTTGATTGTTCTCTCTCTCTCTCTCTCTCTCTCTCTTTTCTTCTTGCTTGAATGTTCTGTTTATTTTACTCTTGGAAACAGAGACACATTGTTTTCTTCATCGTACTCGTTGGCCATCGTGAGTCTCTTGACAGTCCCAAACGCGAACCAGCAGCAAAAGACTCTCTTTTTTTTGAGCAACGTAGTAGAGAATTACGTTGCATCTCGATTACCTTTGCAAACGAAACATAATACTCCAGTCTTCGCTACTTACGTCCTTACCGGGAGGCGAAGAACGAGACGCACACGTCTACGACGAGGGCTTGGCAAAACGCTCTCGGGCATTGCAGCAAAGATATATACGGGCGAACTATCTCTATAGCACAGCGGTTTATGCACTTCGTGAAAAACGAGAGGTGCGTACGTGTACTAGAACACATATATGACTAGAAGAAAAATAACAACCAGTGAGAGGCCATGACAAAAAGAATCAAAAGGTAGAAGCTTCTCCCTCCAAGATACTCCAGCATTATTCGCAGCCATGTTTTTTTCAAACTCTTGTTACAAACTTTGTCACCGAGAGACGAAACACTCTCATACTCACAACGATAACGATCATTGTAAAAGAAAAATGTTGAACAAATTATGACGAACTGAGAAATCTCTGAAATGGGAATTCAATAAAAACAATTCGATCAAATCCAGGGCGATAACGAAAAAGTATTCTCAAAATCATAGGTCGGCCCATATTCAGGAAGCTCCAACTACTTAATACACTGAAAAGAAAATTTTGTTGGAAAAGATCGATATTTTGTTGGATACGTTCGACTAAACTTTTTTTTGAAAAATCACAAAAATTTTGTCGAAAAGCAAATGTTTGTCATTCCAATCGTAAACTTTGTTGACAGTTCCGTTAGAAATCAAAAATATTGTCAAAATTACGAAAATTTTAAAATTATCCAAAAATATTTAGTTCACCGTGTTCAACAAAATATCGAAGATTTTTGACAAAATTTTATTTTCAGTGCATTATGCAACTGCCACAAGACATAATTCCCCAAAAATTTACTACGTTATTATTTTCGGTATACGCATTCGTACAAAGTAAGTTATAATTTTGTCCTCGTACGGTTTCGTCGTATTTTCCTTTCGCTGCTGACGCAGTAGAGAAAATTTGTGTCTCGTTGGAGAAGGAAGGATATAGAGAAATGGAAGTCGTAAGCAAGTTGACAGCTGATATAATGTCTCGTTATACTCGTGAAATAAGTCTTGCACAGGCGAATAGCCATAATGTTCCGTAACATGGAATTATATCTTCGTGATTTAAATAAATAATCTAACACCTACGATTACATTGTTGACAACGATAATTGAGAGTGATTTTTGGTGGTGAACGTCGAGATGCTCTCATTGATATCGTCAATGTTTTTTTTTTTATCTTTGCTTCTACGTTGTTGAGAATCATACAATAATAAGTTTCTTCGAATTTTTGCATACGTGCTGATCCTCTTTGTGGGGTTATCAGCCCATAAAGCTGGGTTCGAGCGTCCATCTCCTTTGAAAGAGCTCCAGTTGTATCGTCACTTCATATTCATCGTGGTATGGACATATGCATATGCTACGAATGACACTTATGCAGTGTAACGACGTCAAACGCTCGCTGCAGCTCCGGAGACGTAATGAACTCGTGGACATTTATCCTCCTTTTGCTAAAGCGAATGTGCCTAAGTATAAAATCTATGTACTGCGTGCATATATACTTAGACGAGGTTTGCTGTTGATTCGTGTATTTCGCGAGCGCTAGCTACATAAATAATTCTCGAAATAATTGCAGTGCTCTTTAGCTGAAGAATGAGTTCGTGAAACACAATTTTCGATTCAGCAACATATGGTTTTTTTTTTTTTTTTATTTATGACGGTCAACGAAAGTGTATTTCCCTTTTCAAGGCTAAGGACGAGTCAGCCATTTCCCTGGTGGGAAATCAAGCTTCTTTTTATTTCGATCGGTTGAACCGTGTTTAAGAAATTCCACTTCTGAACGTTTTGGAAAGATTTGAGTGACTATGATGCCGAAAAATCCCATTGCAGTTTGAGAACCTGTGGAAGTGTTCTATGATTTTTTCGATTGCGAATCATAAAATTGAGTTATTCTGTAGAGATTCGTTGAGCCGCAGTGTGAGATGGGAATAGCGAGAGAATATGAAGACTTTGCATCATGGAGATTAAGGAAGTTGAGAGGGGTGGATTAAACCCTAGAAAGCTTCGGATCGGTCTTCGAGCCTCATATCTGGCTTCTGTCTAGAGTTTACGACGCCGTATTCCTCTTAGACTCTTGAAAACTTTCTTCCATCGATATTGTTGCTATTTTTGGTCAGAAAACGTGATTCTGAGCGAGAAACTCAATCATGGAAATGAATTGAATTAAATTCATTTCCCTGCCATGAATTGTCTTGTATAGCTCGTTCCACCGTTGATCGATTCTTGGTAGGACGCGTACACGACAAGGCGTTATAGTAGATACCCTCACACCGTAGTGAGTGCTCCCGCATGGTTCTCCAGGCACGCACTTTTGTGTTCAGTGTCTGAAAGATATGCGCATTGGTCGGCTGTAGAATTGGGAAAATGGAAAAGGAAATGAAGCGACAGAATGTAAACGTTCCCCCTGCTTCTTGTTCGTATGGTGAAACGTTCTCTTTAGATTGTTCGGAGGGTCAAAAAAAGGGGACGAAGGTTCGATGATGTTGGGCTGTCTCGTTGTCGACAAGAGACCAGTGCCTATCGTGTCTTATCCTGCGCGTGCAAAGCGTACCGCCCTTTTGCCATAGTCTGCTGCTGAGATCGATCGTGGCGGTGGCGGCGACGGCAGCGGTGGAGGCGAGACTCCCTGCTCCTGTTCATCACTTATTTACGCCTTCATTACTGTAAACAATGCATCTCTCTCTTCCTCCGTGCTTCTCCGTCGCGCTTTCTCCTTCTTTCTCCAGCCCCTGGAGGTCTCTTTTATGCATGGCCTGAGTTTCAGGTTTCGCGTCTTTATTCAACCCTCTATATACATCTACTTTTCACAACGACAAGTAGGCGCCCAGACCATAGCCCTTTGCTTCGACTGCTGCATGGTCTAATACGTACTCTCATAAACGCGTCTCGTTTAGCCAGAACGCGCGGCAACGAGAAAGATAGCAATATCGCTCCTGTTTCCAAATGATTTTCACATATTCGTTGTTCCGTCGTCATGTGGAATTTTTCATTGTGCTTTACAGCGGTAAGAATACTTTTTCTTCTTCAGGATTCACGTTTTCATTGCGTTACGAAATTTCTTTATCATTCTCGAAGGATACCATATCCTTGGCCTTAAATTGTAATTAATCGATAGCCACGCGTCTGGCTCGTGGCTGACGAAACTGAGACGGGCCTACGACATCCCGGCAGCGTCACATGTAGACACGACAAAGCACGGTGCGGTACAGCGAAGGTGAAGCCTGTAGTATGAATACATAGATATATATGGAGGTAGGTAACGTTTTCAATTAAAACGCTGACATCGCCGCATTGCAGCATTCGTTGGCGTTATGTGCAACGTCTCGACATTCCCCGAGCTCGCTCGCAAGAGAGAAAGAGAGCGCGTATCCCAATACGCTTGTTCCCTACCTCCGGACTTCTCTGGCAGTCTGTCTCGGTTGTACTTACTCGCCATTTCCCCTACGCGCATTACAGTACATCCCTATATCCTTTTTCGTTCTCCATTTACTACGCTTTGTCGCACGCTTTCCCCTTACCGCCCATTCACTCATCCTCTCTTGTTACTCCCATCGTCGTCCCTTTTCTCCCTTGTCTGCGGTGCACTCCCTTAGACTGACATTGCATAAAACTATATACTTTTCTGTACCTCGTGCTGCGACGTCCCTTCGTTACTACCCTCGTTGTTAACGACCAGTTTATAAAGACTGCACGCATCCAACAGGGAAATCGATCGTTCCATCCGCCAATCGGTCACTACATTTTAAAATCAAATTTCGCGTTGAATCATAGAAAAATCTCAACTACTCAGAATTCATCTGTAAACCGTAGATTAGAATCGTCGGACGACAAACAAGGATACACTTCGCTAAGGGACGTCGTGCAGTCATATTTTTTCGTAGGCAATTAAAAATATGAACTTTACACTTTCGTACATAAACGCGTCTACATGTGCGTACGTACGTTGTCATTAAGCAGAGATACGACTCGTTCACTCCTGTTGTCCGGAACCGGAAGTGGTTAGGCCTCTGCTTCCGTTCTCGCGAATGTCTTTCATGCGCGACCCCCCGAGAAACGTGTGTACGAACCCGGTCATGGGTACTCGTAACGCTATCACTTTTGGTTTTTCAAGTATTCGCCCATTAAAGTGTAATTCTGTGATTTCTAACTGCGATCGCCGGAAGAATAGCGCCAGAAAATCTGCAACATTCCCTGAGGAATAATTAGGGGTTAAAAGTTATTCATACGCGATTTTTTCTCGCCCAAATCGTGATCATTTCGTTATCGCGGTCCTTTTCTTCCTCTTAGAACTTGAAGCGGCAGATCTCGGTTCGTTGATCTCTTGTTATGGTGTATATCCAGACGGAAGTGCAGAGAACATAACGAAAGAGGAGGAGAGAACGCGAGAGAGAGGAGAGAGTCTCCTCCTCCCGCTTTTCCTTACGGTGTGTATTATTATACATTACCGCGTTGCTAACGCATCGCTGCATCGCAAAGTTGCACGTTGCACTGTCATTGATTATTTCCCTCTTGCCTTCTGGCAACGAAGCACTACCCAGGGGTACCCTTTGCATATACGATTACACATCTTCTCAAAATAATGAAAATTCTTACCAACAAATGGCGAAAAATCCATTGCCCAGCATCCAAATCATTTTCCAGGAGATGCGATTGCATTCTAAAAAGGTTCGCCGGTAGTTTCATGTCCTAATACCGCGGTATGCTCTTTCCAGTGCCAGTACCGTGACGTACACGTACCAGAATAGTAACACATGACCACAGGCTATGTGTCACGAGGCCGTGAAGTCACAGTCACAGTTCTGGAGGGACCCACCTTATATGATATGTATATTCAACAAGAGAGACTGAGGAGAGCACCCAGAGTCTTTTGTTCTTCGTGTGTGCTTTATGCAAATCATCGCCGCGTCGGATAAAATGTAGCAACGAATTAGGTTACGGACGTTCCCTGTCCTGGAAACGATTATTTTTCAGACATAATGTCTAATAATATCTACCAATGAAATACCGTCCTCTCTGACAGTCGTAACTTAAAAAAAAAAAACGCCCAATCCAGCGTTATGTCCATAATATTTCATCGATTGAGGCACATACTCTTGTTTACGTTTGTTTTGCAGCCTGTATACGTATTCGCCAAGCCCATTCACTTCGGTAGATTAAATTCACTCTATCTGTATATGTATAATTTTTCGATCCAGCTGGAAATTGAAATTCTGATCACGCAAAAGCATCGGTAGTATAAACCTCGGTATAAACAGTAACCGTTATAACTGAGAGTATCGTGAAGAGTGGGAGCACTCATCCACCACAAATACAAACATGCTAGTAGGATTATTCAAACGCGATTTCTGATTCATAGACAAAAGGTATATATCGAAGCTGATAGGTCGATGCTTCCTACTGATATACAACCTGCTACATCTACCTGGTTACGCTTTATATTATACGTATCAACGTTTTGTACGAATAATCCAACTACGTACTATTTTCGTATAATCGTAAATCGACGTATTAATTCTCGCTATTTGCCTACGAGCATTAAAGCATATCGATATAAACTTGGCTTTGATGTACATCGTGGGTTTCACGTGTTTGTGACAGACAAATCGTCTCCAGTTACGAACATTTACGTTCATGACAAACGATATAACTCTCTTTGTGCTATTCGCGTGTTTCATTCGGTCTGAAATGATGAAATGCTACGCTTTGTGGTAAACTGCTATACTTTTTCGTGTAGATTTCGAGAAATCAGACTCAAATCCATGATGTCGAATGGACTCGTTGAAAACTCAGCTGCATATTTATATTCACGTTCTTTATGGCTCAATCTTTTGACGTTTACCACCTGAGTCACTTTAAGTGAATTGGTAATTCGACCATCACTTTGTATTACTTTGAAAAAAAAGCAAAAAAAAAAAAAAATATCTACACGACGAGGACAACGAGGGCCAATAACGTCAAGATGGGTGAGTCGATTTCTTTGGGACCATCGTGTTCGCGAGTTCGACGCGAAATGGGGTTGGACACGCCACGTCTGCATGGATATAGTATACGCGTTCTGTACTCTCGCGCAGAGAACGCGGTGAAAAGAGGATTGAGAGGGGATGAGAGAGAAGGAAAGGGGTAAGCGAGAAAGATCGAAAGCAGCAGAGGTTGTCGCGCGCGGTGATGGTTGGAGAAGCGTAGAGATAAGTTATCACTATACATAACACGAGTAAAGGAGAGAGTGTGAGAAAGAACGATGGTACGGTGGAATGGAGGAAACCCAGAGGACGTGTAGGGCACCTCAACGCTTCGCTAATGCAACGTGACGCGATACCCACGCGGCAACGACCATATCTCGGCTCTCTTTCTCACCCATCGTCTCTGAACCTTCATCATAGAAAAGTCCTTGCCTTGCTCTCGATCTCTCTAGGGCTCTCGCGGACACCCTGGAAGATGAGGAAAAATCCAACATCCAGAGAGAAACAAAACCAACTATATAGAGCTCCAGAGAGAAGGGTGAGACAATCTCCAACCGAGATGGCCGGAAAATTTCAACCAATATATACGGAGAAATGAAAAGACCAGTGGAAATTCACCTCGTGTGTCCCGATAACCGAGACGACGATGACGACGACGACGATAACGTGTTATCCAACCAAGCTCGCTTCTTGCAACTCCTCACCTCGTTTTTCGTCACTCTTTTCAAAAAGCTTTTTCCTGCTTCTTCTTCCACCACAATTATATTTGTACAAAAATCCCTTTCATTAAGGAGTGTAGCTGTAAAGTTGATCTAATTTACACTGCACCAGATTTATTAGCTCGCCAACGGGTTTTGCTTCATATCCCTTGCTAAATGCGAATCATCCATCGGATGGTCTTCTCTTCGCTCTTTGTTTTTCTACAGCTTCCCCTCACCAGATTAACCTTTTTTCATCGCCTAAAGATGATCTTACCAAGTTGTATTTGAGCTAAAATTGTGTTTTTTCAAAAAATAAACGTAGAAAATCGCGTGGGTACTATAGAGAAAGGAGAATCTGCAGTGCGAAGAGTGTTAAGGTGGAGCTGTCGGTATAGGTATTTGAAAAGGTGCGATCATGGCGGGAGGTATTGACTTTCCTGAAGGGGGTTGCGCGCGGTCCTTCGTCTATCCTTCTCCCTCAAGTTCTCACCCCTCTCATCCTCGATCCATCTCTCTCTTGCTGGTGAATCTCGTCGGGTAGCGTGATGATGAGATCTCTAGAGGGGTGCGCTCACAGGCGCCTACTCTGTCGTATTCCGGTGCTCTACGAGAGAGTTCCATCGGTAGATGAGATGGAACTACAGAGAACGTGGTCTCCTTGAATAGACATATGTATATCGTACAGGATATATGTGGTGGGTGCCTATGTCGGCGTAGGACGTTCCTGCGGTCTCATGTGCGTCAAACCTCTATCGCCAAGCGTCGCCCTGACGTCGAGGATAGCTTTCTCTCTTTCCTCTTTCTCACATCGCCCCCGCCAATGAGGGGTGAATTGCCGTATAACTGACGAGAAGAACGGTAGGGTAAAAAGCTGGGAGCAGGGAAGCAATGCGTCGGTGTGCTGCTGTGGGTAGGCTCAATCTGAGTGTCTTGCGTATGTGACTGAAATTTCGAAAAGCTTTCTACCAAGACCCGCAGCAGGTTCTACGAAGTCTTTCTACTCTTCTCGCACAAGCTTTTTTCTTTACCGAGCTCCTTTCCACAAATCTGAGCGAACCAAAAATCCGTTACTCCGATGACACTTTTTTTGGCAAAAGCAAATTCAATGACTCATACGCGAAGCATGACCTACATTTAGATTCTGGCATACGCGAAGAGCGAATATGCTCGTCCATGACGTTTCCCACAGTTTCCTTGAGTCTTGGTGGTTCCTTTGGCTTAGGCAGCAACGATAAAGATGAAAAAAACACTGGAAAGTCATTGCAGGTTGTTATCCTTGAGAAATTCGATTATCATCGCGATTAAACGGAGCAATAATCGTTTTTGAGTTTTTAAAAGGATTGGAATATCATTTTTTCAATATTTAACACAGTCAAGATGCATCGCTCCGACAGTCATGATTGTGTATCGACGTAGGTACGTTCAGTCAACGGGACACACTCTCGATTCTCATCTCGGTTGAGGAGACGGGCAAGCGTCACCGACTAAAAGCGACCCATAAACTCCATTAGTTTACTCGTGGCGCGATAGGTCTATGTCATGGTGCGGTACACGTATATATACACATTCGAGAGAATAACATATCCCTCTGTGGTATCTGGCTCTCTAGTTGGCAATGGCGTCGAGAACCCGGCGACCCCGGAGGCGCGAGAAGAGCCATCGAACTTCCGCATTCTCCCCGTTTGCCGATCTCCCTCTCGCTCTTTCTCTCTATATTGCTCGGTTGGAGAGTTAACGCGCGTGTATGACTATAGCTTCTTGTAATACTTCGTTCCCATTGCCTCTCCTCCCTTCTAGGAATATATTCTACTAATGGTTCATATGTATTTTGTCCTTTTGTGTGTGTCAGCGTGTCTGTGTAAATGTGTAATATACATAAATGCGCATCTTTCACTCGAAAGTCTTCAATCTCCGCTGCTGCTGGTTTATACTTTATCAGTTTTGTGCTGCGCACCGTCGCAGAAGGAAAAAAAAAAGAAAAATATTCCTTGAAGGAAGATGAGTATAAGGAAAAGACTTACTCGTGAGCGCTTGGCAACGCCTGTGCGCTGTTAAAACCTAAGGAACGCCAAACGAACTTGATGCAGTATGAAGGCTGCAACGACGCTATTTAGCTTCGGGGTAGGCAGTGGTAACGGTCGGTTCGTCGGTTCATAGTCAGACGAGTCTCAGTAAAGATTTTGTGTTAAGAGAAAGAGAGAGAGAGAGAGAGAAGGAAAGAGGGGTTGAGAGGTGAAGGGAGAAAGAGCAAAAGAGTAATTTCGTTCGCGCGTGCGGTAGTGATTCGCTCTTGGTGAGGCCGAGGCGAAGAGTTTCGTCTCTCTCTCTCTCTCTCTCTCTCTCTCTCTCTCTCTCTCTCTCTCTCTCTCTCTCTCTCTCTCTCTCTCTCTCTCTCTCTCTCTCTCTCTCTCTCTCTCTCTCATTCTCTTGTCTCTTTTGCTCCGCTCGTCTCTCGCTGTCTATCTCATACACAGATCTCTGCAAGCTGCAGAAGCACCAACGAGACAGACCGCGCTATGCTTATAAAGTAACGTACAGCCGCCCGTGATCAATGCCGCGGCAGAGCGTTAATTAATTAACATTCCCTCGCCCATGGAACTCTCCCTCTCTCTGTCTCTCTTTCTGGAGTTTAACTCTCGAGCGCGCCCATCAGGACACGCCTACGAGAAGAAGCCTCGTGACTTTAGTGGCTCCACTGCGATCATTATATGTATATCGCGCCAGAGCTTTTCTTTTCCGCTGGATATATTTCCGTCTCTGTCCATCGCTCGCTACTTTTTTCGTTTGCCACACGTACAACGAGAGACCTGCGAAAAGTCCCATCATGGAAATATAACGCATTTATCGTGCTGCTAAACGCTTTTTCCTGCCCCACAGCCGATTTGAATCATCTCCACGATTAACTCATACTGTCTGGAATTTTCAATCCACCACTCGATGCAGATTCAGTTGATTTTATTTAATCTCCTGTAAAGCATGTCTGTGTCGAAATAACCAGTGCTGCAATAAATCAAGAATTTTACATATCAACATGCAGTTGTCTCCCTGGAACAGATGGATATTTCATGGGCTGCAGATTAAACTAGAATCATTTACATCGGTATTCAAATTCTCCATGTCCCTTCCACCGCAGTTTTTTCCATCGATACCTTGCGTTTAGTGTAATAATCGTGTCTGCAATGTGCGTTGCAACAGAGCGATATGAATTTTGTGCTGTTATTCATTCGGATGTTGAATAAACTTCCATTGCAGAGTTCAGTGCGATGTAAATTTAGCGCATCTCATTAATCGGCCCTGCTGATCCTTCTCGTTTTTTCTCTTGATGTTATCCATGGCTGTGCAGATTACTGGATCGATCGCGCTCCACTGCATCGATTCAAAGTCGAAAAAACCAACGCTCTAGGTGATTGGAGGTCATTGGGGGAGAGAAAGAAAGAGAGAGAGACAGAGAGAGAGAGAGAGTGAGGAGGGAAGGGGGCTGAGTCAGAAGAGAGAGAAGCACTATTTACTCTGGACGTAGCAGCCTCTCCTCCGACAACAATTTTACCGAGCAATTCCTTTTTGCACCGACCGATATAGGTCTCTCTCACCCACTAGTGGCTCACCTACCTTCCTCCATCCCCTTCACTGCTTCTCGTCTCGCTCTTTGCCTCCCAGTCATTCGCTCTCTCTTTCTGCTCCCGTACACTTCCGACTATACGTCCTCTTTCCCGCCGCACCCACGGGTAAGATTAGATCGGACTATCCATCTACCACATCCGTCTCTCTCTCTCTCGTTGCCTCCATTCCTCTTCTTTTCCCCCCTTCCCCGATCCTCATTCTTTCTCTTTCCCGTGCTAGCCTCTCGGTCGATACCCACCAACTCTCGACTCCCTTAGGAGGACCATTGACCAGCAAAAGAACGCCAGGGAGGGGGTAGAAAAGTTTTCTGTATGAGGATACGACTTTTGCGGACTTTGAGTTCACATCCCGTTTCACTATTCTACGGGATATCGCTGTATTTACTTTTTACATAGCACACTACGAATGACGATTCATTCCAACTTCCAAATGGATTTTAACGCAACTTCTAGGTCATTCTTTTATCAGCATTACATTTTTAGACAAAAAAGTGTAATTCCGCCTTGTTTATGAATTTTTGTTATTCTCTAAACGACAATAATATCAATCGCATGTCATGGAAGACGTTGAAATAGACACCGTTCCAATTAAATTTTATACAATTGTGCTTCCGAAGGATTATTTGACATAATTTGTACGATTGTTAGTGACATTTTTTTTTGGAAGGTAAGATATTTCCCGTGGTCGTATTGTTGAAAGATTGAATGCAAGCGCGAGGAAGTGACGAGTAGAGCTGAAAGAGTGCGATGGTTATAGAACTGATCGATGGCGAGTGTTCTGGCAAGCACCGTGTATAGACGGCGCGTGCATTGTTCGATGAACCGTTTGTTCTGTCGTAGAGGGTGGTGGTGGTTTTACTAATTGGTGCCGAGCATCGATTACCTCCCGCGCGAACTCCCAACTGAGAGTTACTCCCGTTTGACCTCTCTCTTCCTCTGCCTCCTGCTCGCTCTGTCTTGCTCTGGCGTTTGCACCAACGCAGTCCCTTTTGCTCAGAGACTGTCCATACTGATCTAACTCTATTATAGGAATTCGTATGTGGAATTAGCGCAATGGGAAATCGACGGTCCGAATAAACAAATTTACGAAAATCACTGGAGAATTGACGACAAACGTCTGGCCAAAACTCTTGACTGTTCTCAATGAGTAACTCGATTTTAGTTGTTGGACAAACGAGTCATCTATTTTTTTTTCTATGGTGGCGAGTACAATGTAAAAATTACGTGAGATTCGTATATTTAAGAGATTGGCGGAAAGGTATATCGGCAGGTTGACCCCTGGGGCTCATAGTTTCCCAAACGTTTGACAACTATAAACATAACACAGGAAAAGAGCCTCCGAGGCAGTAAGTACAGCAAAGCTAGGTCATTCTTTGTCGATTGTCGTCGAGTCTCTTTATTCGCATCATTTTGACTCCTGCTCAGGTTCCCTGTAGGCTAGCTACGAAACTGGGGCAAGTTTGCATGTCGTGTGACGGTGGACGAACTTGAAGTGTATACCGAGTTGATAGTGGTAGTGTAAAGGTGCATGGTCCGAAAGAAGTGAAGGAGGAAGAGCGAGCAAGGGTTGCTGCTGGGTCGATGGTCCGGCATTCATAATCATGAGATTCTCGAGGCGCGCACAAGGGGTGCGGTCTTTTTTCCTTGTGTCATCCGGCTTCATCCGAGGCTGACTTTTCTTTAGGCACTATCGCTGACCAAGATGAGTAGAACCGGATCCTCATCTTACAACCAAACTAGGGGTGCTCGTGATAATAAAAATACCGAAGAGTGCACCACAAAGATGCAACCCTTCCTTGACAATCCCTAGCTGCATGCAACCCTCACCGGAAAATAACGTCAGGCTCTTCATTCGGCCCGAGTGTCATCCACCTGTACCTCTTACAAAACCCAACAGAGAAAGTAAACAAAAGCCGAACCACCAAACATGCCCTGCAGCTGAGTAATTAATACGCAATGCGAACGTGCAGAGCACGAACGTTGTTTCAGGATGAAGTTGAATCTATCCCTTTCTTCGTTTTGCAATGAGGCTGACGGAGCCGGTGCATCTTTTCCTGTTGCAGCCTCGAGGGTCGCAAAGAGGGGGCGAATGGGAGAGAGAGCGAGAAAGACGGAGAAAGAGCGATGGAGCAGGGAATGAATCAAAAGAGGCGGGCTGGGCGGTTCTCGAAATCGCATTTGATTAATGAGGGAGTTTACTGGCGCCTTGACTATTGTGTCGGCTAATTACGACAGGAGATACTCTCCGTACACTCTTCTTCGCTTCTACTCGTCTTCTCGAAGCATTTTCGATCATCCCTAAGGATATTTCGAGATGTTGAGGGCAAAAGCTTGTTCGGGTATTCCGTCAGATGAAAACATTTTCCTTAACTCTGCCAACGTTGCCCTTAGTCCTCCAACGATTCCCTCCACAAGTTTCCAGTTCCTTCAAGAATATTATGAGCCCATCAACATTTAATATTCGCAGCTACCAAGTTAATTTATACAAAAGCAATCTTCAATCATTTGAGATTTACTTTTCTCTCTTTCTCCGTACGAATCATACAAACGATGATTCAAAGTTTTCCACAATTATGACTTTCCGAACAGAGATACCATCTGCAAGCTATAACGATCGGAATATCACGCGTAAAAACACTGCATGCAAATGGTAATGCGAGTTTTGTTCAAAGGGCGTTACGAATCCACCAAATGTTCGAACCTTTTCACAGTTGCGTTAATCTCATCATAAAAAAAGCGACGATCTAGCTCCAAGTTCAAATTCCAGAACGCGCTGTCCATGGGGTCGTTGGATGAAAATTTTGAGTTTGAAAATATTTTGGTGAGTTTGATCGAAAAGAGGGAATGTTATCGAAACAATTCGCACGCTGCTCTTCGCGGACATCTTGTATATAGTTAGTGCATGGTTTGTCAAGCACCTATACGCCCGCTTGACTGCAATTTGCAGTACAGCCCTATGTAGCGACGGGGCCAACAGCACCGCTCAGTCGCTTCGACTATCCCAAATATGAATATATACATATGTACATACGACGATGCCCGCTCGTATCAGACACGTATATGCATGGGAGCAGACAGAATATACAGAGCACTAAATGCCGCTATCGGAAATCGATATCGGAGAGCCGCAGCCAACAGCAGCAGCAGCAGCAGTAGCAGCAGCAGCAGCAGAGCAACCACTCTTCGTCGCTCTCACGTTGCCTCACTCAACTTCCCTTCAACCCCTGTCTATATAGGTATCTCTCTCACTCGTTATTCCTCTCTGTTAGCACACCCTGTATATATACTTTGTGCGCGGATTTGCGTGTGCCGGAGTGAGACCAGAGCGGAGCTGATTGTGCGCGCCTATACGACCAACGATTCCCTGCCATACGTCTTCCCGCGTGCATTCACGCGTTCATATTACACATACATTCGTAACCCCCTCTCCGAGAACCCCCTCCATAAACGAAAATGGATTTTTGCGAAGATCGTGTGGATGCTTTTTTCATTCACACCGCCGCTATTCGAGTATTTCGGCAGCAGGATTGTCATTCCTCCTAAAGCGCGTTTTGCAAATGAATTTAACGGACAAAATTTCTTCCATTTCGACGGTAAATTATTATTGAATCATTTGTTTCACGTTATAGAACATTTTACAACTTATTGACCACGGAGAAAGTGTCACTGTACATTTTTTTTTCAACTGAATTACACTATTTTCTGGAATAATTTTCTTAAATGCTATTTTACTTTCTCTGAATAGTAAAAAAATTAATTTACATCATACGAAATTCCATGGATGAAAAAGACAATTCTATTTAACTTGAGTTGTGCTTGGCGTTACTGAATTATTTATATCATTCACTGGATATTGACCCGGCCTTAATAAATGAATTTTTCTGGGTATTTTCCATCCCTGCCAAAAGCAACAGATCGATGAAATCCTTGGATATCAACCAACCCGCAATCCTTGTTCGTCTTTCAAGACAATCATACAGGAATCACGTGGCTAATCTGCGTTTTATGCACACAACTGATTCGCCTGTTTGCAGTTCTTTCTTCCCCATGTGCGGATCGTCGTGGCAAGATTTGCGAGCACACAAACAAAGCCACGTTAAATGTTTAGTCAACCATCGTTTATTGATCGTCACTACTGTGCAAGCAACATTCTAACCCTCGTATATAAATACTTTTGCCGAGGGGGATGATGACGAGTCGTGAAATAGAAAGCGATGGGATTGGGCATGAAAGAAACGGAATTTAGATCCGGAGTTAGAATCGCGTCAAAGCATTTAATAGTGTTGTTGGCTATACAGAAACATTGAAAGAGAGAGGGAGAGAGGACGTTGCGGGGTAGAAGCGAAAAATGCGAATGGTTTCAAACGCTTAATGGAATATCGGTGAACGATAGTCGGGAGAACCGAGAGAGCGAGTTTGTAATCGTCTCTCGTCCATCTGTCGATGGCCGTATCGTCTATATATTTGTAAATAAATCTATAGTGACATATTCGTACGTCAAAAGAGATATACATATGTCTTTTGCGAGAAAGCCATCGTTTTTCGGTCGTTTTGGTTCTTCGATCGAGCGATATGTGAAGGCTTCTTTGTAACGGAGTTTATTTTCGGGCAAACGGGAATTTTGTTTACGTGAATATAAAAATAGAAAAATTTTATCCTACAGGCTCTCGGACAGTGGATTTTCCAGTATCCCACAGCCCTAGGCTCTTCGAATTATATCTGTATCCACGTTATCGCGACGTAATGACCCGAGATAGTTCATTAGCACGCGACCCTCTCGCGTGTTTCACTCTCACGGGTTTGCTACTTTTGTTTCAATCACGCTCAAGTGTACATATCGTTTTAAATCTTGTATGCATTGAGAAAAGGTTGGCTCAACGTAAAACGTCGACATCCTTGTATGCGAAAAGTAGATAAACATCCATCTGAGTTTTAAATTTAATAACGAACAGTGTGTGTAAAAGGAAATCATTGACACTACATCGATTCGATGATGCCAATGAAAAAGTAAATAACGATTACCCAATTAAAAGAATTCTTATCATGCATAAAAGTGACATGCTTCATTTGCCTTGAATTTTCCAAACCGATGAATTTTTTAAACTACTATCAGTATGAATGGAGTGTACAAGAACCTACGAAGAATGCCGAGTGAACAATCGATCTTGGGCCATGACACGCGTTGTCCGCAGGTCAGAGGCAACGATCGCAGAGGCTCACATAATGCAAACACTCGCGCAAACTTTGTATACATTTGCTCTATAATACAGAGAAATTTCACATATGTGCAGGCTCGGTGTGCGTATACGTCACTGATGACGAGAGTGACCGAGCGGGCGTTCGCCGGTTTGTCAGGCTTGCTAATCATCGAGTTACACGATACGCATCTGTCCGACGTTTGCAGCAATATCGGGCCACCATTCGACGTGTATATGCTTTCGTATATATGCCATATATCTGTGTATAATCGGTAGAAGGACTTTAATATAGCAAACGGGAGAGTAAGCGCGAGAATGCGCTAGCGTGAACACGTAATATCGACCAGAAAGCCAATGTGTGCACCACCCCTCTGAGAACATGACGCCTGTCAACCGTAAATCCTTCGGCCTGCTGCTCTCCTTCGCCTATATCGTCATACACATAAAAACACCGATAACACACGACGATGAATATACTATTCGTACGTTGTACATACATGTTGCTCGGAGAAGCATCTACAAACAGCCACGAAGCTTTCTTTCCCTCATCCACTCCACCTAAGAGCTATGCAAAAAAGTGTCTTATCTGCTCTCGTTCCGATGACGGTGCAAATCGATGAAATTTGATGTTTCCATTCAATCTATTTCACCAAGTCAATGGCATGGCGATACGTTTCTAGGTGCAACAAACATTCGGGTTGTGTCTGATCGTGGCATTGACTTAACTACTGAATTTCCTTGGAACGACTCCGCGATTTTATTCATAAATTTTCAAACGCTCGGGTAAAAGATCAAGGACATTCTGCGCGGTTTTTCGGACATAATGTCGTCCCTAATTCCGGATTATATGCATTTGAAAAAAATTCGTTTTTACCAAAGAGGGAGGACGTGAAAATATGAGATAGGACGTTTGCCCTGTGTATGAGCAATTATGCCACGTAACTCTCGCGCGTATCTACCTGCTGTGGGCTCAGGGAGTGCACACGCGTCAGATACGATGTAACAAAAAGGGCGTTGCGCGGTTTTAAACGCGTTTTCTCTCAGCATCCTCTCTCCTTCTTGCATAGCTCAGCTCTACTTCCTGCTGGCACATGTGCACGCAGGCCACACATTCAGCGGAGACCACTTTTCGCCTAGAATTTTCCCTTGTTCCAACTTCGCTTCTCCTCTTTGCTCTCTCTCTCTCTCTCTCCCCGTTGGTCAGGATTTCACCTCGACTGACATGATGCTAGAGGTCGTCTTACATAAAAACTGAGAACGATTTTAATCTCTCATCCTTTCTCTTACTTCATCTCATTGTCTCGTTTCTCTTATCTTGGTTATTGTCGCTTGTTGGAATTCGTTTCCGCGTCAGGTGTACAGCGCAGCACGCCTGGCACAAAGCATCTATTAACTTCGGACGGTATTAAAAATAACGCGTTCTTCCAGCACGTAAAACGATGGGACAACACGTGCGAGTACAGCATCGGGTTCTTCTCGGTCTGTAAAGTTAATTTCTCATTTCAACTACAATCCGGAACTGAACTGTAGCGATGTCCTGGAACTAAAGGCGTGATTCAGTTCGGGGAAGAATGGAGCAAGACTCTGTGCACGAGATTATAGAGAAGCTTCAATAACTTTTGACTTGTGATGGCTCGTAATGCAAATGGGCATGAAAAAAAAACGTAGAAACGCCCATATTATCGATCAAATTTATTCGATCGACTCGAGAATTTCAGGAGTGTGCAATATATACCGAAACTATGTAAAATATCAAAATGTCATCATGTCAATCACGTTCGAGTGAAGAGAAAACGATGAGCCAAAAGTTTCTCCTGAAAATCTCCTGAAGAGACAACAAATGGATCGAGTTTGGGAACGGTTGATAAGGAATCAACTGTGCACTCGGAGCTTGTTTCATTAGTGACCGGGAGAGGGAGAGAGTTAAGACATCGTTGACGAAGTAGCAGCAGAAGCAGCACAAACCATATAACCGAGGATTGCAGGCGCGCGCGTGAACACTTGTTTCAGGAGAGTGTGAGAGAGAGAGAATGAGAGAGTGAGAAGGAGTCTCCCTCTCGATATACCCGAGCACAGCAGAGCAGGGTGGGGGTGGAGGTCAGCGGCCTGAGAGTCTCGCGCAACTTGCGCCTCCGCAACGTCCTCGACTCACAGCTCTCGCTCTCGCTTCTCTCCGCCGGCCACTGTGCACACGTATATATTTTACATACTTCACTTCTTTCACCCTGAATGCACTGCGAGAATCGGCGGTGTGGCCATTCCACAGTTACGTTCTTTCTCTCTCTCTCTCTCTCTCTCGACTTCCGAGAGACGTGATCTCCTTTGGTAGTCTCGCATGTAGCACAATTCCTAAGCAACCAAGACCGAGTCTCCACTTGCTTTTAATGTTGGAATCGAATATCCTTCTGTACCGAAGAATGAAAAACCCATTCGATGAAAACAAGCAATCAGGCTTTCGCGTTGACTTCAACTGTTGTCATTTTTATTAGATTTCATTATTTACAAATCTGAAAATCTCTCTGACGCCACAACTGAGGCCACAGCACCAGCAAATACAGATTCAAAGCCAACTGGTAAAATGCACCGAACTATCCGCAAAACATCGTGCAATTCGATCTACAAAGATATACACACTCTGGCAAATTGAGCTGGACTATATGCAGCAAGCGCTATGATTAGCGATTGCGCAGCATCGCGATATTAGCTACAATGCAATCACCGCATGCAGCAGGCGTGGATGACGGTATTTTACAGCTCGAAGCAGCGGGAGCTTGGAGTTTGTCCATATCGCACATGAACCAAACGAGGAAACGTGTGCGTTGAGCTCTTCGCGCGTGTCCAACCATTCTCCACTTTACACTCCCTCCGCTCGACCACCCTCTACTCCTTCCCGAACGTTGTATACGTATTATGTTAATAATGTTGGATTCACAATTTGCTAAGCTCCGGGTCGTGCTCACCGTGCTACACGCTTCACTCCCGTACGTCCATTTTCCATATATCGAGGGACTGTTCGCTATCCAGCATACAAACATACGCGTGTGTATGTGCTAACGCCTTCATTATCTGCATGCCGATCGATTTAGTCAAAATCGTATTTTAATTAGAAAACATTCGTCGTTTCGCATCCATGTCGATAAAATTGACAACTAAAAAGTCATTAAACACACATTCCGAATGTTTTTCTCAAAACTGTATTTGTTGTTTAACCCTCGGTAGACAAATCACAATTCGCGCATCTACCTGCTACCGTTTTTCGCTATATACTTGGACTCGTTTAAAAAATCTAAAAAAATTCAGGAAAGTATTTTTGGATCTACAAAAAAAGAGCCTGCACTGGGTGATGGATAAAAATGTTTTTTTTATTATATTGTTATTTAATGGTAATCGATACGAAAAACGAGAAATTCACGCCATTCGCTGAATGGGCTGGGCACCCCAGACCCATGTGTGTCTACGGAGGGTTTAAAACAACGACTTTGATTTTGTTAGCCTTGCAAAGTCGATTGTGGCTGTACAAAGTTAAATTCGTCACCTCGATTGACATTCTGATCGAATAACTGACGATATTGCTATCATTGCACAATATCTACAGTGAGATGTGAAGCATCTTCTGACCCGAAACACACTCATCACGTACCCTCTGTTTGTTCTAAGCCGCGGAAACTCACAAGATACGTGCTACATGCATGCAGATGCTGAACCGGGAATCGTTACCCGTGGGATTTGCTACCGCGCCGCGATGTGATTTAGGCTAATTATGTGACAGCGACCGACATGCGGCGGTATAACGCACACGTACGAGGGCGTCTGTGTAACGTTACGGTGCGTGAGCTTCCCAGGGATTGTATAATAGTATGCAATGTGCTATCTACTAGCATTATATACGGAGTGCCCAATATCTGCGCCATGTTCGAAGCCTAACTATCCGGCTGTTTCCTTCAACGGAGAAACCGTGCACGGCCTCTACTGTGATATATACGCGAATTCTACATACGCCATTGCACGTCGTCCTTGGCGGGTCCCTTACGTACAGTAACTATAGCCAAGCAGCCGTATAGGAGAACGAAGTTCTATCAGGTACTCACGTATGGATGTGGTGCATGGCTTCTCCGAGCTCTGATAACCTTCGCTCCCTTTGTCATATGCTCCGGACCGTACCGGATAGCGAGACACACGTGCAATATCTCATATGTTACGCAGCATTGAATTATTCGCGTCGTAAGTCAAGCATGTTGAGCTTTGATGAACGCGGTTTGATTGAGATTGCATTATTGATATGTTCTCGGGGAACGGCGATGCTTCGCGACACGAGGTTACGCCACATAGAAATCCTCTAACTTTTGTCCCTTATGACTCTATTTAATCGGGCAATGTTGCTCGACATTAACAGCCGCGAGCCATGTCCCTCGTGCACGTACCACGACCGCGCGGTCACGTATATTACCCCAGGGTCTCTAGAGTCCGAGATAAGCTGTGGCGGGCTGCGAGAGTCCATCTGGGATTCCTGTATACGTGGACTCTTTAAGGGCAACTCTGTGCATAGAATTCGTTGAAAAATAAAAGCGTAGATAGAATTCACTCGTCGTAGCAACTCCAGAAGACATTTCTCTGCGATGCGTAACTCGTCCAGCAGTCTTCTCGACGCGACACAATTTCATAATCGTTCGCTTATCCTTTCGAGCATCTTTGTTCGTGCTCAGACTCGTGTCTTTGTTGATGAAGATATCGACGATCAGGCGAGCAGTGTGCGTAGGCTCGCCAATGCCAATTCAATCACTTCACTCGCTTCCATATTCTCGCATACACCATTCTCCGCGTCTCTAACCTGCATCTTTTACTCTGCAATTACAGGTGTCAGCGGGTCAGCACATGCAGCTCACGGGTGACCTTAAACCCGGCGTATCAGTCGCTGCTCAGCAGGGCATGTACTTTAACCAACAACAAGCCCAAAATCAAACGGGACCCAGCGGTCAACAAACCGATACGTATTGCTCTGTATCGCAGTCGCAGACCATTAACTTCACTCAGCAAAACATAAGACGAGCTGCCTCAGCCGCTGGTGGTGGTGTTCCTCAACCTGGTAATGCTGGAGCCGGTGGTCGCGGTCATCCGCAGCAGGTTCCACCTGGTCAAGTTGATCAACATCAACATGCTAAGCTTCTTCAGCAACAGCAAATCATGCGAGCACAACAGGTCAGTAAATCCCATTTGCTTCACTTTCGACGGAATTTCGTCATAGAATTAATTTTTCTTTTGTTTTTCCAACTGCGTCAACGAATCGTTTTGTTATCTTTTATTTTCTGGACACTTGACAAGTCCTTTGATTCCGTTAAATTTTTATTTAAGATCGAGTATTGCCTCAAGAGTTTTGCCAATGCGGAGAAGATCGAATAAGCTGTTGAGGATTTATTGTCTTTTGACGAAAACATCATACATTTTTATTCTTCGAACCAATCGTTTCAATCTAAATTTATTATTTTATAACGAGTCGCATCGTGAGCCGTTTACAGTTTTCAACGCCAACTTCCATTCAATCAAAATTTCAATAATTTTCAAATACCGACCACGGACGGTTGAACATTTTTCTTTCGTGCAGTATATTGTCGAGTTGGAATTTGCTCGTGCAGTTTGCAAATGTTTCCTTCATAACACCCTTTCAACTTTAATCGTTGTTTGCTCAATAATTCCAACGATCCCGTTGTTATTTTTACGGTTTGTTGTTCCATTACACAAAACACGCTTTTTCTCCTCCATGCAACAGGTATCCTCCGCTTTCATTGTCATTTCATTTCTGTAACGCAATTTTCATTCCTTTATATACGCCACAAAAAAGTGGAAGAAGGAGAGTAAAGGAGGAGCGTGCAGAAGCTCGAGTCTGGCTCGAAACACGCTGGCAAAAGAAAAACGTC
Organism: Hyposoter dolosus; assembly: GCA_963921915.1. Lineage (NCBI taxonomy): Eukaryota > Metazoa > Arthropoda > Insecta > Hymenoptera > Ichneumonidae > Hyposoter > Hyposoter dolosus. The sequence continues at coordinate 19,236,132 of OY998130.1, read as the reverse complement.
GTTGGCGTTGAGAACGACAAGCTCCGAACGCCAATGGATCATATTGTTCCGATTCGCACAATGAATAGAAACTTTTTGTCAGCTGTCTGACCTCAGCGTGTCAACTTCCTTTGCTAAAACTCACGCCCGGAATCTCTATCGGCACAATTTATCAATTGGGGAACTGACTCATGTTTCCCTAGCGTTTTTTTCCATCATTATTCCCCGCACTCACAGTCTTCCGCGTTTATTTTTTTTACTCATTTTTATTCCTCAAAGTCAACTATCGCGGGATTCTCGAAAGTTTGTAGTCGCAACGAGCAAAATATTTCTAATGATTCTTCGTTTCGAATAAAGGCGAATTAGGCGCACGTCGGTTCCACGTCGTCTATTCATAATACGAAAAAGCTCTAATCTCGTCTCTGATCCAGTCGCATTTTCGAATACATTGCTCGTTTCAATAAATGATAATTGACGTGAACGAAAATCATCTTTGAATCTGGCCGCACAAACTTCCGTCAACTTGTCGCTGTTTTCTTGACGTCAACAGTCCACTAGCTTCGCCGAAAGATCCGGGAATAGATTGGCGACCAGATGTTCCCAGATAGAGAAGAGGAAGAGAGCGGATGATAAAGAAAAGCGAAAAGAATGAAGACTCGATATAATTACGATCGAGGCCACTGACTGCGTTGAGCTGATGAGTAATTCTCGTGAAGAGACAACTCTGATATTCCATTCGTTGCCGCTTATATATACGTACGTTACACGAAAGTGTGTTCTCAACGAGGTCGAATAATATTCTTGGGAGAATCAATTGCCTCGATCTCTCGGTAGGCTCAATATATCCGTGAAATTGCGGCATATATGAGAATTTCGAAGAAGCGCTTCCTGCTGTTCTCGAAACGGCCACAGGCTAGAGTGAAGGGCAGTGTATGTATGGCTGATGGCTCTCTAGTTGGATGAGAGCGTTGCTCGCCTAATCACGGGTTGCACATGCCAGTGTGTAACGGCTAGAGAGTTGTAATAGTTGCGAGAATCCGAGGCATGAAGTAACAAAGCGAGAGAGAGAGAGAGAGAGAGAGAGAGAGAGAGAGAGAGAATGAAGGGTGGGAGAAAAAAGAAAGACGGAGGAGTACGAGGGGGAGAGGGAAAAGGATCCTGAAATGACGCGGCGACAGGCTGGAGGCATAACATTTTTACAGTTTGTTCTATGCTGTCCGAATCGAGCCATGAAGCAGCCCAGTTGAAATAATTCAACTCTCTCTAGCGGCACGATCGTGCTCTCACTCTTTTCATCGTCGAGCTCTCGCGTATAAACCTGTTGCACTGATTTTTGTTGTCTCCTCTTAGTCTCAAGCGTAACACCAGGAAGTTGAAATGCCAGCGATATCTCCAATTGTGCAATGTTGCAGGCAAACACAAACACACGTTTACCAACCGAGCGTTTAACCATGTGGCAAACCTTTCATAAACGTTTTTTCCTCTTCACTCTCCACCTCCTGTCAATTCAGTGGCGATGAAACTTTTTCCATACGAAACGAATAAAAACCTCGATCTGCGCATGCGGATAATGATCGGACCGAAAGAATCTTTCCCCCGATACGAAAAAAGGAAATTTAATGAAACACGAATGAGAAAAACCGAAATGCTCCAGCGAAAACGTATATCGTGACCTCCCGTTACGTGCACACTTCAGCTTCAATGAGCACATACGCAGAAGTAATTTCAGCATAATTATTCATCCACTTCTTGCATCAGTCGGAAACTCATTTACAAATTATTCCCATAAGTACGATTTTCAAAAGAGAATTGTCGAAAACCAATTTTCACAGTTGGCTGCTTGCACTGTCTCGTTTTAACGGAGCCTTCTTTCTTCAAAGAAATTTGTCATTTTTTTTATCTAAATGCAATCGCTAGGACTTTTTAATTTCAACTTCAAAAAATATCTTCAAACTTGAACAAATTGTGCAGCTTCCAAAACTGACGTTACTGGCGAACTTCGAACTTGTACTTGAAACTTGTACTCTCAGTGAAGTTCATCGACAACGACGATACAAATATAATGTCGAATGACAGGGTTGTGCGATGGTCGCATAAGGTGAAGTGAACGTTTCCAGTTTGTTCCTTCGTGGCTCGATCGTGAGGCTGCAAATTGTTGAATTATTGCATTAAAGTGTTGATTCAATTATGCGAATATTGTTTTTGTTGATGTTGCAGGTGATGCAACAACAGCAGCACATGGCTGGAGGAATGGGTGGTGTAAGGCCACCGCCACCGGAATACAAAGCGGCTGCACAAGCGCAGATGATGCACGCTGGTATAGGAATGGGTCAACAAGCGAGGTTTCCAAACGCCGGTCCTATGCGTCGTGTTACCCAACAACCGATGCCGCCCTCAGGTGAGTTTATATCTCCGAACATGAAAATGCACAGATTCCAAAGAATTATCAACCTTTTTGCGATTTCTATTATTTTTTTTAATTCATTTTGTATTTGCTGCAGCCATTTGATATTTTATCTGAATTTGCTGCTGAAAACGTAATGCGACATTCTTTGATTTCACTGCATTTTATCTGGCACTCGACGAAATACACATATTCAAACTCTCCTGTCACTTTCATGTGCATTGGCGCTTGGCCAGAACCGAAAGGCACTCAAAGTAATGAGAATACGTCGGCTTATCGATTCTTTCACGGTCTCGTTGGAAAAGCCGCCATGAGAAAATTCTATGCGCTCTAAAATTGCTCCCTTCGTTGCCTATTCAAAAGGCAATGCTCGCGAGGATTTCCCTATCTAGGTTTTTTCTGCTAACTGTGCGAAATATCTGGGTGAAAAAGTTTCATATAACAAATGTGAAATATTCGACTTTATAGACTCTTTCTTTCGCTATTTCTTTATTTACATTTTCTCTTATGAATGAATACTAGCTCTTTTATATTTTTTCATAACGCCCTGTTCGAATTTTCTCGACAGGTCCGATGATGAGGCCTCAAATGGCCCAGCAACAGCAGCAACAAGCGTTGCACGCAGCCGGTGGTAATATGTACGTTGGTGTTAATGTCACGTGCGCACGTACAGGCCCTAGTATGGGCGCAATTGGTGGTATGCATCAAATGCATCAGAGACTGGGATATCCAAGAACGAACAACCAACGGCCGCCTAATGTAAACGTCGGTCCACCGGAAACACTGGCCAACAGTATAGCCGGACGCGGGGCTCAACAAGAGTGGCGACATCTACTGATGCAACAGCAGCAGGGCTTTCAAGCTCAAATGCGACCGCCATTCAATCAGCAGAGTCATCAAGGTGAGTCGTGATTCACTCATTCATCTGCTCTTGCCAGTTTCATTAAAAGCTTTGGCCCTTTGTCGCACACGAAACGTGCCAACTGCAAATTTTACATCGAACCTTAACGTTTTTTTCTTCACTCTTTCCACGTCGATCTTCACATAACGTTTAATTACCATTTCGTTCAATCAGCCACATTCGATGTCTGACGTGTCGTTGTTTTATCAAGTTTGAGATTTCGGGATCCTCCGAAGCTCACCTTGAGCTAACAACTTTAGAAACTCACGATCCCTACGAACCAAATCGATTTTCCAACAAGAAAAATCAACGTCAAGTTATTTCAATGACGAAATCAGTTTTGCAGAAATTTTCATCCGTAAAAGTTGAGAAAAAACCAGTGTCAATATAAATTTATGTAGCTTGAGATCTTCGAGTAGCAAACATTGTTTCAGCTTTAAAATTTTTTTTGCATATTTTCTACTATTGAGGCGGAGTGTCAAAAATGCCATAAATTTTTGTAACCATAAGATTAGCCCGAGTTTTCACACTAATATAAATCATTAGTATTTTATTGGTTATAAATTTACAAATAAAATGACATTCAATACATCGATGGAAAAAAAATATCTTCACGAGTAATCGTTTATGTCGAAAAGGTGGCTTCGTCATGGGTGGAGCTGGGGGAATGCAAATGAGCGCCGCACAAATGCAACATCAGCAATTGATTCGATCGCAGAGTGGTGGCATGGCTGGTTCAGGAATGGCCAACAGTTCTCAGATGCAACAATTACTGTCCCAGCAACACCAGCAACAAACACTCGCAATGCAACAAGGCAACAATCAGATGTCTATGCAGATGCAAATGTCCCAATCGTCCTCTGTCAACTCCGTAACCAACACAGGGACTGGTGAGTTTGTCTTCTTCATTGTTTATATTTCTCAGGAGCTGTATAAATATCAATGGCGAACAAATATTGGGATTGGCATTTACGAATGCTTCACTTCGGAACGTAAAAATCTTCCATACAAAATTAAAGGTTAAGGGTGCAATTTTAAAAATTTCGTACAATCAAGTACGAGAAGAATAATTGGAAATCTCCATAAAATTCGAAACTCATACTCGTCGAGCGAAATTTTTATTTTTCAAAAACAACTTTTCGTTCGAATAAAAACAGAATTATGAAATTGTGATTTTTATTTTTTATACTCGCTTCTTAAAGTCGTAGTAAAAATTTTCAAGATTTTTTGCCATCCGCAGGATCACCGTTACATCCGCATCAACAATACGGTGGAGGTAGTCCAGGAGTTCGTAATATGGCGCAACAACAGCAACAACCCCAACAACAACACAGTCAGCCACCCTCGTCAGCGCCGGACCCTTCGGTAGGGACAGCTGCGGAATTCAGTTTGGATCTACTGGAGAATCTTCCTGCTGGTGACACATCGAATTTCAATCCCCAAGAATTATTGAATTCGTTGGAATCAACGGCCGGTTTTAATCTCGACATTCTATAAGGCTGTGAAGTTGGCGCACATTATGATTATTCTCATAATTATTATTTCGTTGAACGGATATCGCCAAGAGTTTTTAAGTCTTGCTCCGATCTCCGCTCTCCAAAGTATGCTCTCTTGTTTTCTCTCTCTCTTTTTTTTTCTTATCTCTCTGCGTTTAACGAGTAAACGCAATCCACACATACACACAGAGAGCATACGTTATCGAAGCCTCTTCCAGCATCGGATATTTAAGTCAGACGGTCGATCAGAGCGAAATCGTACCACGAGAAGTTCTCTTATATTTTTCCATTTGGAATAGCGCGAAACGATAGCAGCAAAAGCAGAGCAGGATCAGTTATGTCGAGGAAAAACCATGGCCCTTTGGGATTCGTTGATGAAAACCATGGCCCTTGGGGATCCGATGAACGCGACGAGACTTCTTGGTGGGACATTTCCGTGCCGACCGGTCTCTCCGGGAAGTGCTAATTCTCCTAGGCAATCACACAATTTAGTCAAATTTTCTACCTTTTAATGCAGTCGCAGAGAGCAAGGAAGAACAAAAGTGCGAGCTTGCTAGAGAGGAAATGAAAAGAAATTCTGAATTGAAAAATCGAGCCTCAAGGTCGTTCGATTTTTCGTATTCTTACATGTTTCCATATTTTTGTTTTTTTTTGTTTTCGATTTTCTCTGAAATCGCAGCTGAGTTTTTTCTTTTCTTCAAATTATGTTCCTTTTTTCAATTTTTATCCAGAGCCATAGATCACGCAGTACTTGGCTTCCTCACTCTCTGTGCTTCGAGTGCTCACGTCGACGTTCAACCGGTGTTACTTCGACGAGCACTCTCAAACCGTAAAGTCGATCTTCCTCGCTCGATCCTTCGCAACGGAGAGAACCCTCCCTAAGCGTGTAAACCAAGATGATACAAGTTACTTATGAATTAGTTGAAGCATTCTTACGCTACGAAAGCAGTTTAAACTTGGTTCTCGAATTCCTGGTCCTGGTCCCCTCCCCTCTCCTTTCTGCAAGGATGCTTAGAGAATGCGTGGAAGATCGGTCGTCCCTGAAGTGTTTACGAGCAAAAAATTCATGCGTTAACCGCCACGTTGTCGTTCAGTCACGGCATTTGTGCGTTTAAGGTAATACCGTAATAATCATTTTTAGTCTAGTGTATTTAAATACATATGTATATACATATAAATACTTGCAACAGTTTCCATAACCAACAGTGAACATTTCATTGCCGGATCGAAATCAAAGTCGATGAATTTCATCAAGTTTCCTGATTCGTCCTCTTTTCGATAATTCATTAATTACTCATCGAACGGTTAGAAATAAAGCAAAAGTGCACAGAACTAATTTTTAAAATCATCAAATTTCCTACAAATCACAATCTTTTTTCGCTCATTATTCAAGGAAAAAATTACGAAGCTAGAAATACGGACATGATTTCAATTCTCATAATAAATCAGAAAAGCATTCGTTCGAAACATTATATTGCACTTTTTGACTTGGAATTCGGTACGGATCTGGAATTTACGTTTTTGATCATGAAACTTGCGATGCTCTCTATACATATAAATATATTTATACGTGTAAATATATTTGTATTTATAGATATATATGTATATGCATATGCGTACGTCGCGACGGCGCAATCTACCTATTAAGATAAAGTCAATTATGAAACACATTCGAGTTAGCCGGCAAGAGTCGGAGGATCGTTTATAATGAGCCAAGGTTAGGGGCCAACCGGAGTGCCCAATCCGTACGTGCTCTCGAGCGATCCTTGCCGATGTGAAGAGTTAACCGGGCGAATCTCGCACCAAGAGTCGAATCCTCTCCGAACCTCTTTAACGTTACATCCGTAAAGAGCGCGAATCGGATAAGCCACGCCTCGCGTTTGAACAGACCTACGAAAACTAAGCCAATTGAACTTTCATTGTAAATATTTATATATAGAATTTAAATTAGGAAGAATTTTCGAGCGCAGCACCCAAAATTCAAGTTTAAACTAGATTACTCGAGATAGTTCGGCACAATCGTTCCGGAATTGCAAATAAAAAAGAACGACCTTTGCGTTGTTTAAACAAAAAGGAAATTCATCGATTGCAGATTATCGTCCTTGATGTACAAATGGAAACAACGTTTCTAACAATGAGTACGTTCAAAAATTATTTCAAAAACGCTTTCGGTGACGAAATCAAAAAAAAAAAATATGTTTTTTTCAGTCATTTTTTTTTTTTTACGAGAGCTATTTTATGACTTTTTTTTCATCGTTCATATCGAGAAAAATTTAGAGCAAAATTCGATCGAGAGAAATTTGAATCTCTGCAGGACCTGAAAAGGCTCTTCTGCAAGGCGATTCGTCGCTGATCTATCCTGAGGGTTCTAAGGCATAATTATTATAACGCGATAACAGTTGATAACGAATGAAACAAAAATATATAATTATTGATCGCGTTTTAATGGTCGATGATCATTGGAACGCGATAATGTATCGAGAGAGTAGCTCGCGAAGCAGTAACGCCGAACGCGATCGAGCGGATTATCTGGTCCAATTTTATGGTCAAAATTCGTTCTCCCGGTATCCCATCCTCGCCAATGGTTAAATTCGCGTCGGAGCAGTTCCTGCTCTCGGCACAACGAACTAGAGTTCGTCTTATAAAGTTCGAAAAGATTTCATCCGGTTGAAAGGAAAGAAAAAACAACAAAGAAAATTGAAATTCAATCATTTTTTTACAAATTTTCTAAACGTCCATACAAACGAAAACTTTCACATTATCTTGTACGCCAAACGCGAAAAAACTTGCTCCGCATACCCGTCCGTTGACGATAAAGTTTGTTTGAAAACAAAGAAAATTGCGATTCCGGTTCGATGTCGTTGAGAACAGGATCTGCGAGCGGCTAATCTTCCAAATAGTGATACATTCCATAGTTAAAAAAAAACAAACGAGAGCGAATAAAAAAAAAAAAGAGAAAAGAAAATCGTGGTCGTGCGATTTTACAATCTGTGGCGTTTGAATAAATATTGTGGAGAACGAAGCAAGGAAATGTTAGCAAGAATAATAAACCCGGGGAACAGCATTGCGGAAAAGTAATATGTTCTCGCCCATCCGTAGAAAAGCGTCAAAGCTTAAAACTCGATTGGCCGATCATTCGCCGAAAATAAAAAAAAAATTTAAAAATAATGAAATGTTCACAGAGGATCCTATTGGTACGGGCTCTCCTTCCTGGCTCCTAGAGATCCAATTGTCTGCGATATATTATAACTCATTCGTCAAACTCATTAAAAGAAACAAAAAAGAAGAAAAAGGAAAATAAAGATTAACAAGAAACTCGATGAGATTTCTGCACCGGACGATTGTGACATTTGTTGTCTTGTAAAATATTGGGGCCACGAAACATAATCTATCGACGATAAACTTTTGAGGAGTAGTAAGAGGAGGATCAAGGAGACAGGTGCTCTGATTCTCAACGTCAATATAACCTATGTAAATCAAAAGTATAGAATTAATATTATTAATGAGGAGAAAAACGAGAAGAAGAAAGGAAGTAAAAACCCAAGAGTTTTATCGCCACGTATTCAAGTTATTTCGTATTATCTTTTTCTTTTTGTGTTACACGAACGCAGATAATGATAAAATTCAATAAATTAAAGAAGAAAATAGGTTTGGACTGTTGAGAAGTGGAAACTGAAGGATATGCAAAAATGAGTATTTAGGGACCAACGTAAAAGAGGCAGGTGCTCGAGTGCCGTGTGTCTACAGTGGATCGTTGCGTCTGTCGAACCAATTATCGAACGTTTACGTTGCTCGTGTGGATAAACCTTTCTTTGGCCTTTATCGGTGTTGCGCGAAACTCCAAATGACGTTTCTCGGTTTGTTAATCTTTGAAATAGTCAATCGCACGGACCCGTATAAATATATATATATATATAAACACACATATATATATATGTACATCTATTTATATTATTTATAATTTTATAATAACTGGGCATTCTTATAGAATATACATGTTGAACTTAAAACTGTTATATTGAATAAATGCGTTGAGTTCCTACGTGCATCCCTTTTGATTGAAAATATCCAGTGGTCAGGCATTGAAAAATTTAGTTCGAACGACAATGAAAATAAATTCAAACATTGAAAGGTCGGAAAGCTACGAAAAATCGAAAATTCGTCATTCAACAAAACTGCAGAATAATTTTAATCGACCCGAGTCGTTTGGCCATAGGTTGGTCGAGATTTATCACGAAATTGTATCTTTGTCCATTGAGGGATTGAAATCCGATGAATTCGAAAGACCTCTCATTCGTACTAATGAATCGCTAAAAATAATCGACGATTTAAATCAGTGATAGTTTTTAAGAGAGTTGTCATTTTTGGGTTAGCGAGTGAAACTACGATGCGCATATTCGCAAGAACCAATGAAGCCTTGGGTCATGTACGCGATGGCAACAGCCCTCCGCAGTCGGAGTGTGCGGGGTGAAGGCAGGAGGATCAATATCACAGTGAGGGAGAGACGAACCCGAGAATAGGAAGGCGCGCCTATAGAAACGAGCTACGAGGGACGAGGATTACGTGCAACGACAGAGCAAAGGGAGGGTTTGGGGTGGGATAGAAGGGGTTGTCCGAAAATTCCAACTCCTCGTGCTGCAGCTCAATATTAAAGTCTGCTTCGCAAAAGGCAGTAGCAGCAGCAGCGACGTGTTGTTCTTTCCAAATTTTATTATTCGCCCGATCCCATTTTTGTTTCTCGTCGAAACAACACGGAAAGATAAATAGACATTTGTTGCTATTGGCGACAGTATTTATTCTTCGCACTTCCATTATTGAATTAGTGGATATTCCAAAATGTTGACTTTTATTTTTCTAATGCCATCGATTTCTCGTTAACTCAATTTATCGTGCTTTTCCCGAGAAACGGAAAATATTTATTTTTCTCCGTAGTTTCGAACAGCAGGACCGTTTTTCTTTCAATAAATTGCAACAAAATCGAATTATTTTCCTTTAAATTAAAAATGTGACTCGATGGATTTATAGCGAGAAATCTAGGAATAGATAGCGAGTCGGAATGTAGGTTCGTCGTTGCAACGATCCACTGAAAAACATCGATAATTTGCGTTCGTGAGATGTCAAAAATCGACCGGTGACGTCAAAGAAAAACAAAAAGACACAAAATTGCGGAACCGTTTGAATTCTACCTGAGCCACTTTATAAATATAATTAAGCTAATTCGTCGAAATTTCTGATGAACCATTGGCTGTATCGAGACATTAACAGAAATCCACTGACCCCTCCTTATTATTCCTTGCGTTTATTTATTTTTATTTTTTTTTTTGTTTGAATTACGCGCTTGATTGTAAGCAATGCCCGTCCCCGAAGATTCGAATCGTGGTCGCACGTGAGACACACCGTTCTCTCTGATTATTTGGCACTGATTCTTTCTAGAATTGTTTTGAACAATACGAAGAAGCTCTCAAGCCCCGAGAGCGTCCACAGTTGAGATCAGATGTTGAATGATGCGAAAATTAGGATGAGATAACGTGGGTGTGCACTTATTTCGATGGTCCTCTTATCGGATTATCCGAAATGACGAATGGCTGTACGTTAAGAAGCAATCAGTTGTCGCGAGGGCTCTATGGTATATAATTAAAAACCAACCTACGATATACACACATTGTATTAAAATTTTCCATGCGAAGAGATTTTGATAACGAAATGAAAAAACAAAAACGTGCGCCGAACCATCGTTGATTCGCTTTTTTTTTTGTACACTGTAAATAACGAGTATGGGACGTGCGAGAGAAAATAGATGAAGAGAGAAAGACGCGCGTGATCGTACGTTTAGCGATTGTACTCAAGAGTCCTGTTTCCACGATTTTCTATGAATTCGTTCGAGGGTAAAAAGAGCAAGTCGATGCGGAGACGAAAGAAATATTTGTCAATGGAAAATGATCGCGGTCGCCTGAAATTTCGTTTGACCAACGAGATTCAAATTTGTGCGAGTCCCCGCTGATAGACTCATCTGAGGTTCACTCACGAGCCGTTTTAAGGACGAAGGAGAGAAAGATGAAAAAATAAAACGAATCAACATTTTTATTCTTAATGATTGTGATATAGTCGTAAAACTAATGATAGAGTTAGTCCTGTCTCGTTGCAGCGTTCGTTGATGATTCACTGATTATTTCCAAGTGAGTTTTCGTGGTGGGACCGAGCAAAATAATTGACAAGAATATTGGAGCGAAAATAACGATTTAAAAAGGGGTTTGTCGACGTAAATTTTGAGCATCTCGAACCAGAACTCTGTCTCGCTAAATCTACGAAATCGTGTCGTCCAACGTATTAATTATATAGATAAGACGAGACAGCAATAAAATGTTGTATCGCATAGAAAAGGTCTGTATATATACGACGTTGCGTTATTATTTATGTTGCTATTGAATATAGTAATAATAAACTCTATCAAATAAGTAAATAATAATCTAAAAATAAATAAAGAAAAATAACAACAACAACAACAACAACATGAAAATCATAAATTACACAACGTGTATATATATATAAACTATGGCTATATCCCTCGTGGTAAAAGGATAGTTTCGGATAGTTATTTTTATTACTATTAATACAAACTAAATATTATTTCTAAGATAGCGATTGTCATTGTTATATTATTTGGCCAATGATCTCATGATGGAGAACGAAAAACAACAAGAACTATTGTAATTTGAATCCATTTTTATGTGCCGCAACAAACGTACCATTGTTCACATTCGCATTACAAAAAGAAACGACAAAAAGAAAAACACAGGAAAATTCATTATAACGAAAGATTGCGATCCTCGACCATTATCCGATCACTATTTCATTAGACTCCATTTTTTTCTACCGATTTTCAACATTCGATAAATCTCATACTTTAATCTTCATTTTTAACGTCTTTCCGAAGTACAGCGCATTCCAAAAAGTTGTTTTTCTCTTTCGTTTACTTTTTATGCCCTTCTATTAGTTCGAATAACTTCCACAAGAGCGCGTGTTTTCGTATACGCGCATAACGAAAAGGTCAACAAACAGGCCCGTATTAAGATCCTTCTTTGCTTCGCACGATTAGGTTTAAGATTTTCGCATTAGTAATGAAGGTATTTCGGAGTTGCTGCTTGATATCGTCTCATTTCCATGAACTAACAGAAATACTTTATTTTTTTTTTTAAATGAAAATTCAAGGTCGAGGATATTCCTCTTTTCGAACTGTTAAATTATGCCTGATTTACTTATTACCACTGCATTCGATTTCGAATATATTTTTTTATTTTTTATCCAAAAGGTTGCGAGAAATCAGACCCTAAGTTGTGTTTATTTGATAGAAAATCACTCTTAAATAAAAGGAAGAAATGAAGAGATAATATTAAACTTTAATCACTCTTAAAATAAATAACTTAAAGAAGTAATATCGGTATGAGCCAGGTGCCGAATCGCAAAGGAAAATAAAAGAATTTAATTAGTTAAATTTGGTTATAATTGAAGACGATGTATGACGATGATAAATTATTCATGAACATGTTTTATTGTATGAGAGTCGAGACATTTTTTCATGTCTTTGTATATTTTTATGCAATGTTGTAGAATGATATTGTTTCAAATATATTATACAGATAATAATGATAATAAACAAATTTATATGCTAATTTAGGATTATTCATTCCCTTATCACTCAGCATTTAATAAGATCCTTCGGCGTTACGCACGACAGCGATATCCTCTCGAGGAATCCAGCAATGTCCCATCATTTTTTAACGTACAGGAGAAAGATATCGATGAAATTTTCTTATCTGGACGTAAAATTGATAAAACTTTGTTTTTTTTTTCACTGCATACGGAACTACTCTATTGAGGACTTATGATGTGATCATGAGTTCTCGCTTCAAGTCGTTCGAAAGTAACTGAATAACACTTGCGACAATTCGGACAAACAACCTTGACCCTTAAACCCGAGTGATTTGCAACAAAAAGTTCTACGCAGGCAAGGTGAGTCAAGGAGTACATTTCGATATTTTATATTCTAAAAAGCAGTTTAGATCATAATACCTATTATACATCAGTGTGCGACCTTTAAAAGATTTGTAAAGACAAAATCAATACGGCTTAGGGGGCAAGCTCCAGGCGGGGGAGGTCATCACTTGCCGCTGTCTCCTAACTCACATGTTTTTTTCGTCTCTCTCTCTCTCTGACCACCACAAACAAATCACGCTCCAGGAAGATCAGCAGCTAATAATACTATCTAGAGACTCCGTAGAATCTCCCGAGCGCTCGCCGGTTTTATACTTCCTCGTCGTAAACGATTCGCGTAGGGACAAAAATTTCGATGACATTTAAGCGCTGACCGTAAATCCCAGGAATCATCGAGCGACCTGAGAATCGAGGTTCTAGGGTAAAACGAATGAAACCACACATATTAATTTTCTCATACCGAAACCTCGATCCGTGCCAATCCAGCGATTTTTTTGCGATATCGTCAGACATACTGGAAGACAGTAATTTTTTCATCCAAAAAATGATGGCTGTTTCCGGTCATACATCTATATAGACAAGCAGCGCGTGCGCGTGTGTGAGTACGGTACGGCGCAGCGAATAGTTCGGCAAAACGGAAACATGGCGGCAGCGTTTAGACTCCGGCACGCTATAAAAATCAGCAAATTTCTTTCCAGGACTGTCAGTTTCAAGAATTTTCCTGTCGAACGATGCTACAGGACATCACCAGGTTCGATTATAATTTATTCAACAAATGTCATTACGATCGTGACCTTATGTTCACAGTACAATAAAAAGTAAAATTTGAGGTTATGACACTATCCAATTTGAAGTAAATCGTGATGAATTGATGCATCAAATTTGGCAAATATTACGTTGTTCTTTTTTTTGTCAGAGAAGCAGCTGCGATTTTTTGTGTTTTCTTCTAATATCACGAGTTCACACTCCCTCGGCATTCAATTTCTGTGGTTTATTCTTTCCAGTATTCCGGCTCGAGCATACGCGACTTTTGTCGTCCCAAGCCGCACCACAAAGTACTCAGGAAGCTGATTATCACAACATAATTAAAGATACTGAAAAGTCGACAGGTAATCACTGCTGCGATGTTCACCAGCTCTAGTTTATCGTTTAGAGTAAAATACATTTTTGTTGTTGCTGACGTAGGTGAAGGAGCTAAACACGAATTCCAATCGGAAACTCGAATGTTGCTCGAAATTGTTGCGAAATCTCTCTATTCTGACAAAGAGGTAATTTTGAAATAGTTCTACTGCATATGGGAGAAAAGAACATTGGGAATTCATTGACGACGCATGGAGTAGTGCGGCGTTGAATAATTTCAATCACTAGTTGAAAAAACAAAACTGTTTCTATTCGAATAGTGCTCGACAATTTTACAATTCTAGGTTTTTGTCAGAGAATTAATTTCCAATGCCAGTGACGCTCTGGAAAAACTCCGCTATTTACGCGTCAGTGAAAATTTTGCCACAAGCGACGATGGGAATTTAGAGATACACATTGCGACTGATAAACAGAATCGAACTCTCACGATCCAGGACACGGGAGTTGGCATGACCAGAGAAGAATTAATTTCCAATCTGGGCACGATAGCACGTTCTGGCTCAAAGGTATTTTTTCTGCGTCAGTTCAAATTACTGGAATTCTCAGAATTTAACTTTGTCATGAAAAATATTTGAAGATATTGAATTGCATGCAGCGAAAGTTTTTTTACGGGTTCATTAATCAGACATGGAAATTAAGTCTCCCATTTTGCCGGGTTTGGCAAAAGTCTTGAATTTATGATAAAATCATTGGCACATGAATTTGCAGGCGTTTTTGGAGCAACTGAAAAATAAGCAAGAATCAGCTGATCCTTCGAAAATAATTGGACAATTCGGAGTTGGATTTTACAGCGCCTTTATGGTAGCGGACAAGGTGGAAGTGTACACGAAATCACATGCCAAAGACGCGGAAGGACTGTGCTGGTCGTACGATGGGTAATTATTTTATTTCCGCAGTTGAATCTCCACGAAAGTCCTGTACTACAAAATGCTGTTTTTTTTTTCTGGAACAGTTCAGGATCGTATGAAATATCCAGCGCCCAAGGGGTTCAACCGGGAACAAAAATTGTTTTGCATTTGCGACCGGACAGTCGAGAATTCAGTGACGACGCGACAATAAATGGTCAGATATTTGTCAGTTATAATAATCGCAGAATACCCTACAGTCGTAATATTTTAACGGTTTAAATTCTCAACAGGAATTATTAAGAAATATAGCAACTTTGTGGGCAGTCCAATTTTCGTCAATGGCAAAAAAGTCAATGTCATTCAGGTACGAAACATCCTCCCTCCCTCTCTCTCGTTGAAAATTTATTGACGATCAATTTTCAACGAGAACTGCGCAATGTTTACTGAAAAATTGTTCATTTCAGCCATTGTGGATGCTCGATCCGAAAGAAGTAACGCCGGACCAACACATTGAGTTTTATCGGTACATTGGCAATTGTTACGACATACCGAGGTTCACGTTACATTATTCAACCGACGTGCCATTGAGCATCAGAGCTCTTTTATACTTTCCTGAACAAAAACCAGCACTCTTTGAAATGAGCAGAGACACGTCGGTAGGAATTTCTCTCTACAGCCGGAAAGTTCTCATTAAAAGCAAGGCCGACAACATTTTGCCAAAGTGGTTGCGGTTCGTCAAGGGTGTTATCGACTCTGAGGACATACCGCTCAATCTGAGCAGGGAATTGCTTCAGAACAGTGCTCTTATTGCGTAAGTGTGAAAAAAACAATGATCACACATAGAAACAAGGATGAACCGTTCATTTTTGTGATCGAAGATAAAATAATCGATTTTCACGTGTTTTTGGTACGAACGACAGGAAACTGAGGAACGTTTTGACTGCGCGAGTGCTCAAATTCCTTCACGACAAATCTGTCAAGCAGCCCGAGGAGTTTGTCGAATTCTACAAAGAATACGGTTTATTCTTAAAAGAAGGAATTGTCACGAGTCACGAACAATCGGAGAAGGAGGAAATTGGCAAACTTCTAAGATTCGAATCATCGAACAAACCAGCAGGCGAACTCGTGAGCATTCCTCAATACGTCACCGGACTGTCCACGGAACAAAAGGATATTTATTACTTGGCAGCACCGAGGTTTGTCTTTACACATTCAACACAATAATTGTTTATTCTTTTTGCACAATATTCGTTTTTTTTCGTGGACGGACTAAAATTTTTAGGGAAACGTGTAAAGTTTCTGATGCCGTAGATAAAGTTCGGCCATCGGAAAAAAAATTCATCGTATTCCAACGCAAACTTCAGCTCAAGAGAAAATCGCAATTTTCAATTTTTCTCACTCAATGGAAACACGAAAAACAACGATTTATTAAGGCTCGTTTTGCTATTGTGATTTTTGGAATTTTTTAAGAAATCTTGCCTTTTTCTTATCGAACGTTAACATCTTAGGCCAATTACTGACAAATCAATCGATAAAAATAAATCATAGATAATTTATGGTCGAGCCCTAGCACATCGGGGAATGTATCGGTTGGCGACGTTTGGATGTTCTGCTCTGAAACGCAGGATCGCTGCATTCCTGTTCAGATATCTATCTTCTTGCATGTAACTATTGATAATAGCGGAAATTTGTGAGACCGTGGCCTGTTGTGCTGCTTCGATTTGTCTTATATTTTCTTCGCGCCTATCAACTTCTCGAGCAATATTGCCAAGCGCTGCGATTCTCGCTGCCTTTTCATTTTGGTTTGGATTCTTAGGGTAACTATTATCTTCTCTTTTTATCCTCTCGGCGCATTCATTGTCAAGAGGTATCGCTTGTAGAGGTAACTTCTGGTGCACTCTGTTGTCGGAAAGTTTTTCCAAAACTGCACGATCAGCAGGCTGTGAAAAAAACGTTAAAAAAGAAAAAAATGTAAATTTCATAAAACAGTTATTAAAAAAGTGATAATCGCCAACGAAAGATTTTGCGATTTAACAAAATCGAGCGTAATGTAATAAAGTTCGGAGATGTTGGTTGCTGGCTTAAGACGCCCTGGGACCATAGTTTTTTAATTACGGGATCGAATCCATGAGACATTTGAAAAATTGTAAAAAAGAATTAAAACAAATGGTTATTGAAGTCAAATTATTCAAAAGATCTCAATTGCTCAGTATCATGTCGAACTCACGTCATTTCTCGAAGGGAAGGAATGAACCTCGATGATCCCAAGAACGAACAGTATAATCGCGGCGAAGGTGCGTCTCTCCATAATTGATATATGGAATGAAATGAAGCAGCTAAGACTGTTGAGACTCCGCTAAGGAAATCTCCTTTTATATGTTGCCAAGTGAGCGTCGCGAATTTTGCACACATTATTTCTACTTCATTGAGAAAGTTCTTCCTTCGACAATGTAAATATAGAATAAATGATAAGAAAATGTCGATAACGACGTACGTAACGAGGAAACGGAGATTTATTTATAATTTATTTAATATTAATTTATTTAACGTCGTTCTGCATCACTGATTCGCATTAATGGGTTTTTAATTCTATATTCACTTACCGATCCTCCTAATTGTTCGTTTCGTTTTTTTTAAATAATTTTTCACGTTCCATTTTCCAGCCGTGAACTCGCTGAGCAATCACCCTATTACGAGTCATTCAAGAAACGCAACGTTGAGGTTCTTTTCTGCTATGAGCCGTACGACGAGTTGGTCTTGATGCAGTTGGGACAATATAATTCCCGCGCCTTAACATCGGTAGAAAAAGAAATGCGACAGGACAACGATGCCAGCAAAGATGACGACTTTCGTGAGTAATTCCATTTCGCCAGTTTGAAA
The DNA here is from genome assembly GCA_963921915.1 of Hyposoter dolosus. Lineage (NCBI taxonomy): Eukaryota > Metazoa > Arthropoda > Insecta > Hymenoptera > Ichneumonidae > Hyposoter > Hyposoter dolosus. The sequence continues at coordinate 19,218,492 of OY998130.1, read as the reverse complement.
ATGCTGATTAACCATTTTTAAAGATTGTTATTATGTTAAACGCCAATCCAGCCTAACGAATAAGTTCCACACAATTTCGATAATACAAAAAGAAATTTTTTATAATTTTTGTGATTATCAGAAAAACAAAAAAATTTTGAAATTAATTTTCCTCTACTTCAGAAGTTTCCTGGCCTTTCAATTTCTTTTTTTTCATTTTTATACTAAAACAGAATTTCATGAAAAGATCACTGTAATCATTTTCGATTGAAAAACCGGTGGATTTTGTTGTTTCATAAATTTGAGGAAAAGGAATAATTCGCAAAAAAGAAACTTTCTTGCTGAAACGTGGGTCGTCGGGGTTTTTACCCCATTAATGACCGACAGAATGACTCGAATGAGCCATCTTCGCTGCTTAAATCCATCGATGACGAATGGAGTAAACCGTACGTTTTTATTTCAACAGCTTCGATCAACCGTGAAGAAATAGATCAGCTTGTGGGCCACGTGAAGAAAGTATTGTCGAACAAGGCTTACGAAGTTAAAACGACGAAGCGTCTTGAGACACATCCGTGTGTGATAACCGTGCAAGATATGGCGAGCGCGAGGCACTTTATTCGCACACAAAGTCATCAGCTGAACGAAGAGACTCGATACACGCTATTGCAGCCACGTTTGGAAATAAACCCAAATCATCCGATAGTGAAAAAATTATCGAAACTTATAACGACTGATCCTAAGCTCGCGGACCTTCTCATTCAGCAGGTACGTCGCCAATTTTTATATCGAAAATCATGCAAATTTCACAAATAAATCCAATGCTCGATGCCCGAGTTCAATGAATTCTGTTCTTTCCAGTTGTTCACAGGGGCAATGGTCGGTGCTGGACTCGTCGAAGATCCCCGCGTGCTGTTGACATCGATGAACGAATTATTGAGCTTGGCACTCGAGAAACATTAACGTTTTTTCATTTTATTTCTCACACTCGAAGTAAAGCGTTCAAGGTACTTGAATTATCTGTATATATTTGTCTGAATGAAGTTTGACTCGGAAAAACAAATAGCCACGTGTGTATGGATAAAACTTTTATTTTATTTATGCTGCAAATTATTACAAAACATTGCAAGAGTACGATAATGTCGTTTTTAAAAAATGTGCTTTACGTGCGGATTCCATGCATTTTGCAAAAGAGGGGGATCAACTTTTCGTCGTAAGCTTTTTCAGGCTCAAAAAGACTCTTTTTCTCTCGTTGCCGTCTACAACCTGCGATGAGGTACAATGACGAGAAAATTATGCTTTATTTACAAACGAGGTCTAGGAACAAACGCGTTGGCCAGAGTTGGATGGTCGTTCGCGAATTGCACGGTCGCTTGAGGACGGTTCATGCCAAATTCCCGCATGTAACTATCGACAATAGCTGTCAGATCTGCGGGCGTGGCCCGTCTCTCGCGTACCATGGTTGCGATAATAGCCTGGCGAAGATCCCTTTCTATTGAAGCCCTCCTGAGCTGTGCGAGTTCTGCTCCCCTGTCAATTTTCGTTGGCTTGGTACAATCCCTATCATCTCGTTTTATTCTTCCATGATCGTCATGGCCGAAAGGTATGGTTTGTAAAGATGAACGAGGTTGCTCTTCGTCTACGGTGGCTCTTGAAAGCTCGGGATCAGTTGGCTGTGGAACGAATGTTGAAAATTTCAGCCTTGTTAGAATTTTTTAAACTGGTGAAAAAAGTGAAAAGGATTCCGCTCGAAAGATTTTTCGCTCCGATAGGAATGTCTATGATAAAAAGTCGGCCCGAGAAAGCTAGTTGCATTCTTGAGACGGCGATTATTATAGACTCAAACTATAAATTATCGGTATCGAGAACCAGAACGTTCGTTATAAACCCTTAAAGGGGAACAGGTTTTATTGATTGTTTCTAAACACTTTAGAATCGTTTTCGATCCTTTTCCAAGCTTTTTCGACCTTTTTTGGAGATTGATCGTAAACGTGATTAAAAAAAAAAAGTTTTTGGGCACGGAACGAACGTTCGCAAGTGAAGCAATCAAACTTATTGCCGTGCCGATATTTCCGATCGCTCCGTAGATTTCTCTTCTCGCAGAATAAAGAAAATAAAACCAGGAAAAACCCTTTGAAAATTGCAATAGTTGACGATCGAATATTCAACGTTAGGCTTGGAATCACAAGTTCGATCATGGCAATCGATTTATCGAATGCTTGACCGAAGGCAATTAAGGAAAAAAACTGAAATCTTCGTCAATGGTTTATGTCCAAGAATTCTCATTCTCAATCAATACATGAACGTGCAATGATTTCGTGATTAATTGACGTAAATTCGATTTTCTTGTCAAAATTGAATTTTTCAAAAGATTGTAATAAAAGTCGAACTAGTCGAAAAGTTTCAATTCCTTAATATTATTCCGAACTTACATGACTCTTTGAAGGGAAGGAATAAACCTCGATGATTCCAAGAACCAAGAGTAAAATTGTGGCGTAAGTACGTCTCTCCATAATTTACGTGTAGACCGAAAGCGAGCAGACAAGACTGGTAAGGATTTGCGAAAAAACCAACTTTTATACGTTGCAGCATTTGCTTAGCAGATCTCACACACGTTTTTCTTTTGTATCAAAGATATTCTTCATTAGCCAATAAGGAAAGTGTAATCGTAATTAGGGGACGAGAAACTCATTAGTTCTTTTCACCTGATTAAATAAAATAACAGTGTGACCATAAAAAAATGTGGTTGACTCGTCATAGTTGGTCTAAACCACCGAAACATTCTTATTAGATATATATCCAAATTTGAAATGAATTGCCCAGAATAAAGTTTCCACATTTCTTCGCGAATAATTAAATTACATCACCTGACTTGACAGAATATTTTTACGTCTCCGATGTTCCTATGGCTTACATTGCGCAATGAAGAGTGAATTAACAAAAGCTGCTTTTGAACCTGCTCATTAAAGAAATCTTTATCGGTTCCAACATTCGTAATGAAGGTCCAAAAAACATTGTCGCACTGCAAATACCAAGTAATTTTTTCTTTTCCAATTTTAACTGACCCTTTGACGAAATTTTTTATTCCTATTTATGTTATACTTATAAAATTAAACGCAACGCCATAATGTCCATTTTGGAGGACCTCCTATAGGTGAAAAATCTCTCCAGTTTTTGGAGAACAGAATCGCATTACTGCAGTGCTGCATAAGAACGGATTCATTTTGAAAAATATATCGGAACGTATTTGGAACGATTGGAATCATTGAGATAATAAGATTAAAATAAGAAATATTCAATATCGCGGCACCAGCGATAATAAGACTGATTTTTTTTTTTTTTACGACTTTATTATGACCTGTAAACAGTGGAGATGTTCTTCATTGAATATATATATGTAAAGGTACTATGGTCATAGGAATTATGTAATGATGTGCTTGACAGACGTACTCTAATTAATTCCGGGGCACTCGAAAGCTTCTTCTTTGCTGGGGGAAAAAATTGGTTTTTTTTTGTACATTGGAGTTTTATGTGTTGGCCGAAAAAAAAATAAGATTTTGTTTACAAGCTTATACGATTGGAGGGAAGCAAGATGAACGAGTTTTATTGAGTGAATTTTGAATTTGAAATTCGATTTTAGTGACGGTTGTGATAAGCATGATAAAAACATCAAAAACGCGATATATTTCTCGCAATCATCACGGTAATTAATTATGATTACCGAACGTCACCATTACAATGAACGTCACCATTTGGACGATCGTATAATCCGTTCAGATAGTAGCCAAACCATTTTTTCCTGGATCCCACTCACCCTTTAACCACTTAAACATCTTTTCCTGGTTGGGCGTAATCAAATGGTACTTTATATTTTTTTTATTAGGATTGCCAGTGTCCAGGGTTCGTACCTCTCTGTACCTCCCCCTCCTTTTATCATAAAAATCCCCTTTTTCCAACGACACGTTTGGCAACAGCTGACTTATCACCAACTCCATCGTATTTGCTGAGGGCAAAGGAAAACTGCAGAAAATGCTGGTGGAAACGAGAGAGTGTGTTTCGAGAACTCAACGCGAAAAATTGATGCGTTTGGTGGGAAAGAGAAACCAAGATTTTTCCTCTGACTCTCTGGGAGGATCAGGCCTGTTTTGTTTGAAACTGTTTAATTGAAAGTTAATTAACATATAGTCAATCGCTTCAATTATAAATCTTGTTCTTTAACAATTAGCAGCATTATTTTTTATTCGAATTTTTCGACTTTGAATAATTGGGTGGTTTACAGAGATTTTTGAAGCCAATGACAATAAAATCAATCGATACAGATAAAAGACGATCATTTGGAAGAATCAAGTACGACCGTTGGCATTTTGCTGATGCAATTGCGCGGCCAGGTTTGGAAACAATCTATCGGTGATCGCCATCGCTGCACCTCTGTTGTGACCCTGCCGAATGTATCCATCAATAATATTTTCGTATCGTTGCTCCGTTAACCGATGTTCTGCTATTTGTCGCTGTCTGGCTTGCTGGCGTCTATCATCTTCGGCTGCTCTTGCTGAAAGCTCGGCGAGTCTAGGATACTTGTTATTTTGGTCCTTGTAAGGACCAGCTTTGTCCCTTCTAATCCTCCCAACATCTTCATGATCGAAAGTCACCACCTGGGAATCCGATTCATGTTCTTCATCCTCGGAAACGTCTCTTAAAACTCCGGGACTGGTCGACTGTGAAGCAAATGTTCGAAAAAATAATGCAGTTTTTGAAGTCTATCAAATAAATAAGAAAGGGTGGAATCCAGCTGATTCTTTTTTCGCTTGTTCGTCGGATTTTGGAAATACACAATTCCTGAGACTTCTCGCGTTCGATTTTATTAAATTATTCACGGACGCACTCAGGGCAGCCCCGTTTTCGGGATTGCAGTCCCTTTATACATTTTGTAACCACAAGTGTTCTTAGAAATATTTGATAGGGATCCGACAATTCGGAAGGTTTCAATTTGTTGATAAAACTCAGAGCTTACATCAGTCGTTGGCGAGAAGGAGTAAACCTCGATGATTCCAAAAACTAAGAGTAAAATTGCGGCGTAATGGCGTCTCTCCATGATTGGTTTGTGGAACGGAATCAAGTAGTTCAGACTGTTGAGAGTTGGTTGAAAATTTCTGCTCTTATATGTTGCCAAGTCCGCGTTGTAACATCGCAGACCAATTGTATTCGGAAAATATTTCATTGAAAATTCGTAAACATTGAATGACATATGCCATTCGTGATTAACGTTCAGGAAAATTGTTAATTCCGTGAGCATCAGACACTCAAAGAGTTTAGCGTGACTAGGTACATTCAACGCCGTTTATCATCCATTCGAATTTTATTAGCTGAAGAACACGATAAAAACATTAAGAAAACGCATATAGCTTTCCATATCAGTTCCCGCTATAGGAAGTTTCTTCTGCATTCAATAATCCTAATTGTAGTATGAACGATTTAAGATGAACGGTAAATATTTCTACGTGAATAATTAGGATACATGCATAAAGATGCCAGAATTGCGAGAATGTTTGTACGTGTCTGGAATCCGTGGATGTAATAGATTAATAAACGAGGCTTTTTCAATGAACCGAAAAACGAAAAGTAAAATCGAGGTGCCACTTCGATTCTTCGTAATTAATCTGTGGATCAGGGACCGAGCAGATTAATTATTTTCCGAAAATTTGGTAAAAATGTATAGTTTCTGCCAATGTATGCTGCCAATTATTTTTTGAAAATTTTTCATTTACTAAAAAATACTTTTTTATCGAATATATGAAAATACAGAAATACAGAAAATAATTTCACATGTTGACTGGGTGAAAATGACATTGCTTATCACTTTCATTTTTTAGCGATTGGGAAAAAGATTATTATAATACAAGAAATGTTTGCTACAAGTCTCTGAATCGACCCGAATATTTTTTGAGCTAAATATAAATGCGGGATACGTCGGGAACGTTAAATGTTTCCACGTCAATGAATTAAGTATATGCGCATAAAAATGCGAGACTCGTCGAAATGTTACGTGTCTGGAGTACGTGGATATAATAAATTAATAAACGAATGCTTGTTCAATGATCTGAAACACGAAAATTGAAAAATTGAGACGCAATTGTGTCTTTCCATAATTAATTCGTAAATAGGGAATCAAGCATACGAGAATTCGATAAAAATGTACACATTTTTATACATAACTGAGTTGAACAAAAACAATCAAGTGACTGGAATGAATAATTCTACAGAAATTGATAAGCTGTGAAACTTGAGAAACTTCATTGAATCAGAAGTAATCGCGAGTCAACAGATGATAAACGATAATTTATCTATTTATTTTCACTAAAGGTTCTTCGATGGTTTTTCGTTGTGCTGAGCATAGCAACCAATTACAGATAATCGAGCGAATCTCGCTCGATCATTGACCCCGATCGTTTTCGAATCGAAATGCCGAATGTGTTACGTCATAAGACTGTTCGAGAAAAAATTGATATATGAGAAGTGGTAATCCACAATTTCTGAGGAAGTTTCTCATTAAAATCATTAAAAGTAGCGACAACGCCAAACATCGGCAGTCTGCGAACAGATACCATGAACCTATGACAAGGAATCATCGAATTGGTCCCGAGGCACATAATTTCGTCGACTTTCGTTAAATCTGGAAAGTATTTAGTGGGAGATTGACTCTATTGGTCATGCATACCGCTTTTTATAAATAAAAATATCGTAATTTGTTTATTTTTGTTACGGAAATGTGACAATGTTTATCCACTGGTTGGTATGATTTACAAATCTTTTTTATTTCAGTTTTTCACATTTTAATTTCACGTTGTGAAAATAATAGAATTCTTTTCATAGTTTTCTGAATTGCCAATATTTTCATGTCAGCAGGCGGAAACTTTTCGGGGGTTAAATGTTCATCATTGTCCATCAGGCTGTTCTCGTTCATTTATTTTTTCAACTTCGATCAAATTGGCGGTCAACAAAAATTTTTTACACCAGTGAGAATAAAATTTGTAGTAGGAAATTAATCATGCGCCCTCTACCCGTGAGATCCGATATTTCGGGCACGGAATGGCTGTGCCAGGTCCGGATGCTCCCTATCCAAACGTCGAATCGCTTCGGCTCTGGTGACACCTCCGGCCGTGTATGTATCAAGCATATCTTCGGCCTCGTTTACCAAGGCCTGATGTTCTCGGACTCCTTCCCGTACAGCTACTGCGCGTCTCTCCGCAACTGCTCCTCTTTGCGTGAGATCCATGATTCTGTTTTCCTTGACGTTTTTTGACGGTCTTGTAAGTGAAAAATCTCGGTCTCTCTTTATTCTTCCAACGACACCTTCGTCGTCGAGAGCCATCGTTTGTAAATACAAATCACGAGGCTTAAAATCCAGGGTAAGTTTCCTTGAAGTTGCATCATCAGCTGACTGTAAAATGAATTTGAGAAATATCAGAATTGGCGAATTTGCTAAACTGAATTCGAAACGATCTGCTTCCGGATAGATTTTTTTTTCAAAAATAAAAAAAATTGGTTAGTGAATAGAAGATTTACGAAAGGAATAAAAAACTAAAAAGATGCGCAATTGTGCGATTATAATTGTTATTGAAAGTTCAAAAAACAAATGAAACTTGATCGAAAAAAAAGAAACACATTAATTGCGATTGAAAAAAAAACCAAAATTTTTGCTGACTCTATAATTTCTTCTAAGATGTTTTTTTTTTCATTCACCATACTATTAATTTCAATCAACCATTTTCAAAAAAAAAGTTTTAATAATTGTAGTTTTAATTAAATAAAAAAAACGAATTTTCTTATAAGTACGGTAAACGAGTGTATTCGAAAAAATTTAATGAAATAAGCTAAACCAGTAGCAAAGATTTAAATGCTTAATATCATTAGGAACTTACAGCACTCCCTTGAGGATAAGAATAAATCTGAATGATGCCAAAAAAGATGAATAAAACTGCGGTGTAATGGCGTCCCTCCATGATTGAGAAATAAAACGAAATACGTCGGCTAGGACTGTTGAGAATTCGAAGCTTTTATATATCGTTCGGGCCCTGATACGAAACTGGGAATTCTCGCTTCTATTATTTTCATAATTATTTTTAATTGGATAAATAATAATGTAGAACAATAATAGAAATTACGTACTGCTGGCATGACTGATCTACACGTGATACTACACTTCATTTTATTATCTTATTAGCTGAACGACCAATATTAAATTCGGTATTTGAACATTTTTTCATTTAAGAGAAACATGAAAAACCCATAAAAACGCCCATAACTTATTGTATCTGTCAACGGACACACATATATTCACCCCAGATAGCATCAGTTATGTGTAGATTCAGCATGATAACAGAAACTACTTACAGCGAACGTTGCCACTTGGATAATCAAAGAACTCATTAGAGACAGTTGCCAAATTAGCGAGAGGTTTTGTCCAGCGCTAAAGTACGAGAATCTCATATTAGAAAATAAATGAACGAATGATATTTTCCACTTCTGCTTCGAGAGCCCAATTTGAATATCGATAAAATTTAATTAAATAAAAAGTTAATTAAGTCATTTCAGTTTTTACAAATGTTTGTAATTTTTGAAGGCATTCTTGTGAAAATTCCAAGTGCCTTTCAAGATAATAACATAAATGTTCAGCGTTATACAACGCCTCCATTAAATTTATTGAATAAAAATGAAATATATATATATACATATTGTTTGCGACATTGTGTCAGAGTTCCGTCAAAAAAAGGCCAGTGCGAACTGCAGACTGATAGCTTGGTATTCTCGAACAGCAAAGCACATTAATTTTATATCACAATAGATACCGATCGATAACATTTCACTTTGATATTTCGTTGATACAAATGGATGAGCACTAAATTTGCGGCGATGCTTCAAAGCTGTCAGTAACCGCGAAAAATATTCCACGTGCATTTTAGTTTTTTCTCCACACTTGCTTCATGGGAATCAAATTTTATTTTGGTGGCCATCTGCGGGTGGGGAAGATTCTTTAGACTCAAGTATGAACTTCTTTTTTCTGTGTCATGTTCTGCTAAACTATACAATACCATTGAAGTATAAACAGCAATATTCTCGTTTTTCAAATTTTCGGAAAGAAATATCAGGATCGAGCCTGACAATTAATCCAAAGAAAGTACGCCACGAGGCCACAATCAGGTTCTCGGAAACTCGTTCATTGGATAATTCCTTTGAGAGCATAAATTGCATTAAGGGAGCTTGCCGAAGGTTTCTTGGAGTAGAATGGGAAGAAGTTTGCCATGCTCGTCTGTTGATCCGACTGTCCGCTCTCGTGCCTGGTTTCGAGGAGCATGCAGGTTAATGTATTCCAGCAGTAATCATTGTGGTGCCTTGTTGTATGTAAATCGTAGCTAGTTGCGAGCAATAGATCGTTTCGACTTGTACTTGAGCATAGAGTTCAGGTACTTTCTGATCGTCTCGCAAAAATAATGCATTTCTCTACGTGTACGAATTATTTCGACGAGGAAGTGTGCTTGATTCACTTTTACACAACGTCCTGCTTGAAGTGAAATCATAAATAAATATGACAACAGTTTGGAACTGTTGTACCAAACAAAACAAAACAAATCTTTGCATCGATTGCAAAATCCTTGGAAATTTCAAACGCTGCTGTCTCACATTAAATAATAAAATGTTTCGGAAAAATTGGATGCACAGACGTTCACTAGAACGATCAACCAGACTTGAGCCGATTATACGTTTCTATGTAAAATTTGTGAGTATTAAAAGTGAAATTGTCATTTTATTCGCTGAGGTTTGTGTAAAGATGAGATATTTGAGGTTTTTGAGGGAAAACTCAATGATTCCGAGGTACCAAACAGAATTAAACTCTGAACTGAAATAATCGCATCATTAGTTTGGTTTGGTAGTGAATAATGAACTCGACTAATTGGGACAGTAACATAACTGGTTCTTTCATGGGAGATCCTTATTATCACTACATAGATAATTAAACAAAAGACCCCTTGACAAACTATTGAACGCCGATAGTGAATTTTTAAACAAAATTCGTTTCGTTATCTAGCGAAGCTTATTCCAGGGGTTCAGCGATTCCAATACGAATGTACTTGTACAATTCCTCATTGTCCTTGGATACCTGCAAGAGAGGAAGCTGACCTCGTTGAAATGCTGAATAGAAATTGCTGCATTACTGCATCGGCATAAATTCTCAACATTTTACAATCCCACCCACGAGTTACGCAGCGATCTTGTTTTGCTATGTCGAATTGTGAAATTCGTGACAAACACGATCCAGGCAGGTACTATAATATGTACGATGTGTATAGTGATCTGCTAACCTATAAGACGATTATATTTGCCAGTGTATATGTGCATTTATCTATACAGGGTGTCCCTCCAAAGCTAATCAATTCCATAACCTGAAGTTTGGAACTAAACTCCCAGGAAAACTCGATTCCTTCCTTGATTCAAATGCCTGTCTAGAGATAATTGAAACAATCAGAGTCGTACCCTTTTTTCATTAATACTGTCAAAACGGTTAGAGATAGAGCAAAAATGCATTGAATCATTTTTGTAAAGCATGAAATTTCCTAAAAGAACGTCGGAGGCTGTTTTTTTTCTATTTTCAATAATTGTCGCTACACAGAGCAGCAAAGTCAAGCGGTTTGATTGCGGCCAGGTGGTGATTCGTTTTCAGAAATGAACTATATCGAAATTTTCTCAACGTGATCGAAAAGTCAGCATTTTTTCACTTTTGGAACTCGCGGCCCTCAAGCCGAGCTTGCACCAAACCATCGGTGGTAAGACACCCTGTATGTATACAAATTCACGATAATAAGTATATTGCTTGTACATAAAATGGATTACATGCTAAGAGACACAAACGACGTACGAGTTTGCCGCAGTGTTACGCCTGATTGGTTAGTGTCCGAGCGCGTGACTGGAACGCAAGTCTATCGGCGACATGCCTTCGAGGACAGAAACGGGTGTGTTATGGGTTCAGTAATATGCATTTTAGGCCTCCTCCTCGAAGGCCTGCTTCTACTCTGCGCTCTGTCTCTCTCGAATTGGCTCTCGGGCAATTTGACAGTGTAATAATGCGCCTTCCACATATGTCGATCGACATTTCTACCTATTATATGCCATCTGCTAGGAGGCTGACCAAATGACGAAATTCCAACCGAGTTGCGAAAATTCCATCATTGCAATAATACGATCGTTGCACATTAGTCAGATGAATGGAATAATTGTGTACGTTAAAGAATTCTTATCATTATTTTCTCATGATTGCTATCAAATCAGAACTTCCCTTTTTGGATTTAATGGTGAGTCAAGTTCGAAAAGACAAAGGTATCTCGTTGCTCTACCTTGAGGAGGAACGACGACAGACACATGCTGGATTCCGTATATAGTGAGCACTTGGAGGCCACTGCCACACACGTGGTGTGTGATGGCTCCGTGCAATCTCTCCTCGCGGTAACGAGCCGTAATTGCTCGAGCTCTTTGATTTTTTGACCCACATCGTCCAAGATTCCTCTCTCTCTCTCTCTCTCTCTCCCTTTCTCTTGTCTCTTTCTCGCGCTATCCGTATAGTCAGCACTGTGGTTAGACTCATGCCTTCCATGCTCCTCTCGTTAATCGATGCCATGCGAAAAACGGTCTACCTCAAAATCTGCAATCTAGGCATTTCTCTGCGAAGGCCCTTCGGTTATGCCGATTACCATCGCTTCGTTGAACGGAAAACAATTTTCATCCGAGCAGACTAACTAACGAGAAATTTTTTTTTTTTCGTATTACGTTTTACCTCACACATGATGATGTCGATCAATCTTCAATTTGTATCGATCTCCAACGAGTTTGCGAACACATTGATAACGAGCACTTCATGCATGAATGAATTAATTCATCGGTCCATTCATTCGAGTTTGTTGGAATATGACAACAGTCACACTCTTCAAAATCAATAACAGATTTTCTGTGTGAATGAACTTTGAACAATACGAGAAATACGAAATGACAATCTGATTCTTCTCGCATTTCGTTGCTCGATTAATTCTTCCAAGTAGCTTGCAACATCCATGATCCGTGAGCATCCTGAACTGGGAAATGTCGACGAAGCTCGAATTTCCGTTATATCTCCAACGGAGATTTCGCACTACAGAATAAGAAGCCTAATCCGAGAACGCGTTTGAGAATCCTCTTACAGAACTGACGGTGATACCCCTCTATTGGAAATAAGACGATTAGGTTTCGAGTTTCAGAACACAGTTTACGAGCTTATATGTTCCGCAACACTCGAGGAACGGTGAGCAGAAAAAATAAGTACAAAGATATTATCCTTAGCCCATTTTTTTTCAAAAACCCAGAATAAAGACAGGAACTTTTTGCACGAGTTGTTCGGGAGATAGGGATTGAATCGAAAAAAAAAACATGTCGTCGATAAATTCGGATTCGTTGGGTCCCGAGCACGTTATAATAAAATTATCCCCCTTGCACCGTGTTATATAGAGTGAAAATCTCCCTCAGCAAAAACTTCTAAACTCGTTCATCCGATATTTACTTGAAAAGTACCCACAGCTCATGGCTCTCGCTGTGTATGGTTTCATCCATTGAATTTCTTTCGAACACTCCGCGTGCAACTTTGAAGCGATCGTGGGAGAGATAGAATTGTACGAGAAAACACGCTGAACTATAATAGAGAAGATCATAACTCTTCTGGCAATTTCTACGATAAAATCCTTTGAGAAGACTGCTATAGAGTCTGGCGGAGGAAAAGGGCAAAACACGCAAGGAGAATGGGAATGGAACGAACATCGGTGCTTGCAGTTTCACACCAGACCGAGAACGCACTGAAATAACGTCATAGCAAGATGCAGTTATCGTCGAATTATAGTTCAGTCATATATTCAGTAATAAAATTTAATATCGAACATTGAACGATACAAGTTCGATGATAATTGCAGCGAGCGTCTACCATTTTGTCGATCAACGCATAGTCATTTCCGTTAACTTCGCTTGAAAAACGTAAACGCTTGGTAAACGTAATAACTAACGCGAGCAGAGTGGGTATGATAGCTCAGGGGGATGAGCGAAAAATCCTTAGGCGCCGGAGAAGACAGGTGCAATTTTTCGTCCGCTGCTCAAGGTGAACCGGTAGCCACCTGGCTGCCTAGCCACAGGTTCATTCTCGCAAGAGTCCGACGAGACCAGTCTCCAGAGAGATCTTCTGAAAATCCAACATCCCACGAACGAGAGAAACCCACTTCGTATCCTCTCCCTCGACGAGGAAGAAGACGACGACGCGATTCCAACGTCGACGGGACGAGAGAAAAGTTACGTTTGCTTCACCGGAAGCCCTGCAATGCTTCGTTCAACGCTATTGCACATGCACCCCAGATACGGTCATGCATCCTTTAGCCTCTGAGAAGCGTTTTATTGAAACTTGCTTTTACATCTTAGACCGCTTTCTCAAGAGAGACCGATCCACCGAGCTCGCATTTCGTGACACGCTCTCTTAGAGGATTTAAATTGCTAGCACGAGAGGTGCATGTATACAATGTCCGACTGAATTCTACACGTTGACGTTGCAAATTCAAGTATTTCGATACCTTTTAATCCTGCTCAGGGACGATTAGTAACCCAAGATTCAAACGGAAATTTACCATGAGGGATACATTCACATCTAAGAGACAAATGTATGCGGTTGACAAAATTATGTACATGTGAAATATATTTATACTCGCAAGTACACGGGATACCATGGAAACCATTTTCGAGAGTGACACCGTGTGCTGCATTTCTGGCAGCGCAAATTTTGCTCCAAAACGAAGTGTTCGTTGAAGGACCAAAACTATTTGGTAATAGCAGATTCTGTTGACCAAAGTTTTGACTTTGCCACAGCAAACTGGAGATTTTAGTATTTTAAACGTTCAAAAATAAAATTAAAACAGAAACGAAAGATTGTTTAGGCTTTTTAAGCAAGAAGAACGAACTTCAATCATTTTCATCTGATACGACGTCATAAGCTGAAGATTCAACTTTGTCTTAAAATCCCCTGGTTCTTGATGGAAGGTTGACGACCATCGCAGATCCCATCCTGTCGAATACGTGCAGTTTATGAAGAAATATATTGAGAGCCAAAGTCTTCTTACTATGATTTTTTTTGATAGTTTCCTTATAAAAAATGAATACGTTTAATTACGTTCAAGAATGGTATTCCTTTTTCCTCCTGCCACTTGATTCGAAGATACAAGTATTGTTGGATTTTCCATCTCGTTTAGGAGACCACGTATAATAAGGTTAATCGTGTTGACATTTTAGCATTCATCAATTTTCCTATTTATGAATTTGTTGCCACAGTCCGACCATACGGAATAATTAGCTCAGGGGCAAATCAATGTAATACCGATTATTATTTTTTATTTGCACACCGAAACATTGTCCACGTGCATAGAGAATATTGTGATGAATAATAAATAATAAATACTTCAGCTACAGTGAAGCAATATTGACGAAATATTTAGTCGGAATAATAGTAGTAACTGAATTATTCAATAATGAAATAAATATCGTGATAGATCGAGTGGTTCTGCGTTTCGTAAACGTTGAGAACATGTTTGATTAATTTGGTATGCAGATAGTCCTCAGTTTGCGATGATCCATGAACGACTCGGTTCGGGTTCTTCCCTTCGTTTAGTTGGTCACAACTGCAAAAGCGACTCGTTCTCATCGTTCCTTTGCATTCGACCTAGACAGCTTATCATCATAGTCATCGAAGTGCAGAAGTGCATTGAAGTGAAAATGCGGGTTAGCCATGCCTGAATATGTTGTTTCAGATTTCAAAGGGTCCTCTAGAACACGATTTCACAAGGATGTCCGTTAGCGTGTATATAGTTATCTTTGACGTTTCAGGATGCACCCACCTTCGATATCGATATTTCCTGGAGCTTGGTTCGCTAACTAACATCATTATCTATATCGGTGAGATATTATTCGTGTGAGAGAGAAAACTATTATGATATACTGATGGTTGAAAGCGCAGAATCAATTCTCGCGTGTAGACTTATACAGTGTCGCTAATATTTTGAAAGAAATTGTTGGTGCCGTGAATTCTATCATGTTGAATGCAATTTTTGCAACGCAGCGTTTTCAATGACAGTGAACACGGAGGAATCGGTTGATATTCGCGTGTATCTCGCTTTGGGATATGTGCATATCACGTCGCGAGCTTTCACTCGTCTGTGCAACGTCGTTCCATTTAATTAAGTTTGCATTGTGCACGAGTATGTCTCTGGCAAAAGATCGTTATCGAGACCTTCCGCCACCGCGAGAGAGGCTTTCTGTGTGGTGCGCGCGCGCGCACACCCGTTCGAGATATGATGGAGCTGCTCCAGGACCTCTCCCTTATCGCGTACGATCGCGGGAGGTAAATGAACGCTCTCTTCTCGGGCTCTCAAGCCCTATATCTGTATCTAGATGCTTTGAGCGTTTTCATGCATGCCGAGGCTGGGACGCTATATCGGCAGCTGGCCAGCAAAAAGGCGTAACATTCTCGATATCATAGGCGATGTTATATGAATAAGGCCATTTTGTTGGCTTACAACCGATATGTGCCGGGCATGCTAACGAGATTGGAGCTCTCTCTCTCTCTCTTTCTCTTCGTCCGTCGCTCGTACGCTTCCTACCTGCTCTTCATCTTTTTCTGTTTCTCTTTCCCTCTCTATTTTCCTCTCGTGGTTTCCAGGCAGTCGGCAAGTCGACGGGGTTTCCTACACAGACACATACGAACTTCGATAAGACGAACGAGAATGCGCGTACCCACAAATCGTTTGGGTCTTCTCTCGTTCTTGCATGCGCACACATCCCCGGCAGGCCCGGAAGTGACCCTCTTCCTAGTTACTAACGTATAAAAAAAAAATGAAAAAAAAAAAAAAAACAAATTCAACGTGCTGGGCTCTCTTACAGAGTGTGCTCGCACGATTAAAAGATGAACATTCAAGATGTTCGATATGGGCTCATTAAAAGTATAGATAGAGCTAAAGAGAAAGACATCGATGAACGAACCAGTCCACTCAATGGATATTTTTCCACGGGATACAGTACGCGAGAAGGAACATCGTCGATTTGACTGTTCAACTTGTTTTTAATCGCTCTCGTATCCAGGAATGGTGGCAGCTATTATTTTTCATATAGTTAAAAATTTGCAATTTGAATATTTTCAAATGCAAGTTCGTTGCATTTATTAATGAAGTTATTTACGCTCGATACTTGTATCACGAGGAAACATGCATTCGTTGCAAAACACATTTCGAATCATGCTTACGATACAAATTTGTCACTGAAATGAGCAGCGAAGTATTCGTGCGAGGGAATTATTGGTCATGCTTTTTTCAGTCCAATTAACGAGCACCGCAACGAGAATCAGTCGAGAGAAATTCAACGAAACGTTATTTTATCGGATGATAAACGTGTTTAGCGTTAATCTATTATAATGTGTGCATCAATTGCCTGTCAAACGCATTCCCAAGCAGGGTGTACACCAGATCCACGCTCGCACTCTCTGCCACCAACAGCTTCAGTCATGCCCGAGCAAACCAGAGAGTGAACAACCACCCTCTGCCAGTTAGCGTTAACGGTTCTCGCTCGTCGTGCGAGTGCCAAAACCCAGCGATTTTATTCCTGCAACGGGATATTTATGCTAGCCATTTATCGCGGAAAATATGCCTGTGAAAATGCGCGAGTGCAAGCGGTTATCATTCCAGTTGAAAGCAAGAGAGGGCTGAGGCGTTTTAAATGGGGTGGCCGATTTGTCCGAACGTCAAACTTTGACAACATTCCATTCTGCCTCTAGAATTATGATTGAACAGTTTTTTCTCTATCATCAGCTAAAGTGTACACTTTTATTTATTTTTCTTTTTTAATGATGATGAGAAGCTCTCAGGTACTTTACGAATTAATAATTCATCAACATTCTCAATGGAAAGTAGACTAATGGAATTTCAAAATTCATGAACAGCTTCATTAATTAACTATAAGACGATCTTGGGAGAAAGGTCGTGCAGATCATTACGTTACAGTGTTTGGAAAATTGATCGTATACATCATCGCGGAGATCGTAAGTGCTACGTGAATCATCCGAATCCTAATTATTGGAAGCAAAATGTTTCGTCGAAGAACGATTTATTTATGGATGGCCCGAGTTTCTAAATCCGAGTATTTACAGTGATTTGTGAATTACAATAATTCATATGTATACGCGACGATAAACATATATAACGATCCAGTCATATTCACAATGAACATGTTTTTCACATTTCAACATCTACACCATAACGGTCCATTGACGGGAGTTTCTAAAGTTATATTGGCCATAACTTATTAAACGCAATGTTTTAAGTGCCCTCGTCACGTTAATGGATTTCGGTCCCAGAAGTTTTAGCCACACGTTTTGTGGCTTCTCTAAAGCTAAACTTGAATCCTCCTCGTTTTTCATTTACGTTTAGAGCTTTCGCTCAGAGCGAACCGCACACGCGTCACGTCACTCAACCCTTAAAGAGCACCCGGTATGACATGTGCATTTTATCGCCGTTGGCCTCGTACTTTACGCCAAAGCGTTCACTCGTTGTACCGCAACTAACAAGAAGGAAAGGTGGCTCAAAGTTTTCGAGAACGATTTCTCTTGGAAATTGCGGGATGCGGTAACGTCTCGCCGCCATGAGGCTCACCGTGACACTGTGACTTTGTTGCAATCAGGCAGTCTCGACCATGCGGGATGAACTTTTTTCAGGTTCTCTCGAAATTAATATCATTTTTCCGGAAGCGAGTATTACGCTTTGATTGGAGACAAGCTTGAAAAATTGTGAGTCGATTTTGCTGAAATAAATGGGGCGAATAAAAAAAAAAAACATGGAATATAATTGAATGCTCGGACGTATGAACTTTATAAGAAACTTAAGGATATTGGAGTTCAATTATTTTCATGGATTCATCACAACGTGTGTGCAAATATTCGCACGCTTTGTAAATCGGAGTGAAAGAAAAAAGTTGAGAAACCAAGGAGACAATGAAAATGGGAGACTGGGAGGACGTTATTCATGTTTCATCTTACTTCACCAGGGGTGAGAAATTGCCCGATGAAACTTCGCCTCCTTTTCCTATTTCGTAGTTGCTTGCTGAGCCAAGGACTCCGGAGAGCTTAAATTTACGTTCTTGCCTTTTCCCTCTCTCGTTCTCCGGACGGTGTACAGCAGAGAAAGTAGCATTGTCTCTTTTTCCCTCGCTGTCTCTCTCCTTTTCTCGATCTTTTTTTATTATCTCGTTGGAGAGAGTGGAAGCGCATTTATCTCGGTAAAAACTCGTCTGCGCGGAGAATCAGAGCAGCGGGACGAGGGAGATGGTGAAAACGTGCAAAACATGATGGCGAAATGCACCTCGATCTATAACTATACGAGCATTGCATATCGCGTGTCCTGCTGGGAACATTTGAAAAAATGTCTGTCTGTGGGCACTGCAAGATCGAGAACGTGCAGTAAACCATATCGCTAAAGAGTGGGTGAAGATTTGGTCACAAGAGTAGTAGTTTGCAATCTTTCCGCTTGGCCTTTTGCGAGAAAAACCATGCGAGTTGAGGGTCTAAACGAGACGTATACGTGATACTAGCCAATAAAAACGAAACGAGCCAAGTTATCGTTCGTTCCGGAGTTTCCGTAAAACAGTTCGCACCGACTGGCTATGTCTGACGAGAGAATGTTTACAATAGACAAAGTGAGACGGAGCGGGTAAGAGGGAAAAAGAAAAAGGGTGCTTTTTGTGCAGCGAAAAGTATTTCAGAAAATCTACGTTGAAACGTTTGTAAGCGATGAATGAAACAAAGAGAGTTTGAGAGCGAAAAGACAAGAAAAAAGTAAATAAT
Source organism: Hyposoter dolosus (assembly GCA_963921915.1). NCBI lineage: Eukaryota > Metazoa > Arthropoda > Insecta > Hymenoptera > Ichneumonidae > Hyposoter > Hyposoter dolosus. The sequence goes on along the minus strand of OY998130.1, from coordinate 19,199,585 downwards.
GGGAGAAACTTTGTTGTCCCTGTATTACAGCTTGAATGTTGTACGTGCGTATTCATTGGTCAAACGCACTGGGCGACCATAAGAGATAAGGAAGTGGATATTCGGAGTTAGAAGCTGCTGTACCGACCGGCCCATCATTGATCGATCTCGATCGATTGGTAATGGAGCTCCCAGAGTGGCTGCGAGCTAGCAGCGAGGAAGATAGAGCGACAGGGAGAGGAAGTGGTGTATATGTATGAAAAGCCCGGGCTTGATGTCGATGTCGGTTCCGGGAGTTAAGTAATTTGTCGTTGCCGATGGCTTAATGTTATCCATCACTGGGCGAGAATTTACGATGTAATAAGACCGCGAACCAACTCCTACGATCTATCTTGAGAGTTTGCCTCACTCTGGCGCTCTTTCCGGCTCTTTTCTAGATTCTCGGTCCATGGAGTTTCTCCTACATTTCCTTTACTTCTTTCCATTTCGTTCTCTCTTTGGCTTGCTCTATCTTTCTTCGTTTTCGAGGGCAGTCTTTTTGCTCTGAGGTTCATCCCAACAGAGCAATATACTTCGTTTGCGTGCACTGCATCGACGCAATCTCATTTCTACTTCCACTTCCGTCCTATAAATTATACATACTCAGGCTGTTGCTTTACGTTATTTTCTGCCCATCATACAGCATTCAAAGTCGAAATCTTAATAAAAGTCTCCAAGCAAGCTCGATCGCGATTTATTTTTCTTTGGAGCAAACATCTTTGCAGAAACAGTCTTTCGCGATCTCTCTCTGTCTCTTTTTAGCCGGACGGAGTGTCATGGCTTAGAACGGCAAGGGCTCGATCTGGTTCCGAACGTTTCATCCGCGCAGTAATTTCGGAATGCCTCTTGCATGTCAGAATTTGCAGCATACCATTTTGATGGACTGGTGGAGTCTGGCGACCCTCTGTTAATTAATATATAGCAGGTGACCTAGGTGTGTCGTCTGAATCGATATTTATCGGTTTCGCGTTCCGAAAGATATTGGCGACCCACTTGCATGTCGATTGGGTTCGAAAAAACATTCTGAACGTTGTGGAGGATGAAACAAATGTATATATGACTTCGTATCACTATGCAGAAGTCAAGGTGCAATGTACCCGTGTACGACACGATCACATTCATCTTTCTTACTCTCATCTATCGGGGGCTTGCAAACACATTGAAAGGAAGCTCCACTCGGAGAGAGGTTCGACGTGGCTTGACTTTTTTCATTGCTGGGAAGAAGGGGGTCACGAAACCGAGTAAAAATCTGCGGAGGTTCATTCATATATGTATATTTTCTTCTCTCGTCGTCGTTCATTTATCCTGGCGAATTTTGCACGGTGCATAAATTCTATAATACGATAGACGTCCCGCCGAATGTACCACATGCATAAAATACACTCTGGAACGTAACGCGGAAGAAAAGAAAAGTAATACGTATGTGACAAGCTTTGCGTACGTAACCGAGCATAAATTCGTTTATTCTACTAACCCTCGAAGATTTTGCAATTAACCGAGAGAAATTTTCATACACGAGTATCGATTATTTCGTTGTGACATCGAGAAACAGCGGAAAATGTTAGGATGCCCGGAGTGTATGCGATTTGAATCGTTGTGATTAAATTATAAGGGATATTTTCTGCGTGTAGTACAGAGATAAGAGAAACGAAGCTTCGCTGTTATAAAGTGTGTTCGGGGTCTATGCACATCGCGGCGCGGCGTGAACCCACGATGTGACCCTGGTTGGTGGTGCAGGTTACCATCAGCCAAAGTGAACAAGTTCCCGCAGCTTTGCGAGCGATAGACCGCGAGTAACTATATGAATGATCGCGAAAAAATCTCTACAGAGAGAGCTAGAACGCCGCTCTAAAGAACGTGATTTCCGGGGGTCTCGGCGCCGCGTCCGCTATACACCTTCCTTTCTATATATACATGTATGTGTTTAAAGAGACCCTTAGTATCGGGAGGCTCAGTGCTGTGGGCTCTGATGCTGGTAACGAGCAATTATGCAACGAGACGTGCTGTTGTCGTACGATATATACGACCGACGATGTATGTGAGCAACGAGCTCTGGGGCGAATCGAGAAGAGAGACACAAAAAACTGAGAGAGATGCCGAAAGAGAGAGAGAAAAAGGAAGAGCAAGTGGGAGCAAGAAAGAGCAAAATAAATCTTTCGTTCTTTGACACTCTTTCTCTGCGGCGTTGAAATATATACACATATATATATAAATATATATATAAATACACACATTATTTACATGGAAGTAGCGCGGTTGTCCCACTTGTCGTTTCTCTCTCTAGCTCTTCCCTTTCCTAACGTATAACCATATATATCCGTTCGACTTCCGCGTCATGTTTTCCTATCATCGTGAATCTTACCGCTCATGCGACTATGGGAAACGTGGCAACCGATGCACAGACGACAACGACGATGCTCTGTGCCACCCGGCATGTGACTTTTATGATAATCACGCATAAATCCACCATCTCTGCGACTTGCGTATTCTTAACGGAGCAACAGTTATAAATACATAAAAACATATTACGGAAATGTATTTACTGCGTAAACTTTGGTGAGCTTTGGCAATGAAAGAACATCTTCGATTTTTCGTACCAAATTCAAAACACAGCGAATCCGACACGATATATTTGTAACTTTACTCCAAAAGGTTCGAAGGTCTGAATGGTTCTGTCTGAGATTCTGTTATTCTTGCCGGATCGATCGATCGGATTGCAGCTAATGCTGAACTTGGAAAATTATTTTTCCAACCCTACGGCAAATACTGCTGTTCATATTGTCTTTGCATTAACGTATACAAATGCTCATCAGCTTATTTACAATATAATTTCGTAGGGACTGATATTGATGCAATTATGCACTTGCCAAGGTACATACCTTGACACACACATGTCATAGGTACATACGCCTCGACACATTGGACACAGATATATGTCCACGGAATAGTTGATTACGGGAGTCGTGATAATAACTTTGGTAAATAGTGAGCAGTACCGATAGCAACGCAAATCTGTGGTTTCTGTGCTTTATGCGAGTGATTTTGCTTCCTCGCTCTCGCTCGTTCTCCGCTCCAGACTGTGGGATCGCTGCACGTCGAGGATCATTAGATCGCTTATGGCAATCGTGTTCCTGGAAGATGGCCGTAAGCTCCGGACACACGGACGACATTAGCGGCGTGATGAGTGAGAGAAAGAGTCACGAATATATTCGCACGGGTTTTCACGATCGTTAAGAATGGGGAAAAAAACAAGCGGTTGAAATTGCGCCAATTCACAACTCTCAACAACGAGTAATCCAGGCGTTTGTACCGTCTGAAGTAAACTTCCAGTTGATCATTTTGTCGTTTGCACATGAGATTCCTCGTCTCCATCAACTCCCCATATTCACTTCTCCGTTTGTCTCTTTTCCTCCCTTCCTCCGTTTCCCGTTACTATAGGCTATGCGAATTGTGCCAGACGCAGACTATACGTGTATATGATCTACCTGCCAACGGTTTGCTCGACATGAAGGCAATGAACCAGCGAGCTGAGCTACCGCCGCAGGCGAACTTGCGAAAAAAAATGATTCAAGAGTACATCAACTGCATGCATGTTACTGCAAGTAGTCTGTTGAGTATTTCAAACATTCACTTGTCATGCTGGTCATTTCGTTGTGTTGTGTGCCACCTACGATTCACGCTTTCTTCTCACCGCGTTAAATGTCATAGATCGAGTGAAACTTACATCGTTTTTGCCACAGTTCAAATTACAGGCAAATGATATGCAATTTTGTTCAATAAAATTCATTCCATCAGGAACTGCCTTATTGATTATTTCGTCAAACACACTTTTTGTATACGAAGAAATCGTTAAGTTCGAATTAAAGTTACTTGGACGAACAGCATCTACGTAGATCATTATTTTTAAATCGTCTGACAATGACGTGCCTATTGATTTCGTGGAGGAAGTACATCGAAATGATGACGTGGATATCGGACTTAGTAACAACGTAAATCATTGGAAATAATCCAAACGATGATCATTAACCCTCCGCGGATAATCTAGGATTTTCTATGCGCCCCTGGATCATATGATCTGCCACTTTATTTCACGTATTTAGAGAGAACAAAATCTGAAAAGTATCTGGAATACTCTCCATTGAATGTACTCTAAGTTTTTATAGTTGAAATAGTCGTTGAATTTGTTATATATTTAAATGAAACGTTTCAAAAAACAAGATTTTTTTTTAAAAGTTGTCGCTTGGGTCAAAAAGACCCATATGACCGTGGAAGGTTGAATGTATAAACGAATAATCAATTCGCTACATATATATTTTTGAAATAGGATAAACATGAATCTCGACTTACATATTGTGCGAGAATTCGTGGAAAGAGTTGAAAAGAGTTTATAGGTCGTACGAAAAGCTTGGAAGAAAAGATTTCCTCGTAGAGCTTTATGTGACGTTGCTTGTATGTACAGTATGAGAGATCGTATCGAAAGTGATGCTGACTGGATTTGCTGATGTTTGAGAAAAGAGTAGAGAGTAGGAAATCAGCACGTTCTGGTTCCGATATACAGAGTTGCGGCCGTTCTGCTTCTACGACGTGACGTTGTGAGTCGCTTGTGCGGGAGTCAAGCTTGCTATGAAGTGAGATAAAAATAAGGGAGAGAAAGAGAGAGGCGGCGTTACAACGGAGAAAAGCATGTGCCATGCACCTCATGAATGCCGTCTACTGACATTTATTGCCATTGTAGAACAATGCGGACTGATCACGTTGGACCGATCGCGCGTTCCTTCTCGCTCTGCCCTCTTCTTCTTCCTCTTTCGACTAGAAACCGGCTACTGTTATTGCTTCGCGCGGTTAACGGCAACTTCGTCGTCGGGAGGGCTACTCTTGATCCTCTCTCGTTCGATCTCTCCTCAGATCTTTATGGTCATGAAGAGAGGGGACAAAAGGGAAAACTTACACCGCTGTAACGGGGTGAAGGCGTGCGAGATTATTGCCAATAATACTCAACTGACATTGAGTATACCAATTTATATTTCAGAGAACAAAGCTTATCCCGTGACTCTTTATGTGCAAAATACCGTAATCGATAAAATATCGAATGACCGGTAAACGGCAACTGTGAAATCCAATCCGTATTGAATTTAATCTCAATCTATGGATTCATGTATATATACACACACTGAACCACGACCGTATTCGTTCCATCGTTATTATTGAGCTGTGTAATTGATTTTAATTAATAATTATGAATTTTCTCTGTAACACGAGAAACGAGTGTTCGTGATAATAAAATTAACGCAACAGTGGCCCATTCTCATCTGTAATATAGAAAAAGCCTCACCCTCAGCATCAGGCGTTACAAAAATTCTCTAGCGCAAAGTTCTGCTTCCTCAATAATAAAAAAACGTCATTATTATTAATTTTTTGCGAACGTCAATTTCGGCCAAGAATGTGCACGAAAGCTATTTGATAATAACAATAAGTGAATAAAACGAGCCGCTCATAAAAATTCAAAGACAAAGATAATGACCGGTGGCTGGAGTTCCAAGTAATTGATCAACTATTTTCATGAATCGATCAAGAATTTAAAAATTTCGTCACTTTTTGTTAATTGCGTACATAACGGTATTTTGGGTCACAGCCGACATAAACATCGATCCTTTATTCCGACTGTAAAAATTATTAGTCGGGGATGAGTATACAAAATTAATACGCGAATAGGATGAATGAGAACGTGTTTTCAGTATGCAATAGAAACAAAAACGGTCGACACGTTTCGCGTGTATCTCGGTGAGACAAGTGATGAAATATCTAATAAGCGACGAGATATTTCCATTGAATAATACAGAAAAAAAAGTCGGTTTCTAAAGGCCCGGAGGATAAGCGAAAGTAATATCTGATCGCATCGATAAATGTTCTCATCGATATTAACCAACAGCTATGACGCTTATAATGTTTTCATTAGCCGTCACAACCGTGTCTGAGGGATGTATGAACGAAGCACTGATACAAAAACCATCGCGTATATACATATCGTTGCCGAAGGGTCATCTGAGTTAATAACAACGGAGCAAAGGTGCACAGTTATATTTCTCGTGATGCATCGAGGACTTTCACCAGGCGCAGTGTATGCATACTGTATCGTCTTTCAAGACCGTGTCTCTCGTCGAGTGTCGATGAGTTACTCAACCGCAGAGAGTGCCGAATGAGGTATGGTAACGGCTTAAAAAAACATTAAAAAAAGAACGAGACTCGGACGGACGGGCACACAGAAACAGACAATCGTGTTTTCTTGAATTATACGCTATTATGCAACTCGAATTTGCTGAAGATGCCGATAAATTGATTCGGCACAAATCATACTCGTGCGGTTTAAGAAAGTAGATGTTGAAACGCATGACAGGAAAAGAATGATAATCGTTTATTCTGGGACTGCAGGCTTTTTCTGTACTTGGAACTTTTCTGTACTTTGGTTATTAGAAACATCTTCCTTTTGGTCCACGACTCCTCGGTGGTACTGACATTGTATCTGTCTTGTCGTACTGTCATTCGGTGAGAACTGTTGCATGATTCCAGGGTCTATTGTGAGACAAAGCGTTTATACATACACACGCATATTCATTTTGTCGCCGATGATGACAATGATGATGACGATGATGATCATGTCGAATCATCCGTGCACATACGTTCGTACGTAACATTTGTCGAGTGTAGAATATTTTTCATTGCTTCGTACACACCCATTCGGATGGAGGATGCAAAGTTGCACATGTAACTCGCAGAGAGTGTTCTGTGAGTGGAACAAAAGCGAAACACGTGCGTCACCACTGGAACGAACTTCGAGAGTGGACCAAGAGTCGTAAAATAGGTGTTTGTACGTGCTCCGTGTGTCTGTGTGTACACAACAATATCGGTGTCAACGTTGTAGTTTAATTATGGATGCCTGCATCGCCAAGTCGTCAATAACGTCTGTACCTTTATTCTCCGAGTGTAAAAAAAAAATTCTTCTCGAATATGCGTCTTCTGACTTTGACTTTTTAACTTGAGAGTTTTTTCACGAGCTACCACGTTACGCATAATGTTCCAACAGTTCCGAGCCAGAAAATCACGGACTTTATCCAAAGGTGAGGCTCACCCAGACGCGGGTACGTGGAAAAAGAAAAATCTTTCTCTCCCTCGATTCTCTGTGTAATTATACGTGCCCACGCCTCTCGGTATTGAAGCATAATCGCTATAGGTACAGTAAGAACATCATCCTTCTTTCATTCCCCCGTTCAAATCTCGCTCTTGCTTTTCCTCGTCGCGTCTGTCGAGACTTTTTACCACCGCGTTTCCCACCCACACAAGTGTAATTTTACTCCGATGCATATTCCGGGCTTCCGTTTTCAAGCGACGAGCGAGTGGGCCGCCTGAAGAACGCACCCCGTTCAACAGCTATATACCGTGAAAAACGCCTCGTCGCAATTTCCACTCGGTATACCTGGCCTCATCCCCACAAAATTTAGAATATACTAGCGAATACCGTTATATACAAGGCGTTGCAGATTCACAATCCTTCCGCAATCGTTTTTCATTCGAGAGTCATCGATTTTTATTCCTAGGACGAAAAAACAAAATGAGGCAACAATGTCTGCAGCTGTACAAACGCGAAATTCAACAGAAACACATTCATGGACGGTAACATTTACTCCAACGTAGAAACAACGTAAGAATGTGGAACATCAATGGCGATCAGTACGTACTCTCAGAAAACAAACAATGAGACAAACCCACGAAGGTTATACAGATCGATCGAACGACGGATGTTTCGAAAACAACGAGAACTGTCAATGTAAATTTAATAACCTGTGGATTTATCAAAAACCATATTTGTCGGGAAATTTTTCAAATACCGGCAATGTTACGAAAAACTGACAGTCGGCGAACATTTTCTCGCATTTCATGATTCCTCAAGATATTTCTTCAAGTGATGCTGTGCAGAGAGGAATTTTTCATCGAAATAAATCTCGGTATATTGCTTCACAGGACGAAGCAGCATTTCAAATGTGTATCGCCCTATATCATTTGTTATCGTGTATATAGTAAGCGGTGGTACAGTTTCGAATTGTTGTGGGCATCCAATAAATGCTTCGGAGAGCTGAGAAGTTGGCAAGAGCGCGGCACTTTCGAGTTCGCGAACGGTGATAAAGACCATTGAGAAACTTCACAAAACCGGTAGACGCGTATAACCAAAAGGCGAGGGGCACAGAAGACGAAGTTTCACTGAAAAATATATATACATATATACGCCCACTTGGTGTTGAATTACTATTTTCCTATTGCATACATATTGGACACGGTAATGGGAAGGTTTCGAACGCGAAATCCTTTCCAATGACTTTTAATGAAGCAGTTATTTTTCGTGCATGAGAACTGTCTCTCACCGAGAGTCTCTGGACCTAACAATAGTTTCCTGTAATTCGATCCATTTTACACAAAAAAATACCATGATTTGTTACTAAAAAACAAACAAAAAATATGATATAATTCAAAACACTTAATGCAATTTGTCATGCAGAAGAATAATGCATTTTCATGAGAAAAATGATTAATATTTCGAAAGGGAAGTTAACCGTAGAATCTCTTATGAAATTTTCTTTTCGCATATCGTGCGTTACGTTTGAGACGCGTTAATAAGCGTCTTTGACTGGTTACTAGTAGCAAGTACATGAAAAGTCATAAAAGTTATGGCTAGGCGAGTTCTGCATGCATCACGCTTGAGATTCATCCTTTGCTATGGTGTCAGAGTGAGTTGCAAGCTCTTGCATCTTCCGTTTGGTCGTCGGGTGAAATAATCCAGCGCATTACACGCCTAGTTTGCCACGCGAGCTATATGTTGTGGCTATCGCAAAATCCTTCGTCATACCTCTTGCGTGAGTCTCTCTCTGTTGCTCTTTCTTCTTCTCTCTCTATTTGCATGAATAAGCTACAGGGATTCCTACGGTGCATGGTGCGGGGGCTCTCAATTACTGGTTAGCCACCTGCAGTGGCGAGCATGCAGAGAAAATTGTCGGAAGTTGTCTTTGGCTGCTTCGGTAAAATAATACGAACCGAGATAATTTCGATTTTTCATTGAAAACTTTAGAGCAGTGCAACTTTATTTAGACAAATTCAATTTCCTGTATTGTCTCATGTGAACCGAACTTATCCGGGAAGTAAAACACTCGTCATTCGAGGATTACATGGCCAACGACTATATTATTCCAATAAACTATAGAGAACACACACAACTTCAGGATATTGAGAGAGCAATAAAGATTTAACAATTATAAACGGGAGTGTAATTACACGTAGTCGGCTTAACGAATCGTTTCGGGCTGGAAACTGAACGAATTATTACGACCACCGCAGAAGGTGTGCGGATATTACACCGCACTTCGTATATACCGGCCGAGCGGCTTTGTGCGACTATATATTGAAGAACACAACGAAATGGGCAAGAATATGAAATAGTTGAAAATTTCATGTAAATTGAATCAAGAGATGAAATGATCATTCCGCGAATATACACGGTCGAAAAAACAATTTTTACCAAGAAATTTAACGGAAAGACATTCATGTTTATCTGATTTTCGAAAAGCAAGGGACGTGCATTAAAAAACATTGGGTCATTCCGAGGAATTGCCATGAAATCCGTTCGATCAAGAAGTTTTCATGGTTTTCCTGTCATTCTTATTTCACCCCAAATGAGAATTTATCTTTTGGTAACAGATTCATTTTACCCCATTCCCCGAACTTGGCTCACACACACGCACACACTTCCCTTTACCTTCCTGAATATACTCCACCGGGTATTCTCGGTAGGAATACTGTACCAACGATCCTCGTTGGAGTAAAGAGATTCCCGCGAGAAAGCAAATGAACCATTCGTAATTATACGAGGAGGTTAGAGCGCGAGGGTAACACACAAACGCACACTGGCTGAAAAAAACGTGTTATGTGAGTATAGATGTACACTTCGTACAGCAAAGAGTGTGCAACATCATATCCTTATCCGCAATCTAAATCTTAGTTATGACTTGCTGGAATAGTTATAAGGCCGCGTGCGCGGTCTCCCAGCGGATAATTACAATTACTGTAATAACGTATCGCACTTCTTTGATAACTGTTGTTATAATAATACACTTGCACGCACGAGTATACCGATATATGCTTGTGGTTTTTGCTTCTGTGCATCTCGAGCAATGTATAAAGCGAAATTAAGTCCGAAAGATGCGAGGAGTGGGTAGTTTATTGTTGAAATTTGAATGGATTCATTTCGAGATTCTTTGCAGCTTCCGGCGAGAGTCTAATGGGACGTATCTGATGAAAAATTGATTAAGTTATTATGAGCAGGTCAGTGATAGCTAGTCGATGCATTATTATTGCTGCAGACTTTTGTGATGTCTCATCGACACGTGGCCTTTCCAATGGAAAATCGCGCTTTTTATCATAGAAATCGAACCATTCGGATGAGATAATAATTTTGTTGAGCAGAAAGATGAAAATTGAATCGCATGATCAAAGATTTATCTCGGAAATTTCGTATCGATCGGCTATATAATTCCAACGCGGATTAATTAGCAATTTGTATTCACTCATTTGATCACGAGTGGCTGCAATTTTGAATCGCACAAAACAACTTAAATCGATGATAAGATCTTTGTAAATATGGGATAGTTATCGGACTAAAATCGTTCGCTGTTTCATCACGTTTATGGAGAGTGATATGATTGGTCTAGTATTTGCATTAATAATTATGATGGAATAATAAATCCGAAGTCGTATGATCCGAATATGCGATTGTAGTCGCTTAATTGTTATTGCTCTTTTAATGATATTCAGAAGAAGGCATGCCATCGATCGACCATTTGGAATAATGTTTCGACCGGAATAATAAACCTAACAAATGATATGTCACTAAATGTGTAATGGCTATAACGTTTCAAAATTAGTGCTCGCTCAATTACATTCAGAGGAAGACCAAAAGGGAAAGAACGAGGCAGAGGGAGAGCGAGAGAGAGTTAGGAATTCTTCGTTCGCTTGGCATTGGGAATAACAATTCCATACGAGGGCGATCGCAAGCATATGTATTGTCATCCACGGGAGAGATTTGCTATAGGTGTATATATAGTGTATATGCAGCATTCTAAATGCTTGGCTGGCTAGGCTGACTGGACGCTGAGGTACGCTAGACGCAGTCGACGGGTTGGACCGCGATGTGTGCGATGTCGGCTGAATATAGATATGTCGCTGCAATTAGGCTTTGTCGTAAATCTTGGGACGTCGCAGTGGCGTATCATTTTGTCTCGTGAGAGATTAGGCTTCACGCTCTCAGTTCGCATATATAGGAACACCGTCACTGTAACATTTCGTACATATGTATTTCCATATGTGTATGTGAGTACATCTTGCACATGCGTTTGCACGCTCATCATCGTTTCTATGAATTTGCATAACGGTCAGTGTTTCATTCTCACGAAGAGTAGTTCCGTAATACAGTGCGTCGTACCAGGAGTTCTCGTTTAACATCTCTTAACGGCTCTCGAATAATTGTCACTTTTTTTTTGTTTTTTTATGGGTCAAGCAGAAATCCTGGCTTCTCCTTGGAAAATGAGTACAATTAAATTTCCAAATTCTATCAAGACCAATCGATCGGCGAGATCACGTCAAGATAATGACGATTTATTTAATTAAACAGATCCGCTCGAGAGTAATTAGTTTTTCTATGCCAATCGTTGGTTTTTGTTTCGGCTAATTTTATGGAAATATGACGTGAAAACACAAAGTTTCATGTTCAAATTAAAATGATGACCTACTGCGACGCCACGTCAGGAAATATTATGATTCTGTGCGGCCATTCACTTTCGGGCCGACGGTTATTGTGGGACTCCCTAATCTTTAGATTGCGGCTGTTACGTGCGTGATCGGGCTAGGCGCCGGCGTACATACATCCTTCCGTCAGTTGGAAAACCAAGTTTCGAAACAAGGTGGAGAGGCAGAGGACGACGAGACGAAGTATCGGTTACAAACTCTCCTTATCAAGCGGACGAGGTAAGAGGAAGAGGTACGCAACCAGCAGGCGCGTCCTTTCACGCTCGTAAAAGGATATGAGCCGAGCAAGCTGGAATGCCAAGTACTATAAGCGCCGAGGTAAAAATATGTGTATATATGTACGTTTTGTATATATAGGCCCGAGATCTACTAAAAATCTATTCCATGTACCTCTACGGTTTTGAGGCGGTGATAAACGAAAAAGTCTCGCAAAGACTTGAGTTTCTGGCAAATATGCATAAAAAAATCGGCTCAGCACGACGGAGATCGGAGACGTAGCAGAAAACTGGTTGAATTTCGATTATCGAACAACTTTTTTCTCTAGCCGAACGATAATTTCAATTTCAAATTTCCTATTTTCGCTTTGCATTTTCGCATATACGGCGATCAACATGGTCATCTTCCTTATCGGTTATTTTGCGTTTATCTGACACGTGACTCACGGATAATTGGATATAGACGATCACACCAATGGAGCCTGGAAGCGGAAAGCAAGTTTGTACGAATGAATGAACTGCAAAAGAGGCAAAATATACCGAGAGAGATACTAATAACGAAAGAGCAAAGTATTACTGATTCCTCGTAGCAGGTCAGCCTCTGGCGAATGTGACTGCCCAGCAGTGCTGCGACTCTTTGCAGCGATCATTATTCGCCATGCAGGCACAAACACGAGCAATTGTAAATAACGGTTGATATACTCGCAGCCACGACGATGTAGAATAAACAGAACAAAAATTAAGATTGAGAGAAAGAGGGAAGCGTGTCGAATGCCGCGAAATCCGCACGGCTGGAATCCCGCGTGCACGGTCACAACGACCCGTGAACACCGAGATGAGGCGAAAAGCCCGGAGGCTACGATTTCTGCACGACAGTAGAAAAGTCCACGCACATGATCGTGGAGCAACCATGGAAGAGATGAGATATGAAAAAGTGGATGGGATACAGAGAGAAACAAGCATGCGAAAAACAAGAGCTAGAGGTTCGGAGAGCGCAGTCTGCAATGCGCGTGGATATAACGGCAGTCCCAGCCCCCAGACGCCTATTAGAACCAATTATCCATTTGCTCCCGTAAGACACACGTTTTCTTCAAGAAAATTGCAAAGTGTATCTCTTCTCACGTTCATCGAACACCTGAGTCTTCGACACGATCCAGCTGCGACAATAATATGGACGATTCACTAACCCGATCTCTGCCCCTGATCTTTCACGATCGTATATCGAAAAAGAAAAACTCGTTTTCTCCGTGTTTATATGTTTTATGTATGTTCCTGATGTGACTCAGTTTGAAACACCGCGTTACACTTTTCGCTCCACATTTGATAGATCAATGAAGTAATAATCAGCAAACATTTAAATTTTCTAAAACATAAAACTTGAAGAAAACAGTTTGGTTTCCTCCAATGACACGTTATGAAAGCCGATTCGTGACAGGCCTCTCCGTGAGTTCTGCGATCCTCAGAATTAGCGGGAAAAACTTGCAGAAGAAGTATCGATTAAAAAACTTAGAAAATTTATTCTCTACTTCAGAACAAACCTCCGACTTCAAGTTATTATAGGCTGACGCGACTCCGCGAATTTCCACGTCCAGTATAGGAAGAAAGTTGGATCTATTCTTGAGAATAGACTCCTATATCCGTTATTCTCAAACTTCGACTCCGCCATAACACCAAAAGGCGTTTTGGGTCGTGATTTTTTCCCTCCCGTAATGCGGGCTGGATTATTTCGTAAATTAAATTGATTAATTCCTTATTATTGGAAATAGCTTCAATTTCTCCTCGGAAAAGATTTCTTTCCCAACCTTCATCCTCGGCACGTGAATCTTAGAGCTTGGGAAACATGAGCCAGTGAAATTATTTTCTTAGACGAACTTATTAGATCTTGGTATCCTCGTGTAATATCTTTCGTTTCGCTAACCAACAGCGCAAACAGCTAATTCATAAAATGAGAAGACGATCAAAAGTCCTTGGGAAGAACGTGTGAGCGTCAAAATATTCATTTATTAACAGTTGGGCGGAGAACACAATGATGGTATTCGCAGTGGCTTGGAATAGTAAATGCTTCGATGCTTTCCTTCGAGAATCTTAGTTTCAGTAGACTGGATTCTGTCTGGAAGTTGCAATGTACAATAAGAAAGGATGAAAGCAGAAGAGAAATTGAGACAGAAACAGCAGAGAGATATGCGGGCAGAGAGCAGGGATTCAATTCATACATAAAGGTAACAGAAAGGGGAGACTTTCCGAATGAGTTTGGCGTCGTGAAGACTTGATAATTGAAAAACCATTAACTCTATTCAAACTCGAGAAGTTCGTCGAAAGCTTCCCGACTCCTCATTTTCTCTGATCTGAGATCCCTTCTCTCTTTTCTTTTCTCTTTCGCGTGCTATGTATATAGTAAATTCAATGAATATTAAACCTGTGGAATTCAAACATCTTTGGATTGTCTGTTCGGGTAAGCGGTATATGTGTTTAAAGAGAGGCAAATAAAAGTAGTAAACAGTTTGAAAATCTATGCATTCAAATAAATACGATGATTGATGAACTATCGATTCGATCGAGGGATCGATTCTTGATTGAAACAGAAAATTGCGTTCCGCGATGATACTCGTTTGACCGACCCCAGTCGTTTGAACGACGCGGTGAAGGAAAAGATCGTTAAGCAGCAGCACGAATATGATTTTATTATTTTTTAACACTTCTAATCAAGGGGATCCGTTCCTCTGATTCTCGTTAGCCGCTAAGGTATTTGTTGACGGTTTATAAAAACTGAGGCATAAATCATGTAAATTGAGTGGAGATTAACGACAGAGCTGTGCATGGCAGCCGATCGATGACGACTGTGACAGGTGCGGCATAAAACTGTTACGAAATTGAAGAGACCTCAATATTAGTCGAGGAAAGAAAATATGCAGAACGGGCAGAAATCTTACTGGTGATGAAATGTCTACTAGTTGAGAACTCTGGCAGCGTGATCGGCGAAGAAAAATATTGTGGTTTCGCGGATAGCAGCACGAAAGTTAGAAATACGAATAATGAAATTTGGTCTCAAAGGAAGTAATATTGCGGAGAACACGAGCGAAAAAGCTTCGTGAGTCCGGCGAATGTAAAATGCGCGTAGCGGTCGGAGCGAGGTGGGAAAAAATAAAGACCCGCGTGTGGAAAAGTGTGCGGGAGAGGACGGATGAATGAGAAAAGGAAAAATAAGGTAAAGAAAAAAGTGACTGTATAGAAAGAGGCGACCGTGGGTTGGGTTTCTGTGCATTGCACACGGTCCACACAGTTCTCATTATCCTGGACCATTTTAATCTTCGCCACTCCCTTCCTCTCATTCTCTGCCCCGATGCAGCAGTCCAGGGCAAGAGACTTTTAAAGAGAACAAGAGTAGAAGTGCGAAGAGTAAAAAAGGGAGATGGCAGCGGAATGGACGGAGTAAAAGCATAGAAGTTGCGATGTGCGCCAGCTACAGAATGTGAATTTGAAATACACTGCGCAACTCGTATCCTAGGAACCTGGGAAATTAAATGCAAGAATAAATTATTGGCTTCAAAGCATCCGAGCAGTTTTCGTGACCATGTAACAAGCAGCAGTTTTCGGCTCTATTTACTTTTACATCCAGCCTAAAGACACAAAGTATATTAAAGCGTAAGAACTGCATCCGTAACAACTGCACTGTTAGAATTTTTGTAATGCACTAGCACAGTTAAGAAACTTTCGGAAAATAGAAGTTTACTTTGACTCTCGTCAACAATCTTCATCGTATTTTTCGTCCCGAGTTTCCTCGGGTCAATTTGTTTCCTTTCTCTCATTAATTATCGTAAATGTATTGATGCATTGAAGCACTGAATATTGAGTATCGGCTTGTACTTGTTCGGGAACGAGTCGAGGAAAGGGTTGATATTTATTCACTTACAGACAGGAGCGAGGTATGTAGCGGAAGTGGTTGAGGGAACGAGTACTTTGTTATGAAGAGCTGGATTGAAAAACCTTTTGCTTAAACGAAAGAAATTAAAGGTATGTAATGAAAATACTGAAAAATGTATGCAGGAAATTCGATTTTAGTTGGTAGTTTCGTTGTAAAACAACACAAAACGATCGGATCTTCGAAATATTTCGTAGAAGGCGCCGGTCCTGCCCTTGGGCATCACATCCTCGATGTGTGTACGATCGAAACGAAATAGAAGAGAAAATTTACTCGTCTTTCACGCCTGCCTACTAACTACTTTTGTAGACTTAGGCCAAACAATTTTTAGCCAACGATCATGACCCATAATCGGCAGAGAAGCGAATGAAGGGGGTTATATAGAGGCGATGGATATCGAGATAGAACAAAATCGCTCTCTGTTCTCCGTCCCTTTTGCCTCCACTTACTAATCGAACTACAAGCTTTTCGTAGCCACAGATCGCCTCCAGTGAACCAACTGTTTCAACACGATAACTCGGAACTATACTAGGCAAACCACTATATAGCAGACGTCAATTAGTTCATCCGGGAGAAGAGACGTTCACGGGGTGGCGCCGATCGACCGTTTACCCTGCTGTGTGTATACTTCCTGTAGCAAACTATTTCTCACCGAGTCTGTACAGCTATCGATACATCTAGATACTGAATTAATTTCCACCAGGATTCCACAGAAAATAAATAGTCACGGTACTGAAAATTTACCAACAGTGAAAATGAATGAAATTCCATTTTTTGTACACATTCTCAGAATAAACAAAACTTTTCTAATTTCAATGGCACATTTTTTTTCCAGTTTCTAGGTAAAACAAATATCCTACTGTTTGAATAAAAAAATTCTTTTATTATATTAGCCAGAAAAATTCAGCTGGCCATATTCAAGGGACTTGGATTTCCAGGTTACGTGGACGGTCGTTGCGATGTTTTGTTAACAGTATTGAAAAATAAAACACAAAACCAAACGCAGGTCTCGCGGAGAAGCGATTTCATTGTCCAAAAATAAAACGATTGTGCTAGTTTCGTCTACATGCTGAGGAGCGCGTCCTCGAAATATAGAGGAAGAAAGGATAGAACTTGTTGGTGTAGAGTATAATAAAGCACGGGAAAATAAATGAAAAAAGGCTTCGCAAACTAGTTTGAAGCGAGTTTGTGAGTGGTATATTCCACCAACACCGTCGAGAGCGTGGCTGTAAATAAATCACGAGGAACGTGCAGCCTATTAGAGGAACAACCTGCTGTCTGCGTGGGTCTCAGGGGCACCAACAGCAACAACAACAGTAGAGAGAACCCATGAGCACACGAGCCACCATAGAAGCGTTGAACAAGCGCGATTCCTTGTGCTATATAAATGCAAGTGTGAGAGCACTATACTAGAACATTCCCCTATAACCTGACGAACATACATATGGGTAATTTCATGAAGAATTGCCCAGTACCTTTGAACGCCAGGCATTCCGACTCCGCTGGAGTTTCTATGCGTTACTGTGATCGGTAAAACGAAACTTTCACGATTGAACAAAGTTTTCTGCCGATTAATCAACGAAAGATTCACTCTGTTCGAAATGTGATTGCTTCTTTTTGCTGGAGACCTTGCAGGCAGTCGGGAATTGAACAATTATCTCCTCCCAGCGGATTGTGGATTTTTGGCCGACCAAATTGAAACAAGTTGATTGCAAAATGTGGCCACTTTTGCTTGGAATGTCTCACGTATATTTATGTATATGTTGCAAAAACAGAATAACCGCATGTACGTATATACGGTATAACTGGCATTCGGTATAGCTGTTCACGTTTCGTACAGACTATGGCATACGTACTGCAACTTTTCTAGCCATTCAAGACACGAATTTTATGCACGGAGCATCTCTACTCATCACCACGACCACGACATTTTTTGTGTTTCAGAGTTTCCCGGAGCGGAACAAAAGCCTATCACGTTGGACGTTTAGTAATCAAAGCAGCAAATCAATGTGGAAAAATCAAAAAAACGTTTTTTTTCCGAGAAAATAAAGTGAGGAATTGGAAAAATATACTATCCAGTGAGATTTATTGATTTCTGACGAGTAAACCGCTTTCTTTAGGTTGAAAGGGTCCATAATCGTTTGATTTTTTTCATATACACATGCCGTTAACTGTGGCATTGCAAGGTTAACCGTCATCACCGATATTACACCTCGATTGTACTACTATAAGAGATGAGAAACAGGCAGGAAGTTAACGTGAAACGGTTGTCGCACTTTACGATTAGAATTCATTGAACAAGAGGAAAGTTGTTATACTCGTAATAGCGTAGCAAGATGCATGTAAGGATATGGTTTCGCGATATGCATACCACAGTTAATTACTTGGCCCATACTTCAATAAGCCACCGCAAAGGTAAATCGACCCCCGAGGCGTGTGACGCGTTTCACCATAAACCAAGTGCCATATCACATAAAGTCTGCGGAAACTATATATGTATATCTGTATATCATTACGATCTCAGTGCTTCGATCCTCGTGAAGGAGAGAATTGTTCCACGTAATCGAGGAAAGAGCAATTTGCGATAAAACGTTGCCCACCTCGATACTTGCTCGAATCGTTCTACTTCCGGTTAAAATAAATAATTCACGATGTAGAATTGCACCGATTAATTTTCATTGCAAAATCGCTACGCTTGAACGATTTTCATCGGAACGCAGTAGAATAGACAAAAATAAACAGGAATAATATTTTTCCTGAATCGTTTATAAAGTTTGTTAAGCAATCTACGTTTCGGTTGCAATTTTCATACGGCTATTTCGTCGTGGCCCAAAAACCAGATTTCTGCTCAAACTACGCGCCATTTCAGTTCAAATCGTCGACTCATCACGCAATTGTTATTCCTGGGTTGCATTGATTCAAACTCTTTCGAATTAGAGTTTGTTCATTACCGAAGGGGATATTGTTGAGAATGTACATAGGGGTGTGTTAACGAATTCTAAGTTTAGAAATTCTGTCTCGACGGAACGACGGATTAATCGCTTGGCATAAGTTTGGTACGAGAAATATGAGAGTTTCAAGCGTTGTACAGCTCTTCTGGGATTAATTGTTTCAAGCTCATCGCGCGAAGGGAGATGCGAAACATGGTATACTAAAAATAGAAGACTTTTGGAGATGTATTTTGTTAGCCTTGTGGGAGGATGAATGCAGGGCGGGCCGGAAAATTAATGCACGAAGCATTTATCGATTGCACTTCTCCCTTCGTTCTCTACGCCAAGGCTCGATGTTACGTTCGTTCGCTGACTTTCTCGCTGCCGAAATTAAATCGCGATGGGCGTGAGACTCGCGCTTGTAATATAAAGCTGGTGTCTTGAAACTTTGAAACTTTGGAAAGGATCGTATTAGCATGGATCGCGTATATCAGCCAGGATGAAAAGACACAAGAAAAAGGGCTGACGAATAATTCATTTAATTGATGATATAATCAAGTTTAAAAATTTGACTCATAGAAAAAGAATAAGCGAGACAAAAAAGAGGTGTGAGTAAAACAGCGAGAGGAAGAGAGTATAAAGTAACTCTGAGAAAAGTTAAACACTGGACGGAGGACCGGACATGGATCTTGATGAGATCTCTCTGCTTAATTAAATGCCGGAACGAACCAGAGCTTGATACCCACCTTTTAGCGATATTTCGCCTCCCAGAAAACGCCGAACATCTGTTCGTTTCGCGAGAAATTAATAGCGAAATGTTCCTTGAAAGTAAAAAAAAAAAGCTGGTGTATTTTTCACTTGAGTTGCTACGCCATGTGCGCTTTTGCATCGTAACAATATGAAAATGTTTTGAGGATAAATTCCTACAGTCCGCTAGACACGAAAAGTTTCTGTTTTGCGGGACAAAAAATCTCGGCATAAAATAGTGACACGTTTTCAAAAATTCACTCATCCCGTTTCTATTTTTTTTTTTCTATATAGATCAATAAAACATTGTTCGAAAATAAATTCCGATATTTCATGCGACGACACCCTCAGCGCTCGTTTCATTCGCTTCCTTTCTGACTCTCTCGGTGCTCGATAAATAGTATAGAGTCTTCGTACACGACTCTCGAGAGACTCGTATATTCATTCACTTTAATGCACTTTGACGCGCGTACGGGACCTGCCTACTCCGTCGTACCCTCTCGGGAACTATTGTCAATTAAATCGTAGTACGAACACTCCGCGGTGCTTAGAGTTGTGTATAAAGTAAAAATGTGATTTAGTTCACGTGAGATAGGCTTGTCAACGATTAATTTTTCATTCCTTAGACATTAAAGAAAATTGTTACTCTCTTGCGGTCTATTTCTTCGAGTTCAATAAAACCAGCTCGTTTCAATAGAATTTGTTTAAAAGTTCAAATGATCGTCGCTTTAGGGCAAAGTGAATATTGCGAGGAAACTAAAGGCGTTTCATGGGAATAAGTGCCCCCTCAAGTCTATCAATATTTTGGCCCAAAATTCCAAATAATAGATAGATCTAGTTTGATGCGGAAATCTGCAGTTCTGGCCTGGATTTGAACCGCAACAACATGCATACGGATCCTGAAAACTTTCTCCATGCGACTGACTAATTATGACTCTGTTATTCAGAGGATTCGTAGCTGTGACCATTCGTGGCTCGAGACTGAAGCCGTGACGTCGAGACAGAAAGAGTGCGGTGGCTAGAAATAGGGGTAGAATAGAAAGAGATGGTATCACAAACTCGACGATTAATCTTCGTCGTAGAGTTGAGCCACGAGACGAAACTTGAGAACTCTGCATATATACTGACTGGAGCACCAGCTGAGCATTACCCAGGGGAGTGAAAAGAGAAGGAGAAACAGGTATAGAAGGCTAGAGCGAGACATCAGAGATCGCTGATTTTGCTTCTCTCAGGCCAGCAAGGTAGGTGCACTCTGTTATGAATTCAAGCCGCGTTAATGGATTTCCGTATATTCATGGAGAGGGAGGAAAAAAATTGTAGAGAGCGCGCATAAACTGGATAGAGTGCAGACAACATACAGAGTTTTTTTTCCAATGTGACACGAGCAATCAAATAAATGCAAAAGTTTTCAAGCAAATTATTAAATTGAGAGTCAATAAAAACTCTTTATTTATTTGTTTTCGTCCTTCACCATCATTGTCTTCAGCAAATACGGGAGTAAAACCCAGCTGACATTGGCACATCGGAAAAATGCAGAAATCTAAGAATACGATGTTTCAAGGTAAACATTCAATTGGTTTTCTGTCAATCTCACGCGATACGTTAAGACGATCCCAGCCCAAACTGTTTCGCGTTCTCTCATATCATATTCACTCTGACAACAGGATGGTATTTTGTTGTATCAGATTCAGCCGAGTGACTGCATGCTTGGTCGAAGTTCCGATGTCGAAAACAGCGTAAGCTCTGTTTCCAGCATCTCTACCAACCTCAGTGTAGCATGGTCCAGAGCTGTAGTTCAAATCTTCGGTTGAGACGCCATTCAACATGGATAATCTGAATGGAGAACTTGCTCCGAGATCCAGTGTGTTATATGTTTGGCTCACGTTTTCGGAAGTGAGAGAACACGTCGGAAATGTGAAGTGTAACAGGGATTTCAAAACCGGGCATCTACTCGTTTTAGTTGGTCGAAAAGTGAAGAGGAAGAGAATATATGCAGAAAGTAGAGGTTCCTAGAATACTATTTAAACCGAGATAAAAGTATTAACCATGGAGCAAGACAACAATGAATCTTCGTCGTAGGCGACGAGAGGATCCTCGAAACAAAATGGACATGGGTTTCCCAACGGTGACATTCTGGAGCTCGAAACAAAGAGGTAGAAGAGACCCATTGGAAGGTTGGAGAGTCTGGTCCGGTCTATTGGAAGAGACAGTAGAAGAGAAGTATATAAAGGGACACTCAGTGAAGTGTGGCAGCACACCAGGGCAGCTCACGAGATGAGTGTAATTAATAGTTGTCACCCGCACTCGGCTATCGGACCTTCATAAATTAAGTCATCCTTTTCTCCGACTACGCGCGTGTTATTCTCGACCATCACGTGAACTCTCAGCTTATAGGCACTGGCAAGAAAACTCGTTCGTTTCATAAAACTAAAGACAGATTATATTGGTATATAAACTTCATGGAGATTTGCTGCAATTGCGAATTAACTAGTTAAGGATGAAGTTGGTGTAAGCAGCGTTCACGTAATCACGGAAGGGATTCGCAAACTATCCAACAAAGTGTTTGACCAATCAATCGTTGACAAACCTTTAACGAGTTATTTTCCTATTGACACACGTGGAACGTTGATGCTGCTGACCACGAAAAGCGTCTATTCCTGACAACTCTAGTCTCCTGGGTCGAATAGTTACTTTGGACCTTTGATGTGGCGAAGAAGGATATCCGAAGGTCCTAAACATTTACCTCATTAGTAACCCTCAGAAAACTGCCAAGTACTGATTACATCAACGTTTCAATTCCCACTCAGAGACCTTGGAATATATTTTCCAAAGATGTTCGTCGTGCACTGTGATGATCATTTCGTTCAACCAATCAAGATTTTCATGAAATGACCACACATTTTTAAACCATCCTACAGCCCGACAACATTTTCTTTTTCTCTGTTCCCACCAACCGTCTCCGATTACTGTTCGCTGAGATATTCGACATTAATCACTCATAATCAGATACCTCGTTCGCCACGCAGACATTGTCATGTTTTATCACACTGAGTTGGAAAGTTATATGCAGGATGAAGGAGGCTGCAAGGAAACGGTGTCCTCTGATATCACAATCTTCCAATCGAGATATATCTTTTCCCGCTTTTTTCCGCCTCACTCCCTTTTCCCCATTCTATCTTTCCCTCTCGGTCTCTCTCGGTGCAGTTGGCGGGCCGAGAATACCGTTATCCGCTTTTTCTTCACTCGAGAAATTCGATTTTATCTCGGTTGCCGAAACTTCGTTAATGTAGCACAAGAGCTTGCTCGTCGTTTATATATATTTTCAGAGTGTACTTTCGGTGCATGCTAGCGTGAAAGACGTGCGGTTACCACCAGCACGAAAAGCCTGGCTGAAGAAAGTGAGAAAACCGAACACACGTCTTGCGCAGTTTAGTCCAAAAGCGGTTCGGTGTACTGCCTTCGATATTTATCGACCACACGCTCGTTGTTATAAAGTTCAATTGGTAAATGCATTAAGAGAGTCTTCAACGTGCATATGAAACTGGTACAAATTTCTCCAACTCGTAACGACCGGCTAGTCTGTCTGAAATAAGATAATCTAAACAAATTTTCAAACACGTTATTATGGAAGATTTCAGAGTGTAAAAATCTCCTTAAATCAGTTCAGGGTCCATTAAAAAGTTTGAAACTATTGGGATAACCGATTGCAACAACATATTGAAGGATTCACGGAATCCGGTTCAGACTACGAGTCGAAACCTCTGGCTATAGTTGGACATTCTTGAAACAACTCCTTAGTTCGTAACCAAGTGAACATTAACGGAAACCTCGGAGCCCAAAAATACAACGAAAAATAAAATTCATCAACGAACGATGTAATCACAGAAAAAAAAGCAGAGACGCACAAAGAAAAAATAAACAGATCTTTGGAGGAAGATTTTTATGACGTCAATTTTTACCCCATTGTTTACCCCACATTCTTGTTGATAGCATGCGCCAAGCGTGTTAACTTTTTTTCAAAGCCGCTGGGTTCGCCGTCTACAGACTAATTTTTCCTTGAGTATTCTACGTAATTCTCCGAGCAATATATTTCAAAAGTGTGAGAATGAACTCGGTTAGTGATGCCGAAACAATGCGGAATTGGACGCTTCAGGATCGTAGTCTTCCACGCGAAACTTATCGAAACTTTGTAAGCTTGCCAATTTGCGAAATAACAGGAAGGAAGAGAACGCGCAGTAACATGTTTCACGTATCTTAATGTACATAACAGAAAATATAACGACTTTAACACATGCGCCAGAGTTCATCGACTAACGCGACGCTTGTTCTCATTCTCTTCGGAGCACGAGTAGAAGGGTTTGTTTCACGGGCGACTTATGTTTGTTTTAGGTCTCTCGACGTTAAGAAAAGACGGACATAAAAAAAGGTCCAGTCTCTTATTCTTTTTTCTCGCTTCTTTTTCTCCGCCTTCGCTGTCTTACTTCGTTTAATGGCTCATCCGTCCGAATTTATCGTCCTCTTGTGGCTTTGTGCACTGGAGTGTGTCCAGCGTATAGTCTCCTGTTTTATGGATCGTAAAGATTCAAAGTTTGAACGGCGTTTAAGTGCAATTACAGTTTGACGAAGAGAAGCATAAGAGGACCGAGGCCCAAAATCTTTCGTCCTTGTGTCACGATCGCATACCTGTATAAATCTTTCTCTGCTTTTCTCATCTCCATGCATCCCTCTGCATATAGGTTAGAGATATCACGATTTTTCGTGACTACGAAAAGAAAGACGTGAAAACTTTCCTCCAACCAGCACTGTCGAGTATTCAACAATCTGATGGGAGACTATAAAACGAAAATCCACCATCCAGAACAAGTTTTCACGAGGGTTATTACCAGATCGTACGTGCAACCAAAATTCATTCCCACAAAAGATTTCATAAAAATCGATTCAGTCGTTATCGTATGAAAAGCGATCAGGAACATTTTCGCAGTGGAGATTTATCTGTATACAGCGATATCTCGTGACGTGTGCTGTAAGTATATGTTTCCAGACGAATAAGTCATTCCAGCTGAAAAATTGGGTCAACTAGGGCTAAACTGGTTGATCTCCTAAGAAATCTTAACTCGTTTGTCCCGGTGTCGGGTTTGACTGGTTTCGTATAAATATTTTTGCCTTATTAATGAAAATCTACGGATATGTGAACGGTATTTATTCCATAGGACGTCGTAAACGTCGTACGAAAAATGACGAGTGCAATCCATTGCATTGCGGCTATTACATCCGATAAGGGAAAGCGAGTCTTATTTTCAAGACTTCTCATCATATGTTTATACGTACATATGAACATGAATAGTTGTTTGTACATATATAAGATTTTTATGATAAATAACGTTTGACCTCTACGGGTTATATATCTTATGTGATACAGCGAAATAGCCATAGTTGGTCCCATCGCCATTCACCTTGATGTATGGCTACGCGAGTTCGGGCAAATCGTTATCGATGAGAGTATCTATATACATTCCCTGATAATTCTCCGTTGCAGCGTTCAACATCTTCTTGGGATACAAAGAACGGACCTGATGGTCTCTGGATATCGTTTATATATGAATAAATGTATACATGCAAGTAACATATACGTACACTCCGTATCCTTGTTGCTGTGGAATGATGTGGCTACCAAAATTACGATTTATATCTCGAATCCTGCAGTTATAACGGTATGTATCGATTGGACGATGGATCGAATCGATCGCAAAGCTTGTGTATACGTATACATACGGTGTTCGTTCATTTGACAAGGTTACTCGTTATCGAAACGTCGTTCGAGTCTCAAACATCGTCAGGACGAAAGCAAACGCACGTAAATATGTAAATATGTATGTGCGCTGCATGGGGCATTCCTTTCGATATGCGTCGCCTTTTCACTTGACATCTTGTTATTTTATCGCACTCTTGATCCCTTTAATAGTGATTGAAAGCAGCTCGCAATGGTATCTGAAAATTTTCATCGAAAATGAATTTTTGCAAAGGCTTAGGGCGGGTTTTTTTTCTTTAGGTTACGTGCTTCTCGAAGCACATCCACGAGAGGCATTTGGGAGCTTATTGTTCAGATAGTTTGCTGGTTTGATGATTCGATAAACTTTTTTCTATAAAGCTGAAAACCAAAACTAACAGTTGGAACACAAAATTCCCACCGAGAGGTTCCGGACGACGCGCTGGTTATTATGCACTAAAAAACTAAATTTTCAGAGCCAACAAAATGTAGCAAACGAAATCAAATTCATCGTACTGATTTCAACGATTGAAATTAGTAAATTAAACGATCAAGTC
The DNA here is from genome assembly GCA_963921915.1 of Hyposoter dolosus. Lineage (NCBI taxonomy): Eukaryota > Metazoa > Arthropoda > Insecta > Hymenoptera > Ichneumonidae > Hyposoter > Hyposoter dolosus. The sequence continues at coordinate 19,173,588 of OY998130.1, read as the reverse complement.
TTCGCTGGAATCGTGGATTTCGTTGGTACAACGAATCAAACTTTCCAAGGCGTGAAAGCTCGATTTGCTGGATCTGGAACAACTTTTTTGAGCGATTTCAACAAAAATCGTTGAAAATGGAAAACCTAAACGTAAAATACTCCACTTTCGTACGAAATGCTCCATACACCGAGACGATCAAATACTAAATGTTTATATCTGTATCTAATATTCGTATACATTTGTGTGCGTATACGGAAAACGATTGTGGAAACGGTACAAGCGTATCACGGACGACATATATGGGAGTAGGGCACACATTGACCAATATGTGCAAGCGTGTATGTACAAAAGAGACAAAATGTATAAACAGGATGAGAGGCGAGAGATACATGCATGCATGGTCGTCGGTTGTTGCTCGAAGCCATGATTGACGGCACTCGCAAAACCGCGTCTACAGTATGCAACGAATGATTGAGCGTACCAGGTCACGAGGGACATAGCAAGAGGAATACGAATTTCAAGTTCCACCGAAGCCAGGAAAATATGAGTAACTCGGTTGGTGCGGTATATGAATAGAGATTTTATGGATGAAACACAAGCTCGAATCGAAAGGCGTTAAAAAACATGTAAACATAAATATTAGAGCGTCAATGGTTGATGGAATTTCAAAAAATGAATTCTGCTTTTGTTCTCCGCTTAACAAATCGAAGTTTTCGGTCATTGAAAAACACAGTGAAGTCATGAAGAAAAATTGGATGAATACAGAAATTATACGAAAAAATGTGCATCGATGGGTTTGTGAAACGTGCCAAATTTTCAGCACAACATAAAAAATCTTTAATAATTTTTCTCGGATCAAGATTCCGAGAATAACGCAGGTTATGAAAAATCCATTACGAAAATTTTATTTCGAACGTATTTTTGTTGATAAAGCCGATACGAATCCGGAAGCGAAACATTTTTATTCAAACGTTGTGGAGCGCAATTTGGAAAGATAAATTTTATTCAGAAACTGCTTCACCAAATGACTCACGAAATTAAGTCAAAAATAAATAATGCGACGAATAACCAAAAGTTGTAATTAAAAAAAAAAATTACATTCTGCAATAAAACATGGATATTGAATTTACGAGACGTTTTCTCCATTTTTCTGACGTCCAGAGCACTTGAGAAACAAATTACCAATTATTATGAGTTATTGCAACGCTTACCGAGCATCTTTTCATCATGCGAAATATTAAACAATTGTTATATGTGTACTCCTTGTACCCGTCGTACGAGTCACAATGAAAGAGGCCCTATGTATTTTCGAGAACACCCATTGGGTCATTCGGGAACGGTGAAAGTGGACACCGCGGGCAGTATTCGCTCACGGGTTAATGGATAAATGTGGGAACGATTACAGTGGCCAAAGTGCTTCGTGTTCCCATCTCACTCGAGCGTTGATCGCGAACACCCCAGGGCGTCTCTCGCGACACTGCCACACACACGGTCCTTTGAGCACACTTTCTACGAGAAGCAGTGCGATCGATATGTCACGCTACCTTTTTTTTCTTTTCGATATTCGTTCCTGAAACGCACACGACTTAATTACCATTATCGAACGAAGAGAGCGATCATGAAAAATTAATTTAAATTCGAAGCAAGTAAATTTGGTTTGAGACAAGAGAAATTCATTTGGTACGAAGCGCACAGTAAAGGAAAAAAAAAACTAAAAAGCAAGGAACTTTCTTCAAACAGATTATCCCGAAATGTCGCAAATTCTGCAAAGAAGCAGCTCGAACAAGCACTGCGTGGTTGTGTGCAAAAAAATTGATGTATTTTCACCTTACGAGAAATGACAAATTAACTTAACTTGATGGATGCTGATTGAAAAATAATGACACAGGAAAAGAAGAAAATAATGACTGAATAAGAAACGGAATTCTCAGTTTGAATGCAGTGACTCCAGGTTATTGAATTGCCTCCATGGAAGGAGTGAAAATGCCAAAATTAATATTGCCAAATGTGTGAGGACATACAAGAGTTTGCCCCTTCAATGGATTTAAGGCAAATACGTTTCGCGACTTTGAAGCATTGCAACGAGTGCAAGAGAGAGGCAAAGAAAGATTTACAGGTAGTACGTATTACGCGTGTACTGTCTGCGGGATGCATACCGCATACATGGTATAACTAGGACGCAGACGTCGAGATGAACAACGCACTAACACACACATTAAGAGCGGCTTATGCGGTTTGTCCAAAGCGTTGCACCCGGAGAAGGTTCAACGACTGTGCCTTACGTTTATATTGAAAGAAAAAGAGGATCCCGGTGCAGGTGCAATGTATTTTCAGTTGCATCACTGACAGCCATTGAGGGCATTTTTTATCTTGGCTGAAAAAAACTTAGGCTCAGGATAATTATAAATGATTGCCAGTAGACAACGACATGAATGGTAAAAAGCTAGTGAAGCTGTTATATTAATACTTATATAATAAAAGTATATACACTAGGAATTCATTTCTCGTAACCTCTATTAACGCAATACCGATCAATCTGCACCGGGTGCGCCAGAACTTCTGGCAGAATTGTGTTCTTCGAAAATCACGCGGATGAGACGGAAAGACAAATAAGCCTGCGAAAAGTTCTACATCTACAAGTGCGATGCGGAGCCGATTACGCCGCTGTTACGAAAAGAGAGGTCTCAGTGTAATTATGTATAGGACGAAGCGATAATGAATAGGGTTATGAATCAATAATTATTAACGATGAACGATACGCGGGGAGGATCAAATAATTTAATTGAGAATTTTGCTGTAACGAGTCCTTAATTCGATTACAGACAGAAAGGTCTTGGAGGTAAAAGTGTTGGTCGATTATTTATCCCCAGCTACTGCTTGTTTCTACTTTTCACCTCTTTTACCGCCTCACGAGAGGCTTCGTGAGCTCTCATACTTTATCACATTCATCTCGAACGTAAATGCTCACGCATACATATATGGCTCCACTTACTGGCCATAGAGATATACGAGTTATATATAGCCGTCGAATTTGTGCGTTATCGCGTGCCATTAAATCTGCTGATTTCTCTCGACGCGAGAGTTCCTGCGGATTCTCGATACCGATACACGAGACCAGCCCAAATCCTCTCACAAAATGGATGATACACCGCTACCACTTGTTTCGGGCCTATAGGGGAACATATACCGAGTTCCTGTTGCTCCTGCGTTCTCAATGTTTCGAAAAGAATTTCGGCAAATCTTAATTTTCAATAAAATGCAGTTAAGAAAGAAGATAAAAGAGAATTTTCGAAACCACCTCAATTATTCGGCTCTGACAGAGTTCTCGATAGTTTTTGCATAAATTGCGAGGGCATATTTGGCGGCAAAAAGGTTGAGGCAGGCAAGTTTTCTTCTAATAATGCAATTTACAATGCGCAATCGTTCCCAGTTTTATGTACACCGAACATTCTAATTAACAGCGAGAGAATCGTTGACCGAATTACGTGTCGTTCGTCGTTCATGTAAATGCTCATTTATGAAAATGAGTAACGGGCACAAGTAAATTAATGTAGTCGATCAAATCTCGGTGGATGATTGTTCAGCCAGTAGTCACTTTTGGTGTTATCGACACAGATATTTATATATAATGTCAATTTACTGCCCATGTAGATATTTGTTCATTTCCATACGTAAATATACACAGACGCAGCAGAGAACATTAACATTGACATAGGCATATGGGCGAGGTGGTAGAAAGAGATCACGCTGTGTTAATGAACATCTAACGATGTCGAATAGCGTTGGCAGTTTGCAGAGCTCGCAGTGAGAGCGAGAATGGAAAATTGAGATCCAGGCATGCATGACTTTAGAATCGTTCGACGATTACACGACTCCTTCTTTCCTCTGGCTCTTCTTCTATCTCTCTCATTTCTGTCTACCCGTTTATCGCATATCCTCTCGCTATTCTCTTTCAACATTCCTCTTTTTTTCTTTTTACATGCGACTAGTCTTCTCATGCTTCCTTTATTCGTCGATCACGTATACGGCGTGAATTCAAATGGGAAAGTATATGTATATATCGAGATGTTTCGACACATACAACGGACATTGGCACAGGGTGAACAGACACTTAGTGTCGTTGTAGTTAATGACCTGCTCACCTAACCGATGACGTGTACCCTGTTTCACGTTTACTTTATCCCATGTCCTTCTCTTCTTCCCCGATTTGTATAGTCACCATGGCTTCTAAATATACACATGCTCGCTTTACATATATATGTTTACATCCACGTTTTACGGAACCCCGCACGAAAAGCTCTATCGCAAGAGAATTCTAGGTCTCTTGTGCAATCACGCTAATTGTCCCAGCACGTTCACAATTCGAGAGTAATCGGGAATTTCCAAGAGACCCGGCTCAATGAAACCGTTTGTAACGTGACGTGTCCTCCCACGCGTCAGTAATCCGGACGTGTATATACAGAGACATGTGCATTACAGGTAATACCCGTATCCTCGACTATGTTCGATACGGATACTCCAACGGCAATGTGCATTCCGGCTGAGCGAATTCTTTTTACTCACCACTTTTCAGTACTCTCGGTCATACCTCTACGACGTAAAAGTGCCATGCACGCTATTTTTTTTACGGTCCACACAAATTTTTCATCTCGCATGAATGTCAGATCGCGTTTTCCCGATTCACCCGGAAGATTAATAAGTACACGAAGCCATGTTTTTGTTGTTGTTGTGTATAATGAACCAGCTTCATTATTAAAATTTATCGTCAATAGAATTTGATTAATTATTGTTAAGACTACAATAATTTTAAATGCAGCGGATAATGAAAATGTTCATTTTTGGTCACGACTGAAGCCAGTATCTGTCATTGTAGTTATTATTTATTAATTTTTCGTTGAATTTACTGTCATGCACTTGAAAAATTCGGTCCATTCTGAAGGAAACTGGAGGTTAACTGTTTCTCATGAATTTTTTAGATTCATTTTCTCTTTGCCATTGCAGGAAATACTAGCCACAATTACGTACGTGTGAAAAGTTATCCCTCGGGAATTCGGCACGTGAATAACGCGTTTCGCTATGCAGCCTCATATAATACATGAAAGAGTTTGTGCTTTTCCGACAAGTTTCTCGAAAAATTTCACAGAGGAGAAACATATTTATAAAGCATAAGTACAGAGAGGATGGATGCATGAAACGTTACGATGAAAGAGTGACTCCCTCGAGGATCAACCGGGTGTAGTTTCGACGCATTATATATTTCTGAACCGTATACATACATACTAGCGACGATGTCGCCTCGTTGCACTTTTCCTATATCCGTTTTTCCACTTTTTCGATCCCGTCCTCTCTCAAGAGAAAACGATGTGATTTTCCGCCGCACACCCACGCAATATATGTATTCATGTGTATTTGTGTGAATTCACACGAATGATTTGCGGCGGTCTTTGCCAGTGCGGTGCGAAATCTCATTTAGCATTAGAGCGCAGAATTATATAACGCCGTGAGAAGAGGAAGGCAAGAACGGTGTGAAAAATATATCGAAAAGTCTATGGAAAAAAAATTGCGTTAACCACTCCACGTGACACGGAAAATAAATGTGAGTCTCATACGGCTGTTTGCTATGAACTAGAAACATAAAAAAATACGTCAGCAGCCGTAAGGACCGTTATAAAAAACATTGCGATACGCTTTTCCGAAAAGTAAAAACACATAGAATTTCATTGATCCAGCCAACTTTTTGCACTTGCAACAAAGAATCACAAATTTGAAAATCAACGATTACTTCGATACTCCAGAAAAATGGAGGCTGTCAACTATTTTATTGTTTCCGCATATCCTGTATGGCTATGGCCCTCGGAATCGATGGATTACAAAATTGGAAATTTCTGAAGGGGCCATATGGTTCGTTTGCATAAATTTCAATGTTGGAACCCATGGAGTGATAAATGGAAAAGTATTATTGTCGCTTTATTAAGACAATAAAGTATTATTGTCTAATTATGTATTGAAACTGCACGTCATTGAATGTCAATGGATTATGGCGTGCATGGTGCAGTTAATTACCGAGCGAATAATGACTATTTTGACTCCATCGCTGCATGCCTCCACTTTCTCGTACATGTGGCTCGCAAATTGCACATTCGTGTGATTGTGTCAGTATTGAGATCATTCAGTTTCATTTAAGCGAGCACTTATCGAGCTGAAGTGGATGCAGTGGGAGAAAAAGAAAAAGAGAACGTGGTTGAATGGCGCGACATTTTCCGTCGTTTTCGTTGAAAAGGAATACGAACGGAAAAGGATCCTGAGTTGAGAAAAGAGAGCGAGGGAAGTAGAGACGTATATATGCACAGCACGTAGCATAGAGACGCGGAGAGACAGTCATACGGAAAAGCTTGAAGAATCGAGCTGAGCTCGCTATTCATTCGCGGGGTGCAACTCGTGGATACGATCGTTTCTCTCGCTATTTTCCTTTTCATCGTGTATACACGGTTATACGAACGCCCTACGTTTATCCACTTCTATGCGTCTCCTATTTTTTCTTTTCTTCTTTCATTGATGTCGTCTTTATCGTATTTCTGTCAACCTGCTGACTTTCGGGAACTCATAGCTTTCGAATGAGCGAGAGGCCGTTGCATATTCACAACTTGCTCGTGGAAACCGATGGGATGGTAAAGAAGTTGACACACATCTCCGATGTATTGTTTGTGCGCACACTTTACTGCATATAGTTTCGAAATAAAAATATGACTGGAAAGTATGACCTGAGGTTGTTTTTATCGGAAATTGTGGTCCTACAATAGCTTTTTTCCCTTTTCTCTTCTTTTCCAATCGATTGCACTCCACAATTTTTCTCTACCAATTTTTCTTCGTCCGTCGATCAAAATGATGGCTGCAAATTTTAAAAGGACCCATCAATAGTTTGATTGCTATTCGAGAAACAGCAATAATGTTTTGGAAACGTGTATCAAAAGTTGATATGGACCGAGGCTTGCAACGAACAATAAATACATACATTCTTGTTTTTTAATTGACATTCTGCGAACTTTGCTGCCGTTTGCCGTGATTCCGAAAAATTTTCACCGGCCGGATAAAAATGTGATCGTACGTGCTTGTCAAGGTAAAACAGCAATGTAAAAAAAACCTCATAGACATGTCGTCGCTTTACGCGGCAGTTTGTTTCAACGAAACGAAGAATATCGATAAGTTAGTTCAATTAGTATTTGGACGAGCTCCGCTCGGTCGAAGGAATGAAACTTCATTAAGCTTTAACGAGGATGATGGCCACGAAGTTTTATCGAGTCTATATATGTGCTGTACGACACGCGTTTAGTACGTCAGAAAAGCAGCACGAATAATGATAGTACGAGAGTACGAGAGCCATGCAGAATGCAGCATAATCAGGAAAGGAGACCGAGAATCCGGAAACTTCACGAACTCTTTTGGAAGCACCGCTAAACCGTTTGATGCTCGCCAATGTATTTATTTATCTTATCTATAAATATAAAGTCAGGTTTCTTTTCGTTTTTATCGTTGAATGTGGGCGAGTTTCCATCCTTTACTGTAGACTATATGTTGCAGAAATTACCGCGCTATATAGATAGGCACTTGGTTTTTTTTGTGCTTTCTCCTCTGCTCAAGCTCTTCTCTTCTCCGCCTTTCTCACTCATACTAGCTGCTTCCACTGTGTAGAAACGATCGTAAAACGCCTTTACGATGTCTATGGATTATGCAGAACGTCTCCCAGTTCGTTGAGGGCCAAGTAAGGCTCCTCTCGCTCGTACTCCTTCTCACCAGCCAGAAGTACCATCCACGGACGCAGCATCCTCATCAACATACTGCACCAAGCTCCAAACGACGTCTCTTACACACTGGACCAGCTGCTACTGTTTCCTGCCAAAAACTTATTTTTCTCCTTGCCCATGCATCTACTCTCTGCGCTATGCAGTTCTGACTCCCAGTCATAAAGACTCGCAATTCTTGCCTAAATCTTCCTCGATTCCTGCAATGCCTAGAAATTCGCTCAGAGGTAAAGACATTTTTTTAAATTGTCACGATGTTGTTTGACACGTATCGTTAAAAACTTCGATTCGATTGAAAATAATCGTCGAATCAACTTTGATTCCGAATTTTAAGTCAAGTTCGTTGGATTTTGTTTTGAATGAGTAAGGTATACATTTTTTTACGTGAACGTACAGTAACTAATCTGACGAGACAAAAGGTTTTGAGGCTAATCTTATTTGTCAATGAATATCGAAAGCCCGGTGCAATTTACACCTAATTATACGCATATGCATAAACGATTCATGCCGCCTCTCGCGTATTACGCACATAACTTCCATTGAAAAGGTTCGTACATATCGAGGCCGTTAGGAGCATTCATTGAAACGTGAGAGTAACTCGGTGACGTTTAAGATTTGCCGTTGGCTTTGGCCCATTCATTGGGAGAATGCTTCCGCGTGATTTCTCTCTTTTGCTCATGAGTTGCGGTGCACGCGTTCTTTCAACAAGCCAACCTTTCTGTCGTCAAACGTTCCTAATGGCTGACCAATTTCTTTGACGGCAACCGTCTAGCCTCGCGCGATTCTGTCAACGACCATCTAAATGGACGGAACACACATAGTTATACAAATGCATTTAACATGACAACGGTACAATGACGAAAGAGAGATACGGAGGAAAAAAGAGATAGAGATAGAGCGAGAGCAGGTTCCCCTTTCGATCTACCTTTCAGAAGAGCATTGCACCGAGAATTTGTATACACGATCTAATTGGCGGTACAAGGCTGTTCCGACAGTACGACTGGGACAGAGAGTTACATATATAGTTCGTAGAAGTCCAATATTCGCAAAACAAGCAGCAAAGGAGATTGCGGATGTGTGTGTGTCTCGCAGAGCGAGAGCTATCCACGGCATGGCACGAATAACGTGCGCTCACCTTTCCATCCCGTTACAACTGAGCGGCGCGTGTAAACGGAACTTTGCGAATACGTATCATCCTTTTCCCTTGGTCGCTTCTTTCTTCCTCTTTTTATTGCACCACGTGCTATCTCTAATGTAGACAGACTTCATTCCCCAGATATTTCATTCCGTTACTCTTCAACAAATGAAACTGATCGATTTCAAAATCAAATTTTGATACATCGCACTTTTTGTTAACTCTGCAAATTTGCTTTCGGAGTGTTCGTGAATCTTAAAATGAAGAACGCTTTCAATTTATTTGCAGGATTGAACAATATATTGTGCGTGATTTCTGAAAACGTATGGGCGAATCATCGACAGTCAACGAGAGTGGCTTCACCCATTTTCAAATGAAAATATTGATTGTAACTTCACCTGCTATCCCTTTTATGAACTCTGTATAGATTTTTCCTTCTCTTCTCAGTTTTTTCATAGCTCTAGAATAATTTGATCGAAAAATCTGAATTCATACCGGGAAATAGACTTTACAGTGCCGAACAAAACGAAACTTTTATTCATTCAACAGCATAGTCAAAGTTTCGAATTTGGGGGTTCAGTTTTGTTATCGAAATTGCAATCCTAACTATTTCAACTGCAATTATCTTAACCGATGAATATAGTAATTGTCGGGAAAATATTGCATGAAAAAACATTTTTCGTTTTAGTCAAGAAAATTTGTTATGGTTTAGGAACAATGGGTGGGAGAATAATGTAGAAAATAGAGAGAAAAGTTTGCGTATTTTCGAATGTCGAACAAGGCAAAAATGTTCCCGAAATACCTAAATAAAGCGGTTCAACTGACACAAGAAACAAGAAAGCAAACAATTTGAATTTCAAATGAATATTTGAAATTGTGATTCGGAGAGTTATGTTAAAGTTTGATTCGCAAATTTATATTCCTCGTGAGCGAGAAACGAATGAGGATAATCCCTGTGGTGTTTTCCGAAAATATATAAAACGCAGGAAGCGCAGCATCAGTGTGACTCAACAAGGGCAGATGGAGACAGGGTAGAGAGAGAAAGAGGAGAGGGGGAAAGCGATCACGATTCATTCCGGCGCAACATGTGCCGCGAATTACTTTATCCGAGCGAGTAATCTCTGGTACGCTGGTTGAAAGTGCAAACTCCCGTGAGCATCTCGCTCTTGGATATCGATTGCGGACTCGCGTATGTCAGAGCTTGTAACGTTTATCCTTGTTGCATAAACAAGAAACAAAATGTTGGGAGACCCTTAAAATCGTATAAAGGAAAGTGAACACATTTTGTTGTGTCCATTTGTTTTTTATAGTTGTAAACTATAGAAATGTTTACCATAAGAACATAAGCTCAGTAATGGTTATTGGGAGCGGAGCACTCAGCTGTTTATCGCAAGATGTGGTTACCGTGCAAAGCGATCGGTATCGGAAATTTCTACTAATTGCGCGCTAGAAATTCTGATATTTTTTTTGTCGTCGCATTTCGGTAAAAATGTAAGCTAATACCGGTTTGGCTTGTTGGAAATTGTGTCGATTGCAAGCAAACTTATTAACATGCAAACTATTCTGCAATTTGTATTCAATATACCGGCATGCACTAAAGTATAACGAATAAATAAATACGTATATGAATAAAGGTTGGTAATGGTGTAGGTATATATTAGCATGGGGGTCGAGATCATTGCGTGTTGACCTCGTGGAACCGGTCGGGGGTTAACGATGTCGATGTCGTGGATCCCTCCGTACTAAATCCCTGTTGGCAAATATATACGCATACACGCCAGAAGCATCGAAAGAGCCATCGGGTTCGCCGATGCTCGAGCTAAACTCTGTGAAAAAGCGCCCGCGGTGATTTAAAGCGCCGCAAGTAGGCAAGGTCCATCCGTGTGTCCAAATATCACATAAATCACTTATACCCGAGGCCCTCTCTCGGATTCTCCTCTCCCTACATGCTACACAGAAGAACACAAGTCCCTGCCCATATTTTCTATCTCTCTAACTTTATAGTCGTCGCGGTATATTTGGTTATGCGTGTGTATGAACTATAATAGCTGCGACATAATTGCCGCCCCCATTCGCCACCCGAGTATAATTTATCGTGACTTCTTGCTTTCTCACCACGGTGCGTCGACGCATTGCTTTAGGAAGAGTAATTATGCACGTGTATGCACGTTTATACACACCAATACACACGTATAAATATGATCGACCGTCGGTTTATACCTTTACCACATCGCGGCGACTATATCATTTTTTTAAAAGCTTTCACATTATCTTCAACGGCTTTTATTTATGATACACGCTTCACTATGCACGGTGATCATTTTTTGCATTGATAATTGAATAAACTATATAGCTACAACGTCGATCACATCCTCCGGAGTCCGTCGAGGAGTCCGTACACCAAAGAAATTACCACGTTACCTTAATCCTGAATTTTTCGTTGTCGGTCGCGTTAATTTTATCGCGATCGATACACTGGTTTTTATCTGAATATACGACAAGGTAAAATGTTAACTGCGATCAATAATTTATTTTGGCCGAAACCGTGGATATTTCTATTTTCTAAAGTAACACTCTGCTCCAGCACAAGATCTCAAGCTGTACCATTTCTCTGTCATTTACAAGGGCATTGAATATTTTCTAGAATATTTGTAATCAGTGTGATTACGTGGCAAAAGGCTGTTTATATTCATTTTACAGCTCCGAACGGAACAGGAGAAATTAAAAGAGAGAGGGAGTGATTGCATGAAGGGGGCGTGTGATAACATTTTGATGTGGCGACGCGGTGGTGTCGATGTGGCTCTACGAACAGGTAGTAACGGTGCGTCGTTCAGGGTGAAGCTTTCGAAAGTTCCGGTTCCCAGAGTACAGAGAGCCTGCAGTATTGCTGTGTCTGAGAGATGCGGCGTTGTTAGCTACGTCTCTGTATGTGCAATGCAGTGTACGTACAAACACAGTATATACGGCGCAAATACAACGCAATAGTGGCTGCTCACTGGCACCAGAAGCATCTGGGAAAATTACCAGTTGCCGGACCTCTCTCGTGCTTTCGCGGTGAGAAGAGCGAGAATTTCTCGCTTCAATCGCAAACCGTTCTCCCTGCACTTCTGCGATGCGTCTGATTCTGCTGTTTCTGCGGGAGAGGAGAACCAACGGACAGAGCAGAGACCGCGGATGATTCTCTGGTACTCCGTGGTTCCTCTTCCCTCGTCTTTTCCTCCGTGATACATACACTGTGCACGGAATAAGAGGAATCGTGTTTGAGAAATACGCAATGGCGTACAACCTTCCTTAATGTTCTGTTTAAGTTTGCAACGAAAGGAAACGAGATATCGACGTGATACGAAACGATAAACTGATTGAAGACAGTCGGTGTGGGATTAATTTTGGAATCTTCCCTTGTTTCAGATTTTCTCTCTTCCAAGTCACAAATGTTCAGTTTTCCAATTGAACTGTTAGTAGGACAATGGATACACGAATACGTAAAAGTTTCAAATACCAAAATGGCACTTTGGTGGCTTAATGCTGTCAATTTTGTACACTCAAACTTTACTGCGAACGAAAGTACAGTAAGAAACATTTTGGTACATTTTTTACAACTGCAACCTGCTGCTGCTGTTATACGAGACCTGCTGTTTCTTTTTATTGTATATACAAAAATTCGCAGTAAAACAGATGACCGCTTTTACACAAGAACGATAAATGGACCCGTTAAAACGACGCGACGGCATATACGAATGTGGCAACAATAATTGTTGCCTCAAATGATTGTACAAAACGTGCAGTTCATACAACATCACAGCGACGATAAAAAAGATGAAATATTCGAACAAATTGGAAAACAAACCTCTCCCCTCATACTGTCTTACGCTGCTGTTTTGTGCATCGTGTACAAACTACACAGCAAGCTAGAGAACAGAAGAGAGAAACTAGTAATCCCTGCGGTCGAGGGCGGCGGTCTTTGAAATTTCTGATGCTCATCCACGCGGATGCGGGTACAGAGACGTGGGATATAAAAAAAATAAGGAAAAACAATCACGGTTGATGCTTGAGGAAGAATTTCAATATATGTTTTACGAAACTCTCATGTCACGTATTCGTCCGAGTCATTAAACTCTCGTCAGAAGAAAGCCCGTGTGTACGTTCACTCGTATATACAAGAGCCTGATTGAAAGTGTTGGAAAAAATGAACAAGGAGGGAGAATGCATTCATTGGATCGACGAAGGAAAAAAGGTTATTTCTGAGCCAGAAATCATCGCTTAAATGAATCACAATTTCAAAATCATCGTTAAATTCATTTGGAAGTGTACGATTCAACAGTAATTCCCAATTTAATTTCTCAACGGTTAAGCTCGAGATAAGCACTACGTAACACGCGATCCTGACGGCGTATATCTCGCCCGTGGTGGCGACCGTCAGACTGGTACTTACGAAGTCATTTCGAAATAGGTACAGAGTTCTCCTTGCCTGAGTCCGAATCAACGAGAAAGTATCGCACTACAGCCGTGTACTGTTGTCAAGACCTGGGCCAAGAGAGTATCACTCGTAAATACCCCTAGCGAGCTTCGTACGTATTAAATATATACCTTGCGAGAAGCAGTGCTTGCAAAAAAAATTTGTAATCCAGACGTAAATCGTTTGCAAGAGAATTGCTTTCTCAGTTTAAAAAAGTCGACTCGTGTTTATTTCATCCAATAGCCAAATTATAAATTGTCTTTTTGAGTTGTTCATGGGTCCAGGGGTCTTTGCGCTTATCGCAACCACAACTATGATTGAAAAAATCGGAAAAAATCCATGGTCTATCTTGAGACTGTACTTTTGAAGCGGGAATAGAATTTTTCGTCATCTTATATTTTTATTAACTTATTAACTTTTTTGTCAACAAATATAAAACAGTGTGCGAAGAAGGCCGGACGAAAACAATTCCGCGGTTCACGGGTTGAGGGTTAATAATTATTGAAATTATAAGTTAGGATAGCACAATTGTTTCGCATGTACAACTTTGTGAACTTGCATTCTTTCATTGAACAGCAATCTACAAACACTTACCTACAATGATAAGCGAGCACTTAGACGCCCACAATCACATTCACACCCATGAACACATACGCAAACGCTCGCATACTTTGTGAAATGTACACCTTGGCAAACCTGCAATTGTTCTGGAGGAGTGGCGGGAGTGGAGGCTCGCCAGAGGAGCACAAATTGGTGGTAATGGGACGTTTCATTCGCGGAACTTGCCCTCGTGCATCTATATTGAATGGAACATGTACAGAGAATACAAGAAATGTTTGTAACTCAACGGAAAAAATTTCGTGGGTCATTCGCGCAGGAAAAAGAGACAAACAGTTCGTGTACTTCGAGCGGGCTTAGAACGAAGATCTCACAACAATACGCCGGAGCTAAAACAGTAGTTCCTAAGGATATTGAAATTTCTGATACTTTGGATTCGGAGTCGAGCTGAAAATTACCATGTCTTTTTAAGAAAAACATATACATTTATGTCATACATATGTATAGTTCCATACAAACGCGGGATTAATTTTCTGTTCTATTACAAACGAAAATTCTTTCACTACAATCCTCCACGAAAATATTCAATTTTAGTGCTTGTGGTAATCGTCAAGTCTTTACAATCGGAGATAGATCAGTCGAAATAACTCCAAAAGGAGTTTTATTACTCCACTTGATGACTATGACGAGTTTTCGTAGATGTAGCAATTCTGAGTGATGGAGAAAGTCTCCAATATAGCGTGTCCTTGTGGAGAGTTCTAGTCAATTGCGTTCCCGGATAAATTTTAATCCACCATCTTTGCAATCTAGTCGATTGCATTTCTGGAAAAATTTTGACCGACCATTTTCGGAAAAAAATGAATAAAAAGTTTCAATCCCGAAGCTGAGGCTCCATGGAGCGTGTTCTTAGATCTGGCGATTTTAGGTGATAGAGAAAGTCTCCCTGCGTGTCCTCGTGAAGAGTTCTAGTCGATTGCGTTTCTGGAAAAATTTTGACCGACCTTTTTCGGAAAAAAATGAATAAAAATTTCAACCCCGAAGCTGTGGCTCCATGAGGCGTTTTCTTAGATCTGGCGATTCAGGGTGATGGAGAAAGTCTCCCTGCGTGTCCTCGTGAAGAGTTCTAGTCGATTGCGTTTCTGGAAAAATTTTGACCGACCATTTTCCGTGAAAAATGAATAAAATGTTTCAACCCCGAAGCTGAGGCTCCATGGAGCGTTTTCTTAGATCTGACGATTCTGAGTGATGGAGAAAGTCTCCCTGCGTGTCCTCGTGAAGAGTTCTAGTCGATTGCGTTTCTGGAAAAATTTTGACCGACCATTTTCCGTGAAAAATGAATAAAATGTTTCAACCCCGAAGCTGAGGCTCCATGAGACGTTTTCTTAGATCTGGCGATTCTAGGTGATGGAGAAAGTCTCCCTGCATGTCCTCGTGAAGAGTTCTAGTCGATTGCATTTCTGGAAAAATTTTGACCGACCATTTTCGGAAAAAAATGATTAAAAAGTTTCAACCCCGAAGCTGAGGCTCCATGGAGCGTGTTCTTAGATCTGGCGATTCTAGGTGATGGAGAAAGTCTCCCTGCGTGTCCTCGTGAAGAGTTCTAGTCGATTGCGTTTCTGGAAAAATTTTGACCGACCTTTTTCGGAAAAAAATGAATAAAAAGTTTCAACCCCGAAGCTGAGGCTCCATGAGACGTGTTCTTAGATCTGGCGATTCTAGGTGATAGAGAACTGCACTGTACATAAACTCATACAAATACGTAAATTCGGTGGAAAAGTTCTGATGAACAGAATGGCTTAAGCGACTTGGCTCGACTCATTGAGTTACAGTCGTTTGCGACCTTCTGCCTTTTAATACATGAATATGTGACTGACGGAGCTTCCATTGGAGCGAGGAACCGCGACGAACTTTTCGAAAACGTAGCGGTTATAATTCAACGATTTCGCGAGGTTTAATAAGAGTGACTTTATTGCCGGTGTCCGAGATGGTCTCAGACCACTCGAAAAGTTCAGGCAGTTTATACTTTATAAGTACCGATCTTGAAAGCCGCCCAAAAGCACCGAAGTATTAAACGTCATTTTTTTCATCAACATTTTTCTCCATGTGCACATATCGCTCTGTCAACCTGGTCAGCGCGTATAAACATGTGCAATATAGCTTGTAAAAATATCAGATTCATTACACGAACCGGAGAGTGAATTAATGGAGGTTAATTACTTATATCCCCACCATGGTTGCGCTTTGTCGGTGTAGCTCATCCCATACATCGATGTTGAGACAGTAAGGAGAGTGAGGGTGTGAGAGGAAGAGATATGAAGAGAAATGAAATGCAACAGAGAAAGATGGTGAAGAAAAGTGAACAGTTCGCTGTTAATTGCTGGTTGATCGTTACAATGACGTTGTTATCGTTTCACCGGCAATGCCAATTATACAAAATTCAATCTAAATTCCCCTGGGTCAGTTATTACGGACTGTATACAGACGCCAATATATTAAAACGTAGACATGTATATTACAAGTAAATACGAATAAATTCGTCAATTTGTAAATCAAGAACGAGATTACCTGGCAATAAATTATTCAGTGAATATCGATATGTATGTGCAAGCAATAATAAACAGCTTTACGCGGACGTTCGTTCACATAAATAAATATATGCATTTATGTGTATAGATCGATGTACGCAGATAACCTTACCGATCTCGAGGTTTCATTGCTAGGAATGGTGTTATCGATAAAGCAACAGATTGCGATTTCCAACTCCTGATTATATACGTCTTGCCTTGAATATATACGAGCCGCTTGCTACTGTACTAGCCCCCAAGCGTGTACTCTGCTATATCGCGAAATATACGTAGCCTAGTGTGAACCCAATTGCGATTCTTCGGGCGCCAACGAACTAACTTTTGTATCCGCAAAGTTGTATTACGGCTGCCCAAAGTACGGTGCAGGGCGTAATTGGCCGATCTTATTCCTCGTTGATTCCACCTTGTGAACTCGCTCGCCGCGATAACATGGATAATTGTTTAGGGGAAAAGGCAGGAAGTCGATCGAGTAACGGAGAACGAGAGGAAAAAAGCAGCAGATCGAAGCGAATCGAGGAATGAATATC
This sequence comes from Hyposoter dolosus, assembly GCA_963921915.1. Lineage (NCBI taxonomy): Eukaryota > Metazoa > Arthropoda > Insecta > Hymenoptera > Ichneumonidae > Hyposoter > Hyposoter dolosus. The sequence continues at coordinate 19,156,546 of OY998130.1, read as the reverse complement.
TGAGAATTATATACGTGCACAGATGTTCTGGAAACAAAGGAAAGAAAAAAAAACACAAGGAAATGACTACACGCGTGTTACCATAATCGAAAATCTACAAGCTCAGGTGAAAAAGAGCGAGCAAAATCCAAATCCACTACTCCGAGGTATTCCTTGCATCGCATAGATCCGACTTACATATAAACACAGACTTGAAAAGAAAGACAAGCTCTGACGTTGACAATCGATCTACATCTTCTTCACGATGGCGGAAGGTTTCCCTGTCCCCAAGGACATTAGTGAGCCAACTGTACCGTACAATCGCCGCACTGTCGTTCACGCGGATGCAGTTTTTCCCCGGGAGCTTTAAACCCTCCTCCTAGAAAAATTCTTTTATTTTTACTCTTCTCTGTGCTCGCCAGGCCAACGGAATTCCCTTGGTACCGTGTACCCCATTTCCTGCACATCTCGCCTTTCTATGGGATTGCGCATGTATCGCTTTGAATGCCCCAGTCTCGTCATTTAGTTTTCGAGACAGCGTAAAAATAAACTAATACGACTTTGACGTGACGAACATTCACATTGACATTGACGTTTTAAAGGCGTATTTTCGCGTCATTCATTTCAATTCGAATTTATCGAAACTTCGATTCAGTTCAACTCTTCTGTGTTTCTAGTTTGATTGAAATATCGAGCCGTTCAGGGAAAACTTTGCAATATAGAAATGAAAACGTATCCGTGAGAGAGAAAAAAGAAGGAAAGAAAATATACCAACATTTATTGTTCCACTTGGTATATTACTTTATTGCATAAAAGCACTGATATGAATTTTACTTTAGTTTTTGTAACTGGAAACGATTGTTGTTTACCGTTTCTGCATTGGACCGAAAAAAGCGAGAATCGGAGTTATATCAACGTGTCTGTTTATGCACACTGAAGTTAATGATGAGTCATATCGAAAGATACGAGTACTCTTCACGAGTACACGTAGAGAGACTTTCTCTATCACTCGGAATCGCTAGATCTACTGAAACTCGTCATCGAGCCACAGATTCGGGATTGAAATATATTTTTATTTGCTTTCGTCGAAAATGATTGCTAAAAATTTATCCGAGAGTCCAAATGACTAGAACTCTTTACGAGTGCACGCAGGGAGACTTTCTCTATCACTCGGAATTGCTAGATCTACTGAAACTCATCATCGAGCAACAGCTTCGGGATTGGAATATATTTTTATTGCAATGGACCGAAAAAGCGAGAATCGGAGTTATATCAACGTGTCTGTCTTATTCACACTGAACTTAATGACGAGTCGTATCGAAAGATTAAATTTGTTAGAAACGTTCTTGCAAAGTCATTTTCAAAAACGTTCGTTTCGAGTATGTGTATAGATTCTGCAGAATAAGCTCGCAAATGGATTTATTCATTGGACGAATTTTGCAACGCTTCAGATGTTTCATGAACGAAAAAACGAAGTCATATGAAAGAGAGAAAGAGAAAAAGAGCAACAAAGAGGAAGCCTTTCGCCCGAAGGCGACGCTTGCTCTCTGCTCGTGAAATCTTTCGGGCAATCGCTAAAATTTCAAGCCGGCTCATTTATCAGAGGTCTCACACACGCTGCCTGCGTTTACTGAGGGGCGAAAGTTTATTTTTGCCAAGCTCGCGTTCTGTATGGTGGTAGTGTGAGCCCATATGTGACCGAGTGTTGCCTCCAGCATGAACGAAGAAAAGGCTTACGGACACGAAACGGTGTAACCGGATGGCGATCGGGTATATTCATGTGCGCCAGGTAAATGTTGCAATAATTGGCCGTTGTCAAAACGTAGTTATTGGCATGATTTTCGTCCTTCACAAGAAGGGCTCTCACACGGATGGGAGAGGTTGCTATTCATTGGAGAGTAGCCAACAGCTGTAACATCGTTTTATCCCACACTTCCGCATAGGTACCTACTTGAAAGAACCGCGAAACACCAACGCGATGATACTTCAAGTTCGCGACACTGCTGCAGTGAGAAAGAGGGAAAGCAAAAGCTTGTGCCAGAGATAAAGATCTTGAAAGCGCGAGGAATTCTTAGTAATAATATTATAACTCTGGGGTTGAATGGATCCAACGTTTTATAGGTTCCGTGAATGAACGTTTCGCGCGCACAAAACAAAGACGATAAGAGAAAAACGATATCTATTTTATGACTATTTTGAAGATTTGTATAGCAGGGCACACGACCTGATAAAATATCGGCTTTTCATGATGAGATAAACACTCTTTATGTGCGTTTGATCAAGTGACAGGTCCAATAATCGGTTTTCACTTATTTTTGCGCCTAAAAGAACGGCTCCCCACGAAAGGATTGCCTTGGAAAAAGCTCATGAACTTCTCTCAATAATAAAGTATACTCCGCTGATTGGCACTTTCTCACAAAAAGAGTGATTTTTCTTATAACGAAAATATTTTCTATCCACTTTTCTCATTTTTCTACACTGGTCGTCACTTCTGTTCAATTCAACCGGAGAATGAGGAAGCATTGAAGTGTATAAGGATAGGTTATCGAGCACTGCATACTTCTGTCAATGTGATCCTTCTGGACCAGTACGGAGAGAGGGAGAGGCAGAGAGAGAGAGAGGAAGAGAGAGAGAGAGAGAGAGAGAAAGCCCTGGGTGAATGAAGACCCTGGAGTAAGCGTTTGGGTGTATACGTAACCGATATCCACTTCCGTCTCGAGCATCCAATTTCCGGGGGAGAGAGATCGGTGTCCAGCATACTAGAGACTCGACATTCTGTGGAAATGCCGATAATAATGCCTCCCTGTGTTTCTCGTGTAAACTACGAAATTTCTCGATAAATGAAATCGATCTGATTCGAAATTATAGCAGGATATGGTTCTGGTTCCACAAAAACGATGAAGCGGAAGTTTCCGATGAAAAATATTGTGATAAATCGTGACATAAAGTAATCCGAAATTTGTCATATAGTCAATCCGGTTGTTCACGAAAAAGCAAGAAATGAAAGGAGCGTCATAATTCACGTCCGAACATCAATCAAGCCCGTAAAATCGTCGTTGCATGTGTGTCCTGATCGTTTTGTATTTTCATTTACTACAAACGAGGTTAGAAAAAGGTAGCACGCAATAATGCGCGAGGTAAAAATACCGTACGTACGTAACTGGCAAAAGAGAACTTTACTCTACGCGTCTCAATGATTATCTTCAGGGTTGAATGATGTAGCAATTGCGAAGAAGACAATCGAGAAGAAAAATGGCTACAAACGATCCGAATTAAAGGACGATTTTCTGCAATTCAGCAAACTCGTTAATTTTCCCGTTTTTCTTCTGGTCACTGACGAGAGATCGTTTATATGTTCAGTAAGAAAAGTAAGACTTGGCTCGTTTTTCACATGAGACTCGCGCACTGACAATACCAAAGTTTTGCGAGACAAACAACGGGACATAGCGACGAAATGCTTTTATTTTGTGTATAGAATTCGCGATAACAGCAGATGGGCAAAGAAATTGATACGATAAAAAAAAGTACAAATAACCATCAATTATAAACGACCCGAGACAGTCAGATGTGTTGAAGACTGAAACCATCGCGTTGAATCGAGTTTACGAGGTTATACGATGCTGGGACAAGAGGAAGTTGCGAGAAAGCTCGATGGCGTGCTTTTCACCGATGATAAGCGGGTATGAAAGAAAGAGAAAGGGTGAGCGGGGCATAGTAAGCGGGAAGAAAAACGCAAACTTGGAACATTCAGGTCTCAAGAGATGAGAGCTGGCGTGTAACGTGCCTGTAGAACGTACCCCTTCGTCTCGCTTGGAAATTCCTTTCACGGAGTCACAGTCGACACGACGGTCTCGTAGGACTGGTGGCACTCCCCTGGCAATCTTTCGAACGGATGTCGGGGAGAGCGTCTTTCATCCGCGTGCGCGCGCGCGCCCGATCTCGTCTCTTTGCACTTGTTCACGTCATTCCACACGAGGAGGCTGCATAGCTCTACTTGTATAGTGAGTAAACGATGCTCACGACTTCGATTTCCTACAATGCACTGTACAGTAAAATGCTAGAGCTCGTTCTTCAAAGATTTTTACATATTTTCAATTGAATTGCGAAGCGTTGTATACCGAGTGAAATACAAACGGAAATACAGCGTACGACATTTTTTAAAGTTTCTTCCAACAATACGCATGCTTAACATTGATCAATGTTCCAGAACTTCGATTGCAAATCGCGACACCGAATACATGCTTAACATGTTTTATAAATGATGCTGAAGTTCCGTCACTGAAAGAAAAAAAAACGATTCGAATCGAGTCGATGGCACGAGGGAGCTAAAGTGTAATTGAGAGTTGGAGCTACGAAAGCTTCCTTTAAGGGGGTGGAATGCTCAAAAAAATTCCGTAAACTGCTGCACAGTTTTTTTTGCTGCATATAAAAAATGTAAACTCGTTCACAATGTCTGAACAGCTTACTATCATCAGTACTTTATGAACGGGCGTTGATGATTATCCTGATAGTGGGCAAGCAGGAAGTGTGGACCAGTTGTAAAGAAAGAAGACGTGACGTTAATAGGAGCGCAGGATGTTAGCTTCATGTGACAGGCAGCGGTAGATAGTGAAGCATGAGAGGAGAGAGAATTACAGACGGAACTTTGTAGCGAGAGGAAGCGAGAAACTCTTAAGGGAGTTCTGTATAAACTATTGAAGTACAGCATGGATTGCATGGTCGTTCGTTAGTGAGTCGTTGTGGAGCCTTGACTTGGCCAGCTCAGCTGGATGTTCGAGGAATCGATGTACGATGAACTTGCGTCGTCCGAATGGGGCCAATCAATTGAAAAATGAACGAGGAGCCAATACTCTTCATTTATACTAATTGATTGCCTTATTGCCGATTACGTTTTTTTTTTTTCAAATCGTACAACGGAAACGGATAGTCTGCTGAATAATGCCTGGAAAATTGACAAATGAAAAACGACCTCTAGCGATTGAATGCATTAAAAGTCTCATACATCTGGGAGGCAGTAGAAGGAAAAGGGGGTTTGGATATTTTTGTGTGAGCAAAACGTTTGCAGGACTACGAGTGAACGTGTATAACAGAAATATCGAGCGTACTTTTCTTTTGTCACGAGGCTGTGAAAGAGTGAGACAAAAAGTGTGGCTTGTCCAGCTATTATGTTACGCGAGTACACCGTCAATGAATACGGGAGGACGCGAGCGTGTCGAGAAGTGGCGGTACAACGCCGTTTGTTCCATGCGGGTCATTTCTGTCGTCGACAGGTTTATCATCGATTTGCTCTTGCGCGACGTTGAAATGCATTCACCGCTGCTAGCAAAAATGGCCCGTACTCATGCAGACCGTCCGTTGTTCATGGACCGCAGATATATATTGTGTTTTTATGTATAGAAAGTCAGTTGAAAACCTCACCAGTTTATATGAGTTATGAAAGCGCGACCTACAGTTATAAAACGTCAAGTTAAAGCTCTCGCGAGGGGCGAACCGATAGCTTCGTTATTTTACAATCCTCTGGTTATACTGACAGGAAATTTCTATACTCCTGTCACGTTGTTCTGCAGGTAACAACGTCGGGGAATGATTCAGAAACAGCCGGATTGAGTCAAAGGTTGTCATGCGGCTGAACCACTAGCTAATTACTTGAGCCACAAAAAAAACCACGATTCTCCACAATCGGTTTAGCCAGTGGAATAAAATTTTTTGAAGAGAGTATCAAAGCGGGGATGAAAGGGTTTAATAACACTGCCAATTTGTTGTACATTATTCCCGACGACGAGACTTTTTGCCGTCGAAACCTTTCATGAGAAAAAAAGAGTGAAATACTCATCGGTATTTATTTGTCTTAAGACAATGCACAATCCACCAAATATCTTGCGTTTCCTTCATCCTCCGCCAGGTATAGTAATCGCACGTAAAAAACGCTTCTCGCTCGCGTTGGCAAGCCGCGCGAGGATTAGATCGCAAGTAGGACCAGTCAATGATAACTTTTACGTTCGACCGATAGGTGGCGACGAGCCTCTTATTTTCGCATGCACCATTACCGCCCGTGGCCTCCATTCAAAGCCGCCGATCATCGAGAATTTAACATAATACGCTATGCTTCGCTGACGAAGCAAACGCCAGCAGTTGTTAACTAAACCGCGAAAATCAAAGTTCACATCTTCATCAAAAAAATCAACGTCTACTTTTTGACATTTCGCCAAACTTTAATTTTTAAATATTTTCAAAACAGCAAACTTCTCATTCAGTTTCGGAAGCTTCCGTTCAGGTAGATAATTGGGATCAATTTTCGGGCCTTCTTATTATGCAAAATGTAAATTTTTAAAAGAATGAAATCAAATTTCGTGCATGTTCAAAAAAATGCATCTAAATTCGAGGTCATCACTCGACTCGGTCCTTTCAACCTCAGTACGTTTCCACTTTCATCTGTAGATTGAAAAATGCTGCGAATTTTCACTTGTAGTTTTTGACGATTCTCGTGCAAACTGAATACATTTGAGACAAATAAAAAAGAGTAATGAATTACGAAAAACAAATTACTGCGAAGTAGAATTAGTATGAAGGGCTTTTCAGACCCCAAACAGTATCAGATGAATAAATATTATGCAAAAAATCCGTCAACACAGTGAAATTCCTGAACATTGAAGAGAGAGCACAGGACAGAAAGAATGGGAAAATAATTAATTTCGAAAAATTAGCGAATATCACGAGCCGCACTACATTGCATGTGCAAACAACACTGTACGTGTGGCTACTCGCGGACAGGAACATATAAAAACACATGAATTTATAATCCATGTAAGTTCACGCGTTTGAACCGCGACACCGATCTCTCCAACTGGTAATATCGTAAATTATCTAATTGCAACTCGTTTTAATTACTTCGTTTAATCTGTGCTTAATAAAACCAGGAGCCCATTAGCGAAGGAAGCTCGGGGTACCAATGGGTCAACGAGTGAGATACAAGTCCCGGGAGGTGTGTGTTATCACAGTTTAATTGCATATATATTCAGGGAAATGTTTTAAATTATATTATTTATAAAAATTATCTGTATACATGAATCCTTGATAAGCGCTGGACAAAAATGGACCGAATTACTGTCCGGTGTATCCCGTAGGATTTCCAACTGGAATATTAAGCTCGGAAATGGAGTAAAACTCTGCTCTGGAGTTTTTTTTTTTTCAACAGTTTTCTCTTCGCATTTGTCTCTCTATTACTTTTCTCATTTTCTCGAGCACCAGGCTTGAATAATTCCATCGAGAGAAGTACAATATCATTGTACAGCGACGACGAGTATGTGGATGTGAGAAAAAATATCATTACGAACCTCCCTCTCGTGTCGTGTCCGCTGATAGAATGCAGTGCGTCGAGAGTGAACTTTAATAAGCGTGAAACGACAGAATCACTGTCGAAATACTTTCCTTTGAGCTGATGAAATCATCACATCCGGTATCAAAGAATCGAGTTTCATTAGCGCAGCAACGTGGAAGGAACATGGCCACGATGTAATATTAATCATCTCTGGGAAGTAGTTAACAAAAAGGAGAGCACGTGTGCATAACATGTTAGTTCGAAAGAATATTATGCCCAACAGAAACGTTGAAAATTAAACAATGAGGACCGGAGAAGTCTCCAGTGGTCGGAAAAAGCAAAAAATGTACATCATACTTTGCGTGTTCCTTGTTAGAATTTTTCTTTCAAAACAGTTATTATATTAGTTTGACGAGCAAGATATCTCTTTGTGCAGCATGCCTTTCTTTTTATTCCCGCCCCTGGAGAGCCCGGTAGTTCGTTCAGTTACGTCAAGAGCGCTTTCACTCTAGGGCCATGCTAAGGTTTCAAATAAACGAGGAGAAAGAAGAAGAGAAGATGAAACAACGAACCTAGGAAGGATCTCAAGGGTCCCGGATTTACACTAGTTAGGTGGTCCTTGGTGAATGCGGTTCTCCAAATTCTACAAACTATACAATGCCATTCGAGGAAGTATTTGCCCTGTATAACGGTCATTTGTTGACGACGCGGCCAATGTACCTTTAACCTCATCCTCGTCGTCTGTTTCTAGGAATGTTTACTCTCATCTTTGTATGTGTACGATTCCAAAACTCACTCTCGTATTTAGCAAGTTTGCGAAGACAGACGATCCGTCTGCGGTCTGTGATCCAAGTCCATGAATATACTATATTCTTTGGTATATAGTTCCACGTTCAGTGCAGTCGACTGACTCAAACGTCAACTATTATCACTGGGAAGGTCTATGCAGACACAGATAGGATTCCCAGGACCAACCATAGGCACGTTCGTGTTAAAACAACCGATGAAGACCAAAACAACGTGATCCATGAGATGCAATGTACAATATTTCGTCCATCGTGCTGTATTGTCCGGCAGTAATTTAGACAGATATACACTCCGGAGCATAATCCCAACGGATGGTGTGGAAAGTAAAGTTTTCACAAAGATGCAACCGATGAATTAAAAGAGAGCGAAAGAAACTTCGGAAATCTGCAGCATCACCCTTTTGCATATTTTTTGTGGATGGTGACCGGTTGGACCGAAACGAGATAAATCTGGTGAAGAGCGATGAGATACAGAAAGCAGAACGAGACCAGAGCATGGAATATCGGCAATTCAGGGGAATTGGCTCGATTTCGCTTATTTGCGTAAATCTCGTAAATGTCGAGCAAAGGGGTGACGTTAATCACCTGAGACGTACGTTCGATATTGTCGGGAAACGAAAACTTCTCCATGATATGCCATATATATATTCAAGGCTTGATACATTGTCTCGAGGCGACAATGATCGATGAACTATTATTCGCTCTGTGCGTGCCATATAGCTCCGGCGTATGGGAATTCAGTGCAACAAACATTGAAATATGTATCTGCAAGTGGTCGGCGAATAGTCCGAGTTCAGAGCTCGCGGGCTTTTACTTGCGGGTAGGAAATAGTGTAGCGTCGTAGGGTTGTTAGGTTGCACAGCTTCGTGGGTACACATATGAGGTATACTGAGTATATAAGGTGCTTAAGATATAAAGTGCTATACATATATGGCAGCGGTTTATATAGTACTACGCATGCCCTCGGTGGGATTTCAAACTATACGTTTACCTAGGACCAGAGTCGTGGGAGAGAGAGACGAGGCTGAACGCACGCGAAAGGTGTACTTTAAATCTACAGGGTAGTACGTGTAACACCAGAGGTATAAAACCTAAGATGGCGGTACTTCGGAATGCCCCAGGACTCGGAGTCTCTCCAATATTTTCTCTCCCTCGCTCTTTCACTCGTCCCCTCTATTTTATTCGTTCATTATATTACTTCCCTCAACATGTTTCTTTCTCTATGTCCTCACTCATTCCTCAGCATTAGGGAACTGTCATTAGACTAATTATATATTACTGGGCACGCCACACGGTCCCGAGAAAAGCCATGTATCGGTGAGTGCCACACCAGAGCCTCATTCTCTCTGTAGTTCCCTGTTCAGGTCGCGTATATCCTCTTCCCGGGCATGGAGTTTGAATTGATGCCTAGCTGAGATGCTTTTGCAGGAAGGGTCTATCGACGTATAGGAGAATTCCTTTTGGTTAGACTCGAACGTCGTGCACAAGCTCGCGGTCGTTATGTGTGAGAGAGAAAGAGCGGGAAAGTCAGCATGTAGTGAAACGGTCCAAGAGGCATAAGAGCAACGTTTATTCGAAACGAATGTCAGAGTAGTCTTTTTCCTCTTCTCTGAACACATACACACGTCTATATATATTTATATATAATGTAGACACGCGAGTATTATAGTAATGGAAGTGGCTCTCGTCGGATGTACTAACTGGAGCAATACGCGAGAGATCTCGAGCTGACCTCCGCGGCCCCGAGTATCCTGGATCTCGTCAGGAGAAGAAGATTAGCCATAGTGAAAGAAATAAGAAGAGGACTGGAGAATGTACCTTGAGAAACCAAAGAAGAGTACGAGAGATGAAAAGTTGCCAAGCCCATCGCGTTTTACGTCTGAGGCAATTATCGATATATGTACAGATATAACGTTTATACAGCTCGCTGTCGATGATTAATTGCATACTTTTTTTTCTTATCGACCGTTTATCTTGTGAAATCGGGATCTTGAAAAAAAAAAAACATCCATCCTTTCGCACAGTATCATTTCAACGAAGCTCGTGGTTGTATATTTTTCGTTCTCAACGAATTTTTTCAAAGTCACAACGCAAGCAACTTTTTTTTTGCATTATTGACAAATTTTCAAGTGTTTTCGAAAAACGCAACACCACGAATGAAACGCTCACTTAAACCCTAAAAAACCTGATTGTCCCAGTTGTTAGTCATACAATGATGCTCGAGATTTTGAAAACAACGATGCAAAAGACGTTCGTTAAATTCTCGAAAAACCATTCACGATTATTCGAAAGGGCCATGAACTTACCGTTAGTCTCGTGTATATAAAAATTATGTTCATGTATGAAAAAAATTGTCTGTAACGATAACGCAAGAGAGGGACAGTCAGCGAAAAAGATCACAATCATCATCACGCTCTCTGAGCAATATTCACGCACGTAACAATGATAGTGCGATGGGTAAGGGAAGAGTCTCGAGGTATGTAGTTAATCGGGCTGTCATCGCGGCTAGCAGTGATCAATCGATTCCTCGCGGCTCTTTGGGTCGATATATATCTATATTCATACGCACATATCCAGAGGGTTGGTTTACCGGTCAGAGACTTACGTATAAGTAAAGGTGAATATGCATAATCTGTTTGGATGTAACGTGATCATATATAACTCGTTTGTTACCGCGTACATCGAGCGAGAGAACAAACGATATGCGGGGGATATAGGGTGACCAGCACGGAAGGTGCATTTTCCCCGTCTTTTAGCACGTTCTCCACTTTCTTCTATTTACATCCCTCGGATACACGATATATGTTGCGGGTCGGAGAAACAAACACGCATCCTGTTCATATGTGTACACTAAAGTATAGCATAACACCAGATTTGACGAATGATATGATCGCTTCCCTGAGATATTGTCTTATAAATGAACCAAGACACATCGACCTCTTCGCACACATGCCAATTTTCTTTTTGCTTCGAATTCCCTTGCCACTGGACTGCGCTGATGTTGTGTGTTCACAGATGCGTTCACCTTTCGCCGCACGTTAGGTGTGCCTTCAGTTTTGCAACAGGTCGATGGTTCCCGTCTTTTTTTTTCCTGCTCCTCTGTGACGGCGTCGTATTAATTATTGCTCCAGGATCTTCCAAGCCCTCTCGTGCGTCTTGTGAGTTTTGGCAACATAATTTGAAGCATCCATCGAACGAAACGATAAAGTAATATCAACTCCTGAAACTAGTTAAAAAGAAAATTCCTTGCTGCTTTTTATAAACTTGCGAATCAATTTACTCGTTATGAACTAGTGAACACATTTTGCTTCTTAACAAGAAAGTTTGTTGTACGAACAAGTCAAACTCAATGCACTTGATCGTTACAGCAGCCTGAACCCTCGGAAAAAAAATGAATAAAACTATAATGAGAAAACAAGGCGAAGCTTTACCTTCGCACCCTACGGCCAGAGCCGTATGACCTGGCTTGGCTTGGCTACCCACTATATTTTAACTTGGGTTACACGAAGTACGTTTTTACTCGATACTTTCGATATAAAAAATAAACAGCCTCGTGGCCGACATAACTGGTACGTCCCAGGGTGAAGTATCACTCCATTGATGCATGTCTATATATTTTCAATATATATAAGGCATCGCAAGTAGTAATATTGTACACATAGATATAGTGAGCCATGGAGGTCATACAAAATCCAATTTTTAGCAGAGCTACAACGACTGACTCCGAGAGGATGGGTCTTTCACGTTAACCAGGAATTACGTACTTGGTTCGATTGCAACTCACTGTACCAGCCGGATTACCAGATCACATACACACAGCCACACGTACAGGCGGACATTAAGAAGGTATATATTATGAGACCGTCAGTATAAAGGTATACTCACACGACCACACATCGCAGGCGAAGAGCCGTGAAGTGGGTAGCCGAGCGACGTCTAGAGACCACCGGACTGGGTTGGCTCTTGCCCTTCTGTACATCGCTATATAAAAGTAACAGGGAAAATTGCCAACTTACACCAGGTGGAGCGTAAAAGGGTCACGTTAGTAGGTGGGTTATATTTACGGCCGCGAAAGTGCGCTCCACGGGCATACGACCCAGCCACACATATCGCACTAATGCACATCTACACATAAACACCGCAACTTTTTTAGAAGCCTATTTCTCTTAATGCCGACATGTGTGTAATCAAGTTTTTGTAAAAATCCGAATATTAGATCAAGGCAAAACATCAAAAAGGGATATTCATGAATGTTTATGTGAAATTCAGATGTCTATTTCATTCCAACATTCCGGTGTAAATTAAGTATGAGTTTAATTCAAATATTAACCTTACGAACATCATCATAGTTCATTGGAGCATTGATAGGTGATTTGTTAATTGAATTTATTTTTATTATTATTAAATTAGTACGCAAGCCGTATTACCCGTGTGCCGTGATCACTTTGTAGTAAGTTCGAAGCCTTCGGCATTAAATCACCATGATAAAATTGGATCGGTAGTATTTCCAGCGAGGAAAAATGTCGTGTGCATAATTCCTCAGATACGTATCATTTTAAGCCTTTTTTTTGTTCGACACGGTACCGCTAAGTATAGAGCTGGGTCATAAAAATGAAAACACGAAAAATAACTAAAAAATAAAGGCTCATGGACTAACCATCGTAAAATGCAGTAAGTGTGCACTTTCAATCAACGCACATTGCTTACAATTTAGTTCAGGATTGCAATTAGGTCGACGTTTTCTTAGCAGTAAGTAATGGCGTCAACTCTTTAAAGTTATATATGCGGTATGCGGAATAAACGTGATAACGTGGATTGAGCAGCCCGAGGTTGCTAATTAAATTTTTCCGAGGCCAATGGGGAGTCTTAGAACGAATCAAGCGAGGTCGTCGACATTTGGAGTATATACGACTCTCTTGTATCGATCTTTCAGCTTGTCTCGCGTCGGTTTTGTTCCATGTCTATGCATGAGAGATATTACGAGAGACTGGGACAGAAAGACAGAGAGAGAAAGAGAAAAAGAGAGACTGCAAGGGAGCCTAGGTATTCCGTCCGGTATTCGCGGAAGAGCCTGATACCAGTCATGATACATAGAGAAAGAGGGGGGGGGGAGAGAGAAAGCAGCTCCGTGGACCATCTAATACTGCCTGTATGTATAGATAATAGAGACCCACTTTGAAGAGTCAACGGAGTTCTTACTGGGGTATAGACATTCAAACCTACGGATCTCAGTGTCTTCTCTCCTTGTGTCGATCGGTTCCAGTGCATAACGAATTTCATTTAACCATAGAGATACACGAGGCCATCTCATTCGTCTCTTATCTACCTCGAAAGATCATCTTTTCAATTTCTCCTCTGCAGAACGACATAAATGTATATATACATTTGTCTACGGTTATCGTCAAGGAGTAGTATAACGGCTACGATCCTCTCGATACAATGGAAGGTACGGTAAATAATAGATGTGCTGTTTCTCCCACGAGTTCCCGGTCCAGCCGTCAGTATCATGTCATTAAGTCAACCGATTGATCTCTCCATCCCGCCGCCCTTAATCCCCTCTCCTACCGGGTGCTGGTGTCCCTATCTCGCTCCAGCATTTCAAATCTCTCTCCCCGTAGCTGTTTTCATACGAGATCTCTGACCTGCAGAAATATCGCTGCATAATTCATAACCATTCTCGTCCTTTAAAACCGCATCTTTCCACCTGGATATCCGTTCGGTTCCTTGTTTCAATACCACTCAATGTATACATTACTTTGCGTACATGCCACATGTACGAATATCTAGTTTGTTTCCGTCCTAAATCTCGATGTGAACGGGAATTCGGACTTTTTGTAGTTTTCTTCTGATAAGAATAACTCAATAGTGTGTTCAGCAGCCATTTTCGTGCCTTCGAAAAACTGTTTTTGGTAGTTTTTTTGTTGATGGATCTCATACGTCCATATTCGTTGGTCACTTGGTGGCACACATACTTATAAATCCGAGTATATACCAAGGAGTGTATATCGTAAATGCAGGCACTACATCTGCAGATTTTCAAGTATATAGACAGCCCAACATCGGATACACTCCATCGAGCTTTTTGCAAGAGACGAGAGGGAGAGAGACAGGAAGAAAGTGAGATTGTTTGACTCACGCGTTGTTTACAACCCGTTGAATAAACACGCTTTCAGATATATAGTCGACCGCAGGGTCTTCTTCATATGCCTTCCGGCAAAGCGCACCCTCTCGTGTGCATCAAGAGATGCTTCACTGAACGTAAAGCATGTGTTAGTATGCTGCTGCAGTTTCAGCCAAGCACAACCTCTGTACTGGAGTTCTTCAGCCGAGGATGTTCGGGCTGCAGGATGTTCCGAACACCCGGACGTTCGAAGTATCCTACAGTTAACCAACGACAGGAAAACAACTTTACAAAAGTTACAGCCTCGAATGAAAACAGTAAGGCACCATTATTGGTGCCCAGCAAATTGTTGAGACGTTACGATTAATCGAATGGACTTGACTAGTCATTTTCATGAGATAAATCCGAAAAAAATGTAAATGTAAAAAATGTAAAATTGTCAAAATGAAATTCCAATAAACTGATATGTAAACTCAAATTAAGAAGAAAAAAAACGATTATTCAGGCAAGGAAATTCTGGTAAGGGATTATTCGAAAATGGAAAATTTCACATATTTATTCGAATTGTGATGCCATGCGACTTCTTTGCATTTCCAATATGCAAAATTCTGTTCCACATTCGAATACTGAGGCATATCGATGGCTGAGTTTAGAAATTCCTGTCCGAAGATCGAACTTGCATTCTGTCGCAAGAAAGGTTGAAACTTTTGGTACCAAATATGATGATTTCCCAGATTATTTTCGAGATGGTACGGAATCGCAGTAAAAAAAAATTGCATCGTAATCGTACGAAGGCTTTCGCGTCTGATAAATGTCTATACGACATGTGTACATTAGTGTGTGCCTTAGAATACGGGGAATGCATGGAAATGGCAGACATTGGAGAGCACTCGGTACGAAATGAATATACGCCAAGGTAGAAAACGAAAATCACATCTTGAAGTTGAGCTAGAATCACGTGGAATAGAGGATCGAATATAGCGCACGAGGCGCAAAAGGAGACAAAAAAAACGTGAAAAGACGGTACAATGTGGTCTATCTCGAGCAACCAGCTGGAAAATTGCGAATATTCCAAGACATTGGTGTGCATAGAACTGTCTTTTGCGAAGGAGCGAACCGAATCTTTCGAAACAAGTTCGCTCGTACAAGGTAACCAGCTTTTCTCTAGCTGGCAGCATCCACCGAGTATGAAATACAGAACGAGGGTTTTTTTTCTCTGAACTCGTTTGGTCGAAAAAAAACGACCCTTACAATCGGGAATTGGAACTATAGAATCAGGACGCAGAAGCTTTTTGAAAAACACATTAAAAGGTAGGGACGCAGAGAGAATTATCATGGTGTTTCTTCCCTTTTTCTGTCTTCATATCCTCTCGTCCTTTTGCTCCATGTCCCAGTCGTTTCCTCTTTTTCTTTATTCCATTCTGTGGTTCGTCTTTTTAGCAGACATTTACACGCCCAGACACGTGGACCCGCATACAGTTTTGTGACGTTTCAATCTCGGATCAGTAGAAAACACACAGGCGAGAAAGTTCGTAATGTTGTTGAATCGAACGTACATGTGAAAGGGGGTGGACGATAAAATCGATGAGGGATAACTGTTCGCAGAGATAGTTAACAATCTCGCCACAATGACGTGTTTCAAAGAATGTAAAGAAAGGTGTGCGATAAAACGCTTTTTGTGTCGCGCCTGGACTTTGATGGACGATCAAAAATTTCAATCTTATTATATGACGTTATATTTGCGAAACGGTATTCATGCAGTAATATGTGAAGCTTGTCAATGGTGATTGAACGTACAAAATGTGATGTGTCACTGGTACAAATGACAGTGTAAGAAAGAAAATTTCTCACGTTCGTCATCGTCGCATAGACACTCCAAGTCATATTTATAACTATACCGTAACTATAATTATAAACTCTAGACTCACGCGTGATGATTTTTACGTGAATTCCAGCACTGAGAACGAGTCTGAAAAGTTAATAAAAAATGCGACTTCTCGATGCATAATACTATACACTCACACACATAAGAGTGTTGTTTCGATTAAATTACCTCACAGCCCAATGGCACGTTCGAACGCTCGTGTTATGGCGAGAAGGGGAAGTTTTCATTCGATCGATCTAATCGACGCCTGGTAAGTCGATAGCTGTCGAGAGAGAAAGACAGAGAGGGAGAACGAGGGACTTGCTCTCGTGAGCGCGAGCATTCAATAACCATGACGTCGTTTTACGAGGCGCGAGCTTCAAGCACGGAAATACGAAAGTGCGATCTGAGTAACGCAATTTCACATGAGAGGAGCGCGCATATAGAAGTTCGTCGTTGCATGCATATGCACTATACTTCTGGATACATCTAGATGCTTCAGTACAAAGCTCACATTGAAAACTGTGTATAACTATAGTTTGGTGTGCTATTTTGAAACACAGGGCTCATAAGAGATTTCTGTAACGTCGCTGCAGGTGAACTCGGAGCTTTGAAGGAATATCATCTTGGATCAATATAGATGAATAGACAGTATATTCCTTTCGTACAAGTGAAGGTTCCGTCGCTTGATGGTTCATCACACGTGAAACAATATTAATTATAGCGTTTTGGTTCTCATTAGTAAATATATTCGCAGTTAACTAAGAAATCGTGAAGTGAACGATGAATTGAAACTCTTGGTACAATTTTCTCTAAAACGATATCGAAAGGGAAGGTCGCATGAGATTCTTTATTTTTCTAATTTCTGAGAGAACGTGTGAACGTGAAGGAATAAATATCGGGATGTCGTGAAAACATCTTATTCGAGTGCATAAAGCGATGTAGCGCGGCTCATGCTGGCTTCCCTTTGAATATTTGGCGTCAAGCCGCTATGATTTGGTCTCTTGATAAGAACGGAGGATCCTTGATACTTAGTTTGAGAAGGCTCTTGAGATGAAATCGATAAATCGCATTGTTTACTTGAGAAACACTTTTCTTACGTTTCGATTCTGAATAATCGAACTAATAACCTTTCAAGGAAAAGAGCTCGATACAGAAAATATATTTCCATCGGGATTTATTATATTTTACTTTGTAATGCTGTATCGTTTTTTTATTTTTACTTCGGTGGCATGAGCGTCAAATATATTGAGTCATTTGCACAGTTGAATGCGGCTCTCGAAGTCATATATTATTCTTGTCTGGTGTCTAATCGATATTCACCCCAGGGTTGTACGGGGAAGAGAGCTCTTTCGCTTTCTACCTCCACTTCTCGTAAATCAATTAATTTTAAATATACAATAATGGTTGCGGCGCGACGGTACTTGGTAAGGGAAAAAGAGGATGAGAGAGGAAAATAGTGATTCGCAGAGCTCTCGCTATTCCCTCGGTTTGTGCAATATTCTTGGATCCATGCCCGATGTTCGTGTATTTCCCGGGACTGGCAAATTCCTCGCTTGTTCGCGTATCATTTCTTTATTGTTCTATATATCTCCACGTGAATTTAACACCAACATATTACAGCCACTGGTTTGTCTCACTTGTGATGCTAATCAACGAGATCGAGAATTCCGTTCGTAAATATTTCGGAATTCCAGAATCATGAGAATACAATTTCATTTGTAGTTGAAGTTACTGGCCCATAAACTTTCATTCTACGAATCGATATGAAAGCAGAATACACGACGCTCTCTTTCTCTTTTTTCATCTGACCCTCCCACTCCCCTCTCCACCCCACTCATCTCTCCCAATATCTGCACTCATAGCCTTCTGTTTGACTCTCTCGTTTCGAAGGATATCTTTTATTTCGAGCGTTGTGAATTCTGAGCTCGATCCGGTTTCCGTTTTTTTTCCCAAAGAATCGAACGAAAAATCCAAGTTAAATCGCGACCACATGCAGCGAACCTCTTTCAAGCTCTCGTTCGCCTTGAACTTTATTTTTCTCCGTGCGAAGCAGTAGAAACAGAAACGAGATTAAAATTCTAACTGGATTTACGTTCGAAGAAGTTTCCAGGGATGCAATAAGTCCCCACTAATTCAGGAGTAATCGATTCAAACGCGCGAGCGTGTTTGTGATTAAAGGGTTGAATGATCATTGATGTAAATGTGTACGACGTGTCGTCGAATTAGGTACGAGGGAGTCTGGTCGATCGATGGATTTGTAGGAAGCACGTGCGTTCTCCTCGATCAAACGCATATATATATGTGTATCATTCTTGTATAGCAGTTGTATATGTATGTCGGGAGCACACACAAGTCCCACGGCAAACTCTCACACTTGTAAGGCATTCTACGATGAAGGAGAACGATGAGCGAGGAGAAGGAAACTCATGGCGTCGTTGCCTACGGGCGTAATTCGAGGGCGTGGCGATTGTGAGCGCCCTCCGAACACGTCATCGTTAACGACCTTAATTAATTCGCAAGATTCACCGGAGAGGGAGTGAGAGAGAGAAAAGATGTAAAGCGGAGGTTTGAGCTGAATTGCCGCTACCCGGCTATGAACATCGCGCACGTGCTACAAAGATTCAGTCTTGTGACGAGAATGACGAGGCAATGTGCATAAATATGCGTTTGCTTTATTTCCATATGCCATCTGGTGGTTGAGATTAGAATCAGCAATAAAATTGCTGGGACAAGATATGAGTACGCTTCAGATATATCGTAAATGTGTGCCTCAAAATCGTGTACGCATTTGTAAATTATGTGTTTTTCACTTGCGTTAATTTGCGATGATCCTCGCTGATGACTGGGAAAAAAAGTTCAATGCTTCCAAAAAAAAAGATGAAGAATTCATTTAAGTCGTTTACTATTTTCTGCATTATAAAATGCACAAACCGAACGTGTATCGAATGAGAACAATGTATCTTGACTTTGACTGGCTGCTCCCAACAAAGAAGCAAATGCATCGAACGCGGAGCTTGCAAAAGCAGAAACAAACCTGATGCTGCACTACTAGCCTCCATTCTGTAATATTTGTTGTCACACCTGAAATGATTAGAACGTTGACGTTAGTACTAGTTTCTCGGTTTTGTTAGAACAGAGGTGAACTCTTCCTTCAGTAGTGGAAATGTCCGGCGACATGACGACGACGGGCTTGAAGGAAGAAGGTGGAGACTTTCGCCATGATGAATATTATCAATTTTCTATGATGAACACTTCGGTCCATGGTAGGAATACTCTTCAGCGTCGTCTGTCATTGCTTTGGGTAACACAGATACGTTGGTTGGAACAATGACCGAAGGAGGCTGACACCGTTGTGTTTCTCATACACTAAAGAGAGAATCTAGTAGCAAAAGCGAGTTAGGGAGCACAAAGAGGAGCGGTGCATGTACCACAGTGAGAGCCACAACAACCGCGTGTACCATGGCGCATCCGCGAGTTGCACGTGAGAGGCCCGGGTAGCATAGAGAAACGAGGGGGATGTTCCAGACGGGAAGAGAAACGGGAACGGGATGAACAAGCGAGTGAGATGTAACGCGGTATACAAGAAGAACACTCGAGAGACGGTACTAGAGAGTACAATGCCATTATGACTCGTCGTCGTGCCTCATCTCTAGTTAAATAAATGTAGTTCCCTATTCGCACCCCGATGTTGTATATCTTTTTACCTATGACGCCCTTCAAACTCTATCCATACAGCCACCATGAATTTTATCGTTGAGAACGAAATAGTATATTACACACCTAGGGCAGGAAAATAAGGAAAGTCTCAGATCACATGTAATTGTCGGCCGAGGCGAAGCCGAGGCTGACAAACATGTGGTCTGAGGCTTTACTTTTTCCTGCCCGAGGTGTGTATACGATTTTTCTGTCCGACGCAGGCGGAAAACGGCAACTTCGGCCCGCGCAGCGGGCCGAAAGTAGCCGCTTTCGGCCCGGAGGCCAGAAAAATATCTTTTGTATTCCTTCACCGGTGTATACTGTCGTGTGACTGGAGGTCTCCACAGAGGTGGCGTCGCTCACATTCATCCCTTCACGGTTCGAATACGCGCGAGACGAGTAAGTGATATCTTAATACATGGAACTATCGATTGCTGGTGGTGATGAACAAAACGACGTATAACTTCGTCAACGTTAAAACTTTTTTCCTTTTCCTATTATTCCACCTCTTTCCATCCAATCCTTTTTTCCTTTCATTCAAATTCCACACAGTTTATGCGTTCGATAACATATATTCATTAGGGATATCTTCGATTTTGATGTGGGAGCACACAGACTGAATCTCCGAAAGGTTAACCGCTGGCACACTATGCTTGAAACCGCGAATATAAGAAATTTCGGTATTCACAATTCTTGACGAAATTCTATTTTCTAATACACAGCGATGGCGTAATTACTGGCAAGGCACTGACATAATCCATTGCAATCACGAACCCTTACTCGTCCAAATGACTCCATTCTGCCAATTGTCAAACTGTCATCATTTTGTCATCATTGAATATCGTTTCTCATTCATTAAGGGACTTGATTGAGTCTGAGGACAAGTGAAGTTGCACCTATAGACGTTCCGAGCACTTGCCGATTTGTGAAAAAAAAACTTGTGTTGAAAATTAGTCTTTTTTACCATAATTTGCCGGGCTTCGATGTGATCAGGATTTTTGTATAGATAAGTATGAGAATTCCGCGTTATCTCGAGAGCCAAATATGGCAAATAAATATCCGTACATATTTATAGCGAATCTATATCGTCCATGCAATCCCGGGGCGATGAACTTATTCTCGTTCCTGTCTTTATCTCTGTTTTTCTCAGAGACTTTTATTTAGAGATAAGGGCAGCCGGCAGGTACGATTCTATTACAAAAGGCGTGTGTAACACGATCCCTCCCACACGCGCTCAAAGATTCCCCAATGAAACGCCAAGCTCTGAGGGTATTGAAAAATACACTGGCTTTCAAGGAGAAGGAGATCGAGGGAGTTAGAACGCAAAGAGACGAAGACTCGAGAACGAAATAGATAGGAGAGAATGACTATGAATGCTTTGTATATGTGTCTTGTAGTTATTGAACACTGCGAGTGCATTGTATTTCTGAGCGCAGTTAAGTTTATCTCGGTTTCTCGCTCTCTCTCGCTCTTCCTCTCTCCCGTTCTGTTTCGCAATTCAATCCCCTCAGTATCTCTTTCTCTTTCTCTCGTTGCAGATACAAGATAAATGGGCAGTAATGCAACGACCAACGCCTCCGATTATATATTCGAATACATATACAGGTACTAGAGTTGTACGACTATATTATACGTCAAGATGCACTATAGATGTATGTCGTTTACAAATATACTGCACGTAGATATATACAAAAGGTACATGTTCGTTTATAAAGAAGCGACACAAAACAACGAGTTTACCCATGACAATTGAATTCGGTCCTAACGATATTGTTTGTTGTTGCAGTACAATGCAACAATCGCACGAGAAACGAGATCATCGAAGTTTCTGGAAACATGCAAATGTTATAAGCTGAATTCGTTACCAATGAATCACACTACTTCGACGGAATCTAACTCTTTGCCTAAAATACGTTGTTTATCTGGCTGGTCATTTCGAAATCCATGGTCCCGTGATTTTCCGGCGTTTTTCAGATTAAAAGAACGAAAAAATGTATAAAGTTCATCGTTTGCATTCAAGTTTACTGCTTTTGTGAATAACGAAAAGACAGAGAAGCAACGAATAATCTGGGGGACGCAGGGAGATGCTGAGAGATTTTATATTTTTTATCTTCCGCTGTGTCGATTGCTTTAAATCGTGATCCATCAGACTTTCCAACGCACATCTTTCATATATAAATATATGAAAAACCATTAACGTTATATATCCGTGTTCATGAAGTCTGACTGATATGCTATTGAGTTGGCGGTCTCGCTGCACAAATTACAGACTTCGTTAGGAAAGCGCCGTTATCACGAAGCCCGATCTATACTCGAGGATAAACAAAAAAAAAAAAAAAAACAATTCGCATATTCGTCTCTCACGCCGCAACTTATTCCCGCTCCCCTCGCTTACATGAATCCTGGTATACACATTATGACACATTACTTTGCCCTGTGGAAAAAATTTGTATGTTTCATTGGTTGCACGAAATACATTATGTTACAAAAATCTATTACGTTCTTTTGGTAAGAAAATTTTTTTACAGACAATTGTTTCGTGAGATTTTGTGGGTACATTATGAAAGTGCATGCTTCACAGCAACATTTTGCTGAGCATTTTGCCTCCCTCGTTTCTATTCCTGTAACAATAATTTTGCGATATCGATTTTCTCATTTTTTCTTCCGATGGAATCCCAATCACGAGGTGTCGCGATTATGACTTTTTTCTAGTTCACTTTTTCGTTGATTTTAAGCTGGGCCACATTTTTTTGTCAATTTTTGACATAACCATCGATCATTTTTAAATAAGGCCAGAAGGTCAAGAAGTTCGCGGTCAACCGGAAACTCCATGCGGTCGAGCAGGATCGTACGTATATATTTATCAGGGTTCATCCATCACCGATGTGTTCGCACGCCGTTCTCCACTTCATAGCCATGTTTGTAGCCTGCAAAATCTCGTTCTGCGAACGTATTTGTCTTCACCTTCCTTTTCCCTGTTCTCCCTTTAATGTACGTGTACGATAATAAAATCAACGCCGATCGGTCATAGTTCGCGAGAGGTCGGGGAATGTAGGATTTCTATACAACATACACATTGCATTCTCTGCTAAGTACAGAAACTAGGAAATGCGAATGAAAACCATGATGACTTTTATGTGGTTCGTAAATGAATGTCATTAAACACGTAATCTACAGCCAACCGAACATTATAATTCGTCTCGTTTTCTTTATGATTTGTTGAAAATTAAAACATTTCTATAGACTGCAATTTTTGTGTGTATATATCAGCGTGCAATTTTAGGCACATCATTACCAAGCAGAGACACGGAAGTGCGTACATAAAAAAACAACAATATTAACGAGACAATGAGCGAAGGAGATAAAGAGACAGATGAAGAGTGAAATAGCGAAAAAGCAAGAAGAGCGAGAGGGAGAATCCGCACTTTACTGAGTCGCAATAACTCGACAAAACGTGCGGTTCCATAATTTATTTAACCGGTGCCACACACCACAATCCTAGATATGCACTCTCTCGTACAGGCTAATGGTAAATCGTAGGCGCTGCGGTAACAACGCGAGGTAAGCAGGAGAATCGCGTCGCAGCAATTATAACTGTATGGACTTTGCAAAATGTATTATGCGGCGCCAACGCGATGTAATATACACGCATGAGGATTAGTATATATCATCACTGCCTGGCACAGCCCAATTTTGTTGAAATAGATTGATATTTTCTTGGACATTATTAACTAGACAATTTTTGTAGCTCGTATTTAACAAAATATTAACCGTTTTCAATAAAGTTTTCAGTGCCTGGTCTGAATGTTTATATAAATAAATTGGTACATAGAAAGCAAACTGTTTGGAAATTGAAAAGACAATCATCTCCGTCGAAGATGAAGTATCGTTTATTCATGCTTCAGGAACATGTTCTCCTCTGTTGTAACTTTCATATAATATAATTTCGTGCATATACCGGGGTTTTGAAAGACTAGAAAGAGGATAAAAGATGAAAAAAAAAGTAAAAGAGAAAAATCGAAAAGAGAGAAAAGAGAGCCTCGTTTTTGGAACGATCGCGATACCGCGGGGGCTCGTCGACGGCCACGTACAACAAACGTTGTGCTTTGCCCCAAGCGGCGAGAAACACACCAAGACAATAGCCGTAAATAGTGGATACAGGAGGGACAAGATAGAGAGGGAGAAAAGAGAAAGAGAAGAAAAGGTAAAAGCCTTTTGCCTCTCGTCATCTCACAGGGAAGTGAGGCATAATTCACAATGGATATCTATTTAAATCGCACGAAAGCGTAAAGCTCAAATATAGTACTGTAATGTTCACTCATATATACGTATACACAAGTATATATAGCCGTACAAACCTAGGCATAGTAGTACAAGGGAACGGCTCTGTTCCTTTGCCCCGTCGACTCTCGACACGATGTGGTTTGTATAACTATCATGTAAGGTCGATGCTTTACGGTTACGGTACTTGTACTTATTGTACAATCTTATAACTATATAAATATATATACCAATGCACAAACTCCCGTACACGAAACTATGAATGTGTTCGAATCTGTATACTCGAAATATCTTATGAAAGACGAAATGTTCTAGACTCGAACAAAAAAGGCTAGACGTTGCCTCCACGTGGTTAAAGTAACTTTAGAGATGCACAGAATACCTCCCATTCTATTAAGCTTAATCCCACTCGATGTTACACTTTTGTAAAATACAGAAATGTTGTCATGAATTTGGGTCTGAATATGCAACTCCAAATTACGTCAAAATTTGTAGTGAAAATCAAAATCTTCAGGAATAACTTTACCTGAATGGAGAATAAAGTTTTTTTGCTTTCACACTGTTTTTTTTATTTAAAAATTGTTTATCGTTGCAGTGAGTAAATAAGCTATTTCATCCTGCAAACGGAAAAAGTCAACATTTATTGTGTAGTGGATGGAATAACGTAACCTAAATTTTAATGGTGTGGCTCGTTAAAACCTCATCATGGTCTAATTCGACCGTCGCTACACGCACGTAAACGCCTTTACAAATTAAAATGACGAAATTCATAGAGTTCGTACGAGACCCTCGGAGTAGCATTGCGGGAGCAAAAATGCCTGAAGCATATGAGGAAATTGAAACAACTGAATGGGACTGCGCGTTTTAGGCCATATAATTCAAGCTCTGGTCAATATCAATTTAACAGGCTGTGTTTCGGTTTAACCCTCGGGGGTTGACTCTCACCCCACTGCGTTTGCTCCCGGTTGATTCATTTTCTCTGGCCCACGAGTGCGAGGTTAACTCGCTAGTTTGCACACCAACACTCCCACACGGGCACAATAGTCGAAACACGATCTCTCGAGAACGAGGGTGCGACAGTTCGCATCTCCAACCTTTAATGTTTCTCTCTTTCCCTTTTCCAGTTCCTCCGTCTCACTATCCCTCAGCCCGATCCCAAGTAGGATTTTTCTCCATCATTTGTCTTTCTGGAAATGTTGCTCTCTCAGCAGCACTCTCCAGAGTCCAAAAGGGAATCCTTGACGTAAAAGTCTGAATTTTTCGAATGAGAAAATGTCAAGTTTTCAAGAACGGTTCTCTGCATATAGCCCCGCCGGATATTCCGAATTTGAAAGTGTTCTTATTGGTCCAAGATTTATCCTTGTTTCAGTTTCTTATTTCAAAACGAGTTACAGAGTTTAATTTTTTCAACAATTTTCCTCGATTTCGACTTCGAAAGTTTTTGATGCCGAACAAAAATACTCTCGTATTCACGATTGATGACGAAGAATTCTATTTTAAAACGTACAGAACTTCCACCAGGGCAGCGTTTTTATCCCAAGGGAAACGTCATTATTTAGTTTATGCTTGACAGAAAATTAACCTGAGCATTTGTCACGTTGCGACCAGATTGAAGTATGTCCCAGGAGATAGTTCTGATGGGAACCTGACAAGGAAACTTGGACCAGGACCAACGTGTGCGAGGAGTTGAAGGTTCAGTTAGATCCTGAGAAGCTGTACCTGATCAGAAGTTTGTTTCATCTGTAAATTCCACGTTATTTTCATTGAAGTAATTCATTTCGTGTGATGAATTGATGAATCGAGTGCGCTTTCGATTTTGCATTGAATTGAAGTTTTGATTTCCATACAACGGACCAGTCTCGTCGCCTCAAAGTTGCACAAACGAAGAGTTGGCACTGGATGCTGTAGGTTTGTTTTGTAAGCCACGAGAGTCTACGCGGGTTTCAATGTTTTAACGGAAATCACGAAAGAGAGAGACAGAGAGAGAGGGGGAGAGAGAGAGAGAGAGAGAGAGAATTCTCATACATCATCGAGGTACACGCACTTGATCGCGATTTATCACAGTCTGAGTGAATCCTGGTCGGAATGGTTGAATCAAGCGCGCAGTTGGGACGTGCGACCGTGGTGGAGCTCTATGTGTGATGCTTACAACACTCGGAACCCCGTGGATTTGCGTGAATTCGCAAACCGAAAGGAATAGAAAAAAAATTCCAACATTTGATAAATCCTCGATTCGAGACTCGGACCTATATACCAATACTTTCATCGATGTTTCATCGCAGTCGTAGCGGCAAGTGCATACACATCTGCGCATAGGTGGGGTAGATTGATTGGAAGCGGAATGTGAGTTGTTGGTTGTAGGCTTTCCGAGAGTCGCACGAAATAATCATCTGGTGACTACGGATGCTGAACTCAGCCGTCAACGAATGAAATGTGTGCTGGATATGCAGCGATAAAAAAAATCCAGAAATAATAGAGACAGAAAGATGAGAGAGAAAAAACAAAAAGAGAAGAAAACAAATTCATGGGGCTGCAAAAGCGATAAGGAAAAGTTGGATCGAACTAAGATTTGAGTTCGATCTAACCTGCTGGACAGAAATGGAACAGTATACTGAATTCTTCTGCTGCTTGAACTTCGTATAATTTTGAACTTCTTCCTACTTGACACTGTAAAACTTTGTTTTATTGACTGGCACCATGAAATGTTCTATATTGGAACGTTACAGTAACATAAATTGCTATTTGTATTATTTGTACTTGAATAAAATATCGATTGCTCACCACCGAGAAGCGCTACCGTTTAAAAAAAAACCCCCATAAATTTCGAGATTTATCGTTTTCCGTGTACGCGTAAATGCGAAGAATAATTTGATAAGAAAGCTGCCATACATAGAAGCAGAGAAGTATTTTGAGCTTGGAATAACTCCGGTAGTTGAAATCGCTCGACATTCCCGAAACGAAGTTGTGTAACAAGAACGTACATATCGCTGAGAGCCGTTGGAAGCAGAGAAGATCAATGGTTACAATCACGAGCATGAATCCTTCAGGAACCCCTCGGTTTATCTATATACACGAATGAGTATGATTTTACTCCGCAGCTACATGTTGAACTGTAGCCGAGAAGGTGCCGTCGACACCGTTTTAAGATTACACACACACACACACACACACGCACACACTTACAAATATTATGTATAAATACATATAAGATTTACCGGAAAAGCAAAAGGACTGAATTTCTCCGATTTAACATTGAAAATTGCATTCTTACGTCCTTTCGTTCGGCAAGCATCAATATTGCAGTAATGCGGGCAGTCTGCACGCTGATCACGAACTCGGTAAGTTTTGCTCGAATAGATATAACCCGGTGTGTTGCACAAAAGGGACAAGAGCCAAGAGTTCCTGGGGAGACTCGTCGTCGACGAGATCTCGTTCTATTCGTTGATATATGGCAGCTGGTAGTGAGATAGAGAGGAAAGCTTCAACAGTTCAGAATCACGAGAACATGGACGAGAAAACCAGCGGAAATCGAACTATAAGATGGAACAGCCCCTTGCAGTTTTGTGTTAAGAAAAAAAGAAATAAGAATATATAGAGGAAGGTAAGAAAAATTGTAAGCACGAGGAAGGTAAACAGAAGTCAGTTTACGCCTCGTACATGTGGTAAAACTTGCTAGCGATACGATAAAAGTTATCACTTATGCTATCTCTGCTCAAAGACTATCGGCACAACGAGTCTAGGGCTTTGGACAATTCGCACTAAACTGTCGCGTAGTCGTACCTTTTTTTCTTTCTTTCTTTTACTACCTCCATTTTCTTACTTCCTCCCTCGTTCTTTCACACCCTTACGTTCTCCGTTATACGTGGAGAAGAGGGTGGAGAAAAGAGAAATCGTGGGATTTAGTTTTATTGGTACGGTAACGGTCGGTGCAATGCCTTGGTAATATGCATTATCAACGCGAGAATTCCGGGGCTCTCTGGCTTTGAGCCAGAGATCTCGTGAACCTGAAGGAAAATATTCGTAAAACATAGCTAGCACCTACCGCTCTCGACTTTTGACCCGAACGAATCCTTGCTTCTGTACTAGTGTGCAAGTAAATGTGGTCTCAGTACCGTGAAGCTGACCGGTGCTGATCGAGAATCCTTTGAGTATCAAGAGTTTCAACGATCAACTTCATCGTCTGCATTTGTTTTTGGTTTTGTGTTATTGTCTCTTTTTCTTTTTAATGTACGATAAGAACTTTTGGCGAGTGACAAACTTGTCGAACTGTACACATCGCGTTTGATTTTCAACGAAGAGTTGAAAGACAAATTGAAAGAAATATAAAAAGAACAGAGAAGACAATGACCCTGCTACGAGCCCACAAATTGTGACAATCATAGGTGACCGCACACACGGGGCTCAATACGTTTTCTCTCTTCGTAAGAAAAAAAAATATATCATTATATTCCATTTTTTTTTTATCACAGTCAGTGACAATTCCAACTCGTCATGCGAAAAGTCTGCGTTGAAATAACGAGCTCTTGTCCCGCCCTCTGACCGCTCCGAGCGTTGAGAGTTCCCGAAAAAAATGACAGAAAAGAATAACGATGTCGTTCTTCGAAAAGTTTTTTTTTTTTTTTCCGACACTCTACACGATGTTTCGTATCGTATGGAAGTTTTTCTAAGTTGTGAAAATTTTCATGGCAAATTATCGGAAAATGGGAATTTCTATGTTGAAAATGAAAAACCGAAAAATCACAGTTGTTGCTGCTGGTAAAATTTTCTTTGAGAAAGCGCGATTAACAACTCCGACAGGCTAACGGATGGGCTTGCGATCCTCAGTTTTGAAAGATGGATTCCATGGATACGAAAGTTCTGCGAAAGGAGAAGAATCTCCGTGGCAATCATGAGAATAACGATAATTTTGTCGGCGAAAATTCTCGCAGCTGAAGGTGTGGCGTAGAGAGAAGCGAGCCAGATGAAGGAACTCGGGCGAGTCTCGAGGATGTTACGCGAACGATGGGGTTGCGATGGTTTCACGAATTTAAGCGACGACGTGAAACAGAACAAAACCGCCTTTGGAGATACGGAGAAGGAGAGACAATGGAGAAGAGAAAGAAAGAGGAAGAGAGCGATAAAAATGAGCATGGAACAAGAGAAAGGAGAACTATAAAGAGCGAGCTGCCGGTTGGCAATGAAAATAAGAGAATAAAAAAGAAATGAACGGACGACTGGAGGGAACAAAAAACTAATTATATTAAATGACGGTAAATTACAGGGCCAGGGATGGAGAGGATGGCTTCTCTCTCGAATACCGTACGTGGCCAGTTTCGAAATGAACCCAGTGAAGAATCGAACTGAATGAGGACTAAAAACAGCGGACCCAAATGAAAGATGAAAGACGGTGCTGATAATACCTTGAATATTAAACATCGCAAAATATCTCCAAGATTATTTGAGTTTTCGAATCCTCGAAACTATTATGACGTCAAAGCAAAAAAGTATTCAATTTCGTATATTTTCCCAAGCAGAAAGGAAACACGTCGAATTTTCAATCATTCTCGTTTTACTCTTGCATGAAAAACAAAAAAGAAAAATCCACATCCGCGTGCATTACTATGAAAAAGAATGTATCAAACTCTTGGATAAATTAAAAATAGCGAAAATACCGAAAACACGTGCTGAAATAATGCATTTAACAATTAGTAATACTGAAAAAAAATTCGCAGTTAATTATTAGGCCTTTGCATGTGGGAATGGTCGTTTCACGACCCTAAAAACAAAACACATTCATTGAAATACACAAAGACTGATTTCCTCGTTTAATATGTAACTCGTACCTCAACGAGCACAAAGAAAAATTCAAATAGAGGTTACAACAGGCGTATCAAAGATACCGAGGTGAGGGACGAGTCCTAAGCTGCAAGTGAGGGTAAATAAATTAGCAGAAGATACGAGATCGCGTGAGGCTTCCTGCATGCACGCCAGAACGAGAGGTATGTGTTTTTATAGGTGTACGTCATTGGGCGGTTATCGCAGTGGCGATATTCATAAGTAGGCCAAAATCGTACGCGAAGCACTAACCGTTTTCGTATTTTATTAAGAAAAAAAAAAAAAATTTATCGCATGAAGTGATTTCACTGTTTGATTTCGTGTAATATGCAAAATGTAATAAACAATAAAAATCCTCCGAGCAATTTCAGTAGCTGGCGAAATGACTTTATGCCTGAATAAAAATCAGTAAAATTTGGATCAAGAAGCCTGAGATCGCAGAGTGAAATTTATTTTTATACGTTTATGATTCGTGGGTAGTTGAGTCTTACGTAATTGATTCTCTTGACTTTCTTTTTTTTATCAGTCTGAAGAATTACAAGTATATTCGAAGTGGAAAGAAAAGTACGAAAAAGTTCAACGTCGAACTGAATTGGAGCAGTAACTCTGACGGTGTCTCTCCGATAGATTTTTTCCAAACTTCTTTTACATACCTGTGAACTTGGCTTGAATATTTACAAACTTTTTCCATGCATTTTGAAAGATTCGTCAGCCAGACGCTCTCTCGGCCATTCTGCTTAATTGCCATATAATCGACCGATTTTATTTCAACCTAATTATTTGCTTTGGCAGTAACTTATCGTCTCGAACTATCATTGTATCGATTTCGGCGTAATTTCCTCCAATTCTGATGAGCGTTGGTTAATCATCAAGTTGGTTGGTAAATAACCATAAATTGGAAAAGAAGCGTGGCAAATTTTTCCGTTCGTTTTCGCATTTTCCATGGGGAACACATTCAAGGCCTTCGCTGTTATTGAAATTTATTATTTTTAATTTATAATTATATATTTATATGTCGTAACAATGTGGTAGCCATAGTTACCTGGATATGGTAGAGAGTGTGTGTGTGTGTGTCTGTGCGTATATATAATGTCGCGACAGCAAACACACTACACGGACTGCAAACGACGATGAAATACGGCAACCATAAAACTGTCAAGCTTTCGCGGGAAGCGGAGGAAGAGAGATAAAAAGAGTCAGAAGAACTTCTCGTTACGCCCTTAATTTCATAACGATTTCTGAGCCAGTACTTTCTCGCCCTCCTTGCATTAATTTTCACTGATAGTGTACTCGCTCCTCGAAAACTTTTACCGATCTCAACATCGTTAAATCTGCGACTCAAACTTTTTTCGCTAGATCTTTAAACCGTTTGAAGAGTAAATAAGCACTGCACTCGCGAATATCTACATGTGTATATTTTTCTTCTCATTTGTGCAGTCGTTTTGGAGCAAGCTACGACATCACGAGTCACTGTGGTGGAAATGAGTTTTTCATGGGAAAAAAAGCAATTTTTAGATTTCTCTCACAATCTCGTCGTTTTTCGCGGATGCTCATGAGAATTCAGAGCGAGAAGGAAATCCTCATGGTCTTTGGGGAGAACGTGTCTTCGCACCAAAAGTGGATGCATCGCTGATGTTTTTGGCAAAAGGATTCTCATTGTTTTGCGATGAGGCTGCTCGATCTTAACCGCGAATGCTTCTCCGCTCGGAGTTTATATTTCTATGAATTCGAGGATACGTGAGGTTTTGTGAAAAGAAACGTAAAAATTAACGTTCGATCAAGTACTTCCAAAAAAGATGAAGATCGAAACAAATGAACGATTTGCCGGAAACGCACACAAAGCGGAATAAGGCTCTTTTTTTTCTTCGCTCAGGATAGAGACAACGTTTATACCGAGGAAGAGGGTAGAAAGCAAAGATTCGGCAGAGAAAACGGTGGCTATGGAACGAGTCACGAGAATAAGGATTGGGTGCAAAGGGGGTGGAAGGAAAAGCGTGTTAGTATGTGGCGTGCACGTGAAGCAGACCTCAGGAAATCTACGGGGCCACAAATAAGAGATAAAGCTAGCCTGGCACTTCCTATCTAGGATCTTGGCTCTCGTAGCAGTATCAACCGACGGTGGCCCACGGGATAAGACTGAGAAACCTCCGCCATCTCCTTTAGCCGTACCTCACCGTGAGCTTCGAGCTGAACACCGTAGATTGAATTATAGCGTTTGGATCTCTATCCTATAGCCATACGCTAGCCTACCATGGAACACGAAAATCGAGCTTCCTTTAAATTTCAAACTACGAATCCCGTTCGGGACGCTTTAACTCTTGGGGGTCATAAAATTCACAGGCGCGAGCGAGAAAGAAACGAGAAATCAAGGAGAAGAAAAACAAGGAAGAAGGACAGACGGGGATTCATTTATCTCATTCGATGAAGTACAAACTTTTTTTTTCCTGAGCTGATCCAAAAGAAATCACCTAACGGAAGTCTTGAACGGAAGTTGTTAATACGTTTAGCGTCGCGAATGACTATAGGCGTTTTCGTTTTCTTTTTTTTTTTCATTTTCTCAATCTCACAAAAACTACGTTCTTATCTTGCGTTAATATTGAATGTGGGCGCGTTGAATCTGTCATCGAGATAAGCGCGCGCGACAGTGTTCTCATATATTTAAAAAATGTTAACTCCGTATTACCGAAGTTGTTGGTGATAGACCATTCCATACGAAGTAAATTTTAGAAATGTCCCGAGGCCATGGAGCGATAAGAAGAAAAAAAAACTTTAAAAGATATTGCACTTTTATCGGAAGACGAAGAAGGAAAGAGAACTATATACGGGGAAAGAGAGCGAGAGAGACGAAATGAATTCTTTAAAATGAAATGGGAACCCGGATGGGCCGTTTTTGTAGTTACGAGAATTTAATGACCATGATGATATCGGTTTTACTCTCAATGCGTCGGACGCGACACTTGACGCGTGAAGTTTCACACCCGTGATGGCAAAAGTATTCGTTCCCTCCGATTACACAATCGGGATCTCCGGCACTTTTTGTTGTTGTACTTTTCTGTCTTTGTCTCTCTCGCAAGGACACAAAGGCGTGAAAAAAATTTCGAGAGAAAGGTGTTCGAGAGAGGTTTGTCCAATGGGTTCCGCACGGCCTCTAATTAGCGGGTCGTTCGTTCAGACCCAACGATCATTGAGATGTGCAGCAGAGTTTTAACGGGAACGACGCTTTTTTCCTCTCCTTCGATAGTGGATAAAAAAAAAAAGAACACTTTTGTTTGAACGTCAAAGAAGATTCGACGGACTTTGCCGGTGGAACTTGGCTTCTCGTGTATCCGCTCTCGTGTGCAATATAAACCGAAGAACGTTAGAATTAAGTGGACAACGTAGAGGACAGCTACCGCAATGAGTTTTTCACGCAAGAGTTCATGGGAACTTTTGCCACTTGAAAACTTTGACGATCAAACGAGCGAGAGTCAGAACAGATTTTTGCCAAGTTCCGAGCCATCTGATGGTCAAGTATAAAAACCTGCAATTACCCGACTCCGGGATGAGAAGTGGCCCGTTTTCTCGTGTACCTGTGTACCTCAATGTGTATACCAACGTTGAGACAAATCTACACATGTATACGTGTTCGCATGTATACGCGATTTTTTTATCGCTCCTCGCTTTGCTTTCGCCTTGATAGCCAGCGTTATTCGATGTTTTCTACATGTCCAGTAAATAAGACTTAATTTCACGATGTTTTTCGCTTTCTTTATCTTCTCGGCGTGCAACACAGTAAAGAGAATCTTGAAGAGTAACATCCTCGTGTTTTTTCACGAAGAGCGGGCACACCGGGAGTGAAATTCAATCTTGAGAATTGCGTGAAAGCTCCAAAATTGTATGGTAAACGAAAATCATCTTTATTTACTGGCATTTCTTTGATAACATTTTGTAATTGAGTTTATTGAAGAGGAAGTCCAGAGTCTATGGAGACAGCGAATGAACTATTCATTTTGCTTTCTCGCAAACTTTAACTATCCTCCGACAAGAAATAGTTTTTCAACCGACGGAATCGCTGGGCAGAGAACGGTGTGTTATCGTTCTAAACGATCGAGAAGTAATTCTCACAGACGCAGCAGTGTACGATCCTGACTGGTATTCTATCGAGTAGAAAGCTGCTTCAACAATTCACGTAGAGTGACGTGCCGAGTGTGTATACAGTTTGAGTAAATAGTTGTAGAAGGGTGCAAACCCCCGTCAGTAGGAAATCCGATGAATTTGGCATTCAGGGGATTTGTTCTCGTTTTGCGGTCGTTGCTATAGAACCGCTGGATCACTCGTGAATATAGTAGTTGCAGGTGACAGAGGGGATTGCCTTTCTCGCGGTGGCAATCGGTCGCTAATGCTCCGGAGGAGTTAGAGCACCAAGGCGTTATAGGGCGCGAGAGAATTTGCGGTTGACATTACCATAGAGCTCCGAGAGTTCTAATCTGTTTATAATTGCAACCTAAATGCAGCTGCCGATTAGCGTAACATAATTTGCATGGATATCGTGGATAAAGCGCCTGTACACTTGGTACTTCATACAGACACTTACAATCCCACACAATAGTAACTGCATGCGCAGCTTTCATAATAGAAACGTAATATCGATGACACATATCGTAATAATACGATTAGGCATTTTTTGCGACCGCGTTATATTGTGTAATCGAACCACCTGATATGCAATTCAGTTAATTACTTACTTGTACGACCATACACGATATTAATCGAAAATCTTCATTCTGTCTGCCTGCTTCTACAAAGTGCATTTTCATTTTTTATCTCAAGATACACGATATAGTCTGATCTACATTGGCAATGGTCCAGTTTACAAAAAGGAGTGTTTTTCGAAAAAATAATTCACACCAAAAAAATCATCAATCATTTCGAGCTTTTGTATGCATTTTATTGTACATTTCAACAACATGCAACTGAATTTCGCACAATTGTCCTTTCTTTAGCGAGGCACTTTGTTCCTTTATTACATTTCGATGAAACTTTTATGGCGTACTGTTGAAATTTTCACGTTTTAAATCGCGATTTAGGCAATTTATTCATTTTACTCAATTTGGAAATACATCGTTCCCAACGAGTACGTTTCTTGGGCCTAGAATCATGTCCGTTGAGAGTTTCCGCTTGATCATCATAAACTCGCGGTATATTTTGTTTTGATAACTGGATAAGATTGTGAAAATGTTTTATTAGTTCATTTTTCGTTTGATTATCGAGTTTCAAACCTCGTTCAATATGTTTCATCAATATTGGAAGATTTCGTTTTTTTTTCTCTGGAGACAATGCTGATCCATCGACTTGCAAGTCGCGCTTATATATTGAGAAATACATAAGCAACTGTTCCAAGTACAAGAAAAAAGATCTGACCCCGATGTCATTGTAAACCTCTCATTTCTATGAGAAATCTGGCACAGAGATTCTTTGTGTTGAGGAACTTTGCAGGATTCTTGAGATAGCACATGTTATTTTTCCCTGGATCTCCTTTATCGAAAAAAGCTTCGAACAAAACATTGAAGAAGAAAAAAAAACACGTCGATTGTTCGATGTAACACTGAAATACGAGAAAGCTGGAAAAATAACATACAGCAGAACCGTTCGCCAGAGAAAGGAACGGAAAGGAAAGGATGTTTCATAAAAATGCAGCAAGAATCCTTACAGCCGTTTGTTTTAAAAATTCCAATGCGAAGAGAAGTTGTTTGAATTGAAGCTGCCTCAGCTTTCAACGATGTTGGAAGTGAACAAAACATAAAAGTATGTAACGATGATAGAAAAAAATGGCCAACTATACATGATAGCACGAAGTAACTTCGACCAAGTTTCACACAAAGTTTGGAATGTTTTTTATAATGGAATGAAATTCATGGGAGAACACTTTTTTACTCCTGGGCAAACGAAATTAAGAAAGAAATTTCAATGACGATAATTATCGAGTGAAAACTGATTCAGAGTTTTATTAATTTCAGCGAGTTTGTGAACTCAATCGCGTTATGCTTGCTGTCACATTCGAAACTGTCACGTATCGCTGAAGATATGAAGTAGCCGGAGATTGATGAGAAAACGAAATATCGTTTAACACGGACATTACATAA
The DNA here is from genome assembly GCA_963921915.1 of Hyposoter dolosus. Classification (NCBI taxonomy): domain Eukaryota; kingdom Metazoa; phylum Arthropoda; class Insecta; order Hymenoptera; family Ichneumonidae; genus Hyposoter; species Hyposoter dolosus. The sequence continues at coordinate 19,120,542 of OY998130.1, read as the reverse complement.
TGTAAAATATTTAATTAGTACTTGATGCATCAGGGGCCACCTTCAATAGGCACGAACGATGATTTAGAGATCGTAAATGGAACGAAATAACGCAACGGTGCCACACAACGACCCGTGCAACAATTAAAACTTAGTTGCACATATACCGCCCTTACATTCGTTAGTGAAGGAAACTGGGGGAGAGAGTGAAAGAGCCAGGGGAAGAGAAACAGTGAGAATAGCGTACGAACCAAAACTGAATGCTCAAAGTCTATAACCTCGACGTTTCTGGCTCGCAGTAACCACATGGACTTTGTACTCCGATAAACTTTGTATTATGATCTACGGTTATGGGTACCATCTTCGAGCTCAATTGCTGTGATAATCGCTGCGATATAATTTCTCTCTTCATTTTATTTCAATGCTCAACCGCAGTAATAAACTTACTGATTATACCGGATGTTTGAGAATCAATATATACTCGCCCATAACCGATACTGTGGCCTGAAAAGTCCAACATTTCAAAACATTGAAACCTTCAATGAAAAGCAAAAATTTCAAACTCGTGCATGGTTCTTTCGTTTGAAAACACGTACAATCTTTTAATCAGAAATAAAAACAATGTGATTCACGTGCTCCTGGAGGGTCTTTATACCACCTCTTTTGAGAATTGGCTATCAACATGAAAGTCGGTAATTATATTGATTGATAATACACACAATTTACTTTTTTATGAAATATGAATATTTCGATAAAATCTTGATATTTATAAATAATGGAAAAACGTTAGAGACTTAAGACAACATCCATCAACCTCGGTCTATTTCTCGTATCACTTTTTCTTTACCATAAATCGTGCCAGTTCGTCTCGCCAGGTCTTCATGCATCGAGGTTTTACTTGGTTCTCTCCCAGTAGTACTCGAGATATCCTCGTAACAAACCCCGGGCAGAAGAAGCTGGTAAGAAACGGAAGTCATAAATATAGTCAGAGAAAAGCGAGCGCAGTTCGGAACGCGTCTTCACATTTAGATTATGATGCACTTTTTTATACCGTCGATGTTCTTCTCTGCCGAGAAGCAGAGCCCACGTGGAAAAAGGTCTTCGTAAAGTGCAGTCTAGGTGGCGCCTTGTTGAGAATATTAGCATCGACGTTCACCGGTTGAGTTCAATTGTTCCATGTCGTTATCGAGCTGAGCAAAGTTATCATCAAAATCAATAACGATGAATTTACACCATAGAGAATCACTGCACTCTGAACTTCCAAAATAGGTTGGCTTCAAGACGCTGTCTCGTATCTCGATAAGTTCTTATACATAATAGGAGCGCTGCAGCGCTACCAGAAAACCGTTCGCGCGCTTCAGCGCGCGTGATGGACCCTAGTTTCCATAAAAATCCTCTAGGGATCAGACCGAATTACAGTTCTTCAACAATAAAAAAAAAAAAAAACAGAGAATCACGATGTTAATTACAGAATGACGCAACCATTAAAAATAAGCAGTAGAAGCATCGTTAAACGTAATTCTAGAAGCAATTAAATAGAGAAACGGTCATTATAATACCAACTGCGGAAAGATTTATCAAGAGTTCGCGAAATTATCGGATTCATGTGATGCAGTGGATGCAGGCAGCACAAATATTCTATACAAAACAATGAATTATATGAGAGAGCGAATGCAATGCTTTCATGCGCTACTAGCTACGCTCACGGCTTGGCCCGCGGTCAGAATCATCGTTGTTGAAGCAAATGCTATATTGATACCGATTATGTATACTAATTAACCACAACTGATTAATTAAAAATAACGAAATCACTTTTTTTCTACGAATTCATAAAAATAGTTGTAAATCTGGTTCTATTCTTTATAATTATCAAACAGATTGTCATCGATATCATCGGATCAGTGATTTTTGCGTGGAAAACGCGATTAACAAATTCTTGCGTTACAGATTGGTTCATAGAGAGAAAATTCACGTGTGCGTGTCTCTATAGAGGTTCGTGTAGAAATGAGTGTCAAGAAATCACGCGGAGTGTGTGCCCCACTGGTGTGTAGAACTGGTATGCACTCTAGTCGATCGATTTACTTGACGAATTTCCGAGCTACGCATCTGAACAGTGTAACAACATTTCTCCCCAAGCTTTTTTCTCGATTCCCCCATGGTCCAAAGTTTTCTGCTCTTGCCGATCGATGTATGAATCAATAGTCACCCAATCCCAATTTTAGAGCAAACGTCATGACGTCAATTGGACGATTTCATGTACAGCAGGGTATGAAGTTGGCACTCTAATAACTCCAATAAATCAAGTCTATAACAATAGACGCTGAATGTAGTGAAAAAAAAACGTCCGACACGTTTTGTATCATTTGCATCCGGGGGTCGTGTATGTGTGACTGAACGAGGCTCAATCGCACATTCGACTAAACCAGAGCGCTGGGAACGTTCGTTGTATGGAAAACAATCTTGATTTGTTGTATGCGAATCGATCTGATAATACGACACATGACGGTATCATCGAACTCGTGGAATTCCGTCTAGAGACATTTACGAAGCACCTGGAATATTTACAATCCTTTCACTATGCGTGTACGAATCCGCACGAACGTGCACGAAAAATCTCAATTCTAATAAAAATTTGATTGTTTCAATTACTTCGCTGGCTAAAATGAACATCCGCTCATTACGTTGATATTATTGTTGAATCGGCAAGACCATTTTTGTTCTCCTGCAAATTTTGTATACTCAGCGAATTCGCAGTTTTTCTGCGTGGCTCAAAATTTTTGAATCATTGAGATTTTTTCATCTACCACAAATCTACGGTGTATCATCACGCAGTAAATAACGCGTCATTACGCAGGATAGAACGTTGCAAAATTATATCCGAGTATGGAAGACTGCGGCAGGTCGTCAATTCGGGCCCGGCCGTATAACTTTCTCTAAAATGTTTCTTTTTAATTCTTAGCGTTGAGCCATAGCTCTGGACGCAGTAGAAATCTTATTGAATCTTTTTCTTTCCATCTCTCTTTACCTACATCACAGACTACTTTTGATTGATTCTCGTATCGAAATTAATAAGCAATTTATCGATTGGACGGTCGACACTCGTGTTCAATATTTCACGTGAAGTTCGACACACGCTTGCAAATCCACAGAGCAAAAAATTCCTCTGGCTACGCCACTCAGTTAGTAAATTTCGTAGTATTTTCTTCCTCTCTCGATTAGTTATCGTGCCGAAGATCTTGTGGCTAATGCTGTAACACATTGTGGCTCGAGTACAATTTAACGTTGAGACCCGGGGCGAACTTGGTGTCAAAAAGTGAAAATCTTTTGACCGTACAGTTCGTTCCGAAAATTCTTACGCGTCTCGTCAATAATAATGATTCCTTCGTTTTTTCCTCGTAAACAATGAGCCGAAATTCAACTAGTCATCAATAAATTGAGGAAATAAATTCAAGCCGAACTGTACAACTCGTTGATGAGAGAAGTCGCCGAAAAAAACCTTGCAGCATGCATTTTCGAGGCGCCTGTACTCGCGATTAAGGGGCAAAGAGAATGAAGAATGATTTGAAAAGGTTTCAATATTGCTTCGTCATTTGAATTCTGATCTATATATGTGACACATAAACGTTCTCAGGGGACATATGTATATATGTATAGTTGCGTATTCACATATAAACGACCTCACGTAGGCGAACAATAACCCGTTTTCCGAAAGTCTCATGAGACAGTTTCGCTTAGCCAGCAGATTGCAAACGTGAAAGCGAAATAAAATCTCGATAGGAAAGGCTCTCGCACGATATTTCATGTGATAACACTAATTCGGGCTTCGATGAGGCGTTTTTCTCCCCACTCTTTGCACTCTCGTTTGCCCCAAGGAGGGCAGGATGTACAACTGCTATAAATTAATTAGAATTAAAAGTCTGGGGGAATAGTGAACGCATTAACGTGGCGAGTTTCGTGTTTCAATGAACACTCTTTCGTTCGCGTCCGTCTGTATTTGTGTTTTTATCCGCGTAACAGATACACGTGGCAAACTGCTGCATGTGTGCGCGTACCTGTTCACTGGGCCAGACTGTACCGAACGAGTCGTTAAAGTTAATACGAAGCTACGAATTACACCTGCAATAAAACTAATTGGATTCTGTCCAGCGGTCCTTTCTCCCTTGCGTACGCCAGAAAGTAGTACGTGGATGTACCATGCATGTGTACATCCAACTTGTATATTTTATAGTGGAGAAAAATTGATATTATATCAAAAATATATATATGTATCCTACATATGGGTTTGTGTTTATATTTATTGATGAATTATGTACCACCATATATGGCGAAAGATCCTGCAGCAGTTTTCAATTAATCAATATTTTCACCGCCTCCATCTCATCCTAATCGGAATGACACGAGCATTTTTTTAAATCACCGATCGAACCAGGGATAAGGTAAGAAGGAGAGAGAGATATAAGTGGATAATGAATTTTAGTCAGAGATGGAAATTCAACACCTCGATTCGAGAAATCGTGCCGTAAGTCTTTGCGGTCGTTTTATTTTTATTTACTGCATCGATGCAGCTGATAGGAGAAAACCATAGCCATGCTCATCGCTAATCAAGTGAGACTACGTCAATCGATCATCATACGCGGGAGAAGAATCGATATACAAACAGAAAACTCGTTCTTATTGCTTCCTTTGCTATGGGGAATTCTATCTCTTGTAGGATTTTCCTATTCGTATGAAGTTGGTTCAACGAAATCCTCGGTCTTTCGGTTTTTGCGAGTGAAATCGTCGTCGCTAAAATAATGAATTTTTTAAATTCATTTTTCGAATATTTCTTTTTTGAAACCATAAACATTCCTGGTCCGAATGTATTCTTTGCGTGGTTGACAGTGATTCTTTGGAGAGTCTTCCGAGTTAGCTCGAGACAGAATCGCCCAATTAACGAAGACACCTTTGCTTTACTCGCGGATATGAGATTAAAAAAAAAAAACAATTCATGTTTAATTAGAGTAAAAGTTTCCCGACATACTTCAAATCGGATAAAGCGTAATCGTAGGTTCGTAAAACCGATCACGATTTTCTCAATGTAACACAAAGCTTTGATGCCAAGTGACTAGTCGTCAATAAAAACTGGTTCGATAGCGGAGTACATATGTCGTTGCAGGTACCTAAGCGTGTCCGTTATAGCGAAGGGGTTAATAACACGTCCGATACTTAAAAATTCCACGTCTTATGGGGTCAGCTAATAAAATGGTAAAGCAAGTCGTTAAATAGGAGTCAACTCCGTCGCAGTCATAAATGAGAAGCCCATTAATTGAGCCTCCATATTTAACATGGAAGGAGGTTTTCACCGACACTAATTGGCGACTACATAAAAGGCATCATTTCAATCCGAAGTAAGCGATTTTTATCTTTTAGCTCTCGGAATATTTTTTCTATATTTTTTAAGATTTTGGCTACAGAATAAAACTTTTAAAAAATCGTTAAACAAATAATAATTTGTTGGATCGAGTGCAGAAGTAATGAATGAATAAGTTGAATTAAAGAATTTTTCCGTCAACCAATGTACAAAAGTTTACGCGACAGCTTTTTAGAAAAAAACGACAAATTTATCATTTGACACGAAGCTGCCCATACCCATTTCTCCGTTAGATTCAATTGGCTGATGCAGGAGAGAGTTCTCGTACGATTCGCACAAATGAGCAAAGAAGATATCAATCTGTACATCATAACATCGACACCCCCGCATCGACGTCATGGAATTAAGAAACTCTCCAGCTTATGCCTCACAGGATTTTCTCTCTTTCAGGCAGACACGTTTTCTGATTCGTCTATCGATCGTGCTCACACAATCGTGCTCTCAAGCACACCGATAAAGCAATCGATGCAACGAAAACTACGAGCGATGCGTCGTTTCGTTACAGCATCGCTTTTCATCGCTGGTTTACATGATTGTATTTAAAATTTCAAAGCAAACTCAAAAAAGCAATACCAAAACTTTTTTCTGTTTTTCGTGGAAATACATTTTCCACTAGATTTATTATTTACCGAGAATTCTTCGAGTTTTGCCTCCCCGACTCACCTTTTTTCAAGCAAATAAAAAATCCTGCAACGGAACACTATACAATTTTCTTTTTCTTCGACAATAAGTAAGCGAAAGTTACCCTTTTACTTCGGAACGAATAAAATGCTCTCTACTTTTCCTGAAATATACATCATCTTGGAGGAAATAAGAAGAAAAGATTTTCGTCGATGGAATCACAAAGCATGTCGTTTCGAGAACACAAAAATTTATTTACATAACCTCAAAAATTGCCCATGATAAATGGATAATGAGCATTTTGTATGTTCACACTGTCTTGGCGTCAAGCCTTATTTAGAAAAAAAAAGCGTCCATAAAGAATGAATGGTGTCGGCGATAAAAACAAATTTCTTGTATAGGAGAAACGAAATTGCATGAAGAATTGAAAAAAAAAAAAAGAAAAATCAGAAACCACGTCAAACTAATAAAACTAAAAACCGAGCTGTTGGATTGCTGATCGAAAAAAAAGCGGGAACAGGAATCAGAGCTCGTCTAGAACTGAAAGGATGCTCATTTTAATTACATTCTTTGTCCGGCCATGCTTCGGTAAATGCTGGCAAAATCACCCCTTCAAAAGCTTCAGTCTGGTGTTTATAAACGACATTTTTTACATTCTTTTTTGCGTCACGATTAACGATGACGTTAAGGCAACAAAATGTCAATTAAACGTCACAAGCGTATCAATTCTCCACGTCGACTAATAGTTATATGCTGTGAAAGTGCCACTGAACGGAAATACGAGTGTAGAAGGGAGAAAGATAGAGAGAGAGGGGGCGAGAGAGAGAAGAAGCCGAGAGGGAACTCACGAGCTAACGTATTTCAACTCGAAGCTTTACTCGAGAGCGCCACAAAACACGCATCGGTAGTTTTATTGTCGACGTTTTTTTCCACGCTGGGTATTTGCCGGTAAATATAATTTCTCCTCCCCTTCTCCTTTCCCTCTCCCTCGCTCTCTCTCTCTCTCTCTCTCTCTCTCTCTCTCTCTCTCTCTCTCTCTCTCTCTCTCTCTCTCTCTCTCTCTCTCTCTCTCTCTCTCTCTCTCTCTCTCTTTCTCTCTGCCAGTTTTATTGGAATACTTATCGTATCAGACACATTGACGGAAAAATAGCTAAACTCAGCAACCAGAAACGCATTTGACTTTATACTAAAAGCTGCTACGAGCTCCGACGAGGATTTCGACTACCGAGAGGTTCGCATGATCGAGGGTTGAAAAAACTACAAAATATATTTTTCTTTCGCGTTCGTTACGTTCATCATTTCTAGGCGTTTATCTAGACTGACACTGACAACTGACTCAACGCCTCGTCAAGAACGGAATGAAAGTTTGCATCGCTGGATCACAGAGTGAATTTTCGTTCGATTTGAAATTATTGTTTTTTTTTGAGAAAAAAACAATAAATTTTGTTCCAACGATACAAACATTAAAAGCTGTCGAGTTTGACTTACATCGAATAAAAATCAATATTGCGGTGACATTCCCGAAGGTGTATGAGGCGTTTGTTTAAGATGCCTGCTTTCTAATTATTGTGGATCGAATTATTAAGCAACTGAATGCCATGAATAACGTGCAGTATCAATAAAAGAATATTCGATCAAGAGGATCCGACCTACCTAAAAAGAATGATACGTAAAACAAGAATCATTTGCCAGCAACACACAAAACAGGAAAGCCTACACGACGAAGCTTTGTATGCGCTGTCGTGAAACTGTTTGTCGCAGAAACACACCTAGAATAATGCATTAGTGGTATGTGTATACGAGGGGTTAAGCAAACCTCTCCTTAATGTGACATGGCGACACCCTTGCACTCGAAGTAGCAACGGATGCTACACACACGATTCGGTATAATTTTCTACTACCGAGGCAGAAAATTACACACCGTTTGGTCCTGATGGAGGAATCTCTTCCGCACCATCGAGCGTGTATTCTTCGCGTCCTCTTCGTATTCAAACGACGAATGGCGAAACGAGACAGAAATACTGCGAGTAGTTCACATGGAACTAAACGGAGTCCATTTTCATGAACATAGTGATTAAAGCAATTTGGCAGAAAAGCGTAGAAAAATGGGGAAAATGTTCTCCTTCGTCTTTTTCGATGTTGAGGGGAGCTTTTGTCTAATAAATTAATATCGAAGGGTTCATCGATCTATGAGCGGATCTATATTTGTGTAGCAATGAAAACGAGCCTAGAAAATGTTAATTATTCAAAATACAGTGAATTTTAAAGGATCGTCAGCTGAGGCATCGATCCTAAGAGGAAAAATTAACTTGCCATCACGTCCAGCAACTCGTATAGCTATATAAGTTTCTTGGTACTTTTGCCAAGATGTAGGTACACGTATATATAGTTACCACATTCAGGAGCAACGCAAGCCACGGACAATTTGACGGTGAGTTCGTTATAGAGGCTCGTGTGTGTGTGTGAGATACACATTTAAGTTTAAAACGTGTTGGTGGAGATATCTAGCAGTGCCAGCTGCTACGACCACTCGTGGGGCGGGTCTATGGTGAGCTCAAAAATGTAAATTACCTCCAGCACCCTTTAACCACTCGGTGGTCTTGCTCTGCTCAGCCAAGCTTTCCCGTTCTTGGCTCCCATCGACTTCTCTCTCACTCTCTTTCCACGCTTCGAACGAGCCTCTCTCGACCCTTGAACGACAAATTTAGGTTAATTATACAGACACGAGTGTACGCAAAAATCTGCATATATCCATATGTACGTGTATTATAACTATCCAACTAAAATCACTGTCACGAGATGACGCTCATTGATTGTTCCTTTTTATTAGGCTTCACGAATTTTACAGGCAATTACCAGCCTGTTAAAATATAATTGACTGACTCAAGGCTGTCTCCTAAAAATTGTACGCGCTTGCACGCGACCGAGTAGATTTTTTTTCCAGCCTGTCTCTTCGCGAGAATTTCGTAAATAGCGAACGGATGCGTTCATGTTTTGACATTTTGTTCGTCAGCCAGGCAAACGAATGGGCGAACGTTGCCATCCTCCACGAACTTGCCGAGAATTTAATGCTCCGGGAGAAATAAAAAAAGGAAAAAGATTCGTCGTTCCCGAACAAACATGGCCAGTCAATGCCGACAACGACTTTGAATCAACGCTGTCTCGCCTGATGGTAACTTTTGCGAACTCACCTGTGAAGCGCGAGCTCCGTATTTACCATCCTGATTTCGTACCCACTTCAAGTCAAAATTTGGTTTTTTCAGTCCGAAATTTTTGATTTTTGATCGACATGACACGTACGTGGAAATATACATATTCTATCTGCGTTCTCTCTCTCTCCTTCGCTCGTTTGTCCTAATCTCGCAAGTTTAATCGATCTCAACGCAGTTTGCGTATCCAAATTAAGCAAATTTACCCTCAGACGCCAGGCACACGAGCAGGTTTAAAAGCTCCGGCCGCGTTGTGTTAAGGTGCTTTGCGAAGTTATCCCAACGAGGGCGACGAGACGCCCTTCGGTACGTGAGGCAGCCACTTTCTGGCGTGAAACACTTCAACAACCCCTCACAGCCTGACACGGCATCCTCAGGAAGGTTCCTTTATCGCGATTATTTGGGGCCAACTCATTTTTTCTTCATCATCGAGACTAATTGCACAACATCTCGGTGAATTTAATGTTTAGAGAATTTACCAACGCAAAGTATTTTGGTGAGAAAAATAACGCATTTATTTGGCAGAACTATTTGCAGGATATATTATGGTATTGGCTCGTTAGACGCCGAACGTCTTTGAAGTCTCGATCTCAAAATATCAAATGTGCTGGCTTGAAAAAAAATGCATCTTTTTCAAAATGTCTAGGATTGAATGAAAGTAATTGTTAGCCGTTTGAGCAGTTTCCAAAAATCTTTCTCATTAACCAGTAAAAGTCAGGGATAAAGATAACAAATAAATATTATCGAGATTTGGAAAAATATTTTCACTTATAAATTAACATACGAGAGATTCCAAAGGTCGCACTTTGTTGAGGACAAATTTGGTGAAACAGCTTTTCGAATGCAGTATAGCTTCTATCGGTTAGGCTCGTTCGACCGGATTCCTGATGCATCGAGTTTTATTATAATTCCGGAACGATAGACACGACGATTAGACTGGCGACGAGCGAGAAAAGCACACGACTTTTTTTATTTTTCTTTCAAATTACTACTAATGCCTTAAATTAACGTTGGAGGATAAAATTAGCAGAGGAGAAACTTTACTGTGGCTCTGCGTGCGGGAATGGCGACGGATCGGCACGCACGAAGGATCTTTTCCTATGTCAGCTGCAGGGAAGGGGGTTCTTGGTCGTCTTTATGGTACAAACAACCCCACTCGTGGATAAAAGGAAAGAAAGAGCCCGGCTGAGGTTCCTGACCAACGTATGGCGGAGAGTGAGATCGCCGAGTGTATCGTTGGCGTGTCTTCCATGCATGCTTTGCGTTCATTGGTGGTTATAGAATTACGCACACGCATATCAGCGAACCTCTTGCTGGCACAGCGAGCGGTCAAATAGTCGTTTGCGCTTGGCGTGTAAACACATGTGCTGCACACACACACACACATGCACACACGTAGTCGTGTTCAGATATTTACATATACAATTATCACGCTAATTTGTTCAAAGACTTTCGTAAAATACGAGTCCATTCACATCTGCAGTTCGGCCAGTTATTCATCTCAAGTTGAGGAAATATATAATTTATATGGAGAAGGTCGATTGTACATTTTAGAAGTTGCATCACATTTTTTTTAGTATCAGATTTAGCGCGTCGTAAAAAAATGATTGTGAATATGAAATGATTTTCGAAAAACGTTCGTTTTAAATATGAAGGTGGATATAGAGGGAGGAATGACCATGAGCTGCATGGAACTCGGAGTTGAAAATTTTCCAGTCGAGTGACATAGCGAGGATCATCAAATTTCGCCTGTGGCACGGATTCGGAAATGTTCGAAACTGTTCCAAATTGCAATACAACGTGCGAAACGATCTGGGAAATATTCTCACTCATGTTTTTCCTATATATTTGTTTTTGTGACACAAGTTGCAAAGAACCAAACGAAAAATGGGTTTCAGCTGTGCGAGCTGTTGAACACAATTCTTGTTTTACCAGCAACGAATATTTCAACCCTCCGATCCGATAACATACATTGACCGAGCAGTTCACACTGCATGAAATATCGTCATCAAAATGTTCTGCTCTCAACTAGGCCGGACCTGAGAATTCGTTGTAATTTTATGTCCAGTGATTTGTTTCATATTCCTTAAATCATTTTTGTTGATGCTGTAGTTCGTAAAATTATTGGGAGCAGTTTGAAATTTCGGAATTTTTGGGTTTCTCGGAAACCTGCACGTACGGAGCTGTATGTGAAAATTTGCCACCCCGAACAAGCCAAAAATCGTGCAAAACGAAGAAGATCCGGATATTGGTAACAGCAGCAGAGAAGTAAAAATATGGACTTGGAACATCCTGCTTGTCATCTGTACGAGAATGTCCCGATTCTGCCAGCTCTTATCATGATCCTGATCACGTAGAATCCGTATCCACTTCTCTGCCTGTCTATACGCATTCGCGTCTGTGTCTCTCTGTCTCTCTCTCTCTCTCTCTCTCTCTCCCTCTCTCTCTTTTTTCTTTTCTGTCTTTTTAGCCCTTCGTTTTCTGGGGAATCCTTCGCCTCCTGAATCCCTCGGCCGGTCGTAACCCCAGAAAACGGGGAGAATCACTCGTTTCCTTACATGCCCGGAAACTCTCGTCGATCATAGTCCCAGGGTGGAAGGAAAACGGGAAATTTGCTAGATTTTCTTGTACGATGGGAGAATATTTATTGCAGAAAAGTCGATAAATCAAATTCGAAAACAGTTGAAACGAAAGGCAAATTAGTGGACTCGTCCTCATTAATCCTCCAGTGAAAATTTTGACCCGACGTATTGTTTGATGGATGCGCAAATAAATTGCATAAGCAGAGTTAATAAATCGTTTTCCTTCACTGGGACAGGCAAACATTCAAAAAGATAAAAAACAAATCCTCCGACAATTGAAAACGACCTCATTGATCCCTTTTTTTGGGGCCGTAACATTTGATATTCGATCGACACTGCCCATAGCAGTATTCTCACGTGCCCATCGGTATCAACAGCTTTCGAAATATTAGACACACGAACAAACAACACTCATCCGTAAAAATGGACAAATCGGACTCTACCATCAACGTGTATGGAACATCAATTTGAGAAAAGTGTTATTTGCTTTGCGGTTACTCGCGCAGTGATCGGCGATCCGCGATATCCAACTAAAGGAGATACGAACGTATTTCTATGTACGTGGATTTCATCTGTGTATTTGTGTTTGTATTGGCGCAGCTATACGAAAGGTAACATGCTCGAGTGAAAAGATGAAATTAGAGAGACCGGCCTCGGAGTCGGTTGGATAGTTGAAGCAGAGAGCCGAGGAGGCATATAGAAAACTATTAAGTGTATGGAATTTGATGGGTAATATACTAGGTGAAAATCAGCGAGAGATACGAAGAAGATGATGAAGGAGAAAGGCAGAAAATAAAAAAGAAGAAATGAAAAAAACGAGAGCGATTGGTGGATGAACGAGCACAGGGAAACAGGTTGAAATAAACATCGCAATCTCTCCAACCCGCAGCTTGATAAGCACTCGATGTTTCCGCAGGATACGCTTCGCGCAAATCACCGTTATGTTGGCTCGTTCGCCCGCGATTCGAGTCCTTTCCGTATACGTTTGTAAGTGTGTTGGTGAGTGTGTGTGTGTGTGTGCGTGTGTGTGTGTGCAGAAGAGAAAAAGGAAGAGGGAAAGAGTTTATATGTATTAGAAGCTTCGGTGCAGCTCGCATCATTCAACAACTCATCTTCACATCGATGGTCACACACGGCGATGATACAAAGCCTGTATATCGATAGAAATAGTCGCTGCTCCGATTCCATCGTAGCGTTCGAACATTCTCTTCGATAATGGTTACCTCCGGCATTGCGGCTCTTGCACTGGCGGCTTTGTCGATATAACGCCGATACTACCTCGACCCTGTACAAACCAGTCAAGCTCATTTCGGTCATACCGCAAACCTCAACCTCTTTCAACCGATTGAAAAACTGTTTCAACGATCATGTCGCGTCCCATAGTTCCCGAGAGAAATCTCTTTCACTTTCCTACGTGCTTGTTATTGTTTTTATCAATAAAACATGATCACTTCTATGGAATGAGTTCAAGTGAGCTGGAATAAACGATATGCGATATAATCTCCATTGGCGATGCGTTACGGTCGATCCCACGTTACTTGCCATCTAATCACTCGTCAAAGCGCCAATGCGAGAATAGATTTCTTGGTACACCTGATGAAGCATCGTTAGTCTGTTGAAGATTATCCGGGAACGGGATCTGACGGTTGAACCAACAGAGATTAATAATCACTCTGTAATTAGACAACTATTTATCTCTTCTTTCTATCACTTCTTCCCTCTCACCACCTCAACTAATTTGAAGAAGCAAGTATCTGCAGAAAGAGAGACTAGCAATAATTTGATTTTTTTCCTTTGCCACTCTCTTCAATGTTTATTTCCAAGTCATTTGGTGTCTGCAGGTAAGTCGCGAGCTCAGTTGATGGATTATTGGCTATGTCGTATAACGAAGATTGTTAATTAAGGCCATCGTAGGCATTGCTTACGAAGAATTCAAAGATCATATGATCTGCCACGGAACTTACAGTTGTATTTTTGTGGAACATCAACAACAATGGTAAGAAATCGAAGAGGATTACTCGCAATCAAGTTGGTCGACAAGATATTTTTCTATACAGTACTGGCTTGAAAAATTGATGCTGTTTCCTTCGAGTACCTTATGCAATGGACAGCATCATATCTTCCGACACGTTGAGCTATAAATAAGTTACAATTTGTGGATAAACTCGGATGATCTTCATTCGATATTTTACGGTGATTTGATGTTCAACTTTCCCTTGTGGTGTTATTATTTGTAACGAGGTCGATGAAGATATGATAAATTTAAGGGGGTCAAGCTCTACGATATTTAGATAGGGACCGAAAGTTTGGATTGAACAATTTATAACGTGGGTTTCCTCATCGAGGGAAGTGTGGGATATCGATTTATTGGATGGTCCAGTCATTGAGGAGAGGAGCCGAGAGACTAAAGCTTTTGTCCATTCAGGGCTGTACGCTTGTATTCATCGATCTATATAAAACAGCATCGATGGGTCCAGAGAGGAAAACAGAGATGTGGCCAAGTCGACAATGCCAGAACGGTTTACGAGCTTATGCCGTACCATAGGGGCAAACAACATCTGATGGGAAACGAAACCTTCGTACCTAATCATCGATGTACAGATCGTAATTTGGCAACATGGGCGTATATATGTATTTATATAGGAAAACCTCATGCATCACATGCATGTAGGCATCGAGTTCCCATAGATGTGGTTTTACGATCGTAGCAACGCGGGGGTGCAGGCAAAACTCATAAATTCTATGCCTCGATCTATTATATACTCCGGTATTCATTTGTGCACCAAATGTACTCTGTACCCGGAAGCATCTGGGTCATTGTCTGCCAGAGAATTCGAAAAGTAACTATAGGACTCCCTTTCATCGGTTTCTTATTGTCGAAAAAGGGAGAAAAACATTGATCGACGATATTCAACCACGGCCACCTGGCGTTCTGATACAACAACTCCGAAACTTGTTAGTCACCCGAAATAAAAATTAAATTTACACGAAGAAGAGAAAAACTTCGATCCTTATTTTTAAATATTCTTCATGCCATTCGTAACGAAATTCTCATCCACAATCAAGTCAATCGTTAATTCTCAAAGATGCGGGCAAGTCTATTTCTTTCCATAATGAATATAAAATTGGAATTTTCCGATGCATACTATTTTTTTTCTGTCGCGGCAATTTCCCAAATTTCATCGACAGAGTAATTGAGGAAAAAAAATTAAAGATACCGAAAGTTCATGCGAATTGGGCTAATAAAATTGGGAAAGATCGTCGCACGGAGCAGCCGAATGCGAGTAAATTGTTGGTGTCATTTTTCAATATTTAATCCTTTGCAAACTTGTCTGCATGTGCACGACACATCCATGCGCGAGTATGGACACGTTCGTGCCAAAATGTTGACTCGAAATCCTCCAAGTTACAACCAACATTTTTATTATGAGCCAAAAACTACAGAGAAAGATCGAGAACGAGCTATAGAGCGGGAACAAGAGCGAGCAAGAGCAGCAGGGGAATCCACGTAAACTCCACCCTCGGGTATCGCTCGAATATATCGAGAAGGTGAAAAACTGTCGCGTCGACATGCACCAGATGCAGAATAAAAAATGGATGCGCGAGGAGGAAGAAAGTACAATATTTCGCCACATGCCGACGGCGAGTATCAAAGAGCATTTAAGACCGCTTAATTCGAGTGTCGAGTATCGCTGCCGAAAGCGTGCGAGAGTATTCGTGACAGAATTTTTGCGAGCTTGCCAAGAGAGGTGAGTCGAAAAGTATGAGGGGGTACCTCGGGACGACCGCCGGCTGAGTATAGCAGCGGCAAACACGATGCAGTAAGACGAAACAGCATCTGCGATGAGAGGATGCTCCAAGCCGTGAGTGTGCGAGAGACACGCCGACAACCCCCTTAATAATGTCCGCAATAGCTTATATCACCGTGCTCCATTTGTAATACAAGACGTCCCCGAAGATCGCTTTGTGGCTGGGACGCTGCGAAAAGCAGCGATAATTTGTTTGAAATTTCCTCCGGAGATTAACCAAGAGTGTGATGCTCGCTGATTAATAAGCGTTGTTTGCCGAAATCGTCGCTTGGTTCACGGATGTGAGGTCCGGGAGGGCGAAAAATTTCAGCACGATAAGGATTATGTCGTCTCTCGGCGCGGGCAAAGTACCGCCAAAAACTTTCCGGCAATGTCGATTAAATCTTCAAGCCCGACAGTTTCGCAGGAATTTCAGAGATCGCTTGGACTTTGCCTTTTTCTCCATGTCCGCTTATCCAATTAGACTCATTTTTCCGTCACGGGTTTTATATATTTGTTGCGAAACATCGAGCACTTATTTTCAACCGCCATATATTTTCGTTAAAATTTGTGCGTAACGTTGGAGAAATTCATAATAACGAAAGGCAAACTTGGTCGTTGTTCGAAAACTCACCGTTGACACAGCTTATAGCCTCCATATAAGTAAACGCATGTGCAGACGTCGTCAATTTTTGAATAGAATACTTTTGCATCGACGCTTGCTCCGACAAGCATCGAGACCTTGCATGCGCCTGGACGAATTCGATTGAACTTGGAAGAAGGGAGTGTCGCATCGAATAACGATCATTGAATCATTCCCTCTGCAATTTTTTCGGCTTACTGTATAAGAAGCTGCGGAGCTCGTATTTTCTCAGCCATCGCGAAAGCCAGCTGTTCCCAGTTTCAGCCTCACGTTTATTAAGTATACGGGGCAGGAAATAAAAAAATGTTCGGTGCAACGGAGAAACAGCACCGAAACGTGTGCACTAAACGTATATGCACATGCTTAGAATATGTGAAAACGAAGCTTCTATCTTTTCCTTCCCCTCTCGAATGCTTTCAACGCGGCGAATTGCCAACCGGCACTAAAGTCCGTTACCTAATACGTTCGGGCTGCGTGGTATGCAATTAGCTTTAGCCTCCGACAGTCGTGCGCTCTCTGTGGAATCGAGATTCCGCCTCCCTGGTCCTCCTCGTCGGACGCACTGCACCAAATATAACAAAAATAAATACAAAATATATACAAAAGACTGTTCAGAGCTGCCAGATACTTATTCAAGACAATATCTGGTCGGAAAACATTAAAAACTATCGTTATAGCAAATTTGTTCAAAATTTGATAATCGAGCATTCGAAGTTTTCGCCTTTTTCCACAACTTCGGGAAGGTCCCCCTTAAACGCATCAAACAATCGATGACGACGCAAAATTAACGCGTTTGAGGATTCGAAGATATTTTTATCCAGAGCAAAATGGACGTAAACTCAGATTTCCATGTAATTCCGATAGCGAAGAGAGTCGATGGGATAAGGGAACAAGCGGAGACCGGGAAAGTACTTTACGGCTCGGTCACCGCGGTTCAGCTAATCCGGTCGTCCGATGACCCGCTCTTCGTACGAAGGGTGAAGGAACGTCATATTCCAGAGACCCGTCGAGGTCGCTTGTCCCGAGACGCTCGACTGAACCCGCTGTTACCCGTGGGATATAGAAACGATGTATGAGGCTTTGCCAGTTCTGTCATCATCTCTCCACCCTCTGTTTTACTTTCTCGCTCCCACTCTCCAACGTAAATATTCCAGGGAAAACTATTCCTGCGATGGAATTCTCATAAAGACAGCGCGCCATGTTCACTTAGGACAGCAGGATGATGCGAAAGGACTTTTACAAACCCTTGAACTCAATTTCCGCCCACTTGAAGAGAACGTAATATTCTTGTGAATAGAGGTAAATGAAAGTTTTTTTTAAAAAATCACTCACAAGTCTAGTCAATTCTCAAGCAATCGCATTCTGCAAAATCTACATCGATCATCGAGTTGTAGGGTTTTTCTTCGTTCTCAGGGAAGTAGCGATCGTGTTACCGTGCTCAGTCCATACGACGTACTTGAAAAGAAACGTTTGAAAAATTGGCACGTTGAAAAAGGTAAATATTGTGAATTGGTGGCTGATCGTCGCCACCCAATTGCATTCAATCGAGAATCAATTCTCCTTGAAATTCTTTAGAATTTCATCCGACGATTCTCATCCTGGAAAAGTGCATCATGCGCTGATTAATGAACGAAATTATACAAGAGCGAAGATGATGAAGAAAATATTGAAAATAATTTAGTAAAGTGATTGGAGAATCGATCAATATTTCGCGCACGATTGAAACAACATTTTCCCAGATGTTCGATGTATCAACCGGTACTTCACGTGGCATTGCAATATATAAATAATATTTATACAGATACAGAGATGGGGAAGTGCATACTATTACGTCCCACATTGAGGGACCACGAGTCCCGTGTGGGCGACCTGAGCGTCGAATGAGACACCATGGGCGCCAGGGTCTCTCTTGCTGCTGGATGCATTTGTACGCGAGAGTGCCTGCTGCCCTGTTCCTCGATTACGGTAATCGTGTTGATTGCCTCGACGAACGAGTAACGGTGGGCGAGGAATTAATTTGATTTCTCGCGTGCGACGTACTACGAGCGAAATTGTGATCGCCATTGGAACCAACGTAACGAAACAAAGAATATAAAAACAAAAAGAAAAGTAAAAAAACAGGGCCGAGGGTATAGAATTCTTGAATGAGAGACCAAAAAGAAAGAAACAAAAGAGCGAACTAATAAAACCAATAACTTTTGTCCATGGCTTTCTATCTGGATTGCAAAACCGAGTCGTTTGAACTCGTCACTGTTGAACCATCGGAAAGTCGATAAATATACTATACATAACGTCTTTCCATTTTAATGCAAATAATTTTTACCCACAAAAATTATTTTATCGGCAATATCCCGAGCATCGAATTCTCAGCTCGTTCGGAGGCACAATAAAAAAAAATACCCATAAACAAATGTCAAGTCCATTCGTGAATTCAAAGAAAAATGTATCGTGAGTTTGGCGCAAAAAACGTCAAAAACGAGTCCTTCTAATTCGATGATTCTTCTGAATGGAATCTCATCAGGTCATTGTCGAATTTCCATTCACGGATACCGACGAATTATTCCGTTTGAAACGATTTTCGTTTCGATTGACGAGATAAGTGAGACTCGTCGCTATGTGTGATTGATTAAAAACATTAAAGCCACGTGTGTGTTTGAATTTCGAACTAAAGGATGCACGATAAAAAGTTCGATGGCGGCAAAAGGAATATCAACGTTTGAACGAGTCTTGAGGCAGATCGGGGGTCAGCTTATGGTGGTCGTATGGAAGAAAAAGACACGTACATACACAAACATGAAACAAAACCGGGTGTCGAGAGATCTCGACGCGAGGGAGCGAGATCCTCGTGAGATATATCTGGTTGCGAGAGAACCAGCCGGAGAACGAGGATATATCTTGCCTGTTCGTTCGCGAACTCTCGAAAGAGAAAGAGAGAACCACGCGTTTCGACGACTTTCACCGTGGAGTACCGATGATGATTCGCTCGGCGTATTGGGGCAAGAAGAATCCTTTGCGCAGATTCAACCTGGTGGATTATTCGACGCGGTCTAGAGAGGGCTCTCCCTCCTTCTTCGCTCTATCGCTGTCCCTTCCTGTATAATGCTCTCATCACGCGAGCCCACAATGCGATTCAACGCGGATGATTTATGGTGGTAATAATACTGGCTAAGGTCATGGCATCGAAGCGATTGTGGCTTGGGTCGCGCGATCGAGAGGTCGCGATCAAAGATCGATACTTCGGACATTACACATAGTGTAACTGCGTGCTTATCTTACACGTTACCGCGCGACTATATTCTTGAGATACACTCGTGCTTCGTGTACAGTGAGAAGCCCTCGCCTACATTACCTTGCTCAAAAAAAAAGAACGGAATGATAGAGAGAAAGAAATTACGTGCTTTGTTTTGTTTTGAGAAAACAAAACAAAGCCTGTCCAAAAAAAAATCGCGCAAAGTTGGCCCACTTTTTTCAAAATTGATAACCTTAAATTTTCGAAAACCTAATAATAGAAGCGCAATCGTTTGTCGGTTCCAAATTTCATAATTGAAACGTTTGTCGGATATATGTTGATTAGAAAAATGAAAAACAACGCACTTTGTGCTGCCCTGAAACTCATGCTTCCAGAATCGTCTCTTTTTTCGTGTATAAACTCAAGGTCAATGGATGATAAAAATCTTCGCTGAAAAATTTCGCGTTTTAGTGACGCTGCATCTAAGAAATACTTTAGAAAAATATTTTATACGTAAATTCTTAAGCAACGATTAAATATGTACTATTTCAGTGGGGGAATTATAGAATTCCTTAGATATATTATAATAAGAATGATTCTAACTTTGTTTCCGTTTTTGCACATTCTTTTCAATGTTGTTGTATAAGATCATTCAGAAAAGATGAGACGAGGTCTGTAAAAGTTTCATGAATAGAGTAAACTGGATAATACGTAAAACTCTCATTTGGTGCTTCTCATAGATCGTCGTGGTCACTGCATACGAGACTAGCCATCTCGCTTTCTCTCACTTTTTTGTCCCATCTAGCTTGTACTTTCTCGTGGAGTTTGCTCGCGGCTCTTTACCAGTTTGACGGCTTTTTGTCGGGCGACGACAAGGCGGCCCCCGCGTCCGCGATTCATTGTGTGCACACGCGAAGTGAACCTGTTGGCGCCGTCGACACTCCATCTCGCTTGTATCTCACTCCCTCGCACGTGCCACTTAGAAGCTAGTTAGTTTTGTCGTCATCCAGAATCCGTCCTTGCCGGTACGTCGTACAGACGAGTCGTCCGTCCGACTGGACGGTGAGACCATGTACGAACTTCACTAAGTAGTTTGCTTAGCCGTGCAAATTTTAGGAATTGCATAAGCTCGCGTAGGAGCTCATGTCGTTGTAAGAAAAAATGCTTGAGATCTGGGAATCTCTCGGCCATCTGGACCTGCGAATGAATGTGGCCGCCATTCGATGCTTTTTTCAGACCGTGAAAGACGTTTCTCACGGATGCTTCTCCTTAAAAATGTAACGATGTTTGTCGTATTCAACACGCGTTGCCTGACGAACTCAAAAAATTGCACACGTAGCTCGATTCGTTTATATAACACCGCGAAACTCACGCGAGACATCGTAACCCTAGACAAGCCGAGAACTCTCGCAATTTACGGCGTCGAATTCAAATACTGCGAGAAGCTCTGATTATCGGAGCCTTTCACGACGTTGGTTGATCAGGATGTTACATGCACTAAAAAACAGAACTCTTGACCGGCATTGGGGACGATTCTACGCTGCCATCTTCGTGCCAGAAATTGGAGGAACGCAAACATTGTCGCATTTTGGTTATCGATTCTGGTGAATTTTGCACATCATGATTGATGGAACTGGAACGCTCAATTTTATTTATTGAGACTACAAATTTTTCCATTCGGTTGGTCATTTCGTTCCTGAAAAATTTCTTTGTACTAAAAAACGTTAATAAACTCATATGAGTAACTCGAACACTCGATATTTCTAGTGAATTCTACAAAATTGAATTTCCAATAATTGAACAACAAATTCATATGTGAATTTTTGTTTAAAAATGCTTCACACATGACCAAGTTTTGAAGTATTTTCGAATCGAAAGTTTTCACGTTTCATCTGGCATTTCCCGTGTTTGGAAGCTGGTATTAGGAAAAACTAATACGCAATTGCCGAAACAGAGGCAATGGAAAATGTCTGCTGTTGTTGGCATGGAACCATTTGGCAAAGCAGAAATGTCAATTCTATCGAACTACCTTAAAAGATCGAAACGAAATGATATCTCGAAGGTTGAGGATATGAGCTTCAAGACACCGGGATGCTGAACGTGGAATCCTGAGTTGATCGTCTAGTTCTCATTTCTGTTAAAGAGTAACGTGCAAGCTCGTTCGCAGTTCTTCAGCTTTTCTCTTTTCCCTATTCGTTCGTCTCGTTTGCTCGCTCGCGGTGCTCGTTCGGGACAACCCCTTTTCTGTATAGATGAAAGCTGTAGGAGCGAGAAAGAAAGTGCAACGTGCTCGCATGCCTTCTGGCTATAACCCTTCTTCTCGTTCACCTTTCTTCCTCATTCCCGTCTTCTCTAATTTTGTTTTGTTCCTTTTTCTTCTCCGTTGGCTCCGCAGTTCCTTACCCCCTCCCTGATTCTCGTTTCACATCGCTCCTCCACTTTTTTCTTCTACCGGCGCGTTTCGCTCACGTTTTTATCCGTCTGTTTTTTTCTTTCTCTCTTCTTCCGCCAAAGCCCCGGATAAACGGCTCGCCCCGAAGATTTACGCGCAAACCCTTCCGGCTATTCAGAAGTGGCGTTAAGATCTCTTCGCTCACGAATCTTTTTTCTTTCTTAAACACGAAATTATGCTTCTGAAGTAATCGCTGTGAGATCTCTTGCACTCCACGACTGCATTTTCATTGCGTTCACCTCGACAATAAGCTCTCGACTGACCTCTTTTATCGCAGCAAACATCTGACCTGATGAAAGACAAAAGTGCTGTCCTCTGATTCAATTTTTTCACTTCACATATAAACTCTTGAGAGATTTCAACGTTCCTTTGTCCATGAAATTGAACGTTTGAACGAAAAGGTATAAAACTATCGAGATATTCAAACTCACCTCGTTTCCGTTTTATTTCTTTCTTTCATTTCGTAACGAAATGTCTGTAGGTAAATTTGCAAAAGTTCAGAAAACTTGAACTCGCTTCATGTCCGATCTATACACCGAACGACACGAGGATAATGTGTGAGTGAAATTCTTTGGGAAATGGCACCTTGATATCCGACTGAACGGGTGAGAATTCGACGTAAACTTCTCGACGTTGAGGATCGCTCCGCGTGCTCGAGGTTGCGAATGCTGACACACCGTGGCTCGGTGAAACAAGCCGAAAGTGGCGTTAGTTCTGAACTTTCGAGGGAAGCACTCGAGCGTGGTGATCGAAGATCTCGATTCACGAAGCTTCACATCTCGTCCATACCCCGTGGAGTGTGTTCCACGCTCGATTTCACGTAGTTTGGAGACGCGACGAGACTCAGATCCACTGTCCCTTCTGACTACACAGTCGTTTGCTGTCATCCTCTCTATTTCTCTCCCTCATGCCCTCACACGCGTACACACAAACGATGTAAGCGAGATTCGACGTTTGGGGTGGAACCCTTGAGCCTTTCTCACAGAGTTCCTCGTAGGCGAATCTTCTTCTTGAAGAAATTTTGTCCATTCGACCGAAGAACAGTCGCTCAATCTTATTCGACAAGCTGAATCGTCGTACACTTCGATACTTTCTTCATTCACTCGTTCTTCCGAGATGTTTGCAGTGTACTCCTCCATACGTGAACGAGCGAGGTAAAAAAAATCACAGCTGATTCATCTTCAACGTCCTTGACTTGCAGGAGAAAAAAAAACGCCGCCCAAGATAGAGAGAGCTTGACCTTGAAATACTCTCATGCATACATTCATTTATGATTCACGAGCCGACACACAAACGTGCTAAAAAATCATTTTGTCTTGCGAGTCAACGAAACGATCTGAGCTACAAACAAGAACACGCCGAGACGTTAATATAGAGCAAAAGTCCCACGTCAAGCGAATTAATGAATTTTTAACGAAAATTCCATGATTCTGATTCACCATGTTATTTCAAAGAATCCCATTAAAAAGAAAAAGAAATTCCATCATTTGTGTTTCGATCTGTGCTCATCGTGAACACTGTGCCGTATCCAGAGGGAACGTGTAAACACTTTAACAATGAAAAGTAAACAACTGAACTTTTGTGTAAACTTTGTTGTTGTTTTATAATGAAGTGTGGCCAACAGATGTTGGTACGAACCTTGTGAAGATCTGATTTGTAGTGAGAGAAAAAAAGAAATTGAGAAGGACGAACGAAGATGTATTTATGCGAATGGTACCTTAATGGCCATATGCTCGTAATTGTACCAACGGTGAGCGTTCTCTTCAGCATTAACCTTCTATATCTGGCTCTGAGAGTTAAGAGCGTGTATAGGTGACTCTTGCTTCCCTCAACATTTTTTGCCAGTAAATCAACGAGACAAAAAGCTCTGGTGGTTCTTGGTCTCGAGGATTTCTATACACCGAGCATATAAACAGCAGGATTGTTATCGTCTCTGGTGCACTTTGCGAGAGGTGCACGTCAACGAACTCACAAAATCGATCATGGATCCTAAATGGATACGAATATAACTTACGGATCATAAAATAACACCGATAGGTGAGAATCCAGTTAATATCTCACCATGTTTTCTCCTGCAACTCGAGTCAGCATAAGAAACGTATAAATCCGCAATAAATGCTGCTCTTAACGAACTCGCAGTTTGATTTTCATTATTTATAGATTTTAAAAGTCGAAAATGAAAATAGAATACATATCGCCTTAATTGACAATTTTTACAACTTTTGAAATTGGAATTATCACAAAAAAAACTTCCCTATTGAAATAAATGAAACGAAAAAAATAAACTTTACAAAGTACGAATCATGAACAACGGATATTTCATGAGCAGATGAAAAAAATCTAAATTTCATAAAAATATGAATTTCTCAATTGAAATTTCAACTTTTTTAAAAATCGATCGGCACTTGTCATTGAGAATTTCGAATTTTCACACTACTGACAATTCTGTATATAGGACAGTCCGAAAAAATCTGGAATTCAGCAAGTGTTTCGTTATACCGTCCACGATATACGAACAGACTAAAAAAGTGACAGATGGTAAGGGTCGCAGCGTAGGTCATTTCACGGTGGAACACTGTATGTATGTGTCTACCGCATGGGTATATAATATATATAGCTATTGCATATAGAGGCAAAAGAAGACGTCAACGTTTGTGTCGAATTAACCGCGGAAATCGCGCATTCAACACATGTCGAATTTGCTATGAATAGCGTGCGACGAACTTTCAAAGAAAATTGCGAGGCGTGTCAAAATTTAATTAAAAAATTATGACTTACAATCGCGGTTGATTTTTTCCATTACGAAGTACTCTCGTTGGAACTCATTTACCAAAACTGAGGCACGCTCACCTGAAAATAATAATCTGTGTCGATATTTTTCATGCATACGTGTACAGGGTGGTAACTGGATAATGATGTGAGCATAAGTTTTATCGCAAATTTTCAGTCGAAAAGACTGTAGGAATTTTTTTGATAAGACTCGATGACTGTGAGTAGTTTTGTTAAAGCTAGAAGAATAGGCGCTCTTTCAACGCGCATACTGAAAGAACGGTTGAATATAGAGTAAAAATGCTAAGGACTAACTTTGTAGAGCATCTAATTTCCTTGAAAAAAGTTCTTAACAAAATTTTTCTATCTTCAACGGTTTAGCTCTCCGGGCAGATCGAAAAATAGGTCGGTTACCAGGGCACTTGTGGCGAGCGTTACAATCAATGTTTTCGATCCATTCTCGCGACTAAAGTACTGACGATAGAAAAATGCCGTAGGGAACTTTCTTGTAGAAAATTTTCTTCTCTTTCAGGTTGGTCCTATGCATTTTTACTCTTGCTTCGACCGTTGCGCCAGAATACACGACGGAATGCCGCTCATTCTCAAACTTCAGCAATTATCAATTTATCATGCACGAAGGTCAGATAAAAAAAGCTGTAAAAAGATATTTCAAATTGATGTTTGAACTTCGGAGCTTAGAACCCATTCGGCGTCGGAGATCCTGTGTACATCTCTATATACATCGCAGTGATTATACGGAAATATAGGACGAGGACAAAGATCTTTTTCCCGCCTACTGGGAGACCAAGCCTCGAAGGGATATGCGATTTCACGGATATTGAAGCACAATGGAGACTGTCGGAAACAATGAATAATAGAAAACATGCAAAGAGGGCGCACTCTATAGCTCTGCGACCGCTAAACTCTGCAATCGGGGTGTATTACAAAACAATCTGAACAGAACTAAGAATCGAAAGATTCAAAACAAAACAAAAAAGCAATTTAATTATCATTCGTAATTGTCATCGAAATAAAAATATTCATGTGAATTTTCGTATCGAAGTCCTCTGTTATGGCCGAGCCATTTATTTAAAAATTCATTGTTATAAGCTAGAAATATAAAGAAATCATAGGAATAAAGGTCATCGCCCAATGCCGATGAACTCTCGGACAGTGAACCGATATTGCGAAGTCCACAAGCATTCAAAATGCTAAGACTCGCAAAAGGACAATCTTGCAGAAATCGGAATATCGCTTCACGGCTCAAGCCAATGCACTGCATGACATTTCACCATCATGGTTGCCGACTCATCAAATATCCCCTGACGGAATTATTAACGATAGAGAAGCAACCAAAATGTTCAATTAGTCTTTCCTCCATCGTCGACTCAAGAAGACCTCCTCCAAGGAGTCTCGAGCCTTATTCCGGTCGTTGCAAGATAGTTCCGATTACGCGTCTTCGATCCTTCGCGATCAAGCATCACTTCCCGAGGGTTAGTGAGGCACTGCGGTGCAGCGTTTTCACCACATCTTGAAAACCGTTAAGAACTCATATAACATTTAGTTCAATTCAATTTTATATCCCAATCAACTTTCATATTTATATATTCTCAAAACCTACGTTGTCGCGTAATTTGTGTACGTGAGTGTGCCGACTACACTGTCTTCGAGGAGACCCGCTACGCGCTGCGTCAGCACGACCCAAATTGCGTCAAACACGCAAGTAAGTTCGACCTATATTATATTTTACTACCTTCGTAACCCATAATTGTCAACGCAGCGAAAGAAGACTGCGATACCACTCGTTTCTGCTCAATACTTTGTATGACCTATAATAATTCCTAAAATATACGGAGTGTTATTCTATTACTTCTTTCTACCTCATTTAAACCCCTAATCCTCTACTCAATTTATCTATTACCAAACTGACCTCAATAGGTGCGCCTAGCGCTTTGATAGCTATTCCGAATCTTTAATTTATCATTTATTCTTTCTTATTTATTTATTTGTTTGAGAGTTCCTCTCTGCCCTCTCGCTATATGCTCGGGCTTAACAAATTGGTGGCAGCGGTGGGATAGCTACTACTATTCTGGTCAGACTTGTCTTTTCGACTTGAATTAAAATTCAAAATTCTTCAAAATTCAAAATTTTAGGAAAAAGTATTTTTATCGTCTCAAAATGCCTGACGAAACCACTGCACATAATCAAACCTTATTAGACAGTTCAGCTTATTTAGATTATCTTGCCGTTAAAGATGCGGTCGACAAAATTCCCAAATTCGATGGAAAAGACAGTAAATTCTCGGATTACGAAACCGAAATAAAATCATTACAACAAGGACTTCCCGAAGGAAGTGAGGCTAGACTTATCAATGGAATCTTAGCCCGACTTCGAGGCAAAGCTCGAAGTCATGTTGAAGGAAAAACATTCACTTCCGTAAAACAGATTTTGAAAACACTTAAAGAGAAATTCTCCCCCGGTTTAGATTACGAGTATTATCGCAGTCGACTTCTCGATGCACGCATGAGAACCGATGAAGATGTATCAGATTTCTATTCACGTCTTCAGCGCTATATTCGACAAGCAGTCAGCGAAATCGAGGAAACCGAGGATGCAACGGTCGCAGTTTCTACAAAACGTAGACTTGAGTCCCGCGCCCTCGATGTTTACATTGACGGATTGCCCGATTCTATGAGAAATTATGTTTTAAGTCGTGACCCCGCGACCTTTAAAGAAGCTTTAGAACTAGCACAGAAAAACGAACAACGTATGCGGCGTTCACAGAGCCGAATAACTGCTCGTAAGGATTATAGAGAACCTCGACGTCACAAATATCATCGCGACAGTTCCTCCGACGATAGTAGTCGATCTCGTTCCCGAGACAGTCGAGATTTTTCGCCGTATCGTCGCGCTTATACAATATACATTGACAAGAAATGCGCAGAATGTCAAAAAACCTTTGAACATGTCCGACGACTCAAAGATCAGAACACGACTACACGCGACCGAAGTCCTACTCCCCCTAAGAGTATACTGAGACGCGAAAACCGTCATGATGATCGGAATAAATTCTCCCGCGAACGCCGACGAGACCGAAAACCACACTTTGACAGACGTAGATCGGAATCGCCGCGAAATTCTTCCCGCGATAGAGACAATTCTCCGTCGCCTAGACTCGATGACAAAATTGAAAAATTGTCTTTAAACGAGAAACCCAGTCGTCCGAACGACGCGTCGACGACTGCTCCTCAGAAATCGCGTCAAAGCACGGCCGTGAACTTCCAATAGTAACCGTCAATTTAAAAAAGAATACGCGACAACCGAAGGCCGTGGTGCAAATAAACGCCCCGGAAATAAAAACTCGAAAGGCGAGATTTTTGGTTGATAGTGGCGCGGTTATTAACATGATAGAAGTCGCAGCTCTTTGCGGAGATACCGTGATCGATACAGATGATCGGGTGGGAGTATTTGGCATCTCAGATAACGAAATGCTAACAGCAATTGGTACTGCGACAATAACAATTTTCGACCAAGCCGTGAAATTCTATGTCTTTAGGACGACACTCCCTTCACCAGGTGTAGGCATATTAGGCGAAGATTATCTCGAACAAGAAAACGGAGAAATCTCCTATAACCATCACGCCTTAATTATTGCCAGTCGTCCAACAAAACCTATCTTCTTTGTCTCCGAATACGAGAAACGACGAGTTCATAACTTCACTGCGAGTACGATCGAGTCAGTGCCCCCCGGGACACCTGACACGCCTGAGTCAGTGAACATCAGCAAGCCGCTGACGCACATTTCAATCCGAGCTCGCACGCGGCAACCGATTAAAATAAATCTAAAACATACGACGCTCGAGGAAGGTTACTTACCTCGATTAATAGCTGACGACGGCATATTTCTCGGCGAAGCCGCCGTGAAAAATAACTACGATACTTGTTACGTCATGGCCATCAATACTACGGAACAAGACGTCGAGTTGGAAATTCCGCCCCAGTCCCTGATCCCCTTCGAATATCGTGGACCACCGGAGGAAATTTCCGACACCGACTCACCAGATGAAAGTGCCATTTTGGGGAAAGATCGAGTCACGGCGATTCAAGACCTACTAAAACTCGATTACCTCAATGACGAAGAGGCCGAAAGCATACGCTCACTCATTGCCGCGTATCCTGATCGTTTTCATCTCCCTGGAGACAAGCTGGGCCGTTCTAACCTCATGAAATGCACGATTTCAACAACAGATGACTTACCCATCAACACCCGCCAATATCGTTACCCTGTAGTCCACAAGGAAGAAATAAAAAAACAAATGGACAAACTGCTGGCTGAAGGAAAAATCTATCCAAGCATTTCGCCGTACAATTCTCCTTTATGGATTGTTCCGAAAAAAGCAGGAGCAGACGGCAAACGCAAATGGCGTGTTGTCATTGACTATCGTGCGCTCAACGAAAAAACTTTACCTGACGCGTACCCGTTACCCAACATCACTGACATTCTGGACCAACTTGGAGGAGCAAGGTATTTTAGCATCTTCGATCTGGCAAGCGGATTCCACCAAATCGAGTTAGACCCTAAAGATCGGCCCAAGACCGCATTCTCCACACCAGAGGGCCACTACGAATTCGCGGTCATGCCCTTTGGACTGCGGAATGGACCGCCGGTCTTTCAACGACATATGAACGTCGCCTTGACCGGACTCAATGGGGTCGAGCTCTTCGTCTACCTCGACGACGTCATCATCTACGCACCGTCCCTTGAGGAACATGCACGACGAGCACGGAATCTTTTCACCAGATTGAGACAGTGTAACTTGACCTTGCAGACGGAGAAATGCCAATTCCTTCGCACGGATGTAACGTACTTGGGCCACATCATTTCTCGAGACGGAGTCCGACCTGATCCATTGAAGATCGACGCAGTTCGGAATTACCCGGCGCCTACAAATGTCAAAGAGGTCCAACGATTCAACGGGTTCGCCAATTATTATCGGCGATTCATCAAAGACTTCGCCATCAAAGCAAAACCCTTGAGCGACCTCTTGAGAAAGGATAAGAAATTCGAATGGACCGAAAAGGAACAGACGAGTTTCGATGCCATTCGCGAAGCCCTCTGTTCCAAACCCGTCCTCCAATACCCGGACTTCAGCCAACCCTTCTTATTGGCAACAGATGCCTCGGATGCTGGCTTAGGTGCAGTTCTGAGCCAAGTCATTGACGGCGACGAACGACCTGTCGCTTTCGCATCCCGGACTCTCAACCCTGCTGAGAAGAATTACCATAGCAACGACAAGGAGTGTTTAGCGGCTACCTGGGCCATAGGACACTTTCGACCATATCTTTACGGTCGTCCGTTCACCCTGGTCACCGATAACCAAGTCGTCGCATGGCTACACAACATGACCGATCAATCCAGCCGACGTGCACGTTGGAGAGCGAAGGTCGGAGATTACCATTTTATCACCAAATATAAACCGGGCAAACTTAACCAGAATGCCGACGCTCTGTCACGTAACCCTGTCATTCCGGTTAACGTCGTCATGGCATTCCCTGCCCAACCAACTAGCTCTAAACCACGCACGAAGGTAGGGCCAACTCCACCAATATCGATCCTTCGCCGACCACCTCGACCACGCGCACACACAGACCAGGGGCCGTCAAAATCGACAACAACCAAGAAGGTATCCAAACCAGACCCAGAGTCGATTGGCACCCGAGTCAAGCGCCGAGAGGACATCCGGCCTGGCGCCCGACGCGCCACCTACGAAGAGCCGAATTCCGAAGTCTTGAGTGAGGAATCATCAACCGAGAACGTTCCACCGATATCGACTTCCCATCGCAGCATGATACCCAGCCTGGAAAAATCCAGCAATACGCCTGAACTTTCGGTCGATTCCATCGAATCCGAAGAGTCCTGCGATGAGGTATTCATGCCAGAAGTCGAACCAGAATCGGAACCAGACACGATAAACCCTATCATCGAGATCACTGCGCCAACTTCCAGTGAAACAGAGTCTGAAACGATAGCTGACAGGACACTCACTCCGGAAAAACCAAAACCCGAGAGTAAACCGTCGACACCATCAGACGGATTCTTGGAAGATCTGAGAAAGTCATTCTCGCGCTTCGATGAATCTATCCGCATGCGAGATGAACAAGAGGAAATCGCTGAGATCGACGATTACCCGTCATCTCCAGAAGACCTACGGTACCTTCTGGAAAAGGGATACCGCTGTATACAAGATCTCCACAGCGCTCTAAAGGAACACGGTTCCACCGTTCCAGAATCCACGATTCCCCCGGTTCATCCCGCCACAAACACAACCGAAACTTCCCATATAGTCCCTAACACACGTAAATCCACGATTCCTACTCCTCTTCCAACTTATAGACCCATGGCTAAATCAAGTCCTTTACCGGGAACTTCAACAACATTCCCGAAAGCACCCGTCTATAAGTTACCAGAAAACACCGAGGAACGGGCTCCCCTTCCCCCGGAAACAAGAAAACTGGCAGCGGAGCCAAGCGGGGCTATAAAAAACCACGAAACACAGACAGCGTTTATCGATGCAGACTCAAGCGACACCGAGAATTACAATAGCCCTCCTGAAACTACAACAAACTGTGAGATAAAACAGTGTCGCGAAAGTCTGACTTATCACAAAGACAATATCGCCCATTTCATCAGTACGAATTGCCAGTCTCCAAACCTGATCACAACCTTGCTCTCTGATCTGGGGAAAATAGACACAACAAGTTTATGCGACCAAAACCTAACGAAGGGCCAAATAGCTGTGACCACGACGGGAAACTTCAAAATCTTGAGTGTTGTCAACAAACAACATGACTCCGTCAAACCAACTTTTGAAGACACCGTTCAGTCTCTACAACAGCTACGCGTCGCATTAGAGCACTACAACATCCAGTCATTGCGAATATCAAAACCCGGCGACGACTTAGAACTCATTCCATACGACGTTCTCAAACAATTACTCGAATGCACTTTCCATGGATTACCCATTAACATAAAGATCTGTAACGGACTCATCCAAACAGATCCACCTCCCGAACAACGTGAGGCCATAATCCGCGAAGCACACGAGAGTCTCGCTGGAGGTCACAAAGGAATAACGAAAACGTACCGACGATTGCGTGAACGTTATCAGTGGAAGGGATTGAAAGCTGACACCGAAAATTTCGTACGTCAATGCAAAATATGCCAACAAGTAAAACTTGTGAGGATCAAAACTCGAGAACCGATGCTCATCACAGATACGCCTTCTGAAATTTTGGAAAAAATCGCTTTGGACACCGTTGGTCCTCTTCGCATAACGCCTAAAGGGAACAGACACATCCTAACCATTCAGGATAATCTTTCAAAATTTTGTGCAGCGATACCGGTACCGAATATCAAAGCTAAGACTTTGGCGTTAGCATTATCCAAAAACTGGATCGCCCTATATGGCCCACCACGAACCATCTTGACCGATCGAGGTACCGCGTTTACGAGTAAACTCTTCGAGCAGTTAGCCGAGATTTTTAAGGTCCAAAGAGTGACGACCACCGCGTACCGCCCTCAGTCTAACGGATCCCTAGAACGAAGTCACGCCGTCCTCGCTGAGTATCTGAGAGCTTTTCATGATCGTTTTGACGACTGGGACGACCTCCTTCCATTCGCGATGTTTGCCTATAACACCTCAGTTCACACAGGAACAAATTTCAGCCCTTACGAACTCATGTACGGAAAAATCTCGCGACCGATCTCCGCTTTCCCGTCCCCAGAAAGAATCGACACCTATACCGAATACATGACGGACTTTGTAACGCGACTCGACGAAATCCGACGAACCGCGACGAAAAATCTCGACGGGGCGAAACAGCTCTCGAAAAAGCAATACGATCGCCACATAAATCCTGTTTCGTTCCAAATAGGCGATGATGTGTACGTGCTACAAGAGCCTCGTAAGAGCAAGTTAGACTCCCAGTACCGCGGTCCATACGAAATTACGGGAATAACAGAAAAGGGGAACATAATATATCTTAATGATCGTGGCAAGCCTGAAATGAAACATCCCAATAAGATCAAATTGGCTTATTAATAATCACGACCCAAGAATCTGTTACAGGTCCGGACCATGTACCTTTGGCACCCGATCCTCATAGTGCTCTTGGTAGTCATCGTACCGAATTACGCTGGACCAGGTTACCAGCTCCAAGAAATGCCTGATCATCCAGGTCTTTTCTACGAGCGACTCCCAGACTTAAAAATCACCACTACAACGTGGAAGATCATCTCGTATATTGACATCCGATCTCTTCTCGACTACGAGCCCTGGACACCTTCATACATATACCAACTCGTCGATAGTTGTCACCGTCACCTCCCCTTTGACCAATGCGAAAACTACCTCGCTTCGATGAGACTAGCTGGTCGCCGGGAAAAATTCACCAACCTCAAGAAAGAAATCCTTGCAGTTATCTCAGCCCCTCCCGAACCACCTAGTACTCCCCGACGCCGAGGAGCCCCTTTTGCGTTCATTGGAACTATCTCCCACGCTCTTTTCGGTACCATCTCCGAAACCGAGGCAAATCTCTACGAGAACCGGATCGAACAGCTAGAAAAAGATAAAGGAGACCTCGCCCACCTGATGGAAAATGCCACACACATTATCCGCGGCGCAGTCAACGACTTGGGAGAACACCTTCAGACGGCTGAAACCAACATCGAAAAAATAAGGAACGCCACTATGACTCTTCGAGCTGCTCTTAGACGAGAAGAAACAGAATTGATACGACTCGATTTCGCCCTCAATTTATTCGCTTTTGCAAACCTCCTACAGGACACAGCAGACATCTACATAAGAAAATTGGAATCCTTACACGACGCCGTCCTAGACGCACGGCGGGGACTGATACATCCCAGCTTAGTGTCAGAAGAACAGCTTAAAAACATGGCCAATCACGTCAAAAGCAACAACAGTCTAGAATTTCCGACTTCACTGACGGGCATACGCCACGGAGACATTTCCACCATCAGCCATTTGACCATGAAATACCACAACAACCTGCTGCTGATCAGTCTCACTGTACCTCTCCTAGAATCCTCATCCTTCCAATTTTACCGCCTTTACCCCTGCTTTCGTCCTCAAACCGATTCAAGAATCCCTCAAGGAACAGCCTACGTACAACCCGACCAACCATACCTCACCTGGAGTCACGAGAGAAACAAATTCTTCTCTTTTGATGAAGAATACCTAAGGAAATGTAGTCATCTAACCAATTTCTACGTATGCCCCATGAGAACCGCTCTGCACGACGCATTAACCGAAGAAACATGCGAGGCGCAACTGCTCCTGTCGCCCACAACCACGGTACTCAAGAAATGCGACGTCAGAATCACTCGGAACCCTCGGCCTCAGTGGACATATTTAGAAAACACCCATGGTTGGCTATTCTCGCTAGTGGACCCTGAAACGATGCATATCCAGTGCCGCGAAAGACTCACCACTGTAGTCCTCCAAAAGACCGGAGTACTCCAGTTGGATGCTGGCTGCACAGCGTACTCCGCCCGTGTGACCTTACCAGCCACGACCACTATCTCGTCATCGGTTTATGCC
Source organism: Hyposoter dolosus (assembly GCA_963921915.1). NCBI lineage: Eukaryota > Metazoa > Arthropoda > Insecta > Hymenoptera > Ichneumonidae > Hyposoter > Hyposoter dolosus. Next base: position 19,086,240 of record OY998130.1, on the reverse strand, counting down.
GTTAGTCACCCACCAACCGCACTCAACATCAGCGAGTTACTACCAAATATCACCGACGCGGAAACATGGGCTCCCCTGCTGTTAACGGAACCGGCCACCCCACTCGATGGACGGATACATAAAGCTGATGTGAGTCTTCAGGCAGCAGAATCCCATCTAAGGGCACTGGCCAAGATCAACACCATTCCTTGGTACTATAAGACCAAAACCTGGACTTTCGGAGGCATAGGATTGTCGGTAGCCACCATAACCGGCTTACTGGTGTACGTGCTACGGAACAACTTAGTTTCCACGCTGATAACCTGCGGTACGCGATGCTGCAGACCACATCGTCGCTCTCAAATCCATCTTGAAGACATCGGACTACCTCTGGCGATGCGCCCCCCAACCTTACCGCTACAGCCTCCCCGTATTGTCACAACAACCCAGAGAGAACCCCGTAGACCCGAGATTTCCTTAATTGCTTAAAAAATACGAATCGGTTGAAGCGCACGATTCGAATCCCGTGCTTCAACCTAAGGAGGGGGATGTCCAAACCGAATTTTCTTTTGCACAAATCAGAAAAAACATACAAAATCTCTTTTCCTCCAAATTCCTGATTCCTTATATAATCTTTTATCGACTCGAGGACGAGCCTGTTGAAGCACACAGATTCGAATCCTGTGCTTCAATCTAAGGAGGGGGATGTTATGGCCGAGCCATTTATTTAAAAATTCATTGTTATAAGCTAGAAATATAAAGAAATCATAGGAATAAAGGTCATCGCCCAATGCCGATGAACTCTCGGACAGTGAACCGATATTGCGAAGTCCACAAGCATTCAAAATGCTAAGACTCGCAAAAGGACAATCTTGCAGAAATCGGAATATCGCTTCACGGCTCAAGCCAATGCACTGCATGACATTTCACCATCATGGTTGCCGACTCATCAAATATCCCCTGACGGAATTATTAACGATAGAGAAGCAACCAAAATGTTCAATTAGTCTTTCCTCCATCGTCGACTCAAGAAGACCTCCTCCAAGGAGTCTCGAGCCTTATTCCGGTCGTTGCAAGATAGTTCCGATTACGCGTCTTCGATCCTTCGCGATCAAGCATCACTTCCCGAGGGTTAGTGAGGCACTGCGGTGCAGCGTTTTCACCACATCTTGAAAACCGTTAAGAACTCATATAACATTTAGTTCAATTCAATTTTATATCCCAATCAACTTTCATATTTATATATTCTCAAAACCTACGTTGTCGCGTAATTTGTGTACGTGAGTGTGCCGACTACACTGTCTTCGAGGAGACCCGCTACGCGCTGCGTCAGCACGACCCAAATTGCGTCAAACACGCAAGTAAGTTCGACCTATATTATATTTTACTACCTTCGTAACCCATAATTGTCAACGCAGCGAAAGAAGACTGCGATACCACTCGTTTCTGCTCAATACTTTGTATGACCTATAATAATTCCTAAAATATACGGAGTGTTATTCTATTACTTCTTTCTACCTCATTTAAACCCCTAATCCTCTACTCAATTTATCTATTACCAAACTGACCTCAATAGGTGCGCCTAGCGCTTTGATAGCTATTCCGAATCTTTAATTTATCATTTATTCTTTCTTATTTATTTATTTGTTTGAGAGTTCCTCTCTGCCCTCTCGCTATATGCTCGGGCTTAACACCTCGAAGTCATTTATTTTTCTGATCTCAACAGCATTTGATAATCGCTGCGTTCGAAAAATGCACAAATATTCATGCATATAATCGAATTGCACGTGCGTCAATATTTTGGCTAAGTTTATTTTCAAAATGAAATATCAAATTGCCATTCCGCGAAGAATTCAAAATAATTCTCGTGCACTATTTTTTTGAGCTGCTATCAAAATGTTTCGACGGACCAGCCCTCACTGTGGTCTTCGAACAAACAGACTAACCTCGAAATGTCATAATTCCACTTCCGCCAAGTACAGCGCCATTCCGAACCAATATAGGGATCGTGAAAAATTCGCGACAAAACTGCAATGTCACGTGTTACTCGTGAAGTTTAGAAACTTTACAAGTTTATAAGTTTATAAGTTTATGAGTTTATGAGTTTATAAGTTTATAAGTTTTTAAAAGGGTAATCGCAGTTGGTGTAACAATTCGATTCTCTTTCCGAAACTGTAAAATACATGTCATTTATCGTGTAATACAAAAAGGCTCGTTGTTTGACAAAAAGAAAAAAGCGGTTCAATTTGCGTTAAAAAATTGCCATAATCGTTCATACTAATTTTATCACCTCACTCGTTGCAGGTACGAATTTTCGAACTTTAATAGCCCTTATCCGATTAAGGGGAAAATCGTATCCAATTATTCAAAATTAACTACGTACGCAGTAATGATATTATTGCCTCGTTGGAAATTCGTTATTTTCTGTAAAATGGAGTTTGTCAGCGTTCGGTGATTCGGGTATATCAAAATGTGCACGTGACTGACGAGTAAAAACTTGAAGAAACCGTTTTTGCACACGTGTAATTCTTTCAGCAATGAAAACCGAATTTAAACAAAACTAATGGGCGAATTCAGGAATTTAAAAAAATTGTTGGCGGTATGAAGAAATAAGTGGAGAAGTTCAACAGATTTGGAATATCACAGGCAATTTAGGGTCCGGAGTTTTCTCTTATATAAAATTCCCAAATTGGCCTTAGAACCGATATCTACTTTTTTCCCCTTCTAACCGATGACCGGGCTCGTTATCGACGCCATGGTATTCGTGGTCGTAAAATCGAACCCGGAGACATGAAAAGACTTGCCAGCAAACGAATCTTCGTTTTTCAATAGCGAAAATAATGAGATGTGGAAAATTGAATTTTATGGGAAAATTTTTAGAAGCGACCGAGATTCTATTATTTCGATAGTGACCCGGAGTCAAAATCGTCGTAGTCGTGACGGGAAGGGTGAAATTAAAAAAATCTAACCCAAGATCCAACTTTTTCGAGAAGCTCCCGAAAGCAGGAGTTGAAACTGGTGAAAAAGGAGAATTTTTAAAATTGCACCGAAAAAATGTGTCCGTCACGAGCGATGCAGAGTTGGAACTGCGATTATGAGCGAAAAAAATGAAGGGCGAAAAAACTGTAACCGGCAACAAGGGGCCGAGGAGCCGAGATTTAAGGACAGTATAAATAGAAAAAAAGACAAGAACGCAAAAGCAGAGCAACGAAGTAAGTGGAGAATGTGTAACGATGTACAGGGACTCGGGAACTGAGGGTTTGTTGGCCTGTCAGTGTGAGAGGTCGTGGATCGCGTAGCGAGCGAACGTCGAAGAGTCGAAGTCAGTACGAAGCGAGCGAGGGCGCAAGGAGGGGCGAGGAATCGTCCTCGCGTCAGCAAATGGTGAAAGAGTGGGGGGGAGAGAGCACCGGTAGGCTCACGACGTTCGCCGGCAGCACGACTCGTCAGTGTCGGCTTGCCGCTCGGTCGCGACGGGTCTTTCAAGTAACGGGTGGTTAGTTTTTCCACGTGGAATGCGAAAATATATCGCGATCGCTAACAACGCGTCGTTTGTGTGTTTGTGTATTATGTGCGTTATTTTTTCTACATCGATGTAACAATAATCGAGGATTTATACGCGATTATACTTTTCGAAGGTCACGTGGTGTATTATTCCCGAAAATATAATAAAAGTTAATTGAAAACACAATATTCGTCGAGTCGAAGTCTCGTATTTTGTCAGTGATTTCAAAAGTATTTGAAAAATAAATTTGCACTCGTCTTTTTTTCGTACACACTTTTGTGTATTTCAGCTATTTTTTTTTCATTCATTCTCAAGTGCGCACGATGTTTTCAAGTGTTTTCCAATATATGCGGATTATCAAAACGAAAATGCTCCTCTCGAAGTGAACAGTGATTACTCCACGCTTTTCTACACTCACCATTTTTTTGCATGTACTCGTGTGAAGTTTATTTTTACGGTTCAATTCGTGAAAAATAGTTGAATAAGTACAACGCTCTTGGTGCAATTGCGGTAATAATTGATCGTCGTTTGCGATTTAAAACTTTGGATTACACGAACGTGGGAGCTCTTGAGAACATTAACGTTTGAGGTTAGTGAACTTTTATACAACGTTACATTTATTTATAGCTCGAAAATTGCACAGCCATTATTTTTATCCATCAACATCGAAGCTTTTTTTCTTATAACACGGACGTTTCGTGTTTTTAGTCTTTCATTGCTATATTTCTTGTGGAAAAAAATTGTTGAAAATTTTCGTTATAAATCGCTTTATTGCGATGCTCAATTTTTTATGGGCACAAATTCTCGGTCGCCATTAATTTGCTAATTGGTAGAATCAACAGAACACGTGCAGTGAACCTGAATGAAAAATTCAAAGTGAAACGTCACTCAAGTTCGGAAAATGTTGTCAGTCAATCCTCCAGGAATCGTTGTTGAATGAATATCCAAGAAAAAAAATAAATGAAAGAATAAGGACGTTGTTTCCAAAGTAATGAATTATACACGTCTTTACTACAGCGTTCCTCTTTGGAGCGTGTGTCCGTGAGGATAGACCGTGAACAAAACTCGTTTTCGTTCGGAGCTCAGGGTCTCGTGATTTTCTCTTGCTCTGTCGAGTCCATCACCGTTCTTTCTTTTCTTCTTCTCTCTCTCTCGCACTCTCACTTTTTCGTTCTTTATACCATTCTCGTCCGCTCCGTTAGGTGAATATTCGTGTGAGGTTCAAAAAGCGCCTCGGACTATATAAAAAATAACGTTGCTCATGTTGGCGACTTGCATTATTTTAAAATCGTCAATATCGTTCGTTTTGAATAAATGTGACTTTGACCGTCATACGAGAAAAATTCCCGTTCTTGTAATTTCGTATTTTTGACCTGGTTTTACTGGCCTGGATCCCGAGCGGAATTTACAGAAAAAAAAAATCAGACACGCTATTAGAAAAAATTGACGATTCCTTTGGACGCCAGCGATGCAAAAATTTAATATCAAAACATTTTCTCGTGTTCGGCCATTCTTTTTAGCTCTGGGTGCAAAAAATGTCACAAGTGCTGACTCCACAACATATTCTTATTATTTTATCAGCTTCACTTGCTCGAAGTAGAGAATGACATTTCGTTTCGAGTTTCGTTTGCAATGATCGTCTATCGAAACACGTTTCAACTCGCTCGTGATAAAGTTTCTGATAATCTTGTGTTCTATATATACGAACATATTTGCTTCGTGCAAACGGATGACTAACGAGCATTCTTTCGTACTGACGATCGGTTCTCTTGCAAAATACTTTTTCTCGTGCTCCGTTCACTAGAATTCGAGCGCACTGGAGTTCGGTTCGGCGAAGCGCCGCGTAGGTTCGCGGAAATCCAGCCGATTGTCCGAACTGTTTCTAGCCACCCGTTATTCGCTCGAATTCGCTAATTTTCTCAGTTTCTTTTTCGGCGCTGTTGACAAAGGCGGAAATACCGAGGGATTTTTCGATAAAATATAAATAATACTATTGGAATAAAATGGCGACTGAGTTGGAAATTTTGACAATGTAAGTTTGTCGTTCTAATCGAAGCAGCGGCCATCGAGGAAGAATATATAATTCGAAGAATCTAAATGGGCGACGCTCGACACTATTTTTCTTTTTATTTCATTCGGATTTCGAGAACATAGACAACGGCAGGATGTGCCTACTTTTGTTTGTTTCTCCGTTCTTTCTTCCATCGTTCGTAAATATAGACGTTTTATTTTCTTTTTTTCCTATCATGTAAATCCAAGAATTTTGGAACGAGATCGCGACGGAGGAAGACAGGAGAGAGTACAGATGTGTACGCCGCGTAGTATACGCAAAACCGTCAAGTTTGTTTTCGTTAGCGTCGTCGGTTCGTCCGTTTCAATATATACACATATTCGTTTTGGTGTCCTATTGAAAGCGAGCTATTCGTGATTGTGTGTACAATTTATTTCTTTTTATTCTTTTGCCCTCTTTGCATCTCTCTGCCTTCCGTGGGTCATGTCAATAAACCTGCACGTCACGAAACTTTTTTTTTTATTACTTTTCCTGGTATTCGCATGCTAATGGAGAAATTTAATTTTCACATTTCTCCAGCTTCGAAATTCTTGGCCGAAGGTTATTTTTAACATCATATTTCCACATCTCCAGCTTTATCCTCGTAAATGAAAAATATGATATTCTCTCAATGCAAGAACCAGATTTAAAATCGGCTATTTTTTTTTTTCGTCAGAATTACCATGAACCGTATATTTTCTGCGTTTTTACTGAAAGTATCGTATATGAACGAACCTTGGAACAAACGAGAAAAAAACGTGGATACGTGTAATATTTAAATTGATTGAAAATGTAATAAAAACAAAGATTTGTCGATTCTTTTCAATCGTCGGGAATGTACTCGTGGTGTATGTGGGTGTGCAGAAACCCACGGTTTCCAGAGACACTTGTTGTCGAGTATTTCTTTTTTTCGGGCCGATCCCTCCGAAAAAACTTTTCGAGACTCTTTTCAAATTTTTCTATTCTCTGTTCGTTTTTTTTTTTTTTTTCAATTTTTTTCTTCGATCGAAACTTTCCTAATAAAATTGAAAAAAATAACGCATTGGACAACGGTTCTCGGCTGGATTACTTATATTTCCGTTTACATTGAATATTCGGTTTATTGTTCGACGTCTCGGTGTTTTTTTTCACGCGTCTCAGACGAACGAAACTCTACTCTCTCCCGTGCTTGCAACATCGTCCCCCTCTGTCAATATATACATGTATGAAATGAGCCCGGTGAAACGAGAGGTTTAAAGAGCTGGGGAACCGGGTGTGTGTGTTTTTTCCTTCATTCTTTTTCGCTTTTTTTGTGACTCCATCATGCGTGTGCGTCGGGAATATGGAGAAAAAAAGGCCACCCAGAGAAAAGGTATGAAAAATGTCGAAAAAATTGTGGCCGAAGAAAAGGCTCGAGGAAAAACTAAAAAGTGGAGAGGGGGTTGGAAAGGTCGCGTTCTAATTTTCTGTAGAGCTGGATAGGTCGGGCATTTCTTAACGGAGATTCGTGTGATGTAATTCACACACTACCTGGACTCTGCGGGTCCGCGTTTCGTGAAAATTTGGATATTCGAATATCAAATACAAAATGAATGTGTTTTGCGTTATTTTGAAAAAAAAATTCTGCGCTCAGTTCGTGAAGACATTTTAATGAATTTGAAAATCGGACGCGCGAGACTGCGATAAATCCGAGGACAATCCGCAGTTCTCGGTTATTCACTATGCACGTGGATTTTTTGTCTTTTTTTTTCGTTTTGGAACCCAGTGAACTCTCACTCGTTTTCCTACACGAACGCCGCACTCGTTCGGTCTCTCGCACAACCGAGCCAGCGGAAACGTTAATTTCGATGGTCCGGAATAATTTCCGAGTCGACTACCGCAAACTCACTCGGTGTATACGCCATGTTATTATCTATACAGAACGAGTGATTGAAAATTTTTTATGTTCTCATGGAGATATTCACAATCTTTTGTGTCTGGATCCTTTTCTCTGTGATTTTATGGAAAAATGGAACAGTGGGGTCAATTTGACCCGGAGCGTACTTTATTTGTCTGTTATGAACAGTCTTTCGGCTGATTTTCATTGAAAAAATCACAAACATAATCCGAAATTCTTTTAATTCTCAGAAATCATGGAAATTTCATCAAAATTGAATTTAATTATTAAAATCATTTAATGGGAATTGGGATTTTTGGAAAAATGGATTCTCAGGAAAAAATTCATGGTTTCTTCTCTTCAATTTTTATGATTTCTAAAATTTATTGAAAGAGTTGTTTTGGGTCAGAATGAGTCAGTCTATCAGTAAATGAATTTATGTGCTCGCGCTATAGAATACTTAGTCCTTGTCCGGTGAATATAAACCTCTTGGTCGTGAAACTGTTGGCTGTTTTTTATGTTTTAATGCTTTAAACTTTTTCATCCTGAAATATCTTAAAAAGGTGAGCCTTACGTGTATGACCTTCGAAAACCTGGCACTATTTTCGATTCGCTCTCACAGCTAAATTCTTGAAGATAGAATCTTGTCATCAGGAGCATTTTTGTAGTAAATTTTGTGCTCTACAATTTTGGTTATATCGACTTTTGCTCCATCTCCGATCATTTGCCCAGTTTGCGAGTTTGAAGGATTCATGGCGTCAAAGTTTGATAATTAATAACTTAGCAGGAGGGAGTCTGATCGAGAAACTTGACTGGGCTTTTCGACTGGGAAGCTCGATCACCGTAATGACCATTTGATCTGAGAATAGAATGCATAATGGTTTTATATTCGCAGATTAATAATTTATTCAGTAGTATTTCTTGTCAGTCAAGTAGAAACTTTGATGTATACGGAGATTGACTTTTGCTGAATAGTCCGGGCATGATGAACGACGCGAGCTAGTTCTCTATTCCGTTAATTACACCTCAGGTCATTACGTACTCAAAGGCGACAGGTGGCCACGTACGACCGCCTTTCTACAGCGCAATTCTCGCTCTCTCTCTCCCTCACTCTTTCTACCTCTCTGGTCTGTTTCGCTATCGTTGCGTACAACCTCAAGGTAAAGCCTCCTCCTCAAAGTAATATGCCACTGATTCCGCGCACACGCTCTTAGAAAGTTTATAGATTGTTCAGCGGTCGTTATGTTATTAATGAGTGGAGCTCGCGTTACCAAGATTCCTTAATTATCCTAATAATCTCAAATCTTAACGTCAACCGGGGGATGTCGTTGAAAACTGAAGATCTTGCTCTTCTCGACTATTCGAACTCTCAGCATCTTTTATTTAATCACGCTCTATTAAGCAGGCTTAACAAAGAGATTCAAAACCCTTAATGAACATTTCTCCATCTACGCGCAAAATTTTTCATTCAAGTTTTCTGGGAATTCAATTTTTCGAGTCTTGAAAAGTTTCAAATCATATTTCGTTCTTTTATATCAAAAATAACCACGTCGGATTCGATGGTTAGGTTCTCGTAACAAAATACTCGAAATATAAGCGAAAGGAAGATTTTTTTTTATCGTTGGAATGCAACGAAAATTTCTTTTTCAACACCACGTTTTTTTGCTATTTGTGTAATCATAACAATTTTATTTGTAAATTAACCGTTGATAATAGAAAAAACGATGTTAGAGATGATATTAAATAAAATATCGTGCTCGATAAGTCGAGCAAGCTTAATTATAATCATTAGTTCGACAAACATGGTTGATGGTTGGAAAAATGTTTGTGGAAAAGTTTTCGAAGCGCGCCACTCTTTGTATGAATATATAAGTTTGTATATTTTTGTAAGGCGCGCGGACAGTCGAGGCTGCGACGTTGCGATTCGCAGCGTTGCAAGTAGAGCATGAAAAAACGAGCTTGGTCTGCTGCTGCTGTGCCGCCCCCGGTCCGTCTCTCTCTTTCCTTTAGCTCCTTTTATTTCTCGTCGACAAGTACATAATTTAGCCATATAGTGTCGCGAGAGAATTTCATTTACGTTGAATATATGTTAAAAGAGTAAAGAGTAAAAAAGAATTTGTGGCAAATTATAACGCACCATCGAGCTTGTGCCGAAACGAGCTGCCCACGCAGCCTCGAAACACTGATCCTTACACTCAACTGCCATATATTTATATATACACCATTATGTACGCAGCTCGCCGTGCTTTGGTGCCTGTGTACGCTTGTATGCGACAGAGTGTGTATTTTGACCCAGGATAAAGGTGCTTTTGGCCTTGCTTGTTAATTTACAAGGGTTCGAAGTTTAACCAGCGACTACAACCTGCTTCTCGATAGTCACACACTTAGAAATACGTACGCGGTATTCACCATCACTAGTATTTTCTCTCTGGTAAGCCAAACAGGTACGAAAGAGGTTGATGAAGGGAGGCAGCCAGGGAACGGGAGGGGGGGGGGGGAGGCTTAGAGGAGAGATCAGAGGAGGAGGCGAGAAACGTGTGCGCATCTCGTAGCAGCTTCGATTTAGTCACGTTTAATAATTTCTAACATGTATCATCGCCGTTTCTTTTTCTTGATTTTTATTCTTTGCACAAAGGGTCAGCTCGTTTGATCACGCATAGTCGTTAGATCAGATATTCTTGAGTGTATGTGTGACTTTGAAAAAGATCGGTGTGACCTCGAAACGCTCCCCATCGTCGTTTCACTATATGCTTTCACTCCTTGTTTTTATTTTCTTCGATTCTTTTTTTCTTCCATTTCTTCCGCGTCGTAAACGTCGTTTTTTTTTTTTATTCCTTCCGTTCTTTCTTTTTAGTTTTGTTTTATACTCTTTTTTTTTTGTTCCTTTTGTTTTATGTCTCTTTGTTTCTCTTTGGCGCGGATTCTTTGACTTTTGAGGATACTCTTTACCCTTTTCTGCGCTAGTTTTGCCTCAACCTCGGCGTTTCCCTTTGTCCATCCGATGTAGACCGATTCAACGTTTGAACGAAGAGCCATTCATTTTCGAATCCTCTACAGCTCGAAACCACATGCTACCATCGCACCAAGTCTCTCGTGATCGTTTCACCATGAAAACTTGGAATATATACAGAATTAAAATCTTCACGAAAGTCAGTGCGAGACCCTCGCATTGTCCATCAGGAAAAATGATTTTGTTTTGTGTGTTGGATGAAATTTATTCACGTTTTTCCTCGTGGCGACCGATCGTGGGAAACCCACGCACTCGAACATCTCGACTCGACGTTCAAAAGCAGCCACCAAGCCGTACCGAGAATCAATGAAGAAAAACAAATAATTCCAACTATTTGCTTTCCGGTGACGATTTTATGGCGGAAAAAAAATAATTTCGTGACCGAAAACGCGTTAACGAATTTGCTCAAAAATCAGAGTCTGAAGCAATCGACGCGTTTGTCCAATTCTCCTGTTACCCAATTGTGGACGCAATAAATAGACATCCCGATTCTGTAAAATGCGATTTTTTCCAATCAATTCTCGTGACGAGTGTGTATCATCCGGTTTTATTGTCTTTTCTCCCATTTTTGTAATTATTTTTCCTCCACTGCCACCCGAGGACGTAGGCAGGGGCCCGTCCTTCTCTTACCGACTATCCATCGACTGTATTTTTATTCGATCGTTTATTTTTTTTGTTTTCGATTAAACGCTTCGCTCGCGGTAATTTCATGAACGATATTACTACGTGCAGTTGATTCAGCGATGCAATTTGCGGGCGCATTTGCATTATTTATTCCGCCTTAACGAGAAAATGCAGGGAAAGTTTTAACTAAACATTCGTGTCGCCAGTCAACATGGCGTAATTTATGTTGGGCTCTTGGAAACGTTAAAAAAATGGCGATTGTTTCAACAGCCCCTTCGAACCTTATTTCAAACGATCACAGTTTTTTTTTCGTTCATTATGGAAGCAAACACGATTTTTTGCCGCAGAACATTTTTCTGTTAAATTGTTGCTGGAAAATGGAAGAGGAGATTAAAAACGAAGGTGAATTATCCGTTTGGACTTTATGGCATCGCCCTATTCATGGATTTTCGGTATACTTTTCGTTTTCCGGTGTAATGTGGACCGAAAGGTTTTACCTGAAACTCGTAACGATGAGGGCTCTACCAACACCTCGTCACAAACAGCTGACGACCCTGGCAACCGCGCACGAATACGTGCAGCTTTCAAGCACCATTGTTCTATCGAAACGTGAAGCGTTCCTATCCTCTCCCTCTCTCTCTATCTCTCTTTTCTCTGTTTCGTCAGGGCCTGCGGAGCGGCAGCATCCGCAAACCGCTTGTAGAAATATCTCTGCAAAGGTAGTAGAGAGTAGGCGGTGTAGAATTTCGTTTCGGTCTTCATCGCATACATAAAGCCACTCTCGTTGCGAGAATATATTTCTGTCTCTCTTCTCTCTTGATCCTTTCTCTCTTGCTTCTTTCAATCTTTCTCCCTCCAGGCGTTTTTTCTCACTCATTCTTAAACCGTTTTCCTACCGTAAGAAACGAGCATGCAGAACAATGAATCGACCCAGACGCGCGCGCGCGCGCGCGCGTCATATGCTCGCATAAGGCTCTCTTGGCCCATACAGACTTTGCAAACTTTACGGGACAACGACGGAAGCACGCTTGTTTGTCTTTACCTTCTCGCTCCAACTCCTTTTTATTTTGTATAGACATATACGACCAACAAATACAACGTCTCATTCGCGAAAACACCGGAAAGTTTGTCGCTCCAAACATCTTGCAAGTTCCTAACGAGTCAATGCTTTTGTTGTCGCGATAACTTGTTCAAAACGTCGACTTTTCCTCCACCAAACACATGGACCGTATATGAATGTTTGTTTTTTTTTTTTTTTTCATTCTTTGATTTATCGACTATTGATTAAATCTCTAGAGAGTCCTTAAGAGCAGGGCCCTCATTTTGCTAGTCCGAAAACATCTCAACCATTTCGATTTCATTGCAAAGTTTTCTCATTTCGTTTTTTCGCGTAGTACAAAATTTGTGATTGTCAACTAAAAATAATTCGGTTAATTCGCTCATTGTGACACGTTGAAATCGACGTGTTTGAAACGAGCAACTGAAATTTTTTGGATTATTCGATCAAGCTAAATTTTTTACTGGACATTTGACCCGCTCGCAGACTTTGCACGTCAAAAAGATTAAGTGATCAAATCTCGTGACAAAATAAATCGAAAATTCGTCGCTAGCTCAGTTGGTTGCAGTTCCTTTGAAATTTTCATGCACAAAGACGATCGTGGCTGTTTATGTTTATTAAATTGACCTTGAAAAGTAAAAAGTTCTTGTTCAACATGCACAGCGTAGACATTGGCAAATCAGATTATTTTATTCTTGTGTATATAATGTAAAACTTATTTCGTGTGACTGGGCGTCTGCGGTATGCAAGAAGAGAGAACCATTAACCTGCTATGTATTCGACGTGCACGTATATGCGTGCGAGAGCGAGAAAGTGGGGAGAGAACGCGATTGCCCTCGGCCATAGATTTAATAGACGTGGCACGCAGCTTCGAGAAAACTGCTCGCCAGAGGTCTTTCAGCCTCTTGCATATACATATACTCACACGTATACATAGACTCGATTGGACTCGTTCAAAACAGAATCATGGCGCATACCTTTGCTTACCTGGTACCCTTGCCGCAGCTCGAACAAGAGTGAGAGAGGCTCAGGAGAGCTGGGAGCGAGAGACAGAGAGAGAGAAAGAGAGGAGAAGAGAGGCCACCGATCTGTGCCCTCTGCGAACAAAGCACCTGGAGCGCTAGCCGAGTTAGTGAAGCGTTCTCGTCCGCATAAACCCGCCGCAGGATATATATTTCGTGCTCGTACACATCGCGATACTCGCACACGTTTCTTTCTCCTTCTCTTTACTTGTTTATTATATTATTACACTATTGAATCACTCGATCAAACTGTCTTCACACACGCAAAAATATTAATCTGCAAAAATTTGTGATCGAAATGCCAAAAATATCGAAATTGATGCTGCAATTGAAATTTTACCAGTGAAAACATGAATTTAGTCGCTCCACTGTCCCTTTGACTACGAAATAACGGATTCAACTTTATGTTGAAGTTTGCATCGTTGGGACGCAACGAAATTCGTTTTTTTTTCTGCATTATTCAATATTTGGTCTGGACAGTAAATCGATTCCTTTCTTGCGACCTGAAAACTCAATCGACACGACAAATTATTGCCATTAATTTAAAAATTCAATAAATAATTAATAGAAAAAATATTTTTCTTTGAATCTCAATATTTTGCAAACTTCTCGGAGTCATGATTCGACAGATTTTTCACATTTCGAACAATTGTAATATAAATTATTTTCTAAGCTGTGAATCTAATCAATTGCCACAGGAAAAGTCAATTTTTACTGAAATTACAGATGATAATGAAGAATTTATAATGCTCGAGACACACTGTTCGAAATAGCTCGAAAAATGTCCCAGTCACAAATAGTTTTTTAGGGATATTCGGAATTGTAAGAAATTGTGGGAGATGTTTTTTTTTACTGGGAAAATGAGTTTGAAATACGTTCGCTTTGAGAAGCATAAAATATAGAACGTTGACAGTTTCCATGATTCCGCATACGTAGAGTTTGCATTCTCAGGAAATATTTGTACTGCGATATCAAAGTAAACTTTACTCTCCGAAGCTGCTCCAATTTTGTACGTATTGCTATTGCCATATGTTTCAAATAAATAGAGGAAATATATTTTTCGGTATTCTTTGTTCCACGTTATTATTAGCTCGAAGATTCATTTTTTTATTGCATATTGCTCTTCACGTATGTGTGTGTGCTCGTATGGGTTTATGCGTTCTGTGCATGTGCGTGTATACATAATTCTAATAAAACGCGCATGGAAATGGTTGCACCAGTAGGTGAGATGGAAAGTACGATAGGAAGCAGTGCATCGCTGTTATCGATATAAAGCAAGTGTGTGTGCGATCCAATGGCAGATCAAAGGGAACCATATTTCCGATTGAATCGTGGCATGTATAGAAAGAGGCCGCCCTAGCGTTTTGCAGAATATAAGCGAAAAGGAACTCAGGGACTGCGCTAAAAATGTCGGGAGAGAGAGAGAGAGAGAGAGAGAGAGAGAGAGAGAGAGAGAGAGAGAGAGAGAGAGAGAGAGAGAGAGAGAGAGAGAGAGAGAGAGAGAGGTGGAAAGCAATATTTGTATTTGCATTTTTGTTAGATTTTTTGTTTTTTTTTTTTATTTATTTTTTTTCGTAACTTCACTTCCGGGACATCTCGTTGCTCTTGCCATCATCCCTCGCTCCTTTTCTTTTATTCCTGTCGCAAGAGAACGAGAGAGCATACATGAGTTTCCTCAAAGGCAAAGAAGCTCGAGGGGCTTTATTTTTTCTTGTCTGCGGACGTGTGTACACACTGATGCCTGTGAGAGTATTCTGTGATTCGCCCTTCTTCTTGGGGCTGCTGCCAACCTTTCTTACAATTTGACAACTGTGTATACACTCATATACTATTGGGCCTAACGCAAGAGCCTGAGCGAGACACACAAACTTTCTTTCCATCAACACATTTTTACCATCGTTGCATGTGCATTCCCTGCTTTTCCCTTTTGCTACTAATACACAGCACGTCCTATAGGCTCAATCGAAATATCGAACCAAAGATTCGACACAAACAGCTGAAAATCTGATAGAAAGAAAATATTGAAAAATACGAATATAAAGAAAAATACGATTTGTGTACTCGGAGTCAAGTATCTTAAAGATTCTTCTTATTTTTTTAGAAAAATCGGACTCAACTCCATCGGAGTCAATAGATTGCAACCCCGAAAGCAAGGCACAAATTATCGTGGACAATGGACACTGAGATTTGATGAAAAAATTCGGTACTCTGCGCTGCCGACTAAATATTTGTTAACAATTATTTAATTTTTATCATTTTGACAGTTCATTTCGTTTCATAGCTTGGATTTAATTATGCCCATTGCAAAGTGATTAAAATTTTGCTTCTTTGAAGAGCCTCTGAAAAATAATCCGTGGGAATAACGAAATGAATATATGAAACAAAAGTTTGTTTTCCGTTCATATTCCATGGCAATGAAGGCTCCGAAATTGTTTCTTTGTTGTTTCTTGTACGAATCAATATTTTCTCGTTCTCGGTTGATTAATCTGATTAAATACTCATGCGTTGTCAGATACACAATATTTCAGTGCGAGCCTCGTTACGAATCGAGTGACACAGTAAAAATTTCTTTTGCATGATGATTACTGGGGCTGGAGTAAATTTTTTTTTTTCATTTTGGGCTCTCCGCGCTGCATCGAACTCTGGAGTTTCGAGTCAGCCTCGTTTCGTTATTGTTGACGTGAAACACCTTGTCCGTACAGGGCTTTGGACTGATTGAGACTTTTGTCGATGGCTACGTGCTACTCTGCCCATATGACGATCAATTTTTATTGAAATATAAAAAATATAGTTGTTCATATACTCGGTGGTGAATAACCAAGGTATCCGAGATGGCTAATGGCTTTTTTTTTCATTGTTCTCTTGCTTGCTTCTTTGTTGAGAGCCAAGAAAACGAAAAAAGAAAATTTCAGAAGGCTCAACACCGAAATGACAATGCTCCTCACACCGCATCGGTAATCAAGCGAGACCACCGAAACCACTAGTCCGGGCCCCAAACTCCCAAGCGGTTATGTTCCATTCTAGACTGTTTACATGTATACATACATATTTATATACTTATTCGTGTCCATACACCTATCATCGTGTATAGATGTCGATGTGTGTGTGCGCGCGCCTCGATTCACCGACTCACCGACTTGCCAAGCAAAGAGCTTTCGTCCACCGTATTTTGGCTTTCGTTCAATTCTCTCGGTTCACCGAACGGAGAGAAATATACTGGGATAAAAGATACTCTCACATGCACACTTTTGCATCTCTGTGTACATTAGAATTGTGGTCTCTTGTTTGTTAGTTAAACACGTACCTGTACGTACCGGAACTCCCATGCACACACAAATCTGTATATATACAGATATACGTATTGATATGCAGTGGGGCGCGCATTTACGCACGTGACTACTTTGGAAGGATCGAGGTTTCCCGTAATATCACGCACTTCGGTAAATTCAACATTTTCATATCTAAACATTTTCTAGTCGAATATTTTTCCGTTTTTGTTGACTCTTATTTTTTAGTTTCAACTGAAGATCTCACGTCAACGAACTTGACATTTTTCATGGTGGGATGCACTGGAATTCGAGTCTTTTTTTACTTCGTGCTGCTTCAAATATCGAGGGAATTTGTTTTTTTTTTTTTGGAATTTTGAGAATGATGCCGTTGTGGGACAATAATTTTGCACTTACTTTGAAACGTAATTGAAAAATGCACGAATCAAGTTTGAAATGGTCGCCGGATAGGAAAGCGTACCACGTGACAACTCTGGTTCGCTGATTGAGTTCAATTCATTCCCGTCAGGATTTTCAGTCCAGATTCCGTAAGCTTATTGGACCGGATGATGAAATTTTGTTAGTACATAATCTTAATTAAAATTTAAAAAATCTTTTACTATCTCGCGTATAAAAGTTGTACATGCTGCGTGGCACGCGGAGTGTACGGAATGGGCACATCTGCGAAGTCGCATTGAACGACAGGAAATCGTTGCTTTAAATTAGAGACAATAACGTACCGCTGTGGTTCTCTTTCCTCTTGCCCCTCCCAATCCCTCACTCTTCCTCCCTTTCCTCCTGCCATGCACAGCGCATGGAATGTGTATGTGCTCGATGAACGAACCTCCAGAACCACAGAGCTTCCGAGAGTTCTGGAGAGTGCTGTACTCTCTCTATTCAAAAAGCTGTATAGATACTGTGGCATATCTATATATAGGCTTACACACGAAAATACGCGCGGTATATAGATGGTGGCACAGTCACTGATAGAGTTTCGTTCACATGGCAAAGTTCTCCACACGCCTCGGATATTTCACTTGTATATGCGGTCGTGCTTGTGCTCTATACTCTCGTCGATGTAGTTGGGATTACACACGAGGGTGCACCAGCTGCTGCCACGTTAATAAGCTTCTATAATTCGGTACGCCTTGGGTTTGTACCTAATAGTTATATATACAACATCCTACCGAACAGTCCGCCTTTCTCTGTAATCCTTCTCGCATTCCTGCTCATCTTTTTCTTTCGTTTCTTTAGTTTCTTTTTTTTTCAGCTTTTTTCATTTTTCATTGCGCCTCTTTCTTCCTTTTTTTTTGTGTTTACGCGGTTTTTTCTTTTTTATATCTTCGAATAATTTGCCCTTCTTGCTTCGAAGTTAATTCGGGTTTTCCGTAAAACTGCACACGACCTTTTACTCCGGATAGTCATGACTTGTAGAGGTTGCTCGCGAACACTTTGTGTTTTCGACGTCTTATACCTTTCGGAGTTAACTCCTCGCTGCTGGTACGAGCCAACGGATTACATTCCGGTCTTACACTCTCGTGGTCGTACCGGATATTTGTATGTAGAACTCTCGGTAATACAACTCGATAGTTTGTATGTGTATATATGCATGGGAACTATCGCTTGCCCTATCCATTCCGTATAACCTCTCCCTCTCACTTTCTATGTATTTTGAAAGAGTTTTTAAGCCAAGAACTCTGCAGTGCACTTTGCTACCCTCTTGCTACGCCGCGCACAATCTCTCTTTCCACATTGCTTTCCCAAATCCCCCGCTCCCCCTTTTTCCTTCGACTGCTGCTTTCCGCCACTGCTCAGACTAATTCCGGATTGTCTATCCATTTTTTTTCCCATTCTTTTTCTTATAGCTCCGACTGGAACGAAAAAACATTTACAGTCTGGGAAAATGTAAAGAAAAGGCAAACGCTGGAATGCTTTCATCAAATTCTTTTGGCTTTACTCTCCGGAATTATGCTGAGGAAAAATTTTTCGGTTTGGAACCCGGTGAAAGTACGACTTTTCAAATTTTGTAGAATGATTTCGATCCTTACCTGTTGTTTTTTCGTTCCTTTTACCATTTTTTCACGCTCCTCGGTTTCTTGCTTTAAGCAGCTCGAATCCAATTAGGAACTTTATCCTTTAGGAAAATTATTCGGTCCTATTAAATTTTCATCCTGATTGAATCTGTCAGCATTTTTCGAGATAGTATTTTTCTTCTTTTCAAATTTCATCGTCTATTTTGTCACGCTTAGTATTCTTGTTTTCCGCTCTCTACATTTTTGGATGGGACGTTTAATTGTGGCGGCATGTTCTTTTAACTAATGCACGTGCTCCAAGAATCTAGATGCATTTGCAGTTTGCTTCACCCCTTTTTGACCGTAGAGAGTCTTAACCCAAACTCCCTTTACTCTTCTATGCAAATGACACACGACGAAGCAAGGGTGGAGAGAACTACATATAGGAAATTCCCTTTTTCTCTCTCTCTCTCTCTCTCTTGCTCTCTCGGACTTTTTCTCACAGCATTACTGATCTAAAGTCCAGAAGGGATCGCATAACTGACGGTGACTTTACTCGATCTCTTCATTCCGTAAAGCCACTGTAAAGCCAAGTGTCGGCAATCTAACGTCATTACTGATATTATAGAGCTCGTTAGTCTCATTTATATTCACATACCACAAATTTACTTACGCCACGTAGTCTTGAACTGCTCAGGATAGAACAGAGTGGAATTTAGTGCAGTGAATTTATTATGGTGCTCAGAAGGGTGTGTATGTGTGTGTGTGTGTGTGTTACATGTGTTGTGTGATAGTATAGGCATATTCATCGACTGACTCGTTATTATAAACGGAGGCAGTTAAAATCTATGGACCACAGCATGCTGTGCGGCGTTTTAGCTATAAATTGAAAAAAAAGTTGTTTCGAAGCTTTTTTTATTTTGACATCCGAGCCTCCGGCTCGCTGAAGACCTCGAAACGAAAATTGAGCCCAAAATTGTGATTCCCATTTAGAGATAATTGCTGGGGTCATCGAAATGATGAGAAGAGAGAAGGAAAGGCGAAGCGATATGTTCTCACAATATTTAAATTTTTCGCTGCCTATGTGAATAAATAAGGTTGTAGTTTTCTTCATATTTAGCGTCAATGTATATTTGCGTGCGATTAGCGCTACGCTGTTGTGTAAAAAAAAGTAAAACCGGTAAGGGAATTCTGGTGCATCCCTTAAAGCTCACCCACAACCCTTCTTCCGTAGGTTCCTTTATTACCTTTTTCACCGAGCCGTTACCGTGCCGTTTTACCGAGCTTGTCTTCCACTTCCTCACACTTCTTCATACCTGCGCGATAGCTTCCGTTGAGGGAAGGCGATGTTATTTTTTTGTTTTTTGTTTTTTTTTTTTTATCATTCTTAAAAACAGAGAACGAGAGAATAAAGGAACCACGGGAAGTAGCCAGCTTTTCGACGTGCTCTGCGTTTGTATCCCAACCCTCGCTCTTTTACCTTTTCGTTCCTTTTTATTTCCGTTCTCTATCCATTTTAACATCTAATGTCCTCTCTCTTTTTTCTCTCTCTCTCTCGTTCACTTCCTCTCTCTCTCTCTTTCTTAGACAGAAACTGGTCTCGCTGCTCCTATTCACACTCGCTACACGTTAATAGGAAGGGTCCCATCTTTCTTTCTCTCTCGCACTCAACGAAAAATAGCTCGAGCTGTTTTTCAACTCGTCCACCTTCTTACAGCATCTTCCGCTCCCGCGAGTCTCTCCGGTTCGTCTCTTCATCCCTTATGAGCTTTCTGCAGGAGCTGTTCCGGCCTTTTCCTCCGAAAGGAATTTTTCTTCTTCCTTACCTCCTTCTCACTCATCCCATTGGTCGAGCTTCTTTTCTACTTTTTCTTTATTTCTCTCCTTCGCCATCTCGGCTTTTCCTTCCAGCTTTCTGTCCCTTCGGCTTTTCGTCTCAATCTTTTTTTTTTCCTATGTGCCTCAGTGCCTAGTTCCGGATGCTCCGCTGCTTGCTGCTGGCTCACTCGACTCGATTCTCTCGGCATTTTAATATCAAACATTATTACGAGTGCAAACTTAGAAACGGAGCAGAAACTCTTTATCACTACTCTCTCGTATATCATAATTAATATAATTCGTTGATCTTGAGTTGTTCGCTTGGCCGTTTCGTCGTTCAATTAACTTAATTACGCGACCATCCTCGTTAGGTAAAAACCTCGCTTGAAACAAAAAAAAATTTGTCATCAAAGAAAATACTGTTTAGTTGGAAGAAGAAAAATTCTGGATCTTATGATTTTTGTTGCTGTATTTTGTTGGTTTCGCTTAATCCAGCAGCCGAAGAAAAAAACGTTGGTTTCGTAATTTTCCGTTCGAGTAAATGGGATTTTGTTTGATGAGCAAATTTATTCAGTTTTTTAAAAATGTTGGTCGTTACACTTTAATTATTCCATTTTTATTACTTTTTTTTTCTCCAATCATTCGTCGTCTTGTCTTTTTTCATCTTCACACGTCCTCCCGCCTCTACGAGCAATAGATAGCGGGGCGGGAAGATGAGAGGCGTGACAGAAAAGTTGTTTCGAGATTCATTGTTGACTACGTCGAAGTTGGAGGGCTTTTTCGATCGCGAGAACAACAATCGCGCACCTCAACCATCGAGAATCCTTTTCGTCGCGTGCACTTTGGCTTGTACTTTAACCCTCTTTCCTATTGTTTGGGCTGTGGGGTTTTTTGAACTCGCAAGCGTTTCCTCTTTCACGTGCAGGCTCTTTGCTGTACCGCGTAGCAGAGCCTTTTACGCGCGTATTACTTTTACCTTCTCGCTTGAAGACCACGTATATCTTTCCTTTATTCCACCAGCATCGCCCTCGTTAAAAAAGGGCTGCCATGCACAGGCGCTGTACTACAGAAATTATAAGCAAAGAAAAGTTTTTCGAACAACATATGGATCGTGAAGTTCCCTGCTCTTAAGTATGTAAAAACCGGGAGGTTTAAAATGAATGACCAAATGGATAGATCTAGGAATAAAATAATAACTGCAGGAAAGTCGAGACGAGAACGTGTGTTTCGCTGCTTTATATTTTGACGCATACCATTTTAATACTCGTATCAGTTTCCTGTTGTTTCGTCTGCATGTTATTTGTAGGGAGGGACCATCGAGAAAGAAAGAAGCCTCCTAATAATCACGGCACGATTCTGCCTTGTTTTTTCTCTCGCTCTTTTGTCTTCTTCCATTTTCTCAAGAGCTCGTTCGCTCGCCACTCAGTTTCAAATTACCATCGCCCGCTGCTCCTATAAACCATGATAACGGCCACTGGGTCCGCGTTTTGCTTCGCATATATGTATATATACATTTTCGAGTTCGTAACGTCAATATTGGTCGCCTTTGGGCACTTGAACGTATCAGACATTTTTCATATATTCGTCCTAATTGGCGCTATGTGTAATACCGTTTTGCCTCTGCGATACGATACCTTTTATAGATGATACCGATGAAGATACACAAGCTCCTGGAAGAGGCTTTTAACGCTCTGCCATTTCCATTCAGCATGAATTATTGGCGCAATTAAGGTCATTATATAGTACGAGACAATGCTACGTTTTGCTGTAATAATTTCGCATACAGAAACTTTGCCCCTCGTCTGTAATTAATCAACGGGAGCACGGAGCCTATTACGATGCTGTAAACGTCCAAACGATTAAGCATTCTCAAATAATTTCACACTATGCGGATATGTAATTGTCCGAAAATTATTGTATTTTTAAAAAATTACTGTCCACATTTTTTCACCATTATTATTATTCATACCGCGCAACGTCATACCCGGCAGCCCTTCATAGTTTTTTTTTTTCGACAGAGTTGAAAGTTTCTACTGGCAAAACGTGAGCACGAAAAATTCGAATCAACTCCAAGAGTATTGTTTTGTTTTTTTTTCTTCGATTTTTCAACAAATATAAATTCTTGAGTAAAAATTTGAGAGGACCGTCGATTTCGGCTGAAATAGCCCATACGTGTGCTGGGCACATCTACACACGAAACCGTATATATTTATGTAGCTCGTCGGGCTGTTCGACAATCCACGGAAATTTTTTCCGTCGTCCGCACACCCCTCGCGCGTACAACAATTTATTCCATCTTTTGTTCCCAAACCGTGTAGAGTTTTGCGTAACAAAAGACAAACGACGCGGCCTACGAACCTCCAAACCGGTTGCCTCAAATATTTCTGCGACACATACACACACAATAGTTCTCTTGCGTGTCTGCACTAATCACACACACATATGTGTACGTATCAACGTTTATATAAATTATTTTTGTATTTATTTTTATTTTTTGCTTTGCCTGTTGGTTTGGGTAATTCGAAGGGCGGTTAAGTAAATTTTCACCTACTTTATAAATAATAAAATACATTCATGCATGTACCAGTCTACTACTGCGATTGTGTAATGAGTTCCATCGCTTGTGCTCGTTTATTGTGCGCTCACAATAACAGACCAACACGACAGATGTGCGCGATCCGAAACACGTATATCTCCCCTTTCACCACCCTGACTCACCCTGAGTCAGTCGCGTGCTGCCTCCGTACCATCTCAAAATTCAGAAGAGACCCACTGTATACAAATATCTATCTATACATGGATGTGTATGCACACGCGTGTGTATATCGAGCATCATATGTCATGTATCCTTCTCTGTTGGTAATTGCAATTTGTGGCGTACGTACAAACACGTACGCGATAATTTGTCTGAAAGTTTCACCCGGCAAACTTCATCAGTTACGAATAATGCGTTTCACGCTCTTTCCCTCTCTCACTCTCTCTCTCTCTCTCTGTCTTTTTCGCACCCTCGGTCTCTCACTTTTTAGTCGTCTATATACGCGGAAATCTATGCTTTGCAATTGCATACATTGCAATAGAGTCTTTATGTGCATCTGCAACTCTGCTGGAACGATTCGTTGGCAAACTCGTGCGCGGATGATGCTTCAAGGATAACGTGCTCGTATTATCGTTATTCCTGACTCATATCTGTACTTGTCGGACGTACTCGTCATCGCATTTCTATGCACACATACATGTACAAATATTATGTCGGGATTGTGCGCAGCAGAGATCGCGGACTGCGGTGCTGAAGACATTCACAAACGCTAATTCGAACTCGAGATCATTTTCTATGGGTTTCATAACTCGGTGTGCCTTCTATTCTCGTTTTCGCTGTGCGCCTGCAACTAATATCGTTTTTATTCTCCAAAACCGAGACCTAAAGTTGATCACGCGTCAGGTTATGTTGACGACGACTCCCACGTGTATATACCCAATTTCTGTATGAAACAAAATCTCTATAGCACTTTCGGGTTTTGTACATCACACCCCTCTGCTACAATCGCTTCTCAGACAAAAGACATTTTTCCATGCTTCCGAGAGTTATTTAACCTCGAATATTCATGTGAAAATGTATCGGATTTCTAGCCTGAATTCACGCTTCAGTCATGTGCCTTTTGTTTTTTCTTTTTTTTTTTTTTTTCCTTCAAACACGTTGCTTTCGTTCTTCTTGACAATAATTCGCCTCCATTTGTTGGAATATAGTTCGCATGTATGCCGACGCATTCCTCTTATTAATGCCGCTCCTTCTCCCCTTTTTTCCTCGCACGATCCCATTCACAATTGAGCTCTGGGTCAGACAAGCATAATGTCATCCATAGTTATCCATCGTATGGAGTATATGTATATATTGTTCATGTATATAACGCATTCACGTGCGCGTGCTATTTTACGGTGCATCAAAAAGCCCCTTCGCCGGTCACGTACTTTTATATACATGTATATAAATATATATGCACCGAGGGTTCTTCTCCTCAATCCTTCTCTTTCTTTCTCTCTTCATTTCCATTATATACTTTTCCCCTAAGGTATTCTTCGTTCAACTTTCCAATGGTCGAGCTATTTTCCTACAGATCTCTCGCAACAAAAGTCATTATCCGAACGAGACGAATTATCATCAGCACCCCTGCATCCATGTACGATGTATAAATATATATTTCTTTATATGAGAGAGATTCCCCATGCTTGACAGGGGCGGATGGAGGCTTTCGAGGGTGTCGGGTTTATCACACATGAAGCATTCCCCTTTCTTTGTCGTACGAGCTTTACGATCTTTCTCGAATATGTAGGGAGAACACGCTTCTTTCTTCTTTGGTGCGTATTTATGTGGCTCGAGCTGAATTTAGCCCGTCGCAAACGACGATGATTCATTCGCCTACGCACCCTCTCACCCTAGTCTCGTAAACATCGAAATTCTAGACCCCCATAGTAATTACGTTCGATCTTATAATTTCTTTTGTCGCAGACTATTTCATTCCGGGTCTTCGGTATTGCATTTTTGCGACGTTCCTATTTCGTTGCTTTTTAATGTTTTTGATAAACTTTTGAAGAACAATTGCGACGCGTTGGTTTTTTTTAAAAATATTTTCTACATATTGACGTTTTGCTTTTCGTTTTTGAGAAAAAATATGTGCTTTGCTTCGAAATAGGAATCACGGCCGCGAATCTGAGCCAATTTTCCCATCAACCGGGACTCAAACAGCAAATTGTTTCTCCGAGTAAGTGAAAAGCAAATTGTGCATGCACAGACGCGCGAATGAGAATGTATGCTTTACACGCGGAACCCAACAGAAGCGGAGAAATGCTTGCTTTCGTTTGTTACAAAGAATCGTATGTGCCGCTGCTATTGCTGCTGCTGCTGCTGCTGCTGCTGTCGTGCACAGTTTTCGTTTTTTATACTTTGAGGTTAGTGAACCGTCAGCTGGAGAAAAGACAAACATTTGCCAGTGCAAGCTCTTTCTCTCTCTCTTTTTTTCTCTCTTTCCAAATGCTTTGTCCTACCGGACGACAAAAGCGTTTTGTTCATCGGAAACTAGCTAGAGTTATGTGCCCCTCACGTTTTCTGCCTCTTTCTCTCTGACTTTTTTTTTACTCTCTCGCGCCAAGCATCCGCCCGTTCGCACCAACTGATTATAATGTTTATTGCGCGCTCTCAACCCTCGAATGCGATTATGTGTATTCAGCTTTGCGCAAGCAAACTTTTGCGGTGATTGTCGTGATTTTTTATGTTTTTTTGTTGGGTCATTGCAACGCTTTTCATGGCGAGTTCGGAAAAAGTGAAAACCAGATCGTACAATATTCAACATATGTTTAATGAATTTTGTTTATTGAATTTTTCAAATGTTTATTGAATTTTCACATTTTTTAACGGTTCCCGAAGTTATAATTTGTTGCTTTCGTCTTTCGTTATTTGTATCGGCACTTTTCTCACAATGTTCATTATTTATTGACATTTATATTGAATTATGAAAATTTTTTGTAGTTTTTCATTCGTTTGAGAATATCTTAAAAATATATTGTCTTGGATATCGAGATTATGAGACTCTTCCTGGTGCATTAATCGAGGACTGGCAAGGCGCCTTTAAGTCGCTGCGCGCTTGTATACTGAGCTCCGCTTAAAAGAGACGGGACAAGTGATAAGAGAAAAATCCTCTCGGTATGTAGTATCTTATCGAGTGCAAACGGTATCAGGTTTTATGGTCTATCGTCGGTACACACATAGCTCGCCTTCACAACTACTCACTAGACTCGGAATATTGAATCCTGTTTGAGTTCCGTTTACAAGATGTTACTCCGGTGTTGCTGAAGCATTCTCTTAGTATGTATACGAAGAATCAAGTGAATTCTGATTATGTAATTCCATTGCTATTATTAGCTTTCGAATACGATTTATTCTCGTCTGGTCTAACTGCGGACACGGATTTGCAGTTGATGACTGTTTCTTTGCATTGATTTGATTGTAGAATAAAACTTGTTGATAATATTGAAAAGAAGGCGAAATATTGTCTCGATCAATATAAGAAATTCCATTGATTTATTTCAAACTGAAATTAATTGTTTGACCAAACAAGGAAATGTTTATTTTCCATGGGACTTTAAGGACTGCATCGTTAGGTGTGTAGGCAGGGAAAAAATATAATTCGTGCCAGGTAATGACACATTTAAGGAAGGTGGAGATAAGCCTAGCGAAACTGTTTGCGGTATGGGTATAAGTAGGATGCTTGTCCTCCACTCTTCCTCTTTCTCTGATACTCATGAGAATCTTCTTAACTAATCCGGAGACTCGGTGTTAAACGTGGTATTACTCGACTTTGTCGCCCACGTGCTTCCACAAATGAGTCTTCCAATTTTCCACAGCCAGAGGGGACATCAGCTGGAGTATCAACACGCCCAGCATCCCTGATTTCGGTCCACCCTTACTTTCCTTTCAAGCTCTTCTTTCCTTCTCTTCTCTCTCTCTCTCTCTGTTTTGTAGCAAAATAACAAGTGAAAACAACACGAAGAGAGATTTTTAGGGAAAACTTTGACTAGCAGCGTTGAATCTGCAGGTATAGCTTTGCCAAACATTTTAACTTTATGTGTTCGTTTGTATGTGTGCGTGTGCAGCCAAACTACACACTCTCTCCTATAATAGTTGTAGTACTCTCAACTTCTCCTCATCTCTGTTTATATTCCAGTCACCTGGTAGCAAGATATCTCTGTCTCCCTTGCTCATGTTCTCAGCTACACGATAATCATCGTGGCTTGACGAGAGGGAGCAAGACTCCCGAAAATCCACTCACTCTTCGAAGCTTTTGCTAGCCGATTAACGCGAGAGAGGATCGCACAAGCTTCAGGGCAATGTTTCCCCGAGGGATGAGAAAATTGTCCCAACTTCTGTATCAGGGAAATCCGCTCTCAAATTTACATCGCTTTTTTTTCGGCTCTGCCACACACACACACACACACACGTGTAGCGTATTTTCTGTATTAGAGTTTGTAATTTATTTACGAACTCTTAATAGGATGTCCCTTTGCGCTACGCCTTCTGGAGCTTTCCCTTCGCAGATTTTAACCGCGTATCAACGCGACGAAAACAACAACCCCGCGTGGGAGACATTCGCGTTTTGGTACCGCGAATCCCATAAAATATCACGATTATGATATGATTTTAAGCGATTTAGCCAAAAGTTTTTCCATTCCCATACGCTCATTCGTATCGCTATTCACTCGGGTTTGTCTATAATTCAATTCATTGACGTCAACATACATTACCGAATTGAAAAGGCCAAATTGCCGACCAGAAAGCGAAGCGTGCGCATAGGAACTTCTTGGTGCAGCGACAATCTTTGCAAAAGCGAAAAGAGATCAGCGAAATTATTGCTTCATCATGGTAACGAGGCAAGATCCCGCTGAAAAGAAAAATATAATGAATTCGTCAAACTCTTCTGCTCGGGAGTCGATCCAGAATTGCAGGGTTCGATAGCTATCAGTAATATGGGATACCTTGTATAAATACACGATCTATATATACTAGCCTACGTGCGTATGTGTATGAGTCCGAATGTGTAGCGGGACGCGAATATGGGTTCGGTCTCAGCGTTCGTCATAGTGGTATTATTCATGAGCGACAAAGAGTGAGAGAGAGAGAGAGAGAGAGAGAGAGAGAGAGAAAGAGAGAGGCGGGCTGAGAATGAGTTAAGAGCAGAAAACGTTACAGCGATGCAGCGACGCAGTGAGTGTGTCGATGTGTTCCGATAATAGGGTGTTATCTATTATTCACGTCGATTTGCGGTTGTGTGTATTATTTGATGGAGAGAGGCCTTGAGGACCCATGAGAATTGGTCAATACAGTGATCACAAGTTCACCAACGAGAATGGATCACCAAATCACCCGAAATTTAACGTATAAATAATAAACTGATTGATAACAAATTTAAAACGTGATCCGACGCATACTGATTAGTTGGATCTCTCGCTTTTATGTATCTCTTTTTCTCTCACCCTTTTCCTTCTCTTTCTATACCATAAAATCCATTATGGCTTAATTTGAAAATTCGGAAGTTGCTCCCAATCGTACGCAACAAAACAAACGCATTTTCCGCGTTAATTCTGGTTTATATTCGTCGCTCAACCTGAGTATATACAAGCCTGTATTCACCTCTGGCGGAAGTGTGAATCGACGGTGGACACCGATTAATATTCACCAGATTATAGTCGGCATTTGTACCCCCTTCCTTCTACCCTTTTCTCGCTCATCCGCAGCATTGCGGCAAATCACACGAGTAGATGTATGTTATTACTTGTCTATATATATACATACAAATGTACAAATATTCCTTAGTGCCAAAAGGACGTATCATGCGTCGTCCTGCGCATTAGATTCCCCGCGATATGCCTTTTCTGTTTATTCAGCGACCGTTCCATTTCCCTGCAATTATTATTTTTATATGTGCAAATGTGTGAATAAATGATACTGTTTAAGCCCCCCCCCCCCTGCTCCTCAGGAGACCGTTACGAATGTAGTCGGTAAACCACGTGCTTAACGAGTACTTGATTGCACGAGTTCGTTCGAGCAAAAGTAGTCAAAGCTCGACATTGCAAATTCAATATGCAATTTATGGTATTCATGAGCCGCACTTAAAATAACATTATTACGATAAACGTAACTACTATTTAATCGTTTACTAATATTCAAGTGTTACCCTAGCCAACTCGAAACATTTGAAGGCGATTTAGGTGCCATGGTCGTCAAGTTATTAAAAGAATTTCCCTCCTCCAAGTTCTCCTTTATTCGGAGTCCCTTGATGAATATCGCTCGATAGTGCTCAAGAGATATCCCTTCTGTCTTTTGGGACGCGATCAATTATCGCGGTGTATACCTGGGGCAAACAATACATCAACGATTATACTTTGTTTTTTTTTTTTGCTTTTCTGCTGCGGACTGCTTTGCTCTCGAGTCTTTTGCTCTTTCGCGAGTGTACGCACAGGACATGCTGGTATTTGCGTCACGTTTGTGCCTCGCTGTGTGTTCGTAATATACCCTCTGAGAAAACTTGAAGCATAAACATCGTCCTCGTTGCCTTCCACCTTTGTTACCGGCCCAGCGTCGAGTTTCATTTTTTCGCCAGTTAAATAATTGCCGGTTACCGGACGTGCACACTCAAAAGGGGCCAGACTTACCCATAACACAGCTGTGCCACCCTCTGGTTCTCCCATGCACACGCACAAGTTGGGAAATGGAGATTCTCTCTCCCGCATATCCAAGAACGTGGTCGTTGCGCAGTAATGCAATATATAAATATATGATATTGCATAATATGGCTAAACCGTTCATCGTAGCAGGCTAATACCTCTTGTGGTCTCGATTGCAAATTGTGCATGAGTTGGTAGTTTAGCAGTTTCAAGCAAGAGAACTCTCCGCCTTCCCGTTCTCGCTAACCCATGCTCGACCAGAAATGCTGACGTTTGCGGGATAACGAGTCTATCGTTTCTATCTCCCCAATCTATCGTCTTCCCTCGAGATTTCCGTATCATGCGCTAAGCCAATACATGCACGATATGGTGGCTTCGCTACTCCATTCCACAATTTTCATTCGTTATTCAATATTTGAATATTTCAAGGTTAACCTTCCTCGTTCAAGCTCATAACAATTTTGTCTCTCGTATGGATTTGCGTAATTATTCATTCATCCGCTTAATTGGTTTCATTGATCGATAATTAGGAATTCCGTAATTGATTGAGGATGAAATTAAATGCAAAGTTTATTGTTTTATCTCACGTCGTTGCATATGGCGAAATTGAGATGTTCACCTTGATGCTCTTGCAAATTTCGTTTCGTATTTTTCATCTCTTCATGTTCCTGCTCCTGCTGCTTCGTTTTGCACTTCGTTATCGTTCTCCGTCGACGAGGTACCGATGCTGGTGCATGTTGCTCGCACACGTACATAGTTGTACGTATGCTCATTGATACAGACACGAATCGCGCGCGTCGTCGTCGTCGTACCTGCTCGCATTAGTTATAAAGCCAAGAGCGTCATTTCTCCAACGTGCAGATCACTACTCACGCAACCGCGAGCACCACCGACGAGATAAATTCGCGGGCGAAAACCCTGCGGTCTCGTTGTCTAGCCGTTTGCTCTGAATCATATAATCTCACTGCGAAAACGGATGAGGATTTCACGTTTTATATAGAAATGTATATAGCCGTGTGGGTTCGTATCAATACAAGGGGCTACGACGCACCCGCGTCAGCATATATTTCGATGATAAAGTCTGTCTTGAAATTCTGAACATACAACTACTTAACCGCGTTTTTTTTTTCTGTGGACCATTCTCCGGATATTAATTTAATTTGTCGACGCCAATACGCGGAATTGCGACATACGGTATGGGTGGGAATTTGTTCTCCGCCCACGCGATATGGTTCCTTGCACATTGCATAGAGGCTGTTACTCAGTTTGTCAAAAATGCTGTATATCGACGAGAAATGCGATTAAGGACATTCATTTCCGGAATTGCACGGATTAAGGTCCGGAAAAAATGTCCTTAACACCCTGTATATATAAATTGAGCGTCTCCATGCCTCGGATTTCTGTGGAGCGTAAGACCAGCATGCTCGATACTAGACCATCGCCAGAAAGGAACGGGAAGCCAGCCAAGAGAGGAGAGCAATGCTTATTGCGTATTAAAGTGGGCGAGTTACGTTATGCCGCGTTAGAAACGGAATTTACCGTGCTACATGGCCCAGCGCTCGCGTGTCTCTGTGCCCCGCCTCGTCCCTTATGTCCCGCTCCCTATAGTGCAACACTAACTAAAATTCTCTGTTTTCTCCCAAACTTTTTCCTTGTACCGCATGCACGTGTCGTTTATTGCCCTCCGGAATAACTTTTATTCTGATTTCTCGTGCCCACTCTTTAATACGAAACTTTGAGATTTTGGTTACTTCATTAAATTCAATCGTTTTGAAAAACACGCACGACTTTTTATTCGTAATTATAACTTCATTATGAGATAAAAACTTTTACACACATCTGAGGATTCACATCTCCATATGTCCGACGTTGAAGATTGCCGCGTATAAAGTTGAAAAGTTAATTGAAAAATTTGCAATTATGTCTCAAAAGTCAAATGTGCACCCGGCGAGGCAAATAATCGTTACACGCAAAAACGAACAGATTCGCACGTGATAAGCTGCACTTTGCTATTCGGCATGAACTATCGTGTTTAATTGACGGAAAGTGTGTTCTGTACCTTTCGGGCGCGACACATATGACTATTGAACGCTGCTATACAGATGATCGAAAAGCTGTTGCGAAGGTGCAGGGAACACTCTTGCTTCAAATTAGTTGATGACACCGTTCGTTTGATACACTATACGAATATGGCTCATACGCGTGCATGAGGCTCCCAATTTTCGACAAACAATATCGAACGTACTAACGAAACACTGAAACATTCGTTCGCGTTCGTTACATGACGCGATATCATTCAGACTGTGGGCATTTATGCTCGCGTCTGTGTATTTCGATTCTGCGTACGTGTCCATACGTTGCATACATTTTCATACCGCCAGGTAGTCCATCGCAGAATTATTTTTCTCTAGCTGGTTGAACCGAAGTTCATACATGGAAAATACTGCCATGTTCCTATGAGTATGGGTTGCAGGGCGGCATCGTGTAGTCAATCGGACATCGGTTCGATTGCACGTGGACTGCATACCATACCGAAGAGAGACCAAAGAGCAAGAGAAATGGGAGATACATTTGCGTATGTTCCGGGCTCCGATTTTCTCTCTTGTCGTTGAATCCTTTAGAATTTCGGAAGAGCCAGTTAGACAGAAGCAAAATATTGATTTTGCGTGACACAAATACATGCGAATAAAGCCAAAATGGAGTTCCTCACTTCTCGATATTCATCGTATTCATTGGAGTATATTTATTGGATAAATCACTGTGGACTTGAGGTTCCCGTACGTGCAAGCATCTTCCTCCACATCTATATGCATTGAAGATACTCGAGAAAGATCCCAAACTGTGGTAGCGCATTTGAGTGAACTCAACCGCAGCGAATCAGTATAACTTTGGCCCCGAATACTTACCAAACCATATTTCTCCTGTGCCCGAAATGTCAGAGATTAACCAAAGTTTGGATCATATCTAGCTCGCCTGGATCCCAGGATAAATTACTTGATGGGAGATTTCGTTGAATACGCGCGGCTTACGAAACGTTTCCTTTCCCAATCTTATAAGAACTTTTGCTTATTATTCCACCGTTCTTTTTTCCGAATAGACCCACCGTTTGCTACTTTTTGATTACGGTCACCGCGCACCTTGCCATTGATCTTTTCATGATATTCTATGAGATTACAACATGCCCTTAAGATTACCGCGTACACCCTGGATTTGTCGCAAAAAATTCTATTCCAAACTCCAGTTTTGACGATGTGACTTCTGACTTTTATCGACTCACTCATTTTTACAGTTCACTCACGTTTTGCAGTCGTTCGCCTCAGTATCGCACTGAACAATCCCGAGCCCAGCCCATGCTTAGATTATCGTTAATATATTAGCATTATTTTCCATAACGGTGAACGGTCAACCTCGAAAATACTTCAAATCCTTTAATGCAACATACGAACTTCGATGAAGTTGAAATGGACTTTCCACTTTTCGGCCTAATGGTGAGACAGGAAAATGAAATTAATCCGTAGTATTGCTTTCGGCGTAATCAGATGCGATTTTCATCCTGCAAGAATATCTTAAAAACAAGTCAAGTGGTCGTGTACGTTTTCGTCCACGTTGATATTGAAATTCCAAACGAGCCGATATAAAAGGGCCAACCAAAATGTATGCCTATATGTTATGAGCTGGAAATTGCACTACGTGTGCACCAGTGTACAAGGTTAGAGGTTAAAGTGACTCGACATTACGCGACTGACCCTAGAATAGTTAAATCTTGGTACGATCATGAGGGACAGAGAGCGAAGATTGTGTACGTTATACACTCGGTTGGACGACGGTCCTGCCTCTCTTCATATGGACCACAAGAGTCTGGAGGCCAAGCAACATGCATTATACCTAACTACTTCGGACCGGATCGTATATAGCTATACACGCACGTACATAAATACCTTAAGACTCTAACCCAGAGGCGTCATCGCCTTGGTGTGCATGCTGAACGTCCACTTTACCGCTCTCTGTCCCCTCTCTGCTGTTTCTCGTTTCTTTTACAAGCAAGTTTATACACAGGTGAGCGCATAGTTTCTCTATGGTTTTGTGTGCTAAATGTTGACAGATATAAATTCTCAGTTTTGTGTATGTTTATATTCGCTCGTCTAAACGTACTTGTGGACCAGAGGTTGTGCAAAGTTCACGTGTTTAGTACGTCGTACGCCGCTGTCTTGATCAAAGTTTAAATGTTGATGGAACCATTTGCTCTGATAATGAGGAATTTATTCGTGAATTTTGGGGACAAAATTTTTGTTGTTGAGCATTCTTTTTATAATTTTGTGTACTTTGGATTATTTGAGCATGAATTACCACTCGATGCAAACCTATGGATCAGATTGAAAAACTCAGGGCCTTTGATCCAGTTAGCATGGAATATCCTCTGTGTATTTGTGTGTATATGGCGTTTGCATGGGTGGTGTTGTAAATATATAGCCATGGTAGACATGGTCGATGTGTGTACCGACTGGCTCGCTGCTTCAACGTCCGTGCACATGCAATATAACCATAGGGAGCAGGCCTTCGCGATGTTTGCACTTTTCTCCTCTGCTCCTTCTCCCTTCTTCCTGTTCTCCTGTGTCTTCGTTTCCCTCTTACTCCACTTCTCCTCTTTTGACTCCCCTTTTTGCTTTTCTCGTGCGGGCCAAGATTCCACTCTCTCGGTACACATGCCATGACCCTCCTCCTCCCATCCTCCTATCTCGTGTATTACGTATGTGGTGTCAGCCGCGTGCATTCTCCTGCTGCTCTGCTGTAGCTTCTGCTAACCTTCCTTCCTTCCTTCCTTCCTTCCTCCTTCTTCATGGCAAGCGTACCGTGTAAAACGTGAACCATCTTCTGGCATCCATCCTGGCGTTGCATTCTAGAGCCACAAAGAGGGGGACTCGCAAGCAGCCAACTCAGGCACCTACTTTTCCTTTGCGTCTTCTCGCTACCCCCCACAACTACCCAGCACAAGTCTCACTCGCCCACGTCCAACTATTAATACCATCTATACACATACTCGTACTCTTGGACGGTCACGGCGATATAATTGTGTCCGTCTGCAAAGAAAATCTCCAGGGGTTCTCTGACCTTCCTCCTTGCACTCTCGGGTCACGTGTGGCTTCTCAAGTTTTCTCCTTTCTTTTCTTTCGTGCCCTGCCCCATTAGACATTTATATATAAATATCTCGACTATTTCACTCGTCCACGATGCTCTGTACATACAAAAGTCATTTACTACGCCAAGTGCTGTGCGTTCTTTCGTTTATAAAGCTTGATATACAAGTCGGTTCAGGTATCCACTGCTTTTTTCATTGGCGTAATCGTTCCTCGTTCAAGATAATTCGTACAGCACGCAGCTTCTCGAGTGCGATAAAAGTTTTTCGCCAAAAATGATGTGATTTTATGAAATGTAAAGATTGTTTGATGAATTTAATCAATTTCGGGGTTAAGAGTTTTTGAAAATGTTGAAATTACTTTTATTAAGCGATACACATTTTCTGATGAAGAAATTATGCTTATTTGTATTTTAACTTGGCGTGTGTATACTAAATTTTCGAGAGTACGGTGTGTATGCTCGGTAGTTTAGAAAACAGTCGGGTTTACAAAGTTTTCTAGGCTTTCGAAAAATCGGAAAAAAATCTGAATTATTTATTGGTGTCTGCTACATGGCCTAGCAGCTATCAAACCCAAAAATTTAAGGGTAGCCGAAGCCTACCCTCTATCTATATAAGGGAGAATTTCGAATTTCAAATTTTGACTGTTTCTTTAAAGATCCAATATGCACACGCCGAGTTAAGGTTCTTGACTCTTGACCTTGAGCTCCTTTGGTAATGTTTGTTAATATTTATGAACGATATGAAAGTAAATCTTTGCTCTTGGAATTTCGTGTTTAATCATTTTGGCCAATGTACACTCGAAGGACGTTTATTTTCTTGTGTACTTTGATACACATCAGGTGTTTCGGTGTATAGTTTCGGAAAGGAGAGGCGAGTGCAATGGCGAGATGAAGAAGAACGAGCGAGTTTCGTGGTGGTCGCTCCCGATCGGTTACGCTCTTGGATTTCATCGTTCTCTATCTCTCCGCTTTACATTATATAGCCGCTGGCCTCTGGTGGTGGTTTGTTAAGATATACTCTCGAGAATTGTCGCTCGCGTAAGAAAACCGGGAACCCTGTACGCTCAGCGAACCCGAGGGGTTTCCTTCTCTTTCTTTTCCTCCGTTTTACTCTTTTTATCATCGTCTGCGCAACCCGCAACACTACTTGCCGGCTAGTCGTCTTTAATTTCGCAAGATACGAGAAGCAAACGTTTGCTCCAGACACCATTAGCTCTCGAACCTCCTCCCGCTCCTTTTATTCATTTCTCTCCTTCTTCCTTTTACTGCCCTCTAATATTTGCACATCAATTGCATCTATCCAAGTATTAATAATGAGCGATTATCATGATGATTAGCTGCAGGCGCGGTTCCTTACAATTCCAGCAAGTGCACCGAGCAGTCTCGGTCGTGATCGCCGCGCCTATCGCTAATCGAATTCACGCATAGTTTGCACATTAATTAAATCAGTGCGATCCAGAGAGAGAAAGAGAGAGAGAGAGAGAGAGAGAGAGAGAGAGAGAGAGAGAGGGAGAGAAAGAGCCATATCTACGGAGATTCGACGGTAAATATAAACATATGCGATACGTTTGCCGTGCAACGTTAGAGACACGCGCTCGCGTCTCATATAATTCCCAACAGCCAATCACTCCCGTGAGCTCGCACGATTCTAGGATTTGCAAACTACTCTCGCGACATAAGTCTAAGCAATAATTAACGGAGCTAACTTTGCACTTACTCCTCGGCTTATGGATATTGCGAGTACAGCCATTACGTGCTTAAGGAGACCTCTCGAAACGATAATCCATTATCACGCATCTTCAACGGCCATTGCGTTGAGATCTAATCACAATTACTCGATAATAATCCATTTCGCAATTGCACTCATTAGCTGCGATGTTTATTCGGTTACTCTGGTAATGGTATTTTCCAATGAATTGTCACTATCGGCATGGATATTTTTTTGTAACCATTTACCGCACGTTCTTGCGGGCATCGAATGAACTTCCAAGGAGACGATATAATTTTCGTGTTGTTGTGGAATCAGAAGTTGATCGCAAAACGTAACGAGAAACCTTGCGTCTTTCCCTCCCTGGAGTCTAAGTTTTCGGAGTCAGAATTCCATCCACTTTTTCTTTGTACACGAAACGTTGTATATTGGAAGTCGTGGTTATGGAAATAAAACCGAGACACATTTACGAACCTTTTGCCGTCTATACCCTTGAGCGGTAATTGTATTTTGCGCCTCTTCCTTCAGATCATCGTGTAGTACCCCCACTCGCCCGCTAGAAACCACAGTTCAAAGTCTAGGGATTTTGTTCCTTCTGGGTGTGTGGACCCCGGATTCCCCTTCAACTTTTTCATTCTTCTTCTCGTGCTAGAAGACCACGGTTATCTGCAGGAGTAACGAAAGAAAAATTTCGGACTAATTAAAGGAAAATGGGAAAAAAGCGACGTAGGGAGCATTCCGAGGAATTAAAACAGTTTGAAGAACGATTGGAAAAACGAATTCGGCGGCTAGAACGCCTACAGGAAAAACAACGGAGTCGACGTAAGTATAATTGGTTTTAGGTTAGATCGTCGCGTGGCACATCATAAAAAACAACAGACGATAGCTGAATAAAAGGATGCTATCTCAGGCTCTAACCTGCAATCATGTGCGAATGCTTCCATTCTCTAAGAATGAAGGAACAAAAAATTACAGGCCCTAACCTGTGTTCGAAAATATATTGGAAAAATATAGAAATTTCCCGGAGGGAAAAATCGGAGCACTTGGTTAGGCTCTAACCTGCCAAGTGTCTCGAGAGCAAAGCTGTTTGCCCGGAAAAAGTTTCGCAACTCAGAAAGGTCTAACCCGACTGAGGAAGGGCGTAGCCCGTGTAGGAAAAGATGCGTCGTTCTCGTAGGTTTCTTTACATGAGAACATTAATCAGCTAAGGAAGATTATCTCGTACATAACAGGTCACTACAGCGAAACAGACTCCGAGTCGTCGAATGCCAGCGAGGAACGAGAGAGGAGCTCCGGCAGAAATTATCATGATGCCGATAGGAGTTCAGTTTCTTCGAGAAGGAGCGAGTCTCGTAGCCCGTCCCGGTCTCCAAGAGAAGTTTTGTCTTCAAATATCACAGACATAATAGAGAGACCAGATGAGGAATCAGCGACAGCAGAACAGGCGCCTGTACTAAGGGCGGAAAACCCGGACGGAGAACATCTTGACGCAAGCATCGTCGAGGTTATGGGCAAGCGAATAACGGAGGTTCGACAATTAGCCGATAAGATCCCTAACGAACTAATGGTTCGTTGGGAGGAAATATTGAAAGACGGATTACCAACAGACGAACGGGAAAAAATCATTAAAAAATACCCGCCTCCTGAAAATGCTGTGTTTATTGAACCGCCGCTTGTCAATCCGGAGGTCAAGGTAACCCTGGCAGAAAATGCGGCGAAAAGAGACGAGAGAATCGCCATTAAACAAAAGAAGATCGCGGCTGCTATAGCAGCAGTCGGGGCCCTTTTTCGCGATACAATCAGTGGAGAGAAGGAAAAGGTTAATGTTCTCGAAAAACTTTGCGATCTAGGACGCATCCTCACCGACCTACAGCACGACGAATCTCTAATTCGTCGCAGCTTGATCCTTGCCACTGTTAATACATCTTTTAAAGATGTTCTTAATGCCTCGGTCCCGGATGAATTCTTATTCGGAAAGCAGGTTGAGGAGCGAATTAAAGTTGCAAAAACACTGGAAAATACGTCTAAAGAACTGAAGATGCCGCGAAAGCCTCTTATAAACAAAAATTCAAAAAACTTCCGAGCCCCGCCCCGCCGCACACCGGGTACGCAGAACCAGGAGTCGGTGGATCAGGGCGGGAAGAGACAGGCCTCGATCAAGCGTTCGCGGAGTTTTCCGAAGACGTCGAGGTACCAAGGGCGAGACGAGAACTATCGCTCGACTCACAAACAAGAGAGTCGGCCACGCCGGAGATGGTAGAAAGGACGGTAAGTCAAATTGCAGGCCGTCTAAGGTTTTTCAAGGACGAATGGAGAGAACTGACGACCGATCAATTGATTCTGTCGTGGATAGAGGGCTATGAGATCCCATTTGAAAAACACCCTTATCAAGGGAGAGTTTCTGAGCCCCAAAGGTCGGAAAAAGAACGTAAAGATCTGCTCGAGCTAATAAAAGGATTAAAACAAAAAGGGGCCATTAGTCCGTGTAGTGAATCACCAGGGCAATTTATTTCCGACATATTTTGGGTCCCAAAATCCGATGGGGGAAAACGTTTCATTTTAAATCTGAAAAAATTGAATACGTTCATTATGACTCAGCATTTCAAATTGGA
Source organism: Hyposoter dolosus (assembly GCA_963921915.1). NCBI lineage: Eukaryota > Metazoa > Arthropoda > Insecta > Hymenoptera > Ichneumonidae > Hyposoter > Hyposoter dolosus. Next base: position 19,047,373 of record OY998130.1, on the reverse strand, counting down.
AGATAGAAAAACGGCGATAAATATTATCGAAGAAGGCTCTTTTCTGGCAACAATAGACCTTAAGGACGCTTATTACACGATTCCAATCAAAAAATCGAATCGGAGATTCTTGAGGTTTCGTTTTGATCGTCAATTATACGAATTTGTTTGTTTACCGTTCGGTTTGGCTACGGCACCTTACACATTTACAAAAATTCTTAAGCCGATGGTCACAGAACTACGAAAAAAGGGCCTCCTTTTGGTAGTGTATCTGGATGATATTCTGGTTATTGGAAAATCATTTGTAGAGTGTCAAAAGAGCGTACAAGAAGTGTGTCAAAAGTTGCAAAGACTGGGGTTCGTCCTAAATAAAGAAAAATGTAAAATGGTACCAGTCACGAGGTGTCGATTCCTGGGGTTCATTTTCGATTCAGAAAAAATGTGCCTGGAACTTCCGGAAGATAAACGGACAAAAATAGAAAGCTTGATCGAAAGATTTCAGCAAAAAACGTCCTGTAAAATTCGAGAGTTCGCGGAATTGGTGGGTACATTGGTGGCGTGTTGTCCGGCAATAAATTACGGTCTCGGTCACACGAAAAGATTCGAGAGGCTTCGGTATCTGGCCCTGGAACAAAATTCTGACTGTTATGAAAGCAAAATGACGATCCCGCATTCGTTACAACCGGAGTTTTCCTGGTGGTTGAGGGCTATGCGTTCACCTAGGAACTCTTTCAAAACAAAAAAATTCCGATATGAAATTTTTAGCGACGCTTCTTTATCTGGATGGGGAGCTGTTTGCGGAAACGAAAGAACTCATGGGTTTTGGAATCGGGAAGAAAGAACGCTTCACATAAATATCCTTGAGTTAATGGCAGCGTTCTTCGCTCTGGAATGTTTCGTAAAGGAGAAAAGAGACTGCAATATTCTTCTTCGATTGGATAATACAACGGCGATTGCGTATATCAATAAGATGGGTGGTATACGGTTTGAAAAATTGAACACCTTAGCAAGAAGAATCTGGGAATGGTGTGAGCTACGTCAGATTTGGCTAAAAGCTTCATATATTAACACAAAAGACAATACAGAGGCGGACTTCGAATCGCGAAGATTAGAAGAAGCAACCGAGTATAGCTTAGCGGATTGGGCTTTCTATGAAATAATCGACGCGTTTGGACACCCAGATATCGATCTCTTCGCTTCTCGTGTAAATGCTAAATGTAATCGCTACGTATCATGGGTTCCAGATCCACATAGTGAAGCTGTAGATTCATTTACGATCGATTGGTCGCAGTTCTCTCTTTTTTATGCATTTCCTCCGTTTGCACTCATACTTCGAGTATTGAGAAAAATAAGAGAGGAAAAAGCGAGGGGCATCATTATTGTGCCTGACTGGCCTGGCCAACCTTGGTACCCGCAGTTTCGTTCTCTTGTTGCTGGAGAAATAGTTAAGATCGGTCCTGAAAAATCTTTACTCTTATCACTTAACAGGGATCCCCATCCATTGTGGAAGCAGCTTACCCTGGTGGCCGCGATTGTTTGCGGAAATCATTCGAAATAAGCAATATTCCAGAAGAAGCCAGGGAGATTATGATCAATTCCATACGGGAATCGTCTCTAAAACAGTATGACAGTGCGCTACGAAAATGGTGGAAATTTTGCATCAAGGAAAGGATCGATCCATTCAAGCCATCAACTACGGATGTTTTAAAGGCATTAGCCGAAGAATTTAAGAAAGGAGCGGCTTACAGCAGTCTAAATACACTCCGATCGGCAATATCGTTGCTTGTAGGACCACATATTGGGCAGGACCACAATATTCGGAGATTATTTAAGGGAATAGCTGAGAGCAGGCCTTCGAAGCCCAGATATGATCATACGTGGGATCCACGTATAGTGTTAGAGTATCTAAAGAGCCTGGGAGAAAATGAGAGCATGACGTTGGATAGGCTGGGCATGAAGACCGTGACACTGCTCGCGTTGGTCACAGGTCAAAGAATGCAAACATTGGCCCTGATTCGAGTTAAAAACATAAAAAGGCAAGAAGACGCTCTATGGATTGAAATCCCAGATAAGATAAAAACCTCGGGACTGAATAAAAAACAACCGCTGTTAAAATTACCTATTTTTAAGGAAGACAGAGCCATTTGTCCAGTGACTACTACACAAAGTTACATCGAACGAACCCGTGAAATCAGAGAGCAATGCGAATCGCTCTTTATTACCGCAAAAAGACCGTACAAATCGGTCGGATCCCAGACTTTAAGCAGATGGGTAAAAAAGATACTGGGTGAAAGCGGAATCGATACACAGATTTTTGCGGCTCACAGCACCAGGCACGCGTCCTCATCGACTGCAAGAGCAAAGGGAATTAACATCGACATTATTAGAGGAACGGTGGGCTGGTCTGATAAATCAAAAACGTTTGCGAAATTTTATGATCGCCCAATATTACAAGATAAAAGCTCGTATGCAAGGGCAATTCTTAAACATTAAAACCAGAAAAGAACGCTATATCAAATACTGTTACTCCACAAATAATTAATAATTGACAAATAAAGCAGATAAAACGAAAACGCCACAATAACTTTAAATATCTACACGATGATCTGAAGGAAGAGGCGCAAAATACAATTGAACGATTAAACGAACTTACCTGTAAGTGATGTTTGATCGTAATTGTATGAAGCGCCTCTTCCGAAGATCAGAGTCCCACCCTATCTATATAAGAGAATATAGGCAAAGAACCCATCTCCAAACAGGAGATTTCCCAAATGAATTGTGGCGACACTTTAAAGTATGAAAAAGTTGAAGGGGAATCCGGGGTCCACACACCCAGAAGGAACAAAATCCCTAGACTTTGAACTGTGGTTTCTAGCGGGCGAGTGGGGGTACTACACGATGATCTTCGGAAGAGGCGCTTCATACAATTACGATCAAACATCACTTACAGGTAAGTTCGTTTAATCGTTCAATTCTATCTCGTCACGGATCAACAGTTTCGCATATCACCTTGGCCCTAACACACTCGTGCAATTCCGTTCCTTCGTTATTATTGTGCATTGCATTGCATTGCAACTTGCATGTGTGTGCATTTGCACTCCTCCACTTTGCTTGATACACGTGCGTGTGTGAGTATATTTTTTCACCATTTTTCTTTTTCTCGTGTTCTCAGCGAGTTGCTAGGGTCTAAATGCATCCATGCACATGCATCCAAACCCTTGGAACAAAGAGTGCATATACGACTGCTCCTTTCTCTCCATTCTACCGTAGTGTACGAATAAATAAATAAAAAAGGTAGTTGAGAGTGGACCAGTGAACAGAAAAAACTGAATCTCGTTATCTTCGTTGTGCGTGCATGCACTTTTCGAAAGTTCCGTGTGTATGCGTGCGTGTCATTCGTACCCACGCTCCATGTGTGTCACCCAACATTCTTGAAACACCCGCGTTGCACAGGCTAAGTGGAAAAATGAGGCAACAAAAAAAATTGCATTAACCCAAACAACCTCCAGCCAATTCACCCTCTGCGTGACCTCATTTTCAACACGTTTTGCATTCTTGCCACGTACCCTTGTCGCTTATATTTACTTTACTTCATATACAACCTCTTGTATCATACACAGTATTAAACACGTTTTCGAAACGTTAAACTCTGCTCCTTGAAAATTAGTTAGCCCGTGTAGTTTTAAAAGTTTTAACAACAGTGACAAGTCTCCTGGCACGAGTTAGCTGGCTTTTGACGCTTCAACCTTATACATATGGCTCCGTAATCGCACTAGCTCAGCGTGCTAGACGTCCCAGCACACTTGTCGTTCATGCAGCAGTTACCGATTTTCGTGTGTATGCGGTTTGATGACAGAGCTAGCGATCATATAGTTTCCTTGCAGTTACTCGAGGGAGTTCCAACCGCAATGGTGGACGTTTCCAGACCGAAGAGATTATCCCAGACCGTCGTCAGATCAGACTCAATGTTGAGCTATACTCTTTGTCCATATGACCGATAAAGTTTCTGAAGGTTCTTGAAACTCCCGTATCAACTAAGCGAATTAATAACAATGCCGATGTAGCTAGTTCGTTCACATACACGCGTACATATTCGGATATTCCCACTCGTTAATAACAACGCTGGCTTTTCAGAGCTTGCATTTGACCAATTATATTTGTCAATTAGCTCGCCAAGCCAGATGCATATATTTTCATGCTTCTAGATAACTCCCTTTGAGGAAATTTCATTTGCAGAGTGCTAATTACTGTGTAGCTTTAGTTCAAATGGAAACAGGCGCAGATCTGAATGAAGCGAAACTAAAATGAACTGAAGAAGAAACGAAGGGCAGAATAAAATGGATGTGTTTCAAGCTTCGGGCTGCGTCACGGAAACAAAACTCACGTTCTGCCATCCTCTTTGCCTTCTTCCCCCTCTCCGTAGCTTCGGAGAATTCCTCCCGTGCATCCATTTTACTTTGGCCTCTCGCCCATCCCCCGTTCTCCCTTGTAGCTCTTATAAATGAAGAAACAAAGGAGCTCGAGCTTTCGGGGTGCATATTACGTTAACCGGTTCTGCTCTATAAACCGCGCGGGTAATATCATATACGCTCACAAACTGCATGGGTCCAGTTGGCGCGGCTCTTACACACAGGTTATACGTTCAACCTCGCACGCTTACTAACCTTCAACTTACATATCCTATGTATGAAACTCTTGTAATTGCAAGCGGTTGAGGTTCGTTTTGGTTCGCATCTGCCGACATCTCTTGCTCTTTCACTCTCCATTCTCTAGCCATTTGTTGGCTTTAAATAATGCTCTCTCGTTTTACGGTATTACGGATCTCATCCTCGATAAGAATACAATGAAACCTGCGAGCTATGGCCAAAGTATGTATTATCTGTTATGCGAATAAACTCTTTATCATCCATCCTCGGCTCCAACGAACCGCAACAAAGACCCTGTTGATTCTCCTCGTCTTTGTATTACTCATTTAGCCAATTGCAGGTTTAATTAGTGTAACAGAGCTCTTGTTTAATGTCAAATTTCAACACTCCTTTGCTTCGGTAATTAGAATTGAAATTAGAGAAATGGTTGGTGCTTGGACCGCCGTCAGTCAAACTTGGACAGTTTTCCTCTCGCGCAGGATAACTTTTGGTTCTGTTTTCGATGAAACTTCATCACTTCCGTTCTGACTGGAATTGAAGAAATTTCTAAGCATCTGCCAAAATACTGAGTACTCCGAAAATATCAGAAGAAATGGCAAGGCAGCGTTAAAATTTCTTTTGCTTTCGTCCTGAAAGAAGTTTTATATCGACAATGAAAATAAACGCACTCAGCTTTTGCTACGGCATAGCAAACTAACGGTTTCAGCGGACGAGTCGACATATTTATTACATACACATACGAATTACAATATTACGGGCTATGTTATGCTTGCCGGAGCACGGAAACGCGCACGCTCTTTGCCACTACGGGTCAGGCCGCCTTCATTGATTTATTTAACGGCGTGCGTCCGAACGGAAGAGCTTCGTTCTCTGAATTTTAATGGTCCATGTGCAAACTTATCGTAGTGTAGTGTAGCCTTTTTTTTCGTCATCATCCGTGACGCAATGAGAGAAAGAGACCGAGGGCCCGGAGGCGCTCGTTGTTGGACGTTACGTCGTCGTCGCGGTCTCATCGTTTCTTCTCGATCCTTTTCGAAGGTGCGCCCGCACTTTGACGTTGCACTACGATGCACACGTCGCGTCTCTTGTTATCCTAGCCATTGAACGCCGCTATATATTGGGCGTGAACCCTTTTTATCGTCATTTTCTCATCCTCTCTCTTAGAGTAGCTCAACGGGACGTAACCATGACCAGCCTCTATTTTTTCCTCTTTTCTTCTCACTCGTTTCCTCTTTCGTAGAGAATGACCCAATTTCAATAAATCATAAGCAAGCACGCGTGAAATTTCGATACATAGAAAAAACTCTCCGCATCGATTCGAAATGTCAATGTAGATTGTTGAAACAAAAACGAGAAATGTCTCCGATCGGATCACTCATGGGAATTATGCCGTATATATAATTAAAAGAACATTTCATGTAATTTGCTAGCTAAGAAATCGTAGCTCTCGCTTTTTGTGAAAAAATTATACTCTTGCTTTCTGAATCGCAATCATATTAATCGGAGAATAGCAGAATAAAAAAATTTGTAATTCCCGTCTCTATCCATTAATCACGCACTGCTGATGTTATTTTCTTTTACTCCCCGATCATTGAGCGAACCGAGAAAAAACATCTACTTTGCGATAATTGATTGACTTAATTAAAATAATGAATTACTGGTCTCGATCTTTTGAAACGTTCTGCATCGATGCTCTCGCTATATTTTCTCATCATATCTACCGTACAAATAAGCGTATGACTATATAACTTCGCACAATGTTTGTGCATTCCATCTTTGTATAGCTCGATCGTATTATCTTTCGAATAATAATAGAAACAGGAAAAATTATTGTTATAGTAATGAAATTAATCGGAAACATCGATTTATTATATCGTTCTCTCTTATCTCTCTCCCTCTCTCTCTGTCTATATGAGGTCGGGTGGATATTTTCTGAAATTATTGCTTCCTCATAGAGCAGAATTCTGAGCGGGATGAAATAATAAAGAAGAAATATATGCGGATTTTTATTTGAACAGGTTGTTCTCGTTGGCCTCTCGTAATTTGCTCGCAACATCGACCCCAATACGCTCGTATTATGAAACAGATATATACATATATTTTAGTTTTCCTCGAATTCATTTATGAGAGCAGTACGAAATTAATTTATCGTGGGATCAGGTGAAAGTTCACTTTGTTACAAGTATTATTAATGGTCGTCAACTATCGTGTCATCGATGCATCTGAGACGCTACGTCATATTATCCATAAGGATCATGGACAATTACTTATTTCGCGAGCGCATGTACGTACGTGCTGTGTCTGATGGGGATATTGGAACGATGAAAATTGACGCGTCTGCGTCATCCCTTCGGCATATTACGCTGGCGCTCGGTCTCGCTCAATCGCTGATGGCTACGTGACAGTCGAGCAAGATCAACTACAAGCGAGAATAACACGACGATGATGACGATCCGAGGCATTACATTCACTAGGCGGTTAAGCTTCTCGGCTATATGTACATGTTTACAAATGCAGCTGTGCCACCTAAGCTTCTTGCTCTCGTGTTGTCTTCCTCTCGTTTTCTCGTGTACTAGTCTCCCGACAAGTCGCGAGCTATACACTAGTCACTTCTCGCGGGTTCCACTAGATGCAAAGATGAAAAGAGACGGAGCTTGCGTAACGGGAGCCAAGAGTTCAAGCACCTCATCGACGATGAGCGATTCCGTTTTATCTCAGTCATCTGCAATTTCATACTCACAATAACAATGTCATTTAGTAAATATCAAGCACTCTCGTACAAGTCGATCATTATAGTGAAAAATCTTTTATTTTATCCTGTAAAACTACCCACCAGAAATCAACTTAACACACACGTTACGTAAAAGTTTCTCCATTGTGGGAAGTTAAATCAAAAGATATTATTTAAAAAATTACTTTCTTTCCGTGTCAAAACACTTTGTTATGGAGTGTCAGCGAACTTCTTAGTTCATTCGGTGCGGCTATACGTTATTATAGAGATTGATGTCCAATCAATTTTACTTTGATATTTATGCTAGAGCTAATCACGTTCTATTTGAGCTTATATCCATTACTTGCACATTTGTACATGTAGCAGCTCGTTTCGTTCGCGAAACTTTCCCTTCTCGTTGCATATGGATTCTCTGCCTCTCACTCTCTCTCTGTTTCTCTCTCTCTCTAACTCTATCGATCCCTGCATATGTACATACTATATGTATACCTATATATCTATATCCATATGAATGCACGTACTTGGGACGAGAACGAGAGCAGACGGAGAAGAAAAAGGTGGGAGCTTTTACGAAATCGATTCGGCACGCCAACACTGCGACCGCGTAGGCATACGTATAACCACCTTAATCGCGATCTTTTCCACAGAGAAAGAGAGAAAAGGGACAGGAAGAGAGAAAGACACAGAGAGAGAAAGAGAGAGAGAGAGAGAGAGAGCAGAACTCTATATTACACGTAATAAGTAGCGAAGTGAGTTGCATTTGTACAGTCTCTCGGCTTATATCGTCTCTGATTTATACACTCCCTGGCACCAAAGTTATGGACTACACGATCCAACTTTGCCGTGTATTAAATATTTAATCTACGTTACCGATATATACATGTTCATCAGATAAACCAAATTGAATGAAATAAAACTGTTTCTCCTGATGCTCGTTCAACGTCGCACATGTGTACTAATACGTCCGTTTACTAATAGTCGTTTCCACGATTATATTTCAACCAGTTTTCCTCAGTCTCGGAATATTACATAATTTCTGATCCATCTAAACTTTCTGCGTGAGATTTTCTCTTTTGTCTTTTTATTTTTCATGTTGCGTTTCTGCGTCAAGTGTTGCATGATTGAACAGTGCAGCGCTCCTATATCGTTCTCGAGGAGGTTTCCATTGAAATACGAACTTTATATTTGGCTTCAGGTTTTCGGTACGTTGCTGCATTGCATTCCTTTGTAATTAAAACTGACATGTTCGTTAGTTGGACTCTGCTACGAGTCCGGAGAATTTTCACAGCCATAGAATTTGTTTAACAACTTATATACGAACCTCTGGTGATGGATGATCATCGACTGCATGTGATGTATTGAAATACTCGTTAACTCATACTTACTCCTTGGTTCGTCATTCGCAGCGCTATATCGAGCCTCGGTTCTATAACACAACGATCGCGAAATGTCCTGTCGGACGCATTAGTACCTGCTACCTTGAACGGAATCGTGTACGATGGAACATTTGGCCACGAAACTCGACGAGCGAATCTCTCTCTCTCTCTCTCTCTCTCTCTTTTACGAATGTACTCCGTACTCACCGGAAACGTGGCACGAATCGAATTCCACTTTCGGCCAACGTTTTCGGTTAAACGGACCGTAAAGTGCAATGAGGCGCGGGGGCACGAGCTCAACGAGAGTACGATTTGATTCTACACACTCGGCTCTTTTCACACACACGCGCGTTTCTCAAACGCGGCCGTGATGCACGCTATTTCGAGCACGCTAATAATATGTACTGATTTTTTTTTCGCTTTTTTAATGCGAATCTCATAAGGCAATGCTTTTGAAACGCGTAATAGTTATGGGTCTCTCTTTTTGACAAAATCCATGAATTTTCCTCGAATATTTCGAGCACTTCAGGAGTCGAGAAACGCGGAATTTTTATCGTGGCCTGAGTCGCGAGGCCTGCGATGAGTTGAATATAACAAAAGAAATTTCATCTAATTACCTAATGAGTCATTTAATTTTTTGTTTCAGGTGAGTGTCAAATATTCTTCATATGAGCCTTTGAAGGCTCGGCTGAGTGGGTGAAACGGCTGCTTCAAAAAGGTCATTATTCTATCGAATTAATTGTATATCAAAATTGATTTCATTCGGAGCAATAAATTTTGCGTGTGGTACTGGAGGATTTGAAAGAATTTCTCGTAATTTTCTTGAATGATTGATTATAAAAAATATTCGTTTATTTCGTAATTTATAGATTTTTGTCAGAAACGAAAAAACATAATCATGAAAAGCATGCGATTACAATTGGAATTTTAATGAAATGTGAATATTTATTGGTGCTGAAGAGTATCTTTACATCAATTTGGCATCATCTTGGTAAGAGGCTCAAACACATACACGCTCATCGTTACGAAATGGAATAAATATCTTAGTCCGAATAGGAATTATTTGGTTTGGGAGATTGGACATTGGGAATGTGAGCTTTCGTTGGAAAGCGATAACGATGTGAGATATATGCTGGCCATAATGGCGATGAGGGAGCTTGATAAATTGACGATAATTCACGATTCATCGACTGGGTGGAACGGGAACAAGATGCGAAGAGAGAACTCTGAGATATTCTCTCTATTGGTGCTCAAGAGCAAGCGAGGGAGGAGGAGAGATCAATAGCAATGTGATTCGACGATCGAACCACATCGATATACCAAAACCACCAGAGTGTGTGTCACAGTGCAGCAGCCGGACGCTGCAGAAACGCCTCCCTTGCATTTGACCTCTCAACGCTGTTGTCGTATATTCCTCATCCCCTTTTGCCTTCTCGTCACTCTCGTCGGATGGACAATGCTTAGTAGCTCTCTCCCTCTTCCTTCATCCCTCTCTCTCTCTCTCTCTCTCTCTCTTCATTTCTCTCTTTGTCTCTTTCCCACACCCTCCCGAGCCCTTCTGTCTGTTGCCGTTAGTTTACGACCTCAGCAAATTTACATGACAACACCGAAGCCGTTTGATCCTATCGTGCTTACCGGTAGTGGAGGAGAGACGTTTTCGCGATACCTTTGGCACTAATTAATCGTTTCGTAACGAGCTTGACGTCGTACGAAACTATCGCGTCTCCGTTGAGTACCAATACGACCGATCCGAGCAATGATCCTCCGGGTGTTTCCGAGCTCGTGTATATACGAAATTTCACGCCAATGATATTGATAGCTACGGCTCTCTGCATCTTCCTGCTTTATCGTAGTTTTCAGTGGCGCTTTACCATCCGTCAGACATACAGAATTTCACTCAGACGAACGACAAAGTTGGGAAATCTTTTTTTTTTCTCGATAAATTCATTTTTTTCTTTCATTTTTCCCTTACACGCGGTGTGTACCATTAATTCCAAACTGTGTCAATTTTATAACGAAACATAAAAGTTCGTCCCTCTACTCGAAATACTAAATAAACGAAATCGAAGCCACACTTTTAAGATTTCGGAATTGAAATAAATTGATTTTAATTTAAAATTAGTGCCGATGGATACAAAAATTTTGGCGTTTCCAAGCGCCTGTTTATTCCGCTCTGAAAATCGTCTACGTACGTATGCGAAGATGTAATCCATACTAAATTCAGTCGAGAGTAGTCAGGTTAACAGAGAACAGCTCTCAACTTCACGTTCTCGGCGCGTACTCAAACTCGCTTTCAAGACGTCGTCTTTAGACTACAGTGTGATTCTCTCGTGGCTCTCTTTCTCTCGGAGCATGGGCGACAACGCCAACGGAGTCGACCCAACGATGACTAAGACTTCCCGGTAACGACGAGCAAAGGAGGAACAGAGAAAAAAAAAGAAATGTAAAAAAACTAAAAAATCTCGCTACTGGCGGTTTCTTGCGTGGAATTGCTTCGAGAGGTTGTCTGCTTTGTCGCGAATACTCGCGTCGAACATGTTTGTACATGCATAGACGCACAAACAGCTTCAGTAGCGAGAAGGCTACAATATCCCATGAGCGAACACCTGAAGTGTTCTCCGTAGTCAAAATTTCTAAAAGGAAAAATAATTTCACCACCTGACCGTGGAATCTCAGGAAGACACATTCTCGAGCAAATTGTAATTTAAAAAATTTCTCACATTCGTATTTTTCATCACACGAACTTTGAGCAGCGCTCTCTTTCTCTCCTGACCTGGGCCCGTACGCTCAACCACGAAAACATTCCTTGTGGTTAACGTCACTCATGAAGGAAGAAAAAACAAAGCATCCTTCATTTCGGCAAAAGTCGACAGGCGCATTTTCTCCGAAACGAAAAACAATTAAACGACTGACATTTTATCTAAACGCTGTCCGTGCCGGTTTCTTGCGAATTTTTTTCTTACGGACTACAAAATATTTGCACACTGTTTGCCAAAAATTTAATTTACCTCATTTTTGAGAATAAGATATTATAAGGATGATTTCGACATTTGTGTGTTTTCGTCAATAATTTTCCACTCTGTACATTTTTCTCTCACCTAGTTTGCTCATTTTTTCGTAATTAAATTTTCTGCTCCACTGACGCGTGCGTTAATTTTCATTATTCCTTATTATTCCTTTTTCATTATTCCTTATTCTAACATGACACTTGTGCCTCGGGTATTCTTGTTTTATAAAAAGAAGTTCATTTTACAAAGCTCCCCTTTTTTTCGGTGGCTAGTTAATTTTCCTTGGTCGATTCTTTCGTTTTTCTTCACGTCATTTTTACGAGCTACAGGTAGCCACGCTTCCTTCACACTTTCTTGCCATTATTATAAAATTTCTTAAGCGCGTTAATCGTCTCTGTTATCCCCTGTGTATATTTGCAGTATCATAAACTCAGGTCGGGCCAGCCCTAGGGTAAAAGTATCAAAAGAACACCAGAAAGAAACACTTGAGCTTGGAGGCATCCCTCGACCTTCCCAACACTTAATTGTTCCTGTATTCGTGGCTTCTCCCAACCGTTAATAATTATTAAGCGAAAAGTAGGTAATTTAATGGTGTATGTGTCCGTGTCTATGGGGCTCTCTCTCCTTTTATATTCTCTTCCTTCTTCCTTGCTCTCTCCGTCCTGTCGACATGAGCGTTAATTGCTGCCTCCATTGTCGCTCGATTCACGGTACGAAGTGAGCCCCAGGTGAACAAGAAACCACCTTAAAAGCACCTTTCATTCTACGACCACTTTTTCTGAAGCTCTCCGCATGTCTCCTCGTTTTTTTTCTTTTTTTAATTCGTTATTTTTTCTTTCTTCTCTATTTGTCTATTTCACTTTCCCAGCATCCTTCCGAGAACTCTCTCTCTCTCTCTCTCAAGTATTTCGCTTCTGGGCGATTCGTTATGCAGTATCTTCATCTTCTCGTCTTCGTCAAGTTTTTCGTAAAACAGGCAACACAGTGAGCTCATTGGTGGTAAAAATAAAGTTAGTAAAACTCTCGTGTATATACGAAAAAGTTAGTTTTTTATTTTCGCAGTTTGTGTATACTCGTGTGTACACGTTCTTTATACAAACACGAGCACGTGTATCCAAATTCTGAAAAATTATGTTTTTCATCTTTGCTTGATGGTTGGGGAGCCTCAAAGTGCGAAATCGATATTTATTTTAAAACGAGAAACGGAATTAGAAAAATGTGATTAAATGTGTCTGCACACTCGGTACGGATAGCATGGATAGAGCCTCGGAAATACGTTCATCGTCTCTTCATATGCATGCGCGCGAAATTTCGTCCTGTCTCTTCTTATGGGTTTTCGTTTAGATCTCATCCCCCTCTTCTCTTTCGTGAATAAACGTGAATCGCTCCGACATTTTTGCTCAATGACTCTGTTACGAAATTCTCCATGAGTATAGAGCTCTCGCTCCCCCCAACACGATGTGTCCATTCTTTTTTTTCGCTCTCTCTCTCTCTCTCTCTCTCTCCTTCGCGGCTCATACGCAGTTCCTTTCGCAAATGAGAAATGGTTTTTTTTTTATGGACTGGACGAGCTATGTACGTGATCAGCAGACTACTCGGTGATTAAAACGTGCGTAGCCCTCGCCTAGACAGACTATCGAACAGACAAACAGAGCGACGAGGACGGAGCTAGTGCTCGCACATTTGGAACGACATTATTATCTTGCATCGGGAGTGACGAATTATTATCCGTTTGGTCGTGCACGCTCGCGTTATCAAGAGGTATCAAGGGGCTCGAAGAACCGTGAGGCGCGTTGGGGGTACTCTATATGTGCACGTGAACGTGTCAAAGCTTCGTCGATTATCGCTTGTTGTGCGTATATGCGTGTTACACACCGCGTAAATGTACCATATGGGTTAGAGCTCTCCTCCTGATACTGAATTCTGCCTTTATCACCATCAGAAAAACCTGTATTAACGTTCAGTCCTCCCGAACGCATGGACATTGTATATGCATGCAAACATGTATATACGAAATAATGTCAAATAATCCGAGACACTGTCGGAAATAAAAAAAAATGCATCGAAACTTTTCACCGGCGTGGTAACACGTAAAGTCGAGCATGAAGCTGTTTATCATTTTCTCATATTCTTCTCTGGCTGATTTTTTTAAAAGGCTATTTTCATTAATGCAGACTTATTATTTTTACAAAGTCGAATATACAAAATTTGGAAAGTATTGGTTCGCAAATGGAATAATGTTTTGTAATTTGATTTTGCATTTCTGCCTACGGTTTTTATGTGAAAATAAAATTGACATATTCTTTATGACGGATCATATTTGTAATTTATAAAATTTTATGGTTTTTTGTGTGCATCAGATAGCGAAATTTCGCCGTTGTTTTCTCGTTTGAATGGTTAGGGTTCTTGAGCAAGATTGCGATTTTATTAAAAGAGAAAAATTCAATAAATATTCTAATTTGTTTTGACAGTCGCAACTTTCTACCTCTGGTGCACGTGTTTGCCTTTTTTTTTGTTATACTTTTGTGTGCACGTTTATTCATTCATACTTACACTCCGTTGGTGTTGTTTAAATATCGGGTCTCGTTTCTACATTCATCATCATTAACGCGTATCCGTCCATCACCATGCAGCGATAGAGCTTTGCGGGACCTGTGCTATGCAACCAGACTGCATTGAGCTCTCTCTCTCTCAATCTCTCTCTCTCTCTCTCTCTCTCTCTCTCTCTCTCTCTCTCTCTCTCTCTCTCTCTCTCTCTCTCTCTCTCTCAATCTCTCTCTCTCTCTCTCTCTCTCTCTCTCTCTCTCTCTCTCAATCTCTTTATGACAGTTTTTTTTTCGTCTCACGACTTTTTGTTAAAAAAAAAGCTTTTGACCTTGCTTTTTGTTCAATAAATGATATAGCAGTCCGAGAAAAGAAGGATCAATCATAATGTGAATGAGAAAACCAGTGTCAACCAAAACTCGATTGAAAACAATGAAATAAAACGAGCAAAAAATTGTACGGACTTGAAAAATCGAAAAAAGTCATTCGCAGCCGATTTGACCTCTACGCGGAAATGTTCTTATAACGTAGATTTTTTTGTCAAACCGAAATGGCATTCGGGATCAATTAAGCGTCGCAAGCGAAATGTCTAATTCATTCGCCACATTGGAGGGTCTTGAACATTCGGGTTATTTTGGGAATTTGGAGATTTTGAATCGCATGCTCTGTTGGTTCGGTCGAAAACGAAACGAGACGAGAAACATATGCTGATTCTTCCGATTAGCTGAAATTTTTTTTCCATACTTAGCAAATATCAAAAAGCATCGTTAATGAAATAATTTCAACATATGATTCGTTGGCAATTGTGAAATGAGAATTTGAACTTTCTTAAGTCTGTTTGAAGTATTTTTGAAGTTATCGTACAAAACAAAGTAATATTGACGAAAATAATTGCTTCAGCGAGTTTCAAAATGTGAGCGAAGAAAAAAAAACAACAGACAGAAAACATGTTTCTTCTTCTCTTACTTCGTATTCAATTTCGCGCGAGCTTGAAACCGTCTCTGCGCTACTCGTGTAACGTGCAAAACCACGAGCCGATTACGTTTCCGTTTGCACTCCGATTTTCAGAGCCCCGGAGGAGAAGACAAAAGAAGGAGGAGAGAGTGAGAGAGATAGAGAGGGAAAAGGGACAGAGAAAAGCTGCTCGTGTCCATCCCCCAGGGAACGCACGTACTAACGTGATCATCTCTCTCCCTCGTCGTCGGACAAAAAGATCCGTGTCGTGCCATCCCCGCTCTGTTTTTTTTCTTACCAAGTGAAAAATGAAACGCCAGCATGGTGAAGAAAAAACAAACGAACACAGTGCCGATGAAAAAGTCAGCGACTAAGCAGGTTTTGCATACATCCCTCACCGCACACAGAACGCGCTTTCGACCGAGGCTCGCGAAAGCCGGTGAGCAAATATTGAAGAAACGGTTACTTCAAAATATCCTACCTCTGCACACGTGTTCGATTGATAAGACTCACTCATGGCCCTCAATCTCTTTATTTCTTGCTTCTCTTCCCATTCTCCTCAGATCTACGACAAGTTAACAAGTTGAATCACTTTTTATTCCGAATAGCGACATGCACTTTTTTAGGATCATTTGAACGAAAATAACGCTTGGAAGATGAATCTCTTTTTCCTCGTTGCTTCCACCACTCGAATATGTACAAAATTTCTTTGACATCTTTCAAGGGAAGCACTTGCTACTACTTTATCATATTTGCATCGTTATCTCGGTGAGCTTCACTTCTCGTATCGCAAAAGTCTCGCCTGGTTGCGTTTACGAGATTTTGCAAAAGTCTGTCATGGAATCTCGCCCGGATTGATTTCGGGACTTTCCCAAGTTTAATTATTCACGTTTAAGTTTCATGTTTTTCGAACAAGGCTTATTTTAAAGATGCGGGAATTTTTAATAAGCAATAATTGTTCGAGCTAAAAGATTTTTCTCTCCCGGCCTCCCATATAAGCCGGATTATTGGGATTGTAAATTTATCGCGAATACAAAGTTATCAAATTACTTTTTATGGAGCCGACTTCTACCGAAACGTGAGACTCACTCTTTGATCGGAATTTCTTCCGTATATAACCGAGAAATTCCATGGATTCTTTCCATCGTTCCATCCTTTCTTCAATCTCCTTCTCCTCTCCGTTACTTTTTCTCGATCTCGGTCTGTTTTCCCCGTCAAGCATTTCTGCTCCTCTCGCGTATACACGCTCTCACTTTTTTCACCCTCTTCTCTCAAGATGCACAGTGCCAGCCTTTGATCCGTCGTGTGGCCTCCTCCTCGTGCAGACGATCTCATACGGAGCAGACCCTGATAACGAGTCTGCATGCTGTATAGTGTCCCGAAGCGAATTCGAGAATCACCGGAGTATCTTCATTTCTGCGCTATAAACGATATTGCATTCCTCGTAATTGAAACATCCAAGCAATCATTTCCATTTTGAAACGATAGCCCTGCGTGCCTCGTGTATATTACTTTATAGCATTGCTTTGATTTTATTCAATTTTCTTCATCTCTGTCGATTTTATATTTCTCAGTTGTTTTTACGTTTTTAAACAATTGCTGTGATTTGCTCGAGAAAAAAGTGAAATTCGATCAACACCGGGCAGACACTTTTAGGAGGAATATATACTCGCGGCCAAAAGCTCCCTACAGGGAGACTGGAGTTTGCCCTAGAGTGTTTGTCGATTATACCAGAGACGACGCGGTAGCCTCCGGTTCCCATAACATGCTGTTATAGCCGATATACAGCCATTATAGCAGAGACCTGGAGGAGGAGGAAGTTTTGGTCGCGCATAGTTTCCAAAGTAGTGGAGTGAGGGCGAAAGTCTTCTATTAGAGGCCATGCATATCGTTACAGTTCTGCTGCTTTTGCTTTATTCAGATATATGTAAATATCAGTAAACTCTATGATTTGATTCGATTGTCACCTTGGGAACTTGTTTTTCTTATTATTTGTCCGGTTACTTGACGAAATGAATTCGAGTCTAACTAGCACAACAATAAAAATTTACAATCATATTTTCTTTTAAAAAAAACAAAGCTTAATGATTAATATTCAAGGCGGTGGAGTTTGCATCGATCGAATGCAATGGAAGTTGTTTCCTTTATTCACAAAAGTTGAAAATTTATACCCACTAGCTGCTGCGTATAGAAACATGGACGAAAGAAAAGTCTGATTTTGTTCATCTCGAGAAATAATTTTTTGTGAAGTTTTCTCAAATGAATTCAGTCGCTATTTTTTTCTGTATAATGTATGCCCAGTTATCCTACATTTGAGAAGTTGGTTCCCGCGTTTTCTGACAGAATAACCTTTTCCTTCATATTCCTTCGCGTTAATAGTTCGCGAACTGTAATATTTCTGGGAGACTTTTTTTTCTTATTTTAATTCCTCTACGGTTACTGTGTCTTCGCAATATGTGAATTCAATCGGATTTTGCCAATCTCTGCTGCGAGAGCTACTCGAGGGATTGAGAGGGAAGTAGTTCGGCAGTTTGGTTCGAGTTCTAGTACTCGATATGTGCCGTGTAGCC